>JASKON010000034.1:3337500-3975000 GCA_036010255.1 Myotis pilosus
CTTCCTCCTGCTCCCTCCAGGCACTAAGAAGCCATTTCAGTACATACAGTACTTAGGTGATGGGTTTGCATCTGAACATCCACCAAGGCTTCTCCCTGCTGCTCACGGGCGTGGTGCGCGCGGGCCAGGGTGTTTCCCTACAAAGCCTCCTAGAAGCTGCATTGCGTTCAAAGGTCCTCTCCACAGTTCCCAGGACCCCCAAAAGAGCAGCTTCCACAGGTGGGGGCTTAGGGCACTGGGAAAATGAAGAGCAAAGGAGAAAGCATGTCTACCAACCTTTTTATTCAATAAATGGCACATAGGTACTGAGTCCCTCCTTCTCCAATCGCATCCCTGTACACGCCATGTGATAACCCTTAAAGGGCTCCTGCATGACTAGGATTGGAGGCACAGCCTCTCTCATTGGCCTCTCCCCACTTTTGTTTCCTTAGATCAGTGGTCGGCAAACTCATTAGTCAACAGAGCCAAATATCAATGGTACAAAGACTGAAATTTCTTTTGAGAACCAAAATTTTTTAATCTTAAACTATATAGGTAGGCACATTGTTATTAACTTAATTAGGGGACTCCTAAGCTGGCCTTTGCTAAAAACGTCCTCAATCTGATTGAGGTACGTTCTCTGAGGTCGACCCCTTCCAACTCTCCCATCCACACTCATCTTGTATACTTGTTTCAGATAGACGAGTGTGGATGGGAGAGTTGGAAGGGGTCAACCTCAGCGAACGTACCTCAAAACAATGTACCTCCCCCGCGCTGCGTATCCCGTGGCCCGACCGACCAACCAACACCCCCACGTCTTCTAACGCCACTTCTTCAAAACAGACTCGCCCAGGCCGAAAACCGACTTCTGCACATGGGCCACGAAGTTTCAATCGCACTGTATGTTCCCGCCCGCACGTGGTATTTTGTGGAAGAGCCACACTCAAGGGGGCCAAAGAGCCGCATGTGGCCCGCGAGCCGCGGTTTGCCAACCACTGCCTTAGACGCATCTCCTCAGTCTGTAGCCTTCTCCCTGCCTTTGCTCATTTCAGCCCTCAGCCTGGAACCCTGGGGTCTTCTTTCCAATCGGAGCCCCGAGGTCCTGGATTCACCAGCCCCGGGCTCCTTCTTGCACAGGCGGCTTCGGTGCCAAGGCCGCTGTGGAGAGAGAAGCGAGAGCCCCTCCTCCAGCTCCACTGTAGACCCCACGCTCCGCAGCAAGGGGCATTCTCCGGGTAAGCACCGTGTCCATGTACGCGGCGCACAGCCTCTCGCAAATAAGTTAGAGACGGCTCTGGGGAACGGCTCTCTCACCTGGGATCCGCTTCCACTTTTTGAACCTTCTCTTTTTCATGCCGGTTTCCTGCTCTGTTCCAGCTGCCTGCGCCCCACATCTCTGCTTCTTTATTTGACCTGAGCCACAGCCTCCATTCCCCACGGCTCCCCAAAGCGGCAGTCACCAGCCTGCATGCCCTCTCCTCCCCTGGCAACACCGGCCTGTGATGAGTTCTATGCGTATGTTTCTGCTTTGTTTTGTTTATTCGTTTGTGTTTTTTTAGAGCCCACATAGGAGTGAAGTCATATGGTCTTTGTCTGATTTATTTCACTGAGCATAACACCCTCCAGGTTCATCCCTGTTGTCAGAAAAGGCAAGATTTCATTATGGTTGTGGCTGCATAACATTCCATGGTGATCAGGCACCACTTCTTTATCCGCTCACCTGCTGGTGGACACCGAGGTTGCTCCTGTACCGTGGCTCTCACAAACAATGCTGCAGTGAACACGGGGGGCCTATGTTCTTTCAGATTCTATGAGTGTGATAATGCTCTCTTCAAAAGTGATTCATGCAGTGTACATACTTGAGAAAAACCTCAAGGACTTTCATCACAAGCCTTTACTCCCTGTTGGTCCACTACAGATGCCCAGGGAGGGGCAGGAGCAGGACTGGCTGGAACTCTATGGCGATACAAGCAAGTGTTAGCGACCCCGAGTAACACACAGAAGTCAACATGAAAGTCACATGGAAAATGACAAATGCCCTGCAATTTCCCTCGGCAAGGTCAGCCGCACTTACTCCTCACCTGAGTGAGATGGCGGATGCTAAGCCTTCTGAGCAGAAGACACACAGAAGCACGGGGCCTCCACACTCGGAGTCAGCACTTAGACAAGGGTGCTCGGGGCAGATAAGGCTCAGGGCCTAAAGTCTGGCGTTAGAAGATACTTCTTCAGGCACATACTCAGGTTTGGGGTTCGAGTTCCCCATCTGGGCACGTGTGAGAGACACAACTGATCAATGTTTCTCTCTCAGGTTGATGCTTCTTTCTCTCTATCTCTCTTCCTCTCTCTCTAAAATCAATATAAAAACATATCCTTGGCTGAGGATTAAAAAATAAATAAACAAAAAAATAAATAAATAAGTAAACAAATAAACAAATACATAACAAATAAATGGTGTTTCTTAAATCTGAATTAAGTGGGAGCCCCGGAGGTTCAACTCTCTTGCCATTAACAGCCAATGACGGCGTTTACAGGACTATGTGACAATGACATTAAAGGAATTAATAAGGCGGAGAAAATCCTCTAAGGCTGCATCTTCGAGCAGGGAGCCATGGAAAGTGAGCTTCCTCCTCGTACCCTGCGGGGCCCTCCCGCCCTTGCTCTCTGCATCTCCTTCAGGCAGCGAGGCCATACCCTCCTTACCGTCCCAACCACCCTCTCAGGGACTCTACTACTGACTCAGAGTTAGTGATAAAATGGGTGTGGAAAATGTCCAGAGTTGAATTCAGTTTTAACTTGCTGTTCAAATTTATTAACTTATGCAAAATGCATAAAAATATTCTGAGAAAGACAGAAGTCTCAGATGGCCAAGCTCTTTAGTATAAAAGCCAAACTGTGAGAGATGTTAGATTGTTAAAAGGCACATCATACTGTACCCTAATGTTCTCTCAACACTTAAACTGTTACTATCATTGATATTCATTATATGTTAATGACTCTCTCTTTAATGACCAACTGGCCAAAAGGCTATACCCCAGAGACAAGGCATTCAGTAACAAGAACCATAAGCAATGCTGGTGAAAAGGAAAATGGGGTGGGGGGAGCTTGCACCCTAGTTCAGTGTCTGGTTAAAACTGCAGTCTTACTTCCCCCCTCTGACTGACTTGACCGGAGCTGCAGAGCCTAACCCCAGGGCCCCGCCACCGCTGACTTGGGCAGAGCTCTGGGGACCCTCAGGGGCCGCCACAGGAGGAGATATAGAGGTCAGAGCCTCCCCATAGTCCAGTTCAGGCTTCGGATCCGGAACGCCCTGGACTCGCAGATCTGCGAAATAAAGGTTAAACTCTCCTCCCTCAGAGCTGGTCAGTCGTTTTCCTGTGCATTCTGCAATGGCACGGAATCAACTTTTCTCCCAGACTGACATTTTCCTTTTATTTCTGCGATTGGGACGGTGTTGACAGTGAACATGGAACACCGAGTCCATGATCCCTCACTGTGCATGTTTCCCAACAGAATGAGAGCTACAGGCCCGCGGCCTTTCACAGCCGCGTTCCTCTTGACGGAGCTGAAAGAGCGATGGCAGCAGCCCCTTCCGCAGACACGGGAGTCATGCTCCCCAGCCCCGGGCTCTGTGTCCTCTCCGCTCATTGCGATGGCAGAGCCGGGTCCAGACCGCTGTGGGTCTGGGAGGCAGCCTGGAAGGCTGCAGCTAATGCTCAAAACAACAAAACCAGGGCCAGAAGGCAGTGGGGCGACAGACCCTCGCTCACCCCGCAGGGCGGTCGGCCAGTGTCCTCGGCAGGTGAGAGTGTGAACGTCCTGGGCTGCCCTGAGCCTCGGGCTCGGGTCTGAGAGGGGCCCCTGCTTTACAAGAGCTGCCTCAGGGCGCTGTGCTCCACAGCAGTCCTCCTTGCAGACCAGGCCACAGCCCCTGCCACCTCGGGAGAAGGGAGGATTGATGTGGGGATGCGACACCGCCGCGGGCATGGACGGACAAGGCCACAGAGGGCCCAGCACCACCGTCCGCCCCAAGGGATGGAGGCGGGAGACTTCTCTCCATCAGAGTTGGGGGCTGACAGCAACAGGGCAGCTGGAGATGCAGGGCCTGGAACGAATCGCACTGACAGAAACGCAACACGAACCACATGTTCACTTCCGATTTCGAACGTGGGTTCCTCCAGAAAAATCAAAGCCATCATCTGCTCTCGTAGACAATGAAGCAGGCCTTTGTCAGCTTCAGAAGGTCCTTCCGCCTCAGGGGAAGGCTTACCCCCCCCCCACACACACACACACACTCCATAATGTTTTGTTTGCCTGCACTTTTATGCAAAAAGCATGTGTTTTCCCCTCTCGTATGTTTTGATTTGCTACAAGCAAATGACTTGTAAAGATCAAAAGTGGCAATGTTTGCTTCTAGAAGTTATTTCAAAACTGTTTGACTTTAATCAATATTTCAATCTAGTCCATTTAATTTTTTTAAACCTAAGAAATTACCAGGGTACCATCGCCCCCCCCATTAAGTTAAATTTCAGTCGAGTCCGTTTCGGAGAATTCCATTTTTGATCTGCAGGCTGATGCTTACTTAACAGACAGCATGCTGTCTGCTTGCTGTCTCAGATGGAAGAGGCTTTTGCTAAAGTTGTTTCTCAGTTTCCTAGGACTTTTCCTCCACCTCATTCATATTTTAATTTATATTGCAAAGAATATTGTCTTTCATCCAAGATTCCCCAACTCCTGCTAAGCCTCAAAAAATATATAAAAAGCAAAATTTTAAAAGGACCCACTGTGTGGACACAGGATACACACTCTAATGTTTTCTTTTCAGATGTGCCTGCGCACTCACCAAGCCATTTCGCCTTAGCCAAGCGTTTACTCTCCACAGTAAGTTCTGCTTTCCTTTACCAGGAGAATAGCAACACTTAAGATAATTAATTACCACCCGCATTATGCCCTTAAATCATACCAAAAAGTACCTTAAATCATACCAAAAAGTACAAAGCAACGTACTGAGGACTCATCTCTAAAACACTTCACAAACCTCAGCTAATTTGCCATCTAATTCCCCAACAACAGCTATTAGCTTTTCTTCACAAAGGCCAGCAGAAAGCTTAAGTGAGGAGCTTAGGGCTGCTGACCTGGTTAACACCATTCCTGGGACTAAGTCCCAGGGAGCCAGCTTCCTGCCTTTAGGCTCCAGTTAATACCACTCCCTAAGAACGGCCACTGAGCAGCCTGCGTGAGGGCACATTTCAGTCAAGGTGCTTTCTCCTTTTTAAAAATAACTCCATAAAGTATATCTGAGCAATTTTATTGTAAGTATTTTGTGCTGAGTTTGTGTTTATTGTAGAACACTTATTCAGAAATATATAATGAAATGGCCACACACCACAAAGAGACAGCCACCAGTAAATTGTATGCAGTGGCATAAATTTACGTTTATCTCACATAGCTGAGCGCGGTCAGAGCTGTTGTAAGCACGTCAGGTTTTAGAGCGGAGGATAAAGGGGTTGGAGAATTCATTTGCCTACACTGGGAACGCCCACGCGAGCTTTTGCCTGTCTCCCTACTCTTTAAGTGTGTTACCCTGTATGAATGTTTTTATTGTTTCAGTTGTGAGAGGCACACAGATTTAGGCTGTATTTTAACAGCTGTGCTAATTACGAGGCTATCGATGAGAAGAAGGCAGCTTTGGGTTCTTGGAGGGAAGGGATTCTTTTACCTGTGTATTTTTGTGCCCAGCACAGAATGGGGTACATATTGGTTGCCCAGCAAACAGCAAACAAATGCAACATGTCTGTTCAGTCATGGGGCAGGTAGTCGTCGAATCCCTGATTCCTGAGTTTGCTGTTTCCTGCATTTCGTTTGGCTCCGTAGGACAGCCACCAAAGTTGAAATTGGTATTTAATCATCGTCCACGCAGAGTAGCAGACAGTGATATGAGGTCTGGGTATGAAAAGACTTGAACCATGTAATGAAACACATTAAGGCTCTCCCCCAACTTCTCCTCTATGCAGTAGCCAGTAATGACTGCAGCTGAACTATCTTTCACCTTGGGGGATGAGGATTTTAAAGAAAATAAAGAATGCAATTTTTAATTTTGCTTACTTGAGTTTATAAACTAAGAATCATGCTGTCTTCAGCTATCTTCTATATTATGGTAAAACCCATAGCACCTAACACACAGTGCTTACACTGAGAGGCGCCCAACTGACATAGGATGGGTGGATGGATGGATGGATGGATGGAGAAATGAATGGATGGAAGGGAGGAAGGAAGGAAGGAAGGAAGGATGGGTGGATGGATGGATGATGGAGAAATGGATGGAAGGAAGGAAGGAAGGAAGGAAGGAAGGAAGGAAGGAAGGAAGGATAGATGGAGAGATGAATGGATGGATGGATGGGTCACTGAGGCCAAACAACACTGAGCAGAAAAGTAAGAGAACCCCAAATTGCATGGAGACCTTAATGATGGGCGTTGAGCCATCTGCTCTGTCCGCCAAGCACAAGTGCAGGCACAGGACAGAAGGCACAAACAGCGCATGTGACCTTGAAGCTCACGACCCGGAGTGAACCAGGGATTGGGGAGCTGCCTTGGCTTACGTCCCCCGGTGCAGGACTGTCCTTCTGGAAAGTCTATAAATCAGGTTCCGATCTGGGGACTATTTGGTCTCTAGCTCGCTCTGCATTTGGCAGTACAACCAGACAATAAATTCATTATGAACTCATAAAAGAAATGTAGTGGTTTGAAGTGTTTTTTTTTTAAGGCTATGGAACAGCCCGTGGACATTCACATTCCATGCTGGGAGTTTCCCAGGGAAGCGGGTCTATTGCAGCCCTGAATCTTCCCTGACAGAGAAACGCCGATGGATCGGGGTTCAGTGTGAAGTGTCCATATTTGGATCACCCCGTCACTTATTCAGTTATATTCGGAAGTTGATAGGTAGCTGCACAGGACAGGCACAATGCTTAAGAGGCATATTCAGTAACTGCCAGGGATACTATTCTTACTGGCACGAGGACGAACACATTCTGAGGGTTTCCATTACTAATAGGACGTTGGAAAAAATATTTTAAGGATTTACTTTCTGCAAAAAATTTTCCTCATCCCTCTTTTTGTTTTATTATTATTATTAACATCCTTGTAATAGAAATAAAGTTTGGCCCTAACCAGTCTGGCTCAGTGGATAGAGCGTCGGCCTGCGGACTGAAAGGTTCCAGGTTCGATTCCAGGGCATGTACCTGGGTTGTGGGCACATCCCTAGCAGGGAGTGTGCAGGAGGCAGCTGATCGATGTTTCTCTCCCATCGATGTTTCTAACTCTCTATCCTTCTCCCTTCCTCTCTGTAAAAAAAATCAATAAAATATATTTTTTAAAAAAAGGAGAAATAAAGTTTGTACTTGAACCTGGACAGTCCCTTCCTTTCACGATGAAGAATACCACGCAACACTGACCCCAAGCCGGAGTTTCTAAGATGACAGACGATGCGCGGAGTCACTGATGTGGACAGAAAGAAACACGCAGAAAATACTGTACAGGCCCCACCGCAACCTTGGAGATGTGGATAAGAATTGAAGGTGAAAGCAGCCTTGTTGGTTGTGTTAGGACAGCTTTCCCTTGCTCTGGGCCCATGGGGCGGATCGGAAGAAGTTATATCTGTCTTCAGTTGGGTGGGATGGTGTGGATTTGAATCTTTGACTACACACGTCTGTCCTGCTGCTTGCCTCTAAGCCATGTGGTACCATTTTCTCCAAAACTAACCAAGTTCAAGCTATAGAGGCGACAGAAGAAAAGAACAGCGACAGGGGACATTGCATCGAAGCAGCGGAACTATTTCAGTGGGTCCCTCTGGCAGAGATGTCAGTCAAGGAGCTTGAAGGTGGACCTCAGAGCTGTCAGTCATGGGAGGAGGGGTGGAGGAAGGGAGGGAGGGAGAGCAGGCATTTTCCTGCTCCAGTTCTGCTTACCAAGGTGACCGAAGGCCGAGGGACTTAGGTCACATTGCCTCTATTTCCTTGGTGTCCCTGTTTCTCCCTCTCTCCAGGGTAGGGACCAGTTTTAACTCCCCAAGAATGCTGGGAAGTCTCAGGACAGGGGGAGTCATCTCTGTGGGATGGCAATCCTTCTCATTTTCGGGGCTCCTTCTGTTGGGATCTGACTGAGAGCCATTGACCCTGAACATGGAGGGGCCTCCTCTGAGTCACCCCAGTTTGGCTGTCCTTGTACCCTTCTTTTTTAAATCATTTTATTATTTTTAATATGTTTTTATTGATTTCAGAGAGAGGAAGGGAGAGGGAGAGAGAGATAGAAACTAAACGGTGAGAGAGAATCATTGATCGCTGCCTCCTGCGTGCCGCTTACTGGGGATCGAGCCCACATCCTGGGCATGTGCCATGACTAGGAATCGAACCAGCAGCCTCCTGGTGCATGGAACAACACTCAACCACAGAGCCACACTGGCCAGGCACCTTCTACCCTTCTTTACTAGTGATTTCAAACTCATTTCAGAGGCTGTCGTATCAGGCCAATAATTGTCCAGCTAATCCCTGAAAGCAGTGAATTCCCAAATGACTATAATACAACATAGTATAACATCTCCCTATAGTCCCTCGTGGTGCACCGGGGACAAGAAGATGGATGAAGCAGGGGGTCCCACGGGGGTGAGGCCGACGGAGTCCTAACGAAGCATGCCCGACTCCGGGGACCAGGTTCAGTGACGCAGATCTGAGTTTATTGTGTAAGTACAGCAACATATATAACATTCCAGACCAATCAGAAGTTTACACCATCCTTAGGACAACCAATAGTAGGAAAGATCAGGGTACTATGTAGGGGCTCTAGGGGGCTTGCTCAGGCGGGCACTGCCATTTCCCGGTGTGCCGAGGAAGCTTGTATAGGCGGAGTGTGCTCATGCCATTGCATCTGCCACTGCACTGAGATAAATCTCCTGAGCTCTCCCCACAGATGGAAGCGCCCCGGCCACCTCAGAACCTCATCTCCTTATGCGCCTGGGTTTGTCCTAGTCCTAAGGGCAGGAGCTCAATACTCAATATGCTTTATTCCACTGAATGCTCCTAAAGCAGCAGTTCTCAACCTGTGGGTCGCCACCCTGTGGGTCGCGACCCCTTTGGGGGTCGAACAACCCTTTCACAGGGGTCACCCAAGACCATCGGAAAACACATACATAATTACATATTTTTGTGTGATTAATCATTATGCTTTAATTATGTTCAATTTGTAACAATGAAAATACATCCTGCCTATCAGATATTTACATGACGATTCATAACAGTAGCAAAATTACAGTTATGAAATAGCAACAAAAATAATGTTATGGTTGGGGGTCACCACAATGAGGAACTGTATTAAAGGGTCGCGACATTAGAAAGGTTGAAAACCACTGCTTTCATGCATGGGCCAATACTCTAACCACTGGGAGACACCGGCCAGGGCATGGTTAGCTCTTTAAGTTTATTTAACACATTTTTTCTTTAAATATCTGATTGCCTTTACTTCCTACAGCAAGACTGCTTCAATGATGTTTGAGGTTCAAACATCAGGTAAAGAATACTGGTTATAGGGAATACAGATTTTATATTGTTAAGTCATTTGAAAGATTATTTTAATGCCTTATGCATGGAATGTGAAGTTCACCTACATGTCTATGACAAAACAAGAGATTGTAGAGGGTTTTGTTAACATGGTGAGCCACACCGGAGTATGTCTGCAGGTCCCCCACACGTGGCTGCTTGGATTACTGTGATTCCGTGAGTGAGTGTTCCTCTATGTGGGCCCCGCAGAGCGAGATGACGGCTGAGAGTGGTGACCAAGCCAAGCACTCAGCACTATGCCTGCTGAGTGCTAACAACTCAGTGATGTGTAGGCACTGCCCTGCTGCTGCTGCTACTGTGCCATCGCGGCATCCCTGTGGCTGTCATTATTGAAGTAGAAACACATACATCCAGGGAAGGTCCTGGCATCTTGGATTTGGTCATTCCTTCTTCGTTCTCCACTGAGGGAGAATTTTCCGTCCTCTCTGAGACCACCCATCCACTTTTGCAATAGCTCATACATAAGGTGGAGAACGTGGGAGCAAACAGGGGTTTACCATATCACACTGGGTGATGTGGCTTCACTAGAAACTTGGAAGGATCCGAGGATGCATTTCTTCATGGAAGAAATAGTTCCCCAGTAACTATGCCCAGAAAATTAAAACCAAGTAAGCATGTGTGACTGTGGCCAGAGAGTGTGCATACGTAGCCTTGAACTGTTTGGACCTGTGCACTGAGTTTTTACATTACAGGCACTGCTGAAGAAAGGGAAGTTGCTTTTGGAGCATTTCCCCTTAAACGTGAAACCGAATTCCAACACTCTCTCTTACTCTTAAAGAAACCCATGAAATTAAAACCCATTGTTTTGAAGCATTTCCTTTATTTCATACTAGAGACCCTGTGCACGAAATTTGTGCATGAGGAGGAGGTTATCCCTCAGCCCGGCCTGCACCCTCTCCAATCCGGGACCCTCAGGGGATGTCCGACTGCCGGTTTAGGCCTGATCCGGATAGAGCCTAAACCAGCAGTAGGACATCCCTCTCGCAATCTGGGACTGCTGGCTCCTAACAGCTCACCTGCCTGCCTGCCTGCCTGCCTGATCGCCCCTAACCACTCTGCCTGCCTGCCTGATGCCCCTCCCTGCCGGCCTGATCCCCCTAACTACTCTCCCCTGCTAGCCTGATTGCCCCTAACTGCCTCTGCCTTGGCCCTACCACCATGGCTTTGTCCAAAAGGTCATCCGGAAGATGCCTGGTCTAATTAGCATATTACCCTTTTATTAGTATAAATAATACTTTCTACATTTAAATGAAGAGTTTAAGTCTGAGTTAGGTGATGGCAAATGCTTTTTATTGACACTCTGCTCTTAGCCCTTGAGATGGGGATGAAGCAGCATAACTGCTTCCACACCCACAGAGCAGGCTCCACTGCCCTGGCCCCTGGGCACGTGTGAGGAGGTACCATGTGTTCATCTGAGTGGCCAGAGGACCATGAGGAGGCTTTGGACTCTAAGACAATGAGTTTCCTGGTGAAGAGAACCAACATGCATGCCACATGTCAAAGAAGTCATTGGGGCATCTGGATTATTTCTAGAACTTTCTGAACTCAGTAAAAAAATAGTTCATTCTCTTCTGCCTCTTGCATTAGTTTTACCAAGAGGAGGAGAATCGGATCTTTGAGCTTATTTAGCCGTAGATGACAGACAAATCCGCGCCCAGGGAGTCATTCCATTTCATGTCCCAAGTCTGATGCCACAGCGCGAGACGGCCTCCTTCCCACCCTATTGCACGAAAGCACCCTTGGGGCCTCCCTGATCCAAGCTCACAATGGAACACCTCATCAGTCATGAGCAACCCTGTTAAACAGCCAAAGATTCTTAGAATTTCTCTAGGAAATTACTCACAGAACTTCTATTTCTGACATTCAGATACCTTTTCAGGGACCCCAATTCCAGGCCAGTATTAAACCCCATGATTTGATTCCCACAACCCCCCAGGAAAGAATACTCTTAGCTTCTCCATGTCACTTAGTGGACGGCACGGGCAACGGTGTGCCCTTCGGGGCGCAGGCTGCCACCGGCACGCGAGCTGAGTCCGAGTCCAGGGTCCTGTCCACGGAGGCAGCTTTGAGAGCACACAGGAGTTTAAGGCAGACAGGTGGCACTGGGACATTCACACATCTTCTTCATAACCCTCATCTCTGAGAGGATCGGCCCTCGAGCGACTAAGATGGAAGAGCCGAGGCTCACAGGGCGGAGAGCGGGTGCTGGAGGCTGCGCTCCGAGGACCCTACAGCTTCGCAGTCACCGCCGGACACGCTTAAAGTGGGACGTTGCCAGCGAGTCCGGCCAAAGCTGCAGGCATCAGCCAGGAAAACACCGTAAATCTTGCTGTTGGCCGCAGTGCTCTTCCTTCGTTTTTGCTCAAAGTAAGGGGTGCATGTCCCCCCACAACACAGTCAAGCTTCTGGATCTAAAGTTAGACTTTTGGCTCTAGCCAGTTGGCTCAGTGAATAGAGCGTCGGCCAGTGGACTGAAGGGTCCCAGGTTGGATTCTGGTCAAGGGTGGTACCTGGGTTGCAGGCTCCTCCCAGCCCAGGCCCTGGTCGGGACTCGTGTAGGAGGCAACTAATCAATGTGTTTCTCTCGTATCGATGTTTCTCTCTGTCTTTCCCTCTCTCTTCCACTCTCCCTAAAAATCAATTGAAAAATATCCTGGGGTGAGGATTTAAAAAAAATAAATAAAGTTAGACTCTTGGACTTCTATTATAGTGAATAACCCAGAAATGGAAAACATACTTAAAACCTGAAAAAAAAATGTCTTCTAGTCATCATTCCACATAAAACTCACTTCCTACCAGAAGCTGTTCTTCTGTCCAACATTTCTTCTGTCTACCCCCGACTTGGCTCCGGATGTAACAAGAATCTGAATAGAAATAGAATTATTGTAAATTTCTATTGTGCCGAAATGAGCAATCCTGTTTATTCGCCTTGGCACACCAGCGTGTACCTAACAGGAAAACGATACGAACCTTGAAAATACACGAAAGACAAGCTTGGGCCCCTGTTGGGCTGCCTCGGGCACAGTACAGCTCTGCAGGGGCAGGGTGAGCGCGCGGACTGCTGTCCGTTAGCGGTAAAAGTAGTTTCTGCTGCTGGGTCCCATAACCACAGCACTTAATCGCCCTGGGAGACAGTAACCAGTTTAGTATCTAATCTAGCAATTTTTCCCTAGCATTTCTTTCTAAAACTTCAGATTGCTATTTCTTAAACATCCTTTGGACCAGTTATAACAATTACCTGATCTTTATTTATGAACGAGTTAAATAATATCTTTGATATGCATTCCCTTTATATTTGCCTGATAATACAATTTTAAGTTGTTTGATAACTGTGTTTAGCATGCCCCACATTGTAAGTTTAAAATAATAATAAGCACAAATAACAGAGCTGCCGGTGCATAAACCTAACATTACAGGATCAGGAGATTTTAGAGCTAAGAGGCCTGTTGGGTCTCCTATTCTATTTTCCTCAATTTTAGTTGCTATTCTTGAGGCAGGATAAGTGGGGTAAAAAGAATTTGGTACCTCCCCCTCCCTCCATCCTCACATCAGATAAATCCCTAAATTCTCAGGATCCCACCCCCACTGCCCTGCACTGCCGCCCCACCATCCCCAGCTCCCCCGCCGCCGTGTGAGCACCCTGGCTCCTATGGGCCCAGTGACACAGACCCTGTGATGAGGAGCCCAGACGAGGCACGTGTGGCCATGTTTCTCTATCCAAAGGCTTCCCCAGAGCGAGATCAGTGTTCTGGGGGATACAGGCAGCAATTCCATCCCCAAACCCTCCAAATGCGTAGACGTGGGGCTTCCTCTCCTGTGCCCTGTCAACTCGGCCTTTGGTCTTGGAGAACAAAAAAGGTTTTCTGTAGTAAAAAGACAGGAATTCAAACAGAAATGGCAACTTAGGAAACTGCTCCCAGCATGAGGTCCACACCCTGACCCCTGACAGGAAAGGGCTCGCCTTAAACCAGCTGGGAAGACCTCCTGGGGGCAGGGCCAGTCAGCAGCTGGTAGAGAGAAACGTGCCGTTTGTACACACACACACACACACACACACACACACACACGTATGTATGTACACACACTGCCACACCCCCGTGATCTCAATGCCCAGGTTAGTGAATTTGCATGAGAATGAGCATAGCAACTGGCCCTCTCATCTGTTGCTGGTGTTTGTGTAAAATAATGCCACTATTTGGGAAAACTTCTCTGAAGTTCCTTATAAACATACACTCACCCCACGATCTTGCAAACTCCTGTGAGGTCTTTACCAAGAGGAATAAACACTCGTGTCCACAAAACATCTTACACAGAAATGAGTGACAGGGTTATTCACAGGAGCCATGAACTGGAGACTGCCCCGACTTCCACCAGCAGGTGAAGAGCCCTGCGCTGGGTCACCCCCGGTACCCCTCGGCGAGCAGGAGGAGCAGTGCGGATGCGGATGGTAATGTGGGTGGGTCTCCAAGCCGCGATTCTGAGCAAAGGAAGCTGGCACTGGAGCGCATCCTCTCGGAGAGATGGGAAATCTAGCCTGGAGTGGAAGAAAGAGCATGGCCGCTGGGCCTGGGGGACGGGGAGGGAGCGTCTGGGCTGATGGGATGTTCTCTGTCTTCATTGTGGTGCTGGTCACGTGGGTGTATAGTTTTGCCTAAACTCATAGAAGTGAGTGCTTTAAATGGGTGCATTTATTGTTGTTGTTAATCTTCACCCGAGGATATTTTTTCCATTGATTTTTTTTATAGAGAGTAGAGGGAGGGAGGGAGGGAGGGAGGGAGGGAGGGAGGGAGGAGGAGGGAGGGAGGGAGGGAGGGAGGGAGGGAGGGAGGGGGAGAGAGAGAGAACAAGCAACATGGATGTGAGAGAGACACATGGATTGGTTGCCTCCTGCAGGTGCCCCAATGGGGCCTGGGGATTGAACCTGCCACCCAGGTATGTGCCCGTGATAAATGGGTGCATTTTATTACATGTTAATTATCCCTTAACGAAGCTAATAAAAAAATAATATTTGGTTGCTGGTTTTATCCAGATTTATATTAATTTATTCAGGTTTATATTACTACGAGGGCCCGATGCACAAAATTCGTGCAAGGGGCTCGGCCCTCACAGAAGATCATCTGGAAGGGCAGCCGAAGGCTGTCCAGCCTATTTAGCATATTATGCTTTTATTATTATAGATGACAATATAACAGGCAAACTTTTAAAAATTTCATAGTAAGAGAAGAATGTCCTTATTGTCTCAGGGTACAAGGGGATTTCTCAAGACCACAAAGCAAAAAGAGGAAGCAAAACATAAAGAAGACCTTAAAGAGGATAAAACAGCCTGTACACTCTTCTCAATTGCACTCAGAGTTGGCTGTTTATGTCCTTGACAAATGCACTGAAAGTTTCATATTTCTGAATATGCTTTCTCTTTCCTCCTCTCTGTCTTAAAGATGACTGTACCTCTCTACATTTCCTGATATCGAGGAGGCTCTCGGCCTGCGGACCCTCACATCACCCTGGTGAGTGGAAATTCATGCAGCCCAGGTCACTGTTCATGTGTGAACTTGGGCCACACAAACATTGTTAAATCTCAAGTGTTATGGTGCAAATCAAGATTTAATGGTGATGATGACTGTGAAAATACATAGAGAAAACTATACCATTTACCTTTCCTTCCGCCTCTGTTCTTTATACACACACATTTCGTTCCCCTAGTCACTGGGAAAATAGCTCACTTCGTGGAAATAGCTAATCCCACCTCGGACCCTCATTACCCCATTCCCTCTGAGTTCTCCGAGCCATTCACCCATCAGTGACCTCCTGTCTGGCTTGTATCTTCAATGATTCTCTCTCTACGGGTTCTATTTCTTCCGACAATAACATGTTTCTATCTACCATGTACTATGAAAACAAGCAAGCAAGGAAAAGCCTTTTCTTGCTCATCCTTAGACTCCCTGATCCCACCCCCTGTTTCTGCACAATTCTTTAACATCACGAGCTTCATATACTTGCTCCTCTCTCGTTGCTGTAATCTCCTTTCACTCCTACTCCTAATCTGAAGTGGTATTTTAAAGGCCAACACTATCCCAATAATCATAGAAAAGAAATAGTTTATTTTTTGAAAGACTATCTTATGATGTAAGATCATTTTGTGATGAAAAATGAAACAAAAACAGGGGATCGGAGTCACCAATAGCTCAGTTCCCGTTCCGTGAAGAGAGACCACGCCCCCTGCACTATAGACAGGACATGATCCCATGGAGGTGAGCTCATTATGGGAGACAAGTGCCCCCTCCAATGCCAAGATGTTTTGCAAAATTATCCATAATTCAGGGCTTTTCCCAGGGAGAGAGAAGCCACTCAGTCTGAACCTTGAATATCCGAGAAGTGGGGTTCTGTGACCCTATGCTCTGCCATCAGACAAATGGCAGGATGAGGTAGAGAATTGGTAGAAAATGTTTAAGAAGCAAATTTTTGTGCAACTGAACATATATGACCCACTCTCACATGGGGGTAATATACTAGTTCAAACGTTGGGTTGCAACCCACAAATGAGCCATGGATTTAGCGTGTTGCATCAAGCCTTTTAAAAATAAATAAAATATAATTTAAAAATCAAATAAAATAGAAAACAGCTCTCTGCGTCATGCATGGTAAGGGTAGATATTATTTCACAGAATCCCTTTCCAGTGCTGCACACACGTGTATGCATCCTGAGTTGCAATCCAAATGTATTGGTTATGGCGGCCAGAGCTTTAAATGTGTGAACGTCCTTATATTGAAGGATAGATACTTGCTTCCTAAAATACAACTTGAGTTACTCCTCTTAAAGCAGCGGTTCTCAACCTGTGGGTTGAGACCCCTTTGGGGGGTCGAGCGACCCTTTCACAGGGGTCACCTAAGACCATCGGAAAACACATATATAATTACATATTGCTTTTGTGATTAATCACTATGCTTTAATTATGTTCAATCTGTAACAATGAAAATACATCCTGCATATCAGATATTTACATGAAGATTCATAACAGTAGCAAGATTACAGTTATGAAGTAGCAACGAAAATAATTTTATGGTTGGGGGTCACCACAACATGAGGAACTGTATTAAAGGGTCGCGGCATTAGGAAGGTTGAGAACCACTGTCTTAAAGGAACGGGAGATAACTACTCATTAAGAAAGGGTGAGGAAGTCCTTTGTATGCGCTGCTTGACAGACTAAGGCCTTCCGTCGTGCATTCCCTTGGGGAGCCGTTGGGTCACCTGATGCTGCAGGTTGCCCAGATGGTGCCCCAGATGCAACTCAGGACAGGACGCATCCACCAACTGAAATACAGATGATTCCCGGAGCCAGCGTGACCCCGATTCGCTGTAGATCCCTGAGAAGCCAGGAAGCCAGACTGCCCTGCCCAGGCCATGGAAACAGGACTCTGAACACAACTGGGTCTGTTCTGGCAAAGCAGGTGGAATGTGCTTGAATTCTGGCCACAGACTCTCGGACCTGACCGGGGTATTTATACAGGTGCAACGGGAGTGCTAGTTATGACGCATTCCACCCTGGCCTCGCCAAGAAAAATCAAGGCCGTATGATTGCCCACGGTCATCCCTGCTAATGAATTCAAATGAGTTTTGGGGGGACTGCAAGAGAACGTACACCGCTACTAATAACTTCTTCCTGGGTTAGAAACACATTTCATTCATTTTTCCCCAATTCAATTATGCCCACTGCTGCAGGAACGGTGCCAGCGCTAACTCCCTCCCCGACCCACCCTCATGCAGTCCTGAGGAGCCCTTCTGTTACCCGTTTCGGAGGTAGCTCTGAAGTCTCTAGCTGTCATGCTGTAAACACAGAGTTCTGTGTTTGTTAAGGAATTACTAGTCTGGTGGCCACAGACAGAGCAGGAGTGAGTCAATTATTGATCCTCATCACTGGCTGGCAGATTCCTCGAATGGAATTAAATAGTTTCTGCAAAATGGGCTGGAAAAATCTACCCTCCCCCCCCCCCCGAAAAAAACAACAACAACAACCCAACAACAATAACAAATGAAGCAAAACAACAACAAAAAACAAGTCACAAACAACTACAGTCAGATTGACAGATCCAACATCTTCCTCGCCTCTGAGGAGCTCAGTGCCACTGGCACGGCTGCATGGACTTGTCCTGAGTGCTGAAGCCTGGCTTCACACTGCGAGGTGAATTCGAGCACCGGAAGGGGACAGTGAAAGGCACTCTGCCTTCTGATGTCTTAGCTGAGTAGCTGTTACATCCTTGTTCGCAGGTCAGGTGGGGGAGAGGGGACAAATCCCATGACCCATTAGATCCTCCCTTCTCGGGCGATGGAGAAGGGCCAGCACAGGTCAGACTTCTAGAAATGATGTGCACAAGTAAATGCATATGGATAACCTTTTTGGGGTCAACCCTAGGGGTTACCAAAGTAGAATAATAGCTAAGATGACTAACAAAGAAAGGGGAAATCAAATAGCAATGCTAGAAAACGAAACCGGACTCCTGGCCGCCTCCTCACAGACGGGAGCGTCCACTTGGCATCATCATGAGCTTGACCTGAAGGTCTTGGGGAACAGCTTTGCTCTGAACACCTGTGTCTCTGGAGGATTCTACAGTCCTTGGCCGAATGTCTCCTGCTGGAACGGACGCCCCATGGTCCAGGGAAGGTGACCTGTGTTTTTTAACTCAGGAAACATGAATTCAAGGATGGGTGCCTCAGAGCTTACTATGGTGCCATTGTTACCACTATCTCATAGAGCCTTTCTATTAATATGTTTCTATTGATTCGAGAGAGAGAGAGAGGAAGGGAGCGGGAAAAAGAGAAACATTATCGGCCGCCTCTGGCACTCCCCCTACTGGGGATCAAGCCTGCACCCCGGGCATGTGCCCTGACCGGGAATCAAACCAGTGCCCTCTTGGTGCACAGGACGAGGCTCGGTTCTCTGAGCCTCACCGGCCAGGCTGACCGGGTCTTTTAAAATCAAAGTTTGAGGTCAAGCTGCTCCAGAAGACCAGGTCTCCCCGTTTGACCCGGTCAGAGTCTCCTGGCAGGACGCCCAGGGTGTGAGCGGGCATGCACGACACTCCCTGACCACATGCACATGCAGCAGGGACTGAGGGGGCCCTGAATCCCTGGGTGGCCTCTTCTAGATGTATAAGGTAAGAGCTGAGGAGACCCCAAGCGGCGGAGTTCGCTGTCATTACAGGTAACCCGGCGCCGCCGCCACACCAAGCTGAGCGTCTGCCTCTGAAAGCCCTGCTGGCCGCAGTCCCAGGCCCTCATTTGCTCCGATTTCCTGAGGCTGCGGGGGGGGGGTGGGGGGGGGGATTCTGTTAGTCACCGCCAAGGCCTCGCAGGGTCCACTAGCCGGGTCCCGGCGAGCGTGTGCGGTCACTGGAGAGGCGGGTTCGCCGTCCCCACAGCAGACCCGGAATGCAGGGCACATTTTCAGTCCCACCCGAGTCTTTCTTCCCAGCAACAGAGCCCTTCACGCAGCCTGAGAATAAGCAAACGGTGACTGGAGACCTCACTGCCCACGTGGGGTGGCTCGGGGAAGGCACTCAAAGGAGCTGGCGGCTCTGATTCCCGCGCACGGCCCGTGGGGACAGTCACACCAGGACTGTGCTGCTGGCCGTGAGACAGGCCCTGGAAATGTCCTCTTAAGACACCAGCCAGCGACCATCCCACACGAGGGCCCAGGTCGGTGTGCTGTCCTGGCAAAGCTATGAAGCGTTTCCGAAGCCGCAGGGCTCTCTGTCCGCCCAGGCCACGTGCGGTGAGCGCCCCTGTCTGCCAGCAGCGGGCCTTCTCCGCCCGGCGTTTTCTCTGAATCCAGCGCTTCTCTTTGGGAATCGGCTCCGAGTCCCTCCACGGTCTCCCTGGCTGAGTGGAAGGGGTGCCGTCATCCTTTCAGTTACGTGTAGATACATCGCTTAAAAGGCGCTCTGAGGAGCCGCCCCACCACAGGAAGCCCAGAGAGACTGCGCCAGCCACGAACATCACAGGTTTTCTCAGACGGATTCGACATAGTGCGAACGACGCGTGTTTTATACACTGTGACACCCCATGGATTGCAGCAATCATCTGAAACAGGGGACACGTACCCCAATAGTGTGGACTGTATTCCGTCCCCACACCACCCCGCCCCAGCCCCCTCTGACCATCAAAGGGGTGGCTGGCGTCCCCTGCTCCGGCTCCCTGAGGCTGGCTCCCAGGGGACTTCCGCGCGATCCTCATCAGGTGGGTGTCATTAATGAGGCTCCTGGGGAAGTGAGCACTCGGGCCTCGGTCACCAAAAGGAAATGGTGTCCCCGGGGCCCGGAGCGCCTCACCGTGCAGCCCGGCCCAGAGCAGGCTTCCAGGCCCGTCTTCATGTGAATGTTGTTATTGCCGATCGTCAATGTGTTTCTGAAGCAAAGCTCCGTGGAGGTGTCCTGACCAGGTTACTAGGTTACTGGGAGGTTGAAACGTGGGGACCGATGTATATGCACCTGGTGTCACTTTTACCACTTAAATCTGAAGTTCGTATTGGAGTGGGGTTTTCATCCTTGAAAACCCTTCAGAACAGCCCTGGTGACAATCAGGTCAAACTCTGTTAACTGAGGGAAATACTGTAGAAAAAGGGCTTTTGAGGGGAAATCAAGGAACAGCCTGTGCAACTTGCTGGGTCACCTGGGGCACCCCGTGGCATCGCTCCCAGCCGGGCTCAGCCTGGGCACCCCCTGTTATCACTCCCAGCCAGGCTCAGCCTGGGCACCCATGGCATCGCTCTGAGATGGTCCCCCCCAGGCAGCCTGTGGCATCACTGGGGATGGTCCCACCCTGGGAAGCCTATGGCATCCCTGGGGATGGTCTGTTTCCCTTAGGCAGAATGTGTGGCTGGGTTAGCTGGGCACCCCGCAGGGTTAATTATCTGCACGGCCTCTGTCAGTCACCTCCCAGCAGGCTCTAGGACCTGCTAGAAACGCCCAGTGTGGAGGGGAGATTGTTTCTGAGCCGCTGACCCGGCACAGTGAGTGCCCACTTCCCGTGGCTGAGCCACCTGCTGCCTCACATCACAGACAGCCGCCCACCGCCGGCACCCACGCTGCCCACGTGGCAAACCAGGTGGTCAGATGTGTTCAACACGTCAGGGCCGAACGGGCAGACGGTTACATCCGCTTCTCAGAACAGGCGTGTATCACAGAAACTGAGCGCAGTGGCTCGAGGCCCGGCGGGAAGCAGCCCCCGGGCCGGACACTGACCTCTCCTGCGAACGGTCACTGCTCATGGGCGGGGTGGGTGTTCGGACACATTAAGCGGGGGTGTGCGCAGGTGATCACTAACGCACTTTCTCCTTTATCTGGTGATAAACCCTCCACGGGCGCTGTCTGATACGGCCAGGGGAAGTCGCTGAGTTTTCAGTTTCTAAAAGCAGGCGCTCCACGCCCTGTCACAGCGTGTTCCGGGAGCTCCGCTCTGGTGCACATGTGGGCGAAGGGAAGCTGCAGTGAAACTCACGTCCACAAAAAGGAGCCGCTTTGGCGCTACGGTTTTCTCCTCTGAAGTCAGGTCTCACCCTCATGCAATTTCCTCGTTGGTCCCGGTGTTGGCGCTGGTGCTGGCCACCTTGGACTTACTATGGCTCCTGGTACCATCCAGGCCTGTGAAGCGGTACCAGGCTTCCTTCACCACCGCCGTGGTGATAAAGGTCGGTCCAGCGCAGCCGTCCAGGGAAGCGGCGATCTCTCCCCTGCTCTGTGACCCAGCAACACCCGGCAACGACACGCGCAGCCTGAGACCCGAGTGGGCTCCCCACAGGAAAAGGTGGCAGTGGCTGTAAGGACCTGCATGTCAGAGCTGTAAACAGGGAGACCTTGGAAAGCGACCCAGTACAGCCTGGTGAGCTGCATTTGGGAGGAGGTGACGGAGGTCAAACAGAGTATAAATCAAAAGGGTTGCAGCCCTGGCTGGTGTGGCTCAGTGGATAGAGGGATGGCTTGCACACTGAAGGGTCCCGGGTTCTATTCCCAGTCAGAGCACATACCCAGGTTGCAGGCTCTCTCCCCATTTGGGGGTGTGTAGGAGGCAGTCAATCAATGATTCTCTAACATCACTGATGTTTCTCTCTCTCGCTCTCCCTTCCTCTCTGAAATCAATAAAAAATTAAATAAAAAAAAAAAAAAACAGGATTGCATTGGCCCCAAACAGCAATTTCCAGGTGAACCTCTGGGTCTGCAATCCAGGCTGGCGCCACAATTGTGGGAGGAAAATCGGCAACACCAGGCTCTGCAGTTCCTGGCACTTCGGTTCTAAATCAAGTGGAAAACTCAGCTGACTCCCCTGAAATGTTGACTTCACATTAACAAAATGTTCCTACGCAATCACCTTCCCCAAAACTCGAAGATGGAACATTGAATCTCGCTGAGTAGCACCCTTGGAAAGGCACCCTGCGCCGTCGCGTCTTTGTCCGTCAGCCCAATGAAGAGCCATTTGTTTGGGTCCCGAATTGCAGTCGCTTTGTGAAAAGGACCCCAGTGAAACATTCCCGGCGACAAACCCAAACAGTGGCCCCACAGGAGTGAAGGCGAACTGGTGAGAGCGGTGCGGGAGGCGGGCCTTCGCTCCCCCACGCGGATTTAATGACAGATGTCATCAGCCCTGCCAGTTGGCACTGTCACACAGGGGAGGAGTGGAGGTAGAGCCAACAGCCTGGAAATGTCGGCTTTCCACGCAATCAACAGCCCCCACCGCTCCCCGCTCCCAGACCTGTAGCTTCTGATTCCCGGGAGTGTGCCCATCCCTGGGACCCCTGATCCGATGGGGAAATCATCGCTCACACAGACCGCCTGTTGCAGATCGGAAAGCAGGGGACGGTCAGCCGAGGGTCTCGTCTCACAAGCTCTTGTCCACTTCCCCCACGTAGGACAGTGCGTGGTCTCAACTCTGAGACTCGCCGTGGGAATGGATTATTGTTACTGCAGTTGCCTTTCTCTGCAGCTCCATTTCTGCAGAATATTTTCAATGCAATTTTTTCTCTGTGTGAGGGGCTGATATCTTTTTCTCCTCCCGCTCCTTCCTAGAGGAAGGTTAGAACATTGGAGAAATCACACACCATGCGCTCCAGTGAACCAACCCACTCCCAGGAAGTCTGACCCGCTGTCGGGGGCCGGAAACACTGTTGTGTCAACCAGGAATGTCACGGGTTTTCTCAATGGGCTCAACACGGTCACCTAACGCAAAATCCAGAGGGAGAGAGGCCATGCTCAGCCTTTGTGGCCAGCAGGACCCCAGCTTTCACTGTGGCTTCTATTAATTCCGTGAAAAATGTGATAGGCGTGACCCCTGCGTGAATGTTCTGTTACACATGGAAAATGAAAGACAGCCTTAGCCGGTGTGGCTCAGTGGATAGAGCATTGGCCTAAGGACCGAAGGGCCCCTGGTTTGATTCTGGTCAAGGGCACATGCCTGGGTTGCAGGCTCAATTCCCAGTAAGGGGTGTGCAGGAGGCAGCAGATCAATGATTCTTGTCATTGATGCTTCTTATCTCTCCCTCTGTCTTCCTCTCAGAAATCAGTAAAAATATTTTTTAAAAAAAGAAAAAGAAAATGGGAGACAGCTGCTCCTGTGGAGGGAGGAAGTAGAACTCTGGTTCACCCGTGAGGGGTGTGGCCAGGAGGAGCTGGCTTCTCGCTCTGGGCCTTCCCGTCTGGTCTGGGGTCAGGCCACGTCCGCAGAGAGGCCCGCCCGGTCCTCGGGGCTCCCTGCTGGGGACGGCAGCGCTGGGGAGTGGACGGGCCTGTGCGGTGCAGCCAGACTCGAGTTCCAGGCTCGGGGCTCGGTGCGGGCGGCCTGCGTGGCCTTCCTGAGCCTTGGTTGGCCTCACCGCGTACCCGCAAGGCGGCCTTGTCAGGCAGGAGCGCACCGGGACCTGAGCCTGTCTGACCGGGCGGTGCTCACTCGGGTTTCATGTTCTTGGTTAAGAAGCAGGTCTCACACAGTCGGGGCCTGGGTGTCGTCGAAGGCTCCGCTTCCTTCCTGGTCTCTTTGTGAAACTGTGGGCCAAACAGCGAGTTCACCGAGGAAAGCCAGTGGCAAACCGTGTGTAGTGAATTCCCCGTTTGATCCAAACGGATAATGATACGTCTTAGTTTCTGTGACGGGAATGCAAGCAGAACCGCGATCGTTTCTTTGGGGAATGGAATTCGAGGGAAGGTTCGCATTCCGTGTTGTGAATGCCGTTTTTAAACAACGTCACGGTGGGACGCTACTGCATGTCAGACGCACGGCCCGCGGGCCGCACGCAGCCCACAACAGATGTTTTTGTGGCCGACATAATGGTATAAAAAACGTGTTAATAAAAATTTCATAACTTAATGTTTACAATATCCTGTTCTACATAATCATTAATAAGGAACTACAACATTCACCAATGACTGATGACTATAATCGTGTTGCATTCATTTCCCTTACGCGCCTTACGTGCAGGCGCACCATTCCTCTCCACTGATACCAGCAGCGAATATTTTAGCAGCCGATGGCCACGTCATTAGCCTTGGACTGACTTGCTTGGTGTGCACAACAGGAAATACTTCGCTTTCGGAGAACAAGAAAAATAGGTTTATTTGCTTTACGCTTATTAATTTTTGCAGTTATTCAGTGTCTGGTAAGCTAATGTTCAAGAAAAAATATTAATATTTATTAAACTTCTATTATTTTATGTTAACGATCACTCATTTATTTCAGCCCTTTGTATTCAGCATGTCTCTCTCAAAATAAACCTCCGTTTCTATGAAAGTGGAAGCTTTTGTGTTTTTGCGGCCCACATCAACTTAAACCTTGTTTATTTGGCCCGTGGTAGCCTGTGAGTTTGACATGCTTGCTGCAGGAATTAGGAAAATCTATTTTTAAAGTGGAAAGGGGGCACCAGGGCCCAGCCCCACCTTCGCCCTGTCCCAGGAAGAGCAGGAGAGGGGTCAGCCACGGGGCCACGGCTGCTGACGCCTGGCCTCTGGGGGGAGGCCTGGGCCCCGCCACCAGGGCGCCTGCCCCAGCAAGGTGAGGTCACCAGCCTGCAGCCGGGACTGGGCAGGGGCTGGGCGAGCCTCCTCAGGCCAAGGACATAGGAAGCATTTGCAGGGAACAAAGGTGTCCCAAAGGGAACCAGGAAACTATCCCTACCTAGCAAGTACTTCCCATGCCAGAAGCAGGGGCTGAGAAGAGTGAGCACAGGTCCCCAGGCTTTAAGGGTTCTGGGAGCAGCACAGCCCGGGCCCCGCCCCCAAGTCTGGGACCGAGACTCATCTGCACTCACTGGCTCTCCCTGGAGCCCAGGGCTGGGCCCTGGGCTGCACCCTCATTCGCTGTGTGACGCTGGGGGCGTGACTTAACCTCTCTGACATTTGGTTTCCTCATCAGTGACGTGTGGGCAATAACAGCATCTCCCTTCACGTTGTCCTGGGTTAGCAACACAATGCCTCCGTTCAGGATAGAACTTCAGCTCAGGGCCAGACGTAATGAAGGCTCAGTAGCTATCTGCCTTTAAAAACCATGACCAAGAGGTTAATGGGGGGAAAGGAGGGCCTTTGTAATACTTTCAACAATAAAGAGTAAAAGAAAAAAAATTGACAAAAGAAGGCAAAACAATGGCCCAACAGAACCCAAACCAGAAAACACAAAAGCATTAAATAAAGGTTTATTGGCATCGTATTACAGACACATTATAGTATATGTAAGCATTACAGCAAATTCTCTATCATAAGCAGATCCCAAGCAAGGTGGTGCTACAGTACAAGACACCATGACAATGAAAACTGGGCGTGGTCGGGGGAACTCGGCCATGCTTTCAGAATTATTTCTCTTCTGTCTCTGGCCCTCCACACTTACCCACGCAATGAGAATCATTTCTGGGTCGAGACCAAGCTCTGAAAATATTTTCATCCTCCCCTCGCCCCCTGTTTGTCTATCTGCCCCTCATGTGCTCCTTGTGGGAAACTCTGCTTCACTAACCAGCACTGGGGCCCCGGACCAGGCAGGTGGAGGTGGAGAGAGACACCCCAGAGCCAGATGCACCCACTCCGCACTCACTCGGTGACCTTGAGCCCAGGCCGTGACCCTCGGTGCCTGGGGTTCCGTGTCTGTTCACTGAGAATAACACTAATGGATTCGTTTCAGAGTCATCAGGGCTCAATACCTGTACTTCTCAGGCCTGGCTCGCTGTCTGCTTAGAGTCCTTAGTTTCCCCACTTTTCCAAAAGGAATCTTTGCCGTCGTCCCCTCCTCATTTTCGAATGAGATCGCTCAAGGCACTGAAGCTAAAAGCACACGTGCCCGTCCTCTCCTCTGCTCACTGCAGTCCTGGCTCCATCAGCCTGTGGCTTCAATAGAGAAGGGAGAGCGCAGTGGCGTCTGGAAGCGCTCTCCTCCTCTTCCTGCTGCAGCCCCAGCACGCACGGGAGGTGGCCTGGGCTTCCTGACAGCCGGTAACTGGCCGGAGTCCTCAGCGACATTGAACCGGAAGCCCGGTCCTCCCCGTGTGTCCACAGCAGAGCATAAGCATCGTGTGCTTCGGCGCCGGGAACTCTCGGAGCATCTACCCGCAGTCTCAGCCCTCGCTCCCTGGCGTGCAGGGTTTGGGGCGTCAAGTTTGCTCAGAGCACAGCTCCCGCCATGAGTCAAGGGAACGTGACAAAACAGGAGTAATGTAAATGTTAGTGCAGGGTCTTACCCTGGCCTCACACCTTTGCCACCTTTGCCAGACCCGAAGATCACGCGTGGACCCCCCGCAGGAATCCGGGGTCGTGTGCGCGATGGAAAAAGGCAAAATTCGACAACCTCTGATCTGGATGTTGGCCTCTCCGGTTGAGGAAAACGCTAAGCGTTATTTAACAGGGAGGGGGTGTGTGATCCTACCAAGTAAAAAGCCGGCTAACGGAGCCCACGATTTCTTAAAAACATGTTTTTAAACTGGAATTTTACTGTAACAAAACCGGAGGAGTGGCATTTGGCCCGTTAAGAAACAGAGGTATGCTTGTTTGTCTCACTTGCCTCCTCACCTGCCTCAATAAAGTTCTCGCTCCGCCTGGAAAAAGCCAGAATTGCTCAATGTCGCCAGGGCTGCTTGTAAGTACTGGGGCTGAGCCACAGCCCCCCTGTTAGCCCCGGGGTCTGCGGAGAGCGCAGCTCAGCCCCCGCAGAGGCCGGGCGGCCGTGGTTGCCCAGGGTCCCCTGCGGCCCCTGGGAGCCACTCCTAGACGGGTGTGGGCAGCTCTCCCAGCCCATGGGAGAGGCGCTCACAGATCACCTCCTTTCACGGTCCAAGTTATTCCACAGGGAGGGATGGGACTGAACAGGCCTACCTCCCCCTGCCCCCCCCCCCACACACACACACTGTGCATTAATATACTTGGTTCTATTGATCACAATTTCTCTCAGAAGCACAACCCTGTCCGAGTTATAATTGAATATGGACATGCTGGGGTCTGGTCAAGTACATGTATCTTATGTATATCGCCCTGGGCCTCCCTGTTTATATACATTGGAAGGACTACGCGAAGACCTGACTATGGACAAGAAATGGATATTTGTTTATTTGGGTATTCATCTTGGCAGGTTGCTTACCAAGAAGAGAGAGACGGCAGATATTTTTAAATCGCTGCTTAAACTTCACCAGTTTCTGACAATAATTCTGGACTCGAAGCAACACATTCATCCCACCTCTTCGCCGTAAGATGGTTGTATTTTGTAGGCGGTTCTGACTGGATCTCATCAGCCGTAGCAAGACCCGCCTGCTCTGTCTGTTTTACAGCCGAGTGCACTCAGACGCTTGCTCCGCAGTCTGCAGGCCTGGGGCCCCGCCGTGTCCGCGGAGGCTCAACGTGCCCCTGGTCAGAGCCCCTGGACTCTCCATTCCTAACTCTCCATTCAAGACCTCCTCAGCTCTCCCGAAGTGCTCCCGGTGGCGTGACGGGACGATGAGAATGTTTACTCCTATTCCTGTTTTTATCGGGTCCTTACTAGGACACCCCCTCTGCTCCAAGTTCCTCCCTCTCCCGGGGGGACAGCCGAGGCCACCCGTCCTCATTAGTGCCCGACCGATGCCCGTGCCTCCTGCGACATGCCTATGCCCGGATGCTTCAGTGTCGGAGCCCGCTGTTTATCTCTGCAGGCCTTCTGTTTCTCTTACACTTTGGATATTTAAAAACATCTTTGAACGAGGTCTGGGGGTGGGTATGAAAAGCCATTCTAATTAACTTCCTCTCTGAACGTTGACGATGAAGTTTCTCAAAATTGAGACGGAGGAGAGTAAACAAACAGAAATGAAGGAAATCTTACCGCCATACACAGCCCACTGTTCCCAGGAAACGAGAATGTCTATCAGTGGGAGACAATGTTAATTACTCATTTCTTAAACCTCCTCACCCGGGGACATGTTTATTTATTTTAGAGAGAGAGGAAGGGAGAGAGAAAAGGGGAGAGAGGCATTGATGGGTACCTCCCCTACATGCCCAGACTGACCCAGGACCGAACCCAAAATCTCTCGGGCGTAGGGGACGCTGCTCCAACCTCCAGAGCCACCCAACAGGCAGTTAGCAGGTGGCGATTAAGGTCAAGTTTCCCAGGGGAAGGTTGGGTGTAGGGCAGAATCCCAAACCTTATACAGTTGAGCTACGTTTGACCTCACAGGCCCCTTTGAGAAAGAAATGAGGTAGGGCTATACTCTTCTCATCTCCTCTCTGCCCTCCTCCCCCACGTCCCCCCTTCAGAATAACAGCAAAGGCCCCGATGAACCAGTTTGCTTTTCTGGCCGGAGCTCTGGGGAGAACACAGCGTGAGTGTGCAGAGCCCAGGTCCCGTGGACAAGCACACGCAGGACGGCTGAGCCCACCAGCGGCCCCTCCCTCGAGCCCTCATCAGGAGACACCCCAAGGCCAGCTCCCAGCCGGCTTTCTCGGCATCCCACCATGTCAGGGGGGAGGGAGTGGCTGGGGAAGAGCCACAGGATCTTGTTCTCCAAGGTCGATGCTGGTTTGGGTTTGGTTCTGCTTTAACACAGAGACAGAGGTGCACCCAGGTGAGTCGCTGTGGCTTTCTGGAGGGAACGTTAAACTGGGGGCACAGGAATCGGGGTTCTGCTCTCACTGGGCCTCCGTTTCCTCACGTATAAAACGAGGCCGTGCCTGGCTGGTGTGGCTCAGTGAACTGAGTGTCATCCCAGGCACCAAGCAGTCACTGACCAGTTCATTCCCTGTCAGGGCACAAGCCTAGGTGGCCGGGCTTGATCCCCAGCAGGGGGCGTGCAAGAGGGAGTCCATAGATGATGTTTCTCATCGATGTTTCTAGCTCCCTCTCCCTCTCCCTTCCTTTCTCTCTAAAATCAATAAAAACACTTTTTTTTTTAAAAAAAAAAGTGAGGCTGTGGATGAGGTGATCCCTGAGGGGCTGGTTGGTATTGAAAGAGATTCTGATTGGTTACAGGCCCATCGAATCCCACGAGCTGAGCATGAGAGAAACTGTTTTCATTGACGGCGTCTGAACCTCCCAAACTATTAAGAACCATCAAGCTGACTTGAACGCCTGGAGTTCATCTAAGCGGCGATTTTACTGCAGCCACTTCATTTGGCTTCTCAGGGTTCCACAAATCTTAATTTTTCAAATGTGTTCTGAACAGCAGCAATAAGGGATGCCCACGTCCTTCCAGCACAAATCCTTTAATGATGTTTAAAAAACCATCTAGACATTGATGGTAAAGCAATTTGACCAAGGAAGTCATCCACTACAATTTTTATTGATTCTGAATAGTTTTGATTTTAAAAATACAGGGCTGTCATTTAAGCAACTAATGACCGTATCGCCTCAAGTCTGTGTGCACGCAAACCTAGAGTAGAAAACTCTGTCTCTGAAGACACCTAATTGAGCTCGGCCACCTGGCTCAGTGGTTGAGCGCCAACCTCTGAACCAGGAGGTCACGGTTCGATTTCCAGTCAGGGCACATGCACGGTTTGTGGGCTTGATCCCCAGTGGGGGGGAGGGAGGGGTGTGCAGGAGGCAGCCAATCAGTGATGCTCTTATCAATGATCTCTCTCTCTCTCTCTCTCTCTCTCTCTCTCTCTCTCCCTTCCTCTCTGAAATCAGTAATAAAAAAATAAAAATAAAAACCATTCTGTTTTTTTCTTACCAGTTTGCAGTTATCGGTTATAGGCTGTGCACACACCCTTCAGGAAATCTGAAATGGGCTTTAAGGACAAGGCTGCTTTGACATCAACAAGAAGGCAAAATGTTTGTTTCCTTTTGGAAAATGATCGAGTGGCTTTTCCCCCCTAAGAACTGACTTATATTTATATCCCAGCAAGGATCTCAGAGCCTGGGCAATTCCACCCCTTGTCTGTGTCGACTACAAGAACTCTGTTGGCATTTCTCTGGTCATCTCTTTTTGCACCTGAAAACTGAAGGGGTGCACCTGGGTGCGTGCTCAGACCGCGCTCCCCTCAATGCGGCTCCGCCCGTCCCAACGGGGCTCCCATGCCCTGTTCTCCACACGCACACTTCAGCTCCGTGGACACGAGGGGGTGCGTTCTCAGAGTAGCTACTTTCTAGTTCTTTCGTTAATTAGGAACAAAATTCTCTCTCTTGTCCTCAGTTCACCTGCGCGCTCCTAAAACCTCAGCACGAGTGAGTAACGGAGCTTTAGCATTAATAGGTTCTTTCTTCATGAGTGACAGGAGTTTCACAACGTGTCTCTCACTCTCCTAACATTTTTAAAAGGCGAACTTCACTGGGGCATGAAAGAATGCTCGGATTTATCCAGGGGCTGTAGCAGCCACCATCGCAGTGGCTGGAGACGCCAACTTGGTGACATTGACTTGGCCTGGTTCCCGGGCGGCTGAGCAGGGAGCCCGCCCCCTTTGGAAGCTGCATTACGGCGGGTTCACTGGTGTGGGTCTAGCGCTTTGCTGTGTGAGAACGTATTTGTGAGTCATGGGAGACCGTGGATCCCCCTTCCCATGGCACCACGCTCATAATTCAGGAGAGAACGTTGCTGGGCTGTTATCAATTCTGAAGGTTTACTTTCAACTAACGTTTTTTTCCAGGTCGGTTACACACTCGTCCTTATAAAAGATTATTCCAGGTGCCACTGCTGTTTCACACAGACACGCGGGACACATTTTGATTTGGTCTCAACGCGGACGAGTTGGCTGGTCCATGTTGACGGGGGCACTACGGGGGCAGGGCATCTGTTGTGAGGACCAGCACTCACACCCCCTGGGCCAGGGCCATCTGCCCGCACGGAATGCACCTGTGCCGGCCCCTGGGGAAGGTGGAGCCGGCACACTGGGGACGAGGGAGCCGCGAAGGGTTATACCTGTGTCCACCTGGAGTTCCAGACACTCTGTAACTGAGCATTGCAGAGTTCCACCAAGGACAACGTCTTATGAGGGAAAGAAAGTAGCCTGTAGCGTCACCTGACCCGGGTCCGTCCCCACCCGATTGCGCACATGGGCAGGTTCCCGAAGCCACACAGCTCAGGCGACTGCAGGTTCCGGCCCGTCCGAGTCCTGGTTCTCACGGCCTCACGTGCAGCACGTGCGGAGAACGAAACCACCTAGCACCGCCCTCCCAGGGCCTCGGACACACGGACGCCGTCACCCGTGGCCTCAGTTTTGTCTGACACCTAAATTACTTGTTCAAGATTCATGAAAAATCAAAGGGGAAAGTGTCGGACTGTTGATGTTACAAAACAGCCGCTTCTGGCGTTCTCTCGTTACTAAGTACACGCACACAGAAAACACCTGGAATTACCGCACGTTTGTACCTAAAGGAGGAGCTTATTTTAAACACAGAGAGGCACTGGGTTGTGCAGGACGAGGTGCTGGGCGCTCGGGGAGCCGCAGTGCTCGGCTCGGCCCGTCCCGTGAGAACCAGTCCTCCGGACTCTCAGTGCTCACAACTGCGAGCGTTCGGCGCCAGAGCTCGGACCGTAATCCCGTCCCCAATGCCATGGCGACGTCCGGGAGATGCGCCACATCAGCAACTACCCAAAGAGGGTCGGGCCCGGTGCCAAAGTGCATAAGGACGCAAGTTCGGGGGACAGACATTAACTGGACACACCAAGGCCGCTGCTTGGGAAAATGAGCAGAATAGACTCTAATACTTTAATGTTATGTACATGGATACAACGTGTCAACTCCGCACAGGAGAGACATACAGCATTTGAACATTCCACACGACGGATAAGCATTTACCGTACAGCTGACCAGAGCGCCGTCCACATCACGGACGTAGATCCGATCAGCGCTTTAACAGGAGACTTGAATAGTTTACGATCATAGAGACACTGACATTTAAGACAAGACTTTATAAAATAATTTATATCGATATATCCTAGCATCTATGGAGAGGACTGGTTTGCATTTGGGGGGATGTGTGCAATGAGTGGCATCTTTTAAACTTTCAGGTAATAAAATAATTTAGAAGCAGTTCATGCAGTGGTCAGGGCGGGGATGGTGGCTCCTGCGGGGTCTGTCTGTGACGTCACACACCAGGCACCCCGGGCGTGCGAGGACCCGTCTCCCCTCTTGAGGGGACGCCAGCGTCCACGGACGCCCACGGACACCCCTCCCTCACGCTCGGCCGTGGGCACTCTCATCTTGGAGGCCCCGTGACAGGTCCCCGTGACAGGTCCACGTGACACGCCTGCACGCAGGTCACTAGCAGACCCTGCGGGTTTTGACGACTTTGCTCTGGTACTTGACGGAGTGCCCCCCGTGCCCCACAAGGTACACGTCCAGCAGGTAGGCCTTGCCCGGCTGGAGGCCGCGGACGGTCTCCGTGGTCACCGCCCGCTGCGGGTTCCGGCTGTGGAAGTACTTACAGAGCACCTTCTCCGACCTCGCCCGCGTGTCCGGCCCCAGGCACTGGTTCTGCTCTCTCTTCCTCTGGTCCTCGCTGTAGGCGTCGCCGACCTCCCTCTTGTAGAGGCAGAACTTGCTCCTCTCCTGGGTGCCCAGCCAGGCCACGGTGGCCGACGAGCAGGTGCGCAGCCTGTCGAAGGCCTTGATCCGCGTGTCCTCGGGGAGGGACGGGAAGGCGTGCTTGCCGGGCCGCGTGCTGGCCAGGACCTTGAGCAGCGACGCCCCCTTCCTGCTCCCCTTCAGCCGGAGGAGGTACTTGGCCTTGGGCCGCCCGCGGAGCAGGAACTGCCGCACGCCCTCCACGCTCTGGGACAGAACCAGCTTCCCGTCTCGGCGCACCTGGACCCGCACGGCGTCCAGGCAGGAGTGGACAAAGAAGGCGACCTTCTGGTGGGAGGACACGGGGGCAAAGCGCAGCAGCTTGGTCCCCTTCCTCCTCACGAACACCTCGGTCACCTTCCCGTCCTTCAGCTCCAGCGTCTTCTGCGCGGCCTCCTCCCTGGTCCTGGCGAAGGTGCCCACGTAGGCCGTGCTCAGGTTGCTGCGGCCGTTGGCCACGAACACGTCGAAGTAGTACTGCGTGTCGGGCTTCAGGTCCGAGACGGTGAAGATGTTCTTGTTTCCTATGCACACCTTCTGGATGTCAGCCTGGGGCCACGAGGGTGCTGCCCGGCCCAGCGTGGGGGGCGGCCTGGCCTGGGGGCCGCGCTCCTGGCCCCGGCTCCCCGGAGGGAACCCGAAGTGGGTGAAGTCGAAGGGGCTGAAGTCCAGGCCGGGCTTCGGGGCCGTCATGAAGGCGTCGTCCGCGCTCAGCTTCGCCTCCACGGCGCACAGGCTCTTGAAGTTGTGCTCCCGGCTGACGACCACGCAGTACTGCACGGGCTGCTGCAGCCGGGAGGCCGTGGGGCTGGGCTTCCAGGCCAGCGTGGCCGTGGTGCGGCCCAGGGCCGTGACGTCCACCCTGGGGTCGTAGGGCAGCTCCGGGTAGGGCTGGTCGGACGCGGGCGTGGTGGTGGCGTAGACTCGGAAGTGCGCGTCCTTCTCCGTGGACAGCAGCTCCAGCCGGTACAGCCCCGAGGGGGCGCCGGCCGACACGAAGGACTCCACGTCGTTGCCTTGGTAGGACAGCAGCTCGGCGCCTGCCTCGTGCGTGGCCTGCGGCCTCTGCTGCTCCAGCGGCTCCGGCTCCTGCTCGCCTGGAAGACAGAGCAGAGGCGACGTCAGGGCCCAGTTGCACGGCCGCCCACAAACCGCAGGCTCAAGACTCCTGCGTTCCCCACTGTCATAGCAATGCCTGTTGCCGGCAGAGAACTGGGAAACATGGAACAAGATTTAAAAAGCCACCCCAGTCACCCTGGCTGGTTTGGTTCCGTGGATAGAGCATCGACCTATGAACCAGGAGGTCACAGTTCGATTCCCGGTCAGGGCACATGCCTGGGATGCGCACTCGATCCCCAGTAGGGGGGTGCAAGAGGCAGCCAATCCATGATTCTCTCTCATCATGGATGTTTCTATCTCTCTCTCTTTCCCTTCCTATCTGAAATCAATACAAATATATTTTTTTAAAATCCTATATAATAAAAACCTAATATACTAAGTATCTGGTCATCCGGTCTGCTGTTCAACCAATCAAAGTGTAATATGCTAATGATATGCTAAGGCCGCTCAACCACTCACTATGACGTGCACTGACCACCAGGGGGCAGATGCTTCCACAGGTTGGTTAGCTTGCTGCTGGGGTCCAGCCGATTAGGACTGAGCGAGACAGGCTGGACATGCCCTGGAGCCCTCCCGGGGTCCCTCCGTGGCCATGATCATGCAACAGTGGAGTCCCTTGGTCTGGCCTGTGCCCTCTCGCAATCCAGGACTCCTCAGGGGATGTCGGAGAGCCGGTTTCAGCACTAACCCACAAGCCAGGTCAAGGGACCCCAGTGGTGCACGAATTTGTGCACCAGGCCTCTAATAAACAATAAAAAGTCATTCTGGTCAGGGATCCTGGGCAGCCCTTTATGAAGATTTTGGGTTACTCCCTTACAGTCTTTGCTTTTTAACATATTTTTCACCCTCATTTTTCTTTGTCACCGAGTCACACTCTTCTTCATGCATGCATGTCTCTAGACAAACCTCCATTTTTGAATCCTGTTTTCCTCACTTAAGACTGCAGCATGAGAATAAGACTGTGGTTAATTTCTGTTCTGACCATCGTAAATAGTGCTGTGAGGTGCGTGTGAGGCTGCTGTGGCTTTAAATTCTTTCTCAGAAGAGACTCTGAGTGGAATTTGTAGGTCACAGACCGCAGCCTTTTGAGCGAGAGCCCCTCCTGCCACCTACGATTGGACGGGACCATCCCTTCAGCTGCATCCTGGCCAGCCCCTCGCTAATCTCCCTTGGCCTGTGATCTCCCTGAAGTACAGAGTGGGACACATGTGAGAGTGCGGGCCTGCCCCGCGGGGAACACGGTCGGAGCGATGCCGAGACAGCATCGAAAGCAAATGCTTCCGCATCTCGTTCCTGAGTCTCAGCTGCCAGAGATCAGCATGGAGAGGAGAGCAGGGCCCGGGGGAACCGCCTCCCAGCTCAGCCCGCAGGGGGCAGGGAGGTGCAGGGTTCTGTATTAAACCATGAGGTCAGCAGCCATCACACGACTATTGGTTCTCTCTCTCAGCCTCACCCCCTCATGAGCTGTCAGTGTCTCCCTGATTCCACAGCCCCGTCACTGAGTGTGGCCCTCACACCCAGTGCCTCGCCCCTGCCCCAGCACCCTCCACCCGCACCCTCCACCCGTACCCTCCCCCCAGCACCCTCCACCCGCACCCTCCCCCCAGCACCCTCCCCCCAACACCCTCCACCCGCACCCTCCCCCAACACCCTCCACCCGTACCCTCCCCCAGCACCCTCCACCCGCACCCTCCCCCAGCACCCTCCCCAGCACCCTCCACCCGCACCCTCCCCCAACACCCTCCACCCGCATCCTCCACCCGCACCCTCCCCCCGCACCCTCCATCCGCACCCTCCCCCAACACCCTCCATCCGCACCCTCCCCCAACACCCTCCACCCGCACCCTCCCCCAGCACCCTCCATCCGCACCCTCCCCCAACACCCTCCACCTGCATCCTCCACCCGCACCCTCCCTCCAGCACCCTCCCCCCAGCACCCTCCCAGCAGCACCCTCCCCCAGCACCCTCCCCCCAGCACCCTCCCGGGCCCCAGGCCAGCTCTCTCATGTCCTTGTGTCTTAGCTGCCTCCTGTCAGCGGCACCAGCACCTCCCTCCACTGCCGACCCCACGCCTCCTGCGACTTCTCAGGTGCTGGATGCACTTTGCTTGTCTCCAAGTAGCCTTCCTTTATGCCCCAGAGACAGGGGTCTGCGACCTCGGCTGCGTGTAGGTCACTGGGAGCTGAGTCCCAACGCCCAGGCCCCAGGCGAGGCTCAGACCCTCTGAGAACCCAGCGCATTCTCTCTACCTCAGTGTGACTCCACGCTCAGGCGGAACCGAACCCACAGCCAGGCAGGTGCAGCCATCATCTGGTGCCACCCTGTCCTCCAGTGCCACCCCCATCATCCAGTGCCACCCCCATCATCCAGTGCCACCCTGTCCTCTGGTGCCACCCCCATCATCCAGTGCCACCCTGTCCTCTGGTGCCACCCCCATCATCCAGTACCACCCCCATCACCCAGTGCCACGCCCATCATCTAGTGCCACCCTGTCCCCTGGTGCCACCCCTGCTTCCCTCATCTCCATGGAGAATTTCTAGAGTCCCCTGTGTCACTGCTGACTTTTTGCAGCACCAGGAGGCGAGGCTGTTTCTTGCTGCAGGCCCCATGAGGGGTCTGGGCCTGCTCCCCTGAGCCCTGCCCCTGCTCACCTGAGCCCTGCCCGCTGGCCTCCTCCGGCAGCTCCTGCAGGCTCAGCCGCCACTCCAGGGGGGTGTCGCAGGGGGTCACGGTCACGGACAGCGGGGTGTTGTCCTCTTCCACCACAAAGAAGTACCTGCGGGCGAGGGGCCATCAGTCAGACAGGGGTCCACTCTGCCGGCCCAGCCGGGCTCACGGAAAACCACAGGCTGATTCCACGCATTTCACAGGGACAGGAACCGGCCATCTACAGGATCGCGGTGCTCTCCCATGAACCGCGGCGTCCACCCGCCAAATCTGCAACCAGCTTTACCGCAGCACGCGTGGAAGAATGAAAAGGCGCTGGGCTAGCCGAAGCCGGTTTGGCTCAGTGGATAGAGCGTTGGCCTGCGGACTGGAAGGTCCCGGGTTCGATTCCGGTCAAGGGCATGTGCTTGGGTTGCGGGCACATCTCCAATAGGAGATGTGCAGGAGGCAGCTGATCGATGTTTCTCTCATCGATGTTTCTGACTCTCTGTCTCTCTCCCTTCCTCTCTGTAGGAAATCAATAAAATGTATTTAAAAAAAAGAAAAGAAAAGAAAAGAAAAGAAAAGAAAAGAAAAGAAAAGAAAAGAAAAGAAAAGAAAAGAAAAGAAAAGAAAAGGCGCTGGGCTAAACGTGTAATGTGGGTGCACCTTGAGTGAGGAACCAACACTTGGCTCTTTAGGGTGCTATTTAGCCTGGGCCCCGCCATTCCAATCAGGCACAGCCGAGGAACCCGCAGGCGCGCTGACCGGCAGGCACTGTGCTTTCCATACGCTGGCAACAGGCTTGTAAGGGACCCCAAAGGCACCCTGACAGTCACCCGCCCTTTCAAATGCTCCCTCGCCCAGTGGCGTCTCTGAAAGGCCTGCTGGTCTCTGCGAGAGACGCTGCTCGCTTCTCACATCAGCGACCCTGGTCCACGGTGCCAGCGGCCACAGCTTTTGCATAAAGGGACCTAATCCCACTTGAGAAGATTTTAAAAGTAAAGATCAAAGTTTCAATCAGTGGAAAGACTCATTCTCTGCCACTAAGACTTCCTGTTGGAATGAAATAACCTAGTGATTTTAAGACAAATTTTAAAAAATCGGATCATCCTGCTCCCTGCTTCCCCCGATCTTGTTACGAAGCCTCGAGTGACTTTTCAAGGACGGACACGCGGCCCGGCTGTGACAGTGCCGCACCTTCCCGCTCTGAGTAGCGCGATGGTTCCACCCACCATTTCAGAGCCGGGAGCCTCGCCCGAGGCCGGTCCTGCAGCTCAGCAAGCCCCGAGCTGCTCCCTGCCCGCGCACAACCTACCTGGGGGTTCCCTCCTGCACCCGCGCCCGCACCTCCGGGGCCTCCTCCCTTGTGTTCTCCCATCGCCCCCCACACCCTCTCCAAAAGGACCACCAGGTCTTCTACTCCGTCCGTCTCCTCTGTGGTTCCCTCTCACCTTCCAAGCCCTTGGTCACCCAGGGACAGACAGGGCTGTGCCTGCACCCCTGCCCTCCACCTGTGTACACCCCCTTTACTGTGCGTACCCCTCTACCTGTGCTCACTCCTCTACCTGTGCTCACCCCTCTGCCTGTGCACTCCCTCTACCTGTGCACACCCTTCTAGCTGTGCTCACCCCTCTGCCTGTGCTCACCCCTCTGCTGTGTGCACCCCTCTACCTGTGCTCACCCCTCTGCCTGTGCGCACCCCTCTACCTGTGCTCACTCCTCTACCTGTGCTCACCCCTCTGCCTGTGCACTCCCTCTACCTGTGCACACCCTTCTAGCTGTGCTCACCCCTCTGCCTGTGCACTCCCTCTACCTGTGCACACCCTTCTAGCTGTGCTCACCCCTCTGCCTGTGCACTCCCTCTACCTGTGCACACCCTTCTAGCTGTGCTCACCCCTCTGCCTGTGCGCACCCCTCTACCTGTGCGCACCACTCTGCCTGTGGACTCCCTCTGCCTGTGCTCACCCCCTCTACCTGTGCACACCCTTCTAGCTGTGCTCACCCCTCTACCTGTGCTCACCCCTCTGCCTGTGCACGCCCTCTACCTGTGCGCACCCCCTCTACCTGTGTGCACCCCTCTGCCTGTGCTCACCCCCTCTACCTGTGCGCACCCCCTCTACCTGTGCGCACCCCTCTGCCTGTGCACCCCCTCTACCTGTGCACACCCCTCTGCCTGTGCTCACCCCTCTGCCTGTGCTCATCCCTCTGCCTGTGCTCACCCCTCTACCTGTGCTCACCCCTCTACCTGTGCTCACCCCCTCTGCCTGTGCTCACCCCCTCTACCTGTGCTCACCCCTCTGCCTGTGCTCACCCCCTCTGCCTGTGCTCACCCCCTCTACCTGTGCACACCCCTCTGCCTGTGCTCACCCCCTCTGCCTGTGCTCACCCCCTCTACCTGTGCACACCCCTCTGCCTGTGCTCACCCCCTCTACCTGTGCTCACCCCTCTGCCTGTGCTCACCCCTCTACCTGTGCACTCCCTCTACCTGTGCGCACCCCTCTGCCTGTGAGCACCCCTCTGCCTGTGCTCACCCCTCTGCCTGTGCTCACCCCTCTACCTGTGCACTCCCTCTACCTGTGCGCACCCCTCTGCCTGTGCGCACCCCTCTGCCTGTGCTCACCCCTCTACCTGTGCTCACCCCTCTGCCTGTGCTCACCCCTCTGCCTGTGCTCACCCCTCTACCTGTGCACACCCTCTACCTGTGCTCACCCCTCTGCCTGTGCTCACCCCTCTGCCTGTGCGCACCCCTCTGCCTGTGCGCACCCCTCTGCCTGTGCTCACCCCTCTGCCTGTGCGCACCCCTCTGCCTGTGCTCACCCCTCTGCCTGTGCTCACCCCTCTGCCTGTGTGCACCCCTCTGCCTGTGCGCACCCTCTGCCTGTGCTCACCCCTCTGCCTGTGCTCACCCCTCTACCTGTGCACTCCCTCTGCCTGTGCTCACCCCTCTGCCTGTGCTCACCCCTCTGCCTGTGCTCACCCCTCTGCCTGTGCTCACCCGTCTGCCTGTGCACACCCCCTCTACCTGTGCTCACCCCCTCTACCTGTGCACACCCCTCTACCTGTGCACACCCTTCTAGCTGTGCTCACCCCTCTGCCTGTGCTCACCCCCCTATCTGTGCGCACTCCTGTGTGACCGCACTGGGCTCATAGTTTCTCCTCTTCTACGTGAACCATTCCCAAATCTCAACTGTCAGCCTGAACTCCAACCTCAATTTGAGGTACAGCTATCTCCTGCCACCTTCACTGAGATTTCACTGGGAGTGTAAACTTACAGTGTCAAACCCGAACTTCTGATTCCCACCCCAGTGAGCTCCTCCTGCAGTCTGTCCCTGCTCATGTGTGACCCCGACCTCCCAGGCACTCAGGACAGAGTAGGATCGTTCTCGCTCCTCCTTCCTCTCCCTCCGTGTACCTGACCCGGACACCGCTGGCTCTGCCTTTACAACGTCCCCGAGCCGTCACTCTGCTGCACCTTCCGTGCCACCCTCCCGCCCAGCCGCCCTCCTCGCCTGAGCCCCGTGGTCCCTTCGACTGGTCCTTGTTGCCCCCTGGACCCCCTACTCATTTACCCCCTCCCAGGGGCAGTGATCCTTGAACACCCGTAAGCACATGCCACTCCCCCTGCTCTAACACCCCAAGAGTGTGTCTCCTTTCATTTAGAGTAAAAGCCACAACCCGACCGGTGTGGCTCAGTGGTTGAGCTTCAACCTATGAACCAGGAGGTCAATTTCCTGTCAGGGCACAAGCCTGGGATGTAGGCTCCATCCCTAGTAGGGGGCATGCAGGAGGAAGCCGACCAATGATTCTCTCTCATCACTGATGTTTCTAGCTCTCTCACTCCCCCTTCCTCTGTGAAATCAATAAAAATATATTTTTTTAAAAAATAAAGAACACCACAGAGCAGGGCACTGGTGCACTTGGGAAATCAAAATCACTTTTAAAGAAAAAGTCTGACTCACTCAAAGATTTTAAGAGACAAAATAACTCGAAAAGCAAATGTGTCCGGCAAGAATTCAGCTGAGCCCTAACCGGTTTGGCTCAGTGGATAGAGCATCGGCCTGTGGACTGAAGGGTCCCAGGTTCGATTCCGGTCAAGGACATGTACCTTGGTTGCGGACACATCCCCAGTAGGGGGTGTCCAGGAGGCAGCTGATCGATGTTTCTCTCTCTCATCGATGTTTCTAACTTCTATCCCTCACCCTTCCTCTCTGTAAAGAATCAATAAAAGATATTTAAAAAAGGAAGAATTCATCTGAAAATAATTCAGCTGAGCGACTAGGTGTTTCCCACGCCCTGTTCCGTTTCACAGGCTGAGCCTGGTAAATGGAAGGACATCGTGTCTCTGCAATGTCGTCGTCCTTGCATTTGGGGCCTTCACTCTTGAGGATGTCATTAAAGGGATTGTGGTTCTTTTTATTTTACTGACAGATCAGCTCCTAATCTATCACATCCATTCAAACAAATGATGTCATTCAGGCAGCGCTGAAATGATGCCCAAGCCATAGGCCGCATCCGTCAACATAGGAAAACCAATCCCCTGCTACCGTTCTCGGACCAGAGGGTGACATGCCACGTGGGCCACGGTGGGATGGAGCCCCCTCCCATTATCACTGTCAATCAAAACTGAAGTGACAAGAGAAAGATGACTCAACAATCTGCTGTACCTCAATCTCTGAACAAGGGGTCACTGGTGGCGAGACAATCTTTCCCTTCAGAATGCCCTAGTGCCCCAGCTAAAAGGAGAAACCTTCCTGAAATAGGGCTGAGAGGGGTTTGAGGTACCAAAAAGTAACTAACTTTACATATAACTAGCTTAATGAAGGATATACACATATATACTTAATTTTGTAACATACTAGAGGCCCGGTGCACAAAATCATGCATGGATGGGGTCCCTCAGCCTGGCGGGTGATGGAGCCCTATCAGAGGGCTGGTTAGCTGTGGGGAGGGGCCATGGGAGGTTGGCTGTGGGAGCGCACTGACCACCAGGGGGCAGCTCCTGCATTAAGTGTCTGCCCCTGGTGGTCAGTGCATGTCATAGCGACTGGTCGACAGGTTGTTAGGCTTTTATATATATATATAGACATGTCATTTTTAAAGGTCAGAATGTTTAGAAGCACTGTGTGAGCCCAGTTTGATGAGGCTGGCATGAAGGTAAATGCACAGGGTCCATTTTTATCACTGTTGGGTTTGATGCTTTCAAACTCTGATGATATTGGTCAAAGTCATGTTATCCTTCTAAGGCTAACTGCACACCTTTGAAGAATCATGTGTGTTCGTGAATCTCATTTCAATCCTAGAGAGCCCTCCTTAGAAATTTCCCTCTGTCCTGAAGGAAAGAAAGCCATCGTTCCAAAGGTAAGAAATGCAAAAATCGCCCTCCACCCAAAGGGTCACCATGTGCGGGAACGGGAGCCCCCACAGAGGATGGGCAGCAGCTCCCCATTTTTCCCGCCGAGCAGACACGGGCCAGGCCACCCGAGGTTAACCACAAAGCGCCCGGGCACAGCGTGTTGGCTGACACCCCGGTGAGCCTGCGGAGAGGGAGGGTGTCAGGGGTACCTCTTAGGCGTGTCTCGGAAGAGGTAGCTGCTGATCTCAGCTCCGTCCGGGAGCACCGAGGAGTCGTGGAAGAAGGCCTTGTCGCGGACCTGCATCTGGAAGAGCTCCTCGTCGCGCGTGGGCAGCTTCTGGGCCCGCGGGCCGAGCGGGAGCAGCAGCCACAGCAGCCACAGGGGCAGGGGCACCATCCTGGGGGACAGGAAGTGGCGGGTCAGTGCTGCGGGCAGACATGGGGGGCAGGTTCCCACTGCAGCTCTGGCCGAAGGTTAGGGCCGCCTCACCCACTTCGGATCACACACCTGATCCTGACAATGACTTCGCTGGGTTTTCCCCCCAAAGTACAGGGTGCCCCCCAAAAAATGTCCACCTGCTTTAAACGCTGGTCGCTCAATGTGGAAATGAGATGTATCTTAACACACCGGGCCTTACCCATTATTCAAAGGGAGAGTATACATTTTTGGGGACACCTGTGTGCCCTGGAGGTGGTAATGAACGCACTAGAACTTCAGGTAGTCAAAGGGCTGGGAAAGGAAAGGGCCCGTGGAGCGGTGACTGCCCTGGGTGTTCAGAGGGGAAACCCCACGTCACAACGGCAGGAGCCTGTGTGGTCCCTGCAGGCACCTGTAGACAAATGTCTCAGAGAATGACACAGACTGTGCGTCGCTGAGGGCCAGGAAAGGACCAGCCACAATTATTTATTCATTTACTGATTTTAGAGAGAGTGGAAGGGAGGGAAGGAGAGGGAGGTAGGAAGGGTGAGAGAGAGAGAAACATTAATCAGTTGCTTCCCAAATGCATCCCAACCAGGGCTTGCATGTGAAACCTGCGCCTGTGCCCCAACTGGGAAGCGAACCACCACCCTTTCGGTGCACAGGACGACGCTCCAACAAATGGGCCCTGCGGGCAGCACCCTGCACAACAGTTTTCTTTTTCTTTAAAAAAAAATATATATTTTATTGATTCTTTACAGAGAGGAAGGGAGAGGGACAGAGAGTTAGAAACATCGATGAGAGAAGCATCGATCAGCTGCCTCCTGCACACCCCCAACTGGGGATGTGCCCGCAACCAAGGTACATGCCCTTGACCGGAATTGAACCTGGGACCTTTCAGTCCGTAGGCCGATGCTCTATCCACTGAGCCAAAACGGTTAGGGCATGCACAACAGTTTTCATTCTTCCTCGTCGTCTGACTCAGCGTGGTCCATGGGCAGCAGCATTCTTACTCCCAAACGCAGGTTCTCACAAACCCGGGCTTTCTGGTGATCGGGCTGAGCCTGCTCACAGGTAAAGCAGCTTGTCCAGCGTCAGCGGGCGCGCCCTCAGCCGGCCTCGTTGTTGCAATGACCAGACTCTGGACCGGACGTGTACATGCAGCCGTTCCGGAACCAGAAACCGGGCTTGATTCCCCGTCTCGGGTCGAGGGAGCCCAGCACAGTCGCTGTGGCCTGGTCACGTCCTGTCAGTGAGTCACTCTGTGGCACGTGGCGCAGGCTTTCAGCAGAGACCCCGCGAGTCATTATGGATCGTCCAGCGCCACCACCCACGGCTGCGGGGATGCTGCCAAGGACACCACCGCCCAGTGTCCCCGACGCGAAGCCTCACGCAGGCAAGTCCTTTCCGCATGGGGTGTGGGAGGCCCCGCGCTCTCACAGACAGAACTCCCCCTGAAGGGTCTCCCTCATCCTGTGCAGCCGGCGCAGGGCTGCAGCGCTAGGGACACGGCGTTTACACACGGTTAGCACTTTAAACAGTGGGAGGCCAAGGCACATGCCTGCCATCACCTACCGCAGCGGTTCTCAACCTGTGGGTCGCGACCCCTTTGGGGGTCGAACGACCCTTTCACAGGGGTCGCCTAAGACCATCGGAAAACACATACCTAATTACATATTGTTTTTGTGATTAATCACTGTGCTTTAATTATGTTCAACTTGTAACAATGACATTGGGGGTCACCACAACACGAGGAACTGTATTAAAGGGCCGCAGCATTAGGAAGGTTGAGAACCACTGCTCTACAGGGAGGTGAAGGCCAGCGCTGCTTCCAGTCACTCCTGCAGCCCAGCCTGGACGCAGCCCCTCCGGCTGTGTGTCCATCTTCCGCTGAGTGCGATTAGAGACGGCCCGACAGTGAGATAACCCGCGAAGGGAATGGCTCTTCTAGATGCAGCGTGAGATGTAGCTCTGCAGGGCGCTCGCTCAACACGCACTGTAACTTCTTTTTCCAGGACAGCAGTTCCTGCCTGCGCTCTGGGACTCCCCAAGTCTCCGCAGCACTGAGTCCCCTGTGCAGCCAGACACTCGCCACTGCGTTCCTGCGCCCAGTCCCCGTGATCACTAGTGAAGCGGGTGCTGCTCTCACGCAAAACAAACCTCCGTCCCCATCAGCAGAGAACAAGGGTAGGCCCAGGGGCATCTGACCGCAGAGCCCGGCGTCCAGCCGCTACAATCCCTCAGGAGATTGTGATAACTTCTTACCGAAGGCCCCTCTGCCCCCCCTCGTCCTTGGGCACTGCAACGGGTGGAAACGCGAGCGACAGCTAACACGCTCGCCCCTCTTCCAGCTCCTACCGGACGGGGCACCCTAGGCGCCACTTCACCTCTGTGGACCTTGATTTTCGGAAGGATTCGGGCAGGTGACCTCTGAACTCTGAAAAAGAGTGATGATTCGACTGATGCTAATCTCCTTCCCGACTAGTTAGCAGTTTGGCAATAAGACCAGGCCTCAAGTGCCCTAAACTACCATCCCGCAGCCACCGGGCGACGCCAGGGCACAGCGCCGGGAAGGCGGACTGAGAGCGGGTGCTCGCGTGAGCCGCGCCTGCAGACAAGGGTCCTATGGACAAAGGACAGCTGGACGCATCAACATTAAATGCAGGGGACCCACATGAACCGAACAGGAGCTGAACTGGGGGACCCCCTCTCACAGCCCTCAGCCCCTCCCCGCTGCTGCCCTCATCCCATCCGAGCAGAACTGGACCCGGCCCTCATTAAGAAGCACTTACTTCAGCACAGGAAGCGTTTCAGCGCACGTGGCAGTGGCTCCCCGGACACTCTGCCTCCTGAGCCCGAAACCCTCTGTCTACAGGGGCGGGGATTTGCTGTGGCACTGACAGGGACTTGGACCAACACGCCCCTTGGCCCCCGTGAGTGTGACAGCCACGGCGCCTTTGCCCTCCGACCACTCCGGGCAAATAAGAAGCCCCGTGAGGCCCACGAGGCGGTCAAGCGCCCAGCACCCCGGACAGCGGAGCCAGGCCAGCTGCCCACGCCCCTGGGCGTCTGGGAAATGCAGGTCAGCCCCAGGGTTAGAGAGCCAGCCGGTTCTGATGGTGGGGAATTTCCCAGCATCCTCGGCGGCCCTGGGAAACACTTTCTCTATCAAATCAGCTCATTGTAAGAGATGGATTTTGAGTTAGTAACAACAGTAATAAATCTTGTTGTGTACACACTGCATGCTACACACTCTTCTATGTGCTGTACATACATGACCTCCTGTGATGCTAGCAGCTACCCTGCCATGCGGGCACTGTAATTTTTCTCCTTTCCAGAATGGTCAAACTGAGGCATGGACAGCTAAGACCATGGAGCGAGAACTATGAACTATTTATCAGGAGTGACTTAAACATGTGGTCAATATTGTTATTTATAGTCTCCTCATCAGCTACTTAGTAATTTACTATTTAGTGAGGTGGGCAACCGCGGATGGGAAGACTATGCAGATAAGTGTTGAGACAGTTCCCCAGGGGCCTGTGAGCTGGTTTTTGCATCTCCTGGGAGCAGAACAGGCTGCCGTTATGTGAGATTATCTTCTCCAGGATGTCTGTGTAGGGAGGAATCTCAGAAGATAAAGCCTCCGGAACAGAGAGCAGGCACGATCGCTGCCCACTATGAAGGGTGTGGGTTCCCCACTCGTGCCCTGCTGGTGGGAACGCAGACTGGTGCAGCCACTGTGGAGAACAGTATGGAATTTCCTCAAAAAATTAGAAACGGATCTCCCATTTGACCCAGTGATCCCACTTCTAGGAATATATCCCAAGAAACCAGAAACGCCAATCAGAAAGGATATATGCACCCCTATGTTCATAGCAGCACAATTCACCATAGCTAAGATCTGGAAACAGCCTAAGTGCCCATCAGCAGATGAGTGGATTAGAAAACTGTGGTACATCTATACCATGGAATACTACGCTGCAGTTAAAAAAGAAGGAATTCTTACCATTTGCAGGAGCATGGAAGGACCTGAAGAGCATTATGCTAAGTGAAATAAGCCAGTCGGAGAAAGATAAGTACCACATGATATCACTCATTAGGGGAATATAATAAACAACATAAACAGATCCAGAGACAGAGAAGCATCGATCAGACCGACCAACCTCAGAGGGAAGGTGGGGGGCGGGTGGTTAAGAGATCCACCAAAGGACTTGGATGCATGCATGAGCATGACCAATGGACACAGACAGCAGGGGGGTGAGGGCATGTGTTTCGGGGGTGGGACTGGCCGAGTAGAGGCCAACGGGGGTGCGGGGGGGAGAGACATATATAATACTCTAAACAATAATTTTAAAATATAATAAATGAATAAATAAAAATAAATAAGGAGTGGGTTCCCTGGGCTCAGGGCGTGCCTCTCTTGCAATAAACACACCACACAGGCTGGTGCCATCTGGCCCTTCTGCGCCCGCCCCTGAGAAGTGGGGGCCAGGGAGCCGGTGGGAGAAGATGCTGATACTGTGGATTCCGCCGCCGCTCTGAGAACGAGGTCCCTTATCTCTGACCCAGGAGTCTGGTCTGCCCAGCTCCCAGAACACGCTGGCAGGCTGACTCGGTAGCTTGCAAGCAGGGTGGAATCTCAGATCTCCCCAGTTCTTGACTCCAAGCATTTACGTATTCGTTTCGTTACTAGCTTGTCAACGTTACTGGCTCTGCGGACACTGCTATTTAGATCACCACCAATGGGGATAGACTCAATTTTACCGTTTGCTTTCTTTATGTGAAACATCTGCTTTCCCAGCTGACATTCTATCAGTTCAAACTTTTTATTTCTGAAACAATTTTAACCATTTTGTCACATCAATCCTGGGCAGACGGGCTCTAGAGAAGAGTCTGACACCTTTTGTCTTTCTCCTCCATTTCCTTTTATTGTGTGTCTCTGAGAAGAGGGGTGTTGGCTGACCCTCCTGTGGTCGCCACTTCACGATCAATGGAAGTCCAACCATCATGGTCTATGCCTTAAACTTATACGGTGATGTATGTCCATTACTTTTCAATAAAACTCCAAAAAAATTAGCATAATCCCAGTGCACGAGACTTTATACCCAATAGGAGTATAGTTTCCAAAATGTTGTGGAATAACATTCATTTATTGTTGGGGGAAAATGTAGTCAGGTATTAGAGGAAGTTAATCATTTATTCAATTAGATCAGTTTATGGGCAAGTTATTTTTAACAAAATGTATTTAAAAGAAGCACTGACTAGCCCTAGCTGGTTTGGCTCAGTGGATACAGCGTTGACTTATGGACTGAAGGGTCCTGGCTTCGATGCTGATCAAGGGCACGTACCTCTGTAAAAAGCTCAATTCCCAGGCCTGGTTGGGGCGCATGTGGGAGGCAACCAATTGGTATGTCTCTCTCACATCGATGTTTCTCTCTCTGTATCTCTCCTCCTCCCTTCCACACTCTCTGAAAATCAATAGAAAAATATCCTTGGCTGAAGATTAACAAAAAAAAAAAAGGAAGAAAACGAAAAAAACAAGAAAAGAAAAAAATCAACATAAAACATATTTTTAAAAATAAAAGCAGCATTGAATATAGCTAATCAAAAAGCTATTATACAGACATATTGTACCTATTTTTACAACTTATATTCAACGATTCACACGTAAAGCTTTCCTTATTCTCTTTTATAATTTCTCTTTATTGTTGACAGTGATACAGATGTCCCTCTCACCTCCCCCTGACACCCTCCACCTGCTCCCGCCCCCACCCCAGGCCTTCACTGCACTATTGTCTGTCCATGGGTTATGCATCTGTGCATATAAGTTATTTGGTCAGGATGGTTTTAAGATCTTATAGGTTCTTCCCCCCAACCAGTAAAATACTTCATTCAGCTGGGGAATGAGTCACTGTAAAGAAATAACGGAAAGCAATGCTTAGGAGTCAGCCTTGGGCAAGCCAGTCCATGAGAACAGACCTTTATTCTAAGATTACAAAAGTGCCCTCTAATGGCTCGACTTGTCCTCTCATTTCTTTTTGTGACTTGGCTGAGTCCAGAGCTCATCTCGGTTAAAGTTTAAATTGAATAACGTGTCTCAGCTCTTCTATGTGGACAGCATTTCCTGTGTCCTGCACCTGGCGGGAGGAGGGGTGTCTGGGGAACGTGTCCACCCATGGGAGACCTGGCCGTCTTTCTCCGGTCAGGGGGCCAGCTCCCACCAGAGTGGGAAGTTGCTGGGGTGACTCCAGAGGTTTTAACTTGCTGGGCGGGTCCACGGACTTGGCACCCAGGGACCCCAGCCCAGAGAGGGGGGTCTCGGTGGTGTTCTCAAGTTACTGAGACGGCCGCCTTGGATAGTCCGTGGGGAAGCTCTGAGGGGCCGAGCCACAGGTGCTGATCGGACACTGGCCTTGTTCTGCCGTCAGAGGCCGGCACGTCGGACACACCTGCAGGTCCTGCCGAGACCACGGGTCTGACACAGCTCAGTCTTCAATCGACGCGGTTCATAATCTAGGCCGTGGTGATGCGAGTTGGTTTTACCTTCGGATTTCCAACGTGTCCTAGGTGAAGGAGCGGGTGTTTGTGGAATGTCATTGTCCCTGGACAGACCACGTGTCCGGCCGGCACTTACAGAGGGCGAGAGAGGACTGGACGCCGGAAGGTCAGTCAATGAGATTCATTTAGATGATACACACACGTCTAAGGTCAAACTATTTGGAAGCATTACCTGAGTCCAATGAGTCGATTGGTATGTGTATTGTCGCCTCTCTGGCGAGCGGGCAAGCACCCAGCTTAGAGGCATGGAGAGGGCTTTGTTGGGAATGTTTTGGGACCGGGAGGACTGGACGTGTCACCTGTCTGTCACCTTCTCTGCTATGCTCTCGCCCCCACCCCCCGGGGAAAGTGACGTGTGTGGTCTGAGGGGACGGAGTGAAGATCTGCTGCAGAGAGATGGCAGCGAAGACTCGGGGAGCACCCTCACTGTCCCCCAGGGAGCTGGTGGACGCCCAACAGCAGGCAACAGCCCTCAGGCTGTCAGCGCTAACCGACCTGCTATCCTGTGTGGCCTTCCGTGCAGCTAAGAGAAACAGGAGGCCGGCGGGGGGGCCCTGCCCCCACCCCAGGGGGAATGCTGAGAACACGGAAATGCAAGGAAAAGGTAAAGGAAGCTGGGACACTTTACCAGGTGTCACCCTCCCCGGAGCGGGGGGTTGGGGGGGGGGGCTCTAGCACCTCAGAAAACACAGATGCCTCCAAGCACATTAACCTGCCCCAGATGTCTGCGGCAGCCACACTCGGTCGCTTTGCAACATTCACCTTGAATTACACAAGGTCGGCTGGTCAGTTTGCCATCGTGGCTAACCTTCTGGTTCACTTAGTGAAAATGCAAAATTATTATTTGAGATGATGCAAACAATGATAACAGGGACGTGAATCGGTTACTTTACCTCTTTATGTTTTTACTGATTTTTAGACAGAGAGGAAGGGAGACGGACAGATAGGAACATGATGTGGTCATCGATCAGCTGCCTCCTGCACGCCCCCCCCTTTACTGGGGATCAAGCATGCGCCCTGACCAGGAATCGAACCCAAGACCTTTTGGTCTATGGGACGACGCTCAATCCACTGAGCCACACCAGCCAGCTAATCCACCTCTTTAAACATATTAAATGATGAAACTACAAATCCTAATGGAGACACTTCAGGGGAGGGAAAGTTTTCAGCCCCTGACAGCTTGCCTTGAATATACAGGGGCTGCTGTTCAGTTATGCGGCCTCATAATGTAAGGACCTTGCCAACCGGGTTTCCCGTAACCGTCCCGGCTCTCTGAACAGAACCATCTCCTGGATTCAGGGCCTGGCAACCGCTGTCCTCACCGTCCGGCCTCAGAACAGCAGCCACAGCCATGCCTACCTGGGCGACATGGATCAAAGCTACCCCACCACCCCCAGCAGCCACCACAGTCCCCGAGCCTGGCAGATCCACGTCACAGATTTATAAGTGCCACCGAGTGCTGGTGGACACTCAGGTTGTATAACGCCACAGATCAGCATCATCGCCACAAACACGCTACACCACAGATAAATTAAACACACGTCAGTGTCCCCGAGATTCCCTCAAAGACTGTGCGATGCTCCCATCACGTGTGGGCCACACACATGAGATAAATCTGACCACGAAGAAGAAGTGTGCGCTGGAGGCAGGGCCCCTGGCAGGCGTGAGACCCGCCGTCCGGTTACAGCGTGGAGAGGGCACAATTCTAACCGAGCGAGGATTCCTGCAAGGAATGGCGGCCACAGAGGTTTCTGTTATTTTCTTTTCCTTTTTAAGAGCAAATATTTAGTCTTTCAAGGCTATTTTTAAACGCAGGGGCATTTGCTTTTGTTTGACTCGCCCACACTGCGTCTGATGATGAGTCTGAAGCATGTGGCCATGTGACCTCGCCGTAAAGGAAAGGGTGGCTTTGGTAGGGCCCTGCCCCCCCCCCCGCCCGGGGCCACGGGGCACGACCTGCTCAGGGAGCTACGGGCTCTGTCACACGAAGGTGCCCGCTGGCACACACAGTCCCTCCAGGCAAAACTCGGCCACGCGAAAAGCTGGACTCCCGGAAGTGGGCGTGCTGTCTTTTGCAAACAAGGAAAACGTTACCCGAAATTAGGGGTCATTCTTATAAACACACAGACCCTCTGCGGGGCTGCAGCGGGGGGAAGTAGCACCTGTGGTTTGGTCCGGCTCCACATTTAAAGGGGTGACTAAGCAGGCGGCAGGGAAAGCTTCTGACAGGTGTGCCCTGAGGAGGGGTCCTCTGCCTGTGCCCGGTGAGCCCCTGGTCCGCTTCACTGTAGGGTGCGCTGCCTCACTGTGGGGTGCGCTGTCTCACTGTGGGGTATGCTGTCTCACTCTGTCTCACTGTGGGGTGTGGATGCCTCCCTATGGGATGTAGATGCCTCCCTGTGGGGTGCGCTGTTTCACTGTAGGGTGCGCTGCCTCACTGTGGGGTGCGCTGCCTCACTGTGGGGTGCGCTGTCTCACTGTGGGGTATGCTGTCTCACTCTGTCTCACTGTGGGGTGTGGATGCCTCCCTATGGGATGTAGATGCCTCCCTGTGGGGTGCGCTGTTTCACTGTAGGGTGCGCTGCCTCACTGTGGGGTGCGCTGCCTCACTGTGGGGTGCGCTGTCTCACTGTGGGGTATGCTGTCTCACTCTGTCTCACTGTGGGGTGTGGATGCCTCCCTATAGGATGTAGATGCCTCCCTGTGGGGTGCGCTGTTTCACTGTGGGGTGTGCTGCCTCACTGTGGGGTGCAGATGCCTCACTGTAGGGCATGCCACTTCTCTGTGGGGTGCCCTACCTCGCTGCAGGGTGCACAGCCTTGCTGTGGAGTGTGGCTGCCACATGTCACCCCTACAGCCCAAGGACGCAGAACCAGCATCAGGCTCAGAACCCGGGCCAAGCTCTCCGAGGGCCAGGTGTCGGGACTTCCTGAGGGGATTAGGGTTCATTACGTCCATCACCTACGCACCCAGGGCCTTCCCATGCACTGCAGCCACAGTGGGACCCGCCCCTGGCCCGCTGCCCTGGGCCATGCCAGCTCTCCCTCTGAAGGACACCACATGGTGTGAGAACGCCACGCACAGCCGAAACCTCCAGAGGCCTGCCTGGTGTCCAGGGAGTCATCCCCTCCCAGCCCTCCAGGCCCTGCAGCTCTTGGCGGGCCCAGGCCAGGGCCAGGGCCAGGGCACCCCGCAGGGAAAAGGGGGCCCAGCCTTTGGAATAAGAGCAGCTCAAAGACGGTCCGGTTTCAGTAAGTCTCCGTGTACATTCCCGCCCTCGTTAACGCCAATGAGGAGGAACAGCAGACACGGCCACATGAAATTACTAAATCCAGGAGCGGTCTCCACCCAGGAAGCCAGCCCCAGGCCACCGCGGGAGGGGCAGGTCCCCTAACCCGTGACTAGAGACGTAATAAATTCAGGAGAAACTTAGAAGATGCAGCAACATGAAACCGGAACAGACCAGTGGCCTCTCCCTCCTCTCAGGGCTGCCCTGTTCGCATGGAGAGCTGGATGGCCCGGCCCAGGAGTGGCCGTGAGCGCGGCAGAAACGGAGCCCCCAGGGGGTGGCGGGCTTGGCTGCTTTTCTCGCTTTAGTTTGGCCACCACGCCTTATTTCCTGTCGATCGGCAGCAACACGGAAACGACTTCCCGTGCAATGTCCCCGAAGCCTTAGGGCGCTGTGCACCCCCCGCCCCCCGCCCAGAACCGAAGCTCAGAAGGAACGCGCAACCAACAGCCTCCTGCGCTTCTGCAGGTCACGGTCAGCAAGTCCCAAGTCCCAAGCCCCTGCGTGGGCCACACGCCACAGACACACGGGGAGGAGAGAGATTTCCTACGGGCCCATCTGCTTGTCCATCAGCCACAGCCCTCGCTGGTCACCGACCCCCCCATCGACCTCAGGGGGCCTACGGCCTGTGCAAAGGAGCTTGGACATTGGAAAGGCTTTGAGTTCTCGCCGCAGTAACCAAGTCAGATGCCGAAACTCTGCAAACGCGCCCTGGCGGGTGGCCGCAGGGCTTTCAGGGCTCATCACGGGGCAGCCACGTCTGCGGCTCACCAGGCGGCGTCGCCCTTCAGTCCCCACGAGAGGAATCCGTGCCTGGCGCCTCGGGTGGGTCAGGGAGTGGCTCCTCACCCGCAGGCCAAGGCAAGAGCCCGCCTCCCGGAGCGTGGGCAGTGGAGCGGGCAGGGGGCCTCTGGTTCCTGGGCTGGTCCGCAGCTATGTCCTGGCAGTCCCTCCCCAGGCGCTGCCCCGGCTCTGGGTGTCCCCCGGGAATGAGGGGCTTGTGTGTGGGCAGCACTAGCGGGTGGGAGAGAGGGAGCCCAGGGACCCTGCCCCTGAGGAACCCAGGGGGCAGCAGCCCAGGTTGAGGATGAAAGTGGGGAAGGCTGCAGGGAGGCTCTGGGGGAGGGGGAAGGGGAGGGCCCCGGGGGAGGCTCTCCTCCGCCCCCTACCCCCCGCCCCCGCCCCCAGGCTGAGGTCAGGAAGCCCCTCTGAGGAACCCTGTGTCTCAGCAGCTCTGAGATGGAGAGGAGGAGCCCTGGCAGCTGAGTGCTAGGACGGGACCTTCACAGGGAGGGAGGGAGGACGGTCAAGGGAAGGACAAAGGTCTACGGGCCTCACACCAGGCTCTGCCTGCCTGTGCGCGCACTGCCCGCAGCCTCCAGGGGGACACGCCAGCAGGCACCGGCTCCCATGGCATGGAGGCCCTGCTGGTGAGGACCAGGTGGCCAGTGTTCCACCAGGGAACTTCCTGTAAAAGGTGCCTTCAGGCCAGGAGCAGAGGAAGAGCGATCCGAGGCCGAGAGATGAAGGTTGGGCGGGTGTGGGGCTCACCTGACCAGGCCCCTCCCGCGACAGCAGCAGGTCAAAGAGCAGGTGCTCATGGAGGAAGGATGCTGTCTGGCTCTGGAGCGAGGGACCACCCCCAGGAGTGCTGTGACCTGCCTGGGCCTTGGAGCTGTGACCTGCCTGAGCCATGGGGCTGGGAGCTGAGACATGGGGCTGGGAGCTGAGATATGGGGCTGGGAGCTGAGACATGGGGCTGGGGCATGGGGCTGGGAGCTGGGGCTGGGAGCTGGGGCTGGGACATGGGGCTGGGACCTGGGGCTGGGAGCTGGGGCTGGGACATGGGGCTGGGACCTGGGGCTGGGAGCTGGGGCTGGGACATGGGGCTGGGAGCTGGGGCTGGGACATGGGGCTGGGAGCTGGGGTTGGGACACGGGGGTGAGGCATGGGACTGGGACATGGGGCTGAGACATGGGGCTGGGACATGGGGCTGAGACATGGGGCTGGGACATGGGGCTGGGAGCTGGGACATGGGGCTGGCAGCTGCCTGGGCCGTGCTTAGCAGGATTGTGCCACATGTTCGCTGGGATGGCTTCCTGTCCACGGGCTGACTGCTCAGCTCCCAGTGACCTGGTGTGTGAAGTGCCCGCTGCCAGCCCCCGGGACCCCAGCGGCGGCTCCCCGAGCTGGTGCAGTCGGTTCAGGGCTGTGCTTGGAGGAGCTGTGGTCCCTCCTGCGACCATGATGGGTAGCAGCAGCACCGAGACTGCCATCTCCAGGGCTTCCGTTGTGCGAACTGGATTTCTCGTTTTCATTCATTAAACGTCTCTGCAGGGAGGAGCATGAATGGACCAGGGACTGTCCACATCCTTTCTTCCTTTTCCGTTGAGACTATTATATCCACACGATTCCCCAGCTTTCTCGTTTCTCTACCTTCTTCACACAAAAAGTAGCGTGCGGAGTAGCGGACCTCCAGGGGGCTGAGACAAGATTCAAAGTGGCGCACGGTTTCCAGTTTGCTTATACATTTCGTGGCGTTGGCAAATACAATGCTAACCAGTAAGGTGCTATCCAGAAGAAATCAGTTATGATTGCTACAGAGTAATAACCGCAATGGACTAAAGAAGCGGAGTTTGATTCCGTGATGGACAGGATCCCATGTTGTCCCAAATACCTGCTGCCCCCCACACCTCCCCCACGTCCCCCACATTGTATAGGGCAGCCCTGCAGCCTGCCTGCTCTCAGGCACCTGAGGGGGCCTCCGTGCCAAACACAAGGCAAAATCAAAACAGTAATTAAAAATAACCCTCATCAAGATAATACAATCTAAACACGGATTGCGAGACAGATATGTCGGGGGCCTTAAGTAGTTAAAATGGTTAAACCCTAAATGATTCTTACTTCCAGAGAGAAGAAAAAGGGGAGGGGCCTTGTTCTTGTCAAAAGAAGTTAAAGTAACAGTTTCTTCATGTGCATTCCTTCCACCACCCCTCTGATAAAACCCAGGGCCAGAGCCACCTTCACACGGAGAGGAGCCGAATCTGGGGGCGGGGGGGTGAGAGAGGATTCCCCAAGGACGTGGTGCTGACAGCCTGGGCGTTGCAGGGACTCGGGAGAAAGGGCGCTGAGTACGTCGCCTCCCTTTCTTTCTGGATCCGACCTCCCTCCTATCTCTTCTCAGGAGAGCTCTTCCCACGTGATGGGCTCCTGCCAATGCAGAACTGGATTCTTACAAACCCTTGAATTTAGTTTTTAGCCTGCTCTTTACTCTTTTCTGTCCTCCACTGTCATGTAACTTTTATGTATGTACGTATGCATGCATGTATGTATGTGTGTGTATTCACTCATTCATTCATTCATTCATTCACTCATTCGAGTTTGGGACAGTTAAAGGGCTGCCAGAGTGAAAGAGGAAGTGATCACTGGGCCTGGAGGAGGAAGATTTGAGCAAAGCTCTCGGGAGACAGTCGTTGGCTCTTAATCTCTTTCAGTCCGAGTGTCCTCATCTCGGAAACGGAGACATTATCCCCAGGATTGCTGTGAGATTAAAAATAGTGGGCGCGGATGCTCCTCTGAAGGAAGGAAAGGGTTGGCCTGGCTGGTGTGGCTCAGTTGGTTGAGCGTTTCCGCACACCGAAAGGTCACTGGTTTGATTCCTGGTCAGGGCACATGCCCATTGGAGGTCCAATCCCCCGGCAGAGCTCATGCAGGAGGCAACCAATCGATGTCTCTCTCTCTCTCTCTCTCTCTCTCTCTCTCTCTCTCTCTCTCTCTCTTTCTCTCTCTTATAAAAACATATTTTAAAAACAAAAGGTCCTATTTATTTATAAATAGTATAAATCAGCTTCTCAAAGCAGTTGCACAATTCAGTTCAGCAGCAAATGGCACACGTTTGACTTGCTGTGAAAACAGAAGAGAAAGAATTTCACCATCAGATTATCCCACCTGCACTCACCCCATCTCTCCGGTCAGCCCCGGTCCATTAGAGAGGGACACGAGCACAGAGCCAGGCCAGGCCGATGGGCTTCCAGAAATAATCTCCTCACCAGCAGGAAACCCTCACGGTCCTTTCTGTTCGCCCTGAGAGCCGTAGCTAAAGACATCGCCATTACTGACTAAACACAATGGATTAGCATGGCTCAGAGGTGAGTGAGCTCAGGTCGCCAGGCCCCATCCAGCAGGGGATCTGAGATGCATGCCTGGAGACGAGAGCCGAGGATTAGGCTCCATTCCTGGGATGCTCCTCGTGATTATTCCTGGATTAAAAGATGATTAAAGAACAGGACGCCCCGAATGCAGACGGCACGGACAGACCCCGCAGTCACTTTTGGTGAAAAGTCCCTAGAAGACGGTGATGAAACAAAATGAGCACAAAGACCAGCGGTTCTCAACCTGTGGGTCGCGACCCCTTTGGCAGTCGAACGATCCTTTCACAGGGGTCGCCTAAGACCATCCTGCAGATCAGATATTTACATGACGATTCATAACAGTAGCAACATGACAGTTATGAAGTAGCAACGACAATAATTTTATGGTTGGGTCACAGCATGAGGAACTGTATTTAAAGGGCCAGAAGGTTGAGAACCACTGATACAGACCGATGACACATAGACGACAAACCATAAGGCACTGCCCCACGTGGGAATTCGGACGCACGGTTACTTCCTCCCTGTCCCCCAAAGCACGCGGTGCAGTCAGGTGTGGCCTTTCCTTTCCTTTAACGAGGGGAAGCGTCAGGGGGCGGCCGCCGCCGGGAGGGGAGGCCGAGCTGGGCAGCGGTCACTGAGCGAGGCAGAGGCTGCCAAGAGAAGGGAGGCTGGAGACGACCCCACCGCTGCCTCCTGTGAATGAACGAGAAACGTCGCGATCTCTTCAGCAGCAGGCGGCAGTGGGTGGCTGACGTGTACACACCAAGGGTTGTCTACAGGCACGTTCACTAACTAAACGTACGTGTAAAGGACTTTCAACTTTCAGGATATTCGGAACATCACATCCCATGGGCCTATAATCTCTCTCGTTCCATTGAAATGTCCTGTGCCATCAACGTAAGGGTCACTAGAATATCATTTATTTTAAAAACCTTAGAACTGACCTAACTTCAAATCTCACTTCTCCAAAATGCCACGTTATTAATGGAATAATGGAATGATGGTAGAGCTGAATTACTATCAATTACTACTAATTTAAAAAGGGATTTCGCAGCTTGCTGACTTTTTGGTTTTGTACCTACCATACATAACTGGAATCTGTTTCAAAGTCATAATGGGTTATATGGCCCAGCCTCTGTGGTTGCTCAGCTGAGCATCCACCTATGAACCAGGAGGTCTCAGTTCGATTCCCAGTCAGGGCACATGCCCAGGGTTGTGGGCTCGATCCCTGGTAGGGGGTGTGCAAGAGGTATCTCCCTCATCATTGATGGTTCTATCTCTCTCCCTCTCCCTTCCTATCTGGAATCAATAAAAATATAATTTAAAAAAGTAATGGGTTATATGTCTCTAACAAACTTACAACTCATTTTTCCAAGAAAATATGTATTTTTTACTTCTTTTTCCAGTGACTTGTCTCCAAAGTGTGTTAATGGCTTTATCTATAACACACACACACACACACACATACACACACACACACACACACACGCTTAAAATCAGACTCAACAAATGGTGTGTCTTAGGGCATGTGAGCACCCAGCTTTGAAGGGCAGGTCAGCGGGACTAAGGAAGAGGAGGGCTCCAGAAAGGAAAGGAAAGGAGATTTGCCTCCAAGAGGTGGTCCCCTGACTACGGGAGACTCAATAAAGCCAAGTGATAAACTAGTTTAGCTTTTGTGACTGGGGTTGAATGTGTGAATGGTGGTTGGGGAGGTGGGGAGGTTTACACTAGAGCTTACAGATATTCAGAAATGGACACCCCTTTCACGGTCAACAATGTCCCCTACTTAAAGCGTCTTTATCTTGGGAGCAGGGAAGTGTGGGCATCAGAATATTTTCACTCTCAAAGAGGCGTTGCTTAGGCATGACTCAAATATTAAATTCCCTACTAAGTTAACTACTAGCAAAACAAACAAACGACACTTAATGTATGAGCAGCTTATGATTAAGGTCTTGGGGAGTTAGGCTAAATTAAATTTTTTAATTTAGAGAGGAAGGGAGAGGGAGAGAGAGAGAGAAACATCAATGATGAGAAAGAATCATTGATGGGCTGCCTCTTGCATGCCCCCTACTGGGAATGTACCCTGGGCCGAAATCAAACCCGGCACCTTCAGTCTGCAGACCAATGCTCCAGCCACTGTGCCAAACCGGCTAGGGCTAAATTAATGTTTTTGAATCATTAAATTGTTTTTAAAAATCTAAGCGAATGGCTGCATCTCTGCAAATTCATTTGGCAATTAATCTCAACTGAAAATGTTTAGATGTTCCCATCCATTTTACTTTTGAAATCAAAGACTCACCACTTTATTTTATACGTTGGCGAGTGTAGGTAAGTCTGTTACACTGGGTCTGGCATTCCTCAGGCGTGGGAGGGCCTAACATCTTCCTCACGGGGTCCCAGGAAGATTCCGGACGATGACGGATGTGGGAAGGCCTTGTGACAACGGCGGGTTCACGCCGTTACAACATGAATAAATGGGATCATTTTCACTCACAGTGTGAAGCCCAAAGCACAGTCACATCTGCAGCTGAAGTTAATAACTGTGAACTCTGCCGAAAACCAGTTGAAACTTCAAAAAACAAATTCAAATGTAATACAACATGCATGTTTATGAGGGCGTTAAGTTGTAACCTCTGAGAATACTGACATTGCCAGGACATAATGGACTGCATTTCCTATGTATTGTAGCTGGGTAATTAGGAAGTCCTTATGCAAATATCGAAGAATGCTCTAGAAGACAGTGATGACTAATTTACCTGGGGACCCTCCCAGCTTCCTGACCACCTCCTTTCAGGACCTCTGACTCTTACACGTTGTCTCCAAATCCCTCAGAATTGTGAGATTTAGACATTTTATATATATGTGTGTGTGTGTGTGTGTGTGTGTGTGTGTGTGTGTGTGTGTTTGTGTGTCTTATATATAAAATAACTTACACTCAGTTCTGGAATAAGTATCAAGTTTATTAAAGAGGGTGAAGTTGTATATTTTAACCCTTTTCTGGTTAACTTGGGGCAGAGCTGATCAGCATGCCAGGCTTCTCCCCTGGGGCTGTTTTTACTCTACATGAGCCGCCACCTCTGCCATTTCTACTGTCCAGTGGCCCCTGCTGTGTGGAGTAAGACGCCTGTGTCAATAGACACGTTAGGATCAGCCCAGCCTTTCCCTCCTGGTGCATCTGGGTAACTGTACGGAGACCTCCTGAGGCTGCTCCCTCCATCCGAGGTGTCCGCACCATCGGAGGCCCGCGGGTCGGCCCTTTCACCCTCTGCTCTCCCAGGCGGACTGGACTCAGAAGCTGGGACCTGCCTGCTCAGGATGGTGTCAAGGGAAGCCTCCACCTCAACCACTTCACAGTACTACCCTGCGCCTTTCGCTTCCCTTAAAAGACAAGTTTTGTTTTGTTTTTTGTTAATCCTCAGCTGAGAACATTTTTCAACTGATTTTTGGAGAGAGTGGAAGTAAAGGGGGAGACACAGAGAGAAAACATCAATGTGGGAGAGACATCACTGGTTGCTTCCCGCTGGGGCCCTGACCGGGCCAGGGACTGAGCCTGCAACCGAGGCACATGGTCTTGACCGGAATTGAACCCGGGACCCTTCAGTCTGCAGGCCAACGCTCTACCCACTGAGCAACACCGGCCAGGGCAAAAGACAAGTTTTAGAGACAAATGCTCATTGGGCCTCACCTTGGCGTCCAGGCTGTAGGTCTTACATTCACACCAAGGGGGGTCGCAGGCGAGGCACACGATTTGTGGGGTGCGTGCAGGACCTCCTGTTCCAAGATGAAGAGAACACGCTGGTGGCAGCAGAGCACAGAGGGGAACAGGCGGCTGCGTGCGCCCTGGGGGCCACGTACACTCAGTACAGAAACGGAGCCAGCGGTCTGAGGACGGCAGCAGGCAGGTGTGCACCCGGGGCAGGCTGTGCACGGAGCGGCCACAGGCCCAGGCACCTCCCCGCCTCGCGGATTCTGCCCTAAGCTCCCCCTCACCCCGGCGGGTGTATCCAGCTGCTAGCAGCTCTGGGAGAAGCCAGCTGACATCACCTACCCCGTTTCCCACCCGGGGTATTTCCATATTCTAGGGCCACCGTGGGACAAAGTGAACTTTAGAAATGAAGTCATCTTTTGGCGGATGTTGCTCTCATACCAGGGAAGGCCTTGGGGACAGGGCGGGGACAGGGTGGGGAGCAGGGTGGCGTCCCAGACCCTCTCAGGCCTCAAACTCTGAAGGTCCCCAGAACAGAGCTGCCGGGACTCGAGGCCAGGACAGAAACGCCCCGTTTTCTCGCTTCACGGGTGTTGCTGCGGGCGCTGCTGTCTGGCCCCCGTCACCACCGTGGACGACAAATCCCTCTGCAATGGCAGGGCCCCGTGACCTCTGAGTCCTCCCCGAAGTGACGCTTTCCATAACGTCAGTGGGCGTTAGTGACTGATGTGATTCCGTATGAAATCACAGCCTTTATTGACCGCTGTCAACATAGGAATCGTATTTAGATTTACGTCTAGTGCATCCTTATGAGTCCAGTGTGTTTATTTTTGTGTCTTTCAATGTATTTTAAACAATAGAACCGAAGTGGGTTAAGTACAATTATGTTTGTGTTTGTCTTTAGAAAGGACTGATAGTGTAATCAGACACACGTTGTGCTACAGGAATAAAGCGCACAATCTTGCACTTGGCAGTGCCTACGGCCCAGAGCACGTATGACCGAGCGATAGAGGGCGGTGCCTGGGAGCGGCGTGGCTAGTTTGGTTTACTTTAAAAAAAAAAATATATATATATATATATATATATATATATATATATATATATATATATATATATTGATTTCACAGAGGAAGGGAGAAGGGGAAGAGAGATAGAAACATCAATGATGAGAGAGAACCATGGATTGGCTGCCTCCTGCATGCCCCGCACTGGGGATCGAGCCCACAACCCCAGCATCTGCCCTTCCCCGGAATCGAACCCGGGACTCTTCAGTCCACAGGCTGATGCTCTATCTGCTGAGCCACACCAGCCAGGGCTGCTTTGGTTTACTTCTCACTGCGTGTGCGACGAATGGTAACCATTGCACTCTGGGGCCACGCACGCCTGCTGGCAGCACCAAAGATAGAAAAACTCACCCCCGAGATACCAGGTCTTTACACCCACTTCCTTCCCCTTTGAGACGCATTTTCAAGTAAGGACCACGGTGTCGCCCCTCCTTCTGCTGATGAACGATCCAGATGTGGTATTTCATGTCTTGACATTTGTTCTATAATTTCTATATTACAACTTAGAAAATAGCCCTGGTGATTTTTTTTTTTTTTTAAAAAGGTCCTTCCCCCCCACCCCACCTTTGACAAATCTTTCTGAGTTTAGTTTTTCCTGCTTATTTGATCCGTTTCAGTCTCGTATTCTACCTCGATCTGTGTATACTGGGACATTGCCTCAGAGACCGAGATGCAGTTATGACGACGTTTAGCTGAGATAAAGCACTTTGTTTAATTTCGTGCCTATTTGTGGTTCTGTCTGTAGGTTGTGGACTAGATGGTCCCTGAGCACACAGCTGGCGGCAAAGGGCGTTGACCTTGATTTCACGTGGGGAAGAAAAAACACAGACAGGAACGCGTGCAGTGGCCTGTGACACGGGCTGAAGTCATTCCAACGAGAAGACAGACGTTGCTAACCCACTTTCTGCTATTCGGCGATTATGTTAAACATCACACCGCAGGGCAGGGGCTAAGAGTTCCGCTCACATAACTTCATTCCCAACCATGCGTAATCGTGTTTTTATTGAGTTCCTTCCAAACTTTACATAACCCCATTATTTCTAGAAAATGTTTTTCTTTTCTCAAAACTATATAAAATGCAACTGACTCTTTCAAAAGAATAATTAAAGGAGACATCTGATAGGTTAACGATATACCTGATGCCCTTTTTCTTTTCTAAAGAAAAGAGCCAGAGCGTTCACAAGTGAAACTAAAAATAAATACCTCGGAGAAACAGATGAAACAGTGGATATGTGTCATGTTCAAATTTGCTGCAGGAAGAAATTAACAAATGAAAACCAAAAACTCTTCACCAACTTGCTGAAATAAATCCATTTCCAAGGGATCCAGAAATCCCTGGAGGAGTGAGGACGTGTAGTCTGGGAAGTTTCTCTGCTGATAAACGCGAGGTCTGCGGACTTTAAAGGGAAGTTTAACTCCAGTCTGGCTCCGTGAGTTCTTGCAGAAAACGCTCATTGTAACGGGACCCAATATCCCGCTGTTTGGGGGTTACATCTGTCTGCTCATCTCCACGGGGAAAGCTGCAGAAACGCATCACTCATTCTCTTCCATTCCACACTCCACCCGGGCCCAACACCTCACTCTCCCCGTTTCTACAGTAAGAGCAATGCTTCTCTTATTCGGGGGAGTTAATATTACATCGTTCGTGTTTTCAAAATATAGGGTGTCCCAAAATTCACGCAAGATTTGAATTTTGCGGGAGCATTAACAACAAGAACAACAAAAAATAAAAGCCTAATTTTACTTGGTTTATTGAATCAGATACTAATATCTGTTGCCCTTTGATGTCAATCCCTTCAATTTGATAAGCATTACCAAGTACCAATCATGGCCCAGGAGTAGGGGCAATGAAGACCACGGCTTTGCATATGCGCCAGCAAAGCCGTGGAGGCCATTTACTCAATGTGCTATTCCATACATAACCCTATACTGTATACTTTATGAATCAATAAAAACTTTGCATTTTTTAATTATAAACCTGTGTTTTCTATCAAAATTACTTCTTGCGTGAATTTTGGGACACCCGATATTTCAGAAGACGAGAAAGTATGGCCTGTTGGTTTGCAGTTGCTAGTAAAATCCCAGTGAGCAGGGGGAGGTGAGGACCGAGTGTCTGAAGACATGTTCAGGAAGGAGGCAGCCAGCACACACCTGCCTCGGCTCTGGCCTGGGCACTGGCCTGGGCCCGCGGGCTGCAGGTCAGCAAGGGCAGGTGTCAGCTCGGAAGTGGCGACTGACGCTTCCCACACCCACACAAACGCAGACTCACACTGTGGTGTTGTCTTTTCTCCCAGAAACCTAACTGGATTTATAGTCAACCTACCACGCCGTGAGGCAAAAAACCTTAGCGGTTCTGTGTCTCCACCCATACGATGAGATTTCTTTTTAACAACAGCAGCAGCAGCAGCAAAAATTAACATGTGGAAGCAGAACTGCACCATCCTGGGTGCCGCCCCGCATTCATCGTACAGAGGACAAATAAAGCGGAATCTGGCCTAACAAGGCTCTAAACGGCAGAGCATTTTTAAACGGAGTAAATATCGGAGGACTTCAATTTTCAAATCAGTTTTCAAAGCAAGGGTTTGGATTTACTATTCAGTGATAACTTGCTTAGCGGTTGCTTCCACTAAGCCAGTGGTTCTCAACCTTCCTAATGCCGCGACCCTTTAATACAGTTCCTCATGTTGTGGTGACCCCCAACCATAACATTATTTTCGTTGCTACTTCATCACTGTAATGTTGCTACTGTTATGAATCGTCATGTAAATATCTGATCTGCAGGATGTATTCAGGCGACCCCTGTGAAAGGGTCATTCAACCCCCAAGGGGTCACGACCTACAGGTTGAGAACCGCTGCACTAAGCGGTCGTGAGCCAGCAGGAAAGATAAGTCACAGCCTTCGGAGTCCTCGCTCCAGAATAAATAGTTAGAGGGTCTAGATACCGTTTCAAGGACAAATGAAGAATCCGAATGGTTTTTGTAGGTGACGCTTGCCTTTGACCCAATACAGGTGACTATGGGATGGGCTTCCTGTGACGGACACGCTGCTGCGAGTGTGTGGCTCCCCAAAGCAAGGCCCAACAAGAAGTGGGTGCGTGGGCCCCCCAAGCAAGACACAAGAAGAAGACAGGGAGCAGAAACAGTGTGAGAGCGCTTCTCAGCCACCGAATCAGCCACCTCATCGCTGGGGAAAGTAAGAAAGATGACAGTGATTTCTGTCAGCGCAAACATCCTATCTGGATCTGTGTGCCCTGGGACAAGATGTAGCTACGACGACTGCTGGCTGGGATGAAACATCCAGCCAGAATCATCCCGTCTCCAGCACCTACTCACCCATCAGGCAAAGCGAAAAACCAAGTCCTGTCTCCACGACCACGACCACCAAGGCAGTCACGTTTGAAAGAAAAATTCTGGCCTCTGGACAGACTGAGTAAAACTACTACAGACACGGACACAGGAACCTAACAGACAGACATTTTATTTCTACTGTCCCCCCTTTTGTTTCAAATAACGTGCTAGTTTTCCTAAAACATACATATCCCCCCCCCCCACACACACACACACTCCCCGTTACACAGAGTCTGGTCGGTGAATCCGAGTGAGAAAACGAAAATGTGGATCGCCGGGCTCGGGAAGCCAGTGGAAAAAGTCGCTCCAGGCCGGCCCGCCCGGGGCTCCAGGGCCGGGGCCTTCCCCAGCTGGCCATGGCCGAGGGCACGCCTCCACCCTCCTGACTGTTTCCCATTCGTGCTTTGCTGCTTGGGATGCCCAGACCCAGGACAAACACACTGGCCCTGGGGGCTACCCTCACACTTGGAAGGATGTTTTTCAATTATGTCTATTTTGTGACATCTTAGATAAAAGCTGGATCTGCAAGTGATTAAAAGATGTTTTATAGTCATGGTTCCATTCCTGCTGAAATAAAGGCGTAATTTAAACCACACACAATTCACAGCAATTTAGGCCCATTACAGAGTTCTAGCTTCTTTTTTATGGTAGTTGCTAATTAAAACAGAGTGTTCCCGCCCGCGGAGCCTGCGAGGGCAACATACAGGTTTAATGACTAAAACGTCTTGACACAAAAATGAAAACAATACTGAGACGTGGTGACCAGCTGCCCGCACTGAGCGTGTGGTGCAGACCGGGGCGCCCACTGGAGTCAGAACTGCCCAGAATGCAGTCCTTTCTTTCTTCCAAGGAAGACACACAGGTTTTTATTTTGGGTTGTTTTTTTTTATAGGAACCTGAAAGAGTGCTCATTTCTCTAACTTCTGAGTCCCCCATTCCCAGCTGACCCAGCCCCAAGAATTTAAACTCACTAGCATCACATTTAAAGGATAAATGATGAGGTATTTTAATATAATCCTGAATATAGGTTTAGATTGAAAATGGGAATTGGGACCGTCATTAATTATGTTGCCAAATTTTCTGAACTTTAAGAAGCCAGATGGAGGCAAATGGGGGCATTTCAAGACCGCTGCCTCCTAAAGTTCAGGGGTGAAAACTTGGACACGGGGACAGTGTCTCTGACATTTGAGACATCCCATGTGCAGAATGAGTGTGAGGAATGTATACCCGTTTTGGGGGGGGGGGGCACTTTCTGAAACCACTGTAATAAGAGACGGACATAAAGTCAAACCCAATATAAGCACAACCACCGGCCAGGGTGAGGGCCTCATTATCACCCCTAATAAGCAGCCATGCATCACAGCAAATTCCGATGGCCTCCAATGCACGGGGCTCAGCGGGAGGAGCTGCCCTGGCATCTGTCCGTCCCTCCCACCTCTGGGGACAATGACAGGCAATGCCATCACGCCCTCACTCCCTGGGAGGGAGGCCTGCTCTCTAGTCTGCAGCCCAAGCCTCCAGCTCCTGCGCAGGGGGGCGGAGAAGCAAGGGGTCTATTGATTTCCATTGAGGACGCCCAGGTCCTCCGGGGGCAGGAGGGAAGCGAGGGCGTGGGGGAGCCCCCCCTGGGAAGAGAAAGAGTTCAGAAGTGAGGCCCGGGAGGGGGTGGATGGGGTGGGGCAGGGTGTTTAGAAAGAACAGCAGCTTCGTGAAGAAATAAATTCTTCTTTGTGACTTGGCTGGATCGAAATATAAGTAAACAAATGTTACCAACCCAAGTTGCTCCAAACCTCAGTTTTTTTAAAAGAAGCAAACCCAGAGACGCTTGCTCAGGTTCATTTCCCACTCAAGGTCCTGGTTTCGGGTGCTCCCTGAACCCAAAGCAGGAGAGGGACAGCGCCCGAAGGGGACCGCGACCCGGACTCGGACAGCTCGGCCGGCACCGGGACCTCGGCGCGGGCGTGCAGCAGAGCGGGGTGCAGGCGGCACGGAGGAGGGCGCGCCCCAACACCGCAGCCTGCGATGTGCCCAGGGCGCAGCTGGGACCAAAACCGCTAGTCTGGGCTCCCGAGCGCCCGGGCTGCTCCCCGCTCGGTCCTGCAGGCACGACGGCTACAGCGAACCCCGCCTCGCGCCGGCCCGGCTGGGGCGCGACGCCGGTCCCCCGTTCCGTGGCTGCACTGCTCGCCCGGCAGAGGGTCGGGTCCCAGGCCCGCCGGCTCGGCTCGGCAACTCCCAGGGCGCTCGCCTGCCGGGCGGAGGGCGACGGGGGAGCCGCCAGGGGCCAAGTCGCCCGGGATCCCCGCGCCGGGGCTGCCCGGTCCGGAGCCCGCACCCTGTGCGCCCCGCGCCCGCCAGCCGGCAAACCCTCAGACGGCGCGTGGAAGGCAGGAGCCGGGGAGCCGCAGCCGCCCGTGGGTGAGCCAAGTGAGTGTGCGGACCGGGTCGGGGTTTCTCGGAGCCCGGACCCCCGCCGGTCCACCCCCTCTCGGGGCAGCCGGACTCCGAGGACACCCGCCCGCGCCCCCAGGCCCGGAGCTCCCGGGAGCCGGAGCCCTCGCCAGCGGGGACCGAGTGGGGGATCCGCGTGCCCTTCCCGGGGGCAGCAGCGCCCCGGGGGCGGGTCTCGGGTCGGGGTGGCTCCCCTCCCCACTCACCTGGAAAATCCGCTGGCTCTTCCCGGGGGAGAGGAAACTCCGTCCCCGCGGCGTCGGCGCCAAACGTCCACGTCCCGCGGCGGCCAGAGGCGCGCCCAGCACTCGGGCCCCGGGGCCGGGGCGGAGGCGGCGGAAAGCCGGGGGGAGCCCTCGCCCGGCTCCAACTCCGCGGGCGGCGCCGCGAACTTCAAAGGCGGCGAGGCTGCGGCGCGCGGCCGCCCAAGTTGCTGCGAAGTGGAGCGGGCGGCGGGCGGCGCGGGCCGGCGGCGGGCGGCGCGGGGGACGGGGCGCACGGCGGCGGCGGTGGCGCGGCTCGCTCTGCTCTCTGGCGGCTCCGAGCGGGGAGTGTGAGTTGGCTCCCGAGTGTCACCGCTGAAGCCCGAGCCCTCCCACCCCCCGGCTGCCCGCCGCCCCTCCCTCCACTGCCCGCTGCCTCCCCGGTTCCTCCCTCCTTCCCACCCTCCCGCTGCGCGCCACCGTGCGCGCGCTCGAACACACATCGCGCACTCACACTCGCACGCACACTCACACATTCACACACAGCCACACGCACGCCCCGCGACCCCGTGCTCCCCAAACCCGGACCCTCGCGGGCGGCGTCGCGGGAGCTTAGTGCGGTCCTGCCACCCAAGCGAGGGCCGGGGGAAGGAGAGGGAGGCCCATCAGGACCCCCTCCAAGCCTCAAAACCCAGGGCGGCGGGGACAGGGAAACCCGGGTGCACGGCGAGGGGGCTCGGGAGGACTGGGGCGGGGTGGGGCCCCGGCAGGAGAAGGTGAAGGCGGAGGGCCCAGGGCGCGCGCTGTGCCTGCGTGTCCGGGGTCCCCAGCCCGCCCTGCCCACCGCGAGGCCCCGCGCACGCACCCAGCCTCCTGCGGCTGGAACTCAGCAGCTGTTTTAACAATTGAAAGGGGCCCTGCAGACCCTGAGAGACTGCAGAGTGAGTGCAGCCATTCAGGCCGACCGGGTAATTATGATAAGAAGTTACCCAATTAGCAACCCGCCTGGGCCTAGGACCGCCCAAGGGGAACGGACCGAGTGACTTAGCGATCTCATTTCCACAACCGCAAGCCCAGTTTCCAGCAAACCTGCTGTTTACACTCCCGAATTTTAAGTTCTTGAGACATATAGTGTATTAAGATACAGAGCCAGTACTGAGGCCATGAAAATGACTGGTCCTCTTCTCATATCCCGGGGAAACGACAATAAATAAGATGAAAACCCACCTTCCCAAAAGCATATGAAACACTGTGGCCTTCCGGTGAAATACCTGGTCTCAGAGGGCGGCCCCATGAGGTGCCCGAGCTTCTGGCTCCTCGGGATTTATGAAGATCTATGAAGCCGTTGGCCCGCCACCAAGTCGCTCTGTGGAGCCATAGAACCCTCAGCGCTAAGAGGGACTCTAGTCCCTGTGCAGGTGAGATGATGACATGGGAAGATCTGGAAAGCGACCCTGCACTTAGGAAACAGGACCCAGAGCCGTCCCCGGAGCCTTCATTAACCATTAACGTTCCTCAAGTGCCTGCTGCTTCCCAGAGCCGACCTGGTGCTGAGATTCCAAGGTGAGACTTGCTGGCCTCCAAGGCGCTCGAAGCCTGGTGGGGAGGCCGAGGTCTGAATGAAAGTTGCTGAGGGCTGATAGGTGTCTTTACCTGCTCTGCGGTGAATGGCGAGCCCTTCTAGAAGGCTCTGTGGGCAGACTTGAGGGTAGGGTTTGAGTGCCATGTTCTGAAGGAGGAAAAGAAGGCCAGGCAAATATGGACCCGGGAGGGAAGGGCATTCCACGCACAGAGAGAAGCGGGGGGGCGGGGGGGGGGGTTCGGAAGGTGTCAAAGGGCATGGCGTGCCCTGGGAGCTGGGGTGTCAGCTGGGGCTGCATTGCGGCTGATGTCCCTCGAGGCCAGGCAGCACCAGGCTCTACGCCCCAAAGAACCAGAACTTTCTTGAAGGTGGTTTGTGGTTGGGAAACTGGTAAGGGTCTTGCACAGGACAGATTTTAAGGTTTTTAAAATATCGATGGGAGTTGTAGAAAGTCACATCTGGGATTGCTGTGGGGAGGGGAAAGAGGCAGCAGGGAGGAGGTCGTTTCCAGAGGAGAAGTCGGGTCTGCGTGGGCAGCCGAGGCTGTGCCAGGCTGAGGAAACACAGTGGGCAGCACCTCTCGGTTCATTGGACGTGGTGGGGTGGATGGAGGAGGAGTCTGGATTGACTCCCAGGTTCCTGCGGGGCAAGAAGGCAGGTGCCGGTGCCCTTTGCCAAGAGAAACACGACAGGAGGCTTGCAGGAGGGATGAGTGAGGTCTGCTTACACCTGGGGAGCTGGGGTGAATGACACCCCGGCCGAGGCATCCATCAGGATCACCAGCGTCCTTGAAGCCCGTGGAGGGGGGCACCAAGGAGGCTTAGGGTGGGACGTGGGGTGGTGGAGGAAGAGCAGCCTGGGGAGGAGATGTAGAGACCGTGAGCGTGAGCGAGGGGACTGGGGAGAGAGCAGGGTGACATGACGGCCCACTGCAGGAAGGGACCGCCGGCCAGGGTCAAAGGTGGCAGGGAGGTCTGCCCCCAAAGCAAAAGCCACTGCTGCTCTGCAAAATGTGCCCGTGGTCTCGCCCTGCGCAGTTGTCGCACATGGCCGTGTGCAGGGAGGATCCAGACATGCGCAGGTAGAGAAGGCGGAGTCGTGGGGACACAGAACATAATAAGCTCACTGACCTCGCAGTGTGGCCCTGGGGGGGAAGGAGTGGCTGGTGGGGAGTTTCAATAAACCAAGGTTGAGACGGCACTTTAACATTGGCAAGAAACAGTTAACATGTTTTAACATATTAAAAAATTAATGTTAATTCATATGTTAAAAATTTCTTTTTAAAATATATTTTTATTGATTTCAGAGAGGAAAGGAGAGAGAAACATTGATGATGAGAGGGAATCATGGATCGGCTGCCTCCTGCAGACTCCATACTGGGGATCGAGCCCGCAACCCAGGCACGTGCCCTGACAGGGAATCAAACCATGACCTCCTGGTTCATAGGTCGACACTCAACCACTGAGCCATACGGGCTGGGTGAGCCCCAAAGACATTAAAGTGACTTGTTAGTTTAGCCGATTAGTGATAGACCACATCAATGGGGAAGCTCCCTGAGAACTCTGGGAAGAGTATTGTTATGAAAGTTCCTGAAAATAGCCCTGAGCATCAGGATTTGCATGTATCAATATTCCTTACCTGTCTTCTCAGAAAAAAAATAGGCCATTGGTAAGCCCAATGGTCGTGTGCATACGTATATTTCTGTAAGTAAGTATCGTCAGTGTTTGAGAGATGAGGGCAGGGCGCCACATCGGCTAGAACACGCATGGTCTCCTCAGACAGACTTGCGTTTTATCCGACACTGGTAATTGTTTGCTGCGAGACAGGTTGACCCCACTGAGCTTCGGTGTTTTGTTTTTTCCGGGGATAAAAATGGAGCAAACAATAGCCGGCTTGCAGATGTTTTGTGAGGATTAGGTAGGATGTCATCTTCAAGTGTTTGGCAGAGATTTGACTATTTATATCAGAATTTACTTTTAAACTACGAAATGCATAAATTGTCAGCTGGGGGGGAAAGAAAAGTGAAGACCTATTATAAACTTAAGACTGTGATTTCGGTCTATTTAGGAGAAGCCTGGGCCCTCAAAGTCTGGTCCTAGGTCTCGGGGTGGGGTGAGGTGGGTGGGGGGTGGGGTCATGAGGCCCTTTTATCAGGGTGTCTGTGAGGCCAAAGCTAGCGTCACTCACCTTTTTAAAGGTGTTGACATTTGCACTGTTGGTACAAAAGCAACGGTGGGTAACATGCTGCCACCTTAGCACAGACCCAGGCAGTGGCCCCAGACTGTCCGGGTGGTTAACGTCACCTCTGCGGCCACCCGTGCCAGGGTCGCTTAAGATGGTCTTGGATGAAGCAGTAAAACTATTCACCGTATTGCAGTTCAACCCTCCACTCTGTGCTTCGAATAGTCTGTGTGGCCCAATGGGAGGCGCGCATTCACCTTTCCTGCTGGGTCCCCAGTTCAGTGTTTGTCCTGAACTGGAGCACGTGGGTCTGAGCTGCGAGCAGAGCTGGCGGCTCGCCTCATGGAACGTGGTCTACTGGAAGGAACCGTGGACCGGCAAGCTGGCTCTCGGACAGGCACTGTTTTCCAACACAAACAAGTGAGCCCGTCACTCCGAGATAAGCGATGGGAAGTATTTACTGTCAGTTGTGAACCTGAGCTCGCAAGTAGAAAACATACTGTTTTGGGAACTTGTATCCGCCACCGTGAGCTTGACGGCCTCCCAGCACGGGAGTCATTTCTCAGCCGGTGGCCATCTCGTGAATTAAGGTGGCTTTTGATACTGCGCAGGGCAATGTATTGCCATTTGGGGGCTCCGCGTACCTCCGTGAACCGGTACTTTCCAAGTGACCAGTAAAGTCGGATGTGATACCATCACGCCGGAGTCAGAGGTCCATTCGCAGCAGAGGTTAGACGGATGGGTTTTAACCTAACAGATGGTGACAGTTAACTGATGTGATTTCTTACTCCACGGGGCAACGATAAGGTTTAAGAAACTAGCATTGGTTGAGCTTTGGTGTAGCATAAGAGGGCAGTCCGAATTATTTGAAAGGGTTATTAGGATGCTGCTTCATTTTCCTGCTCCCAATCTGTGTGAAAGCAGACATTCCTCATTGACTTCAAACAGAACAACCTTGCAAAGGATTGCAAACAGGAGTGGAAAGAGAACACAGACACTGAGGGATGCCCAAAAGGTAGACCACGGCCCCTCTTCTCATGGAACTGTTTCCTTTGTAAAATATGTTATTTTCAGAAAAACATGTTGTTATTTATGGTAAAATGTAGGTATACGCTAGTTGTTTTTAATGGAATGAATGGGTTTTAAATTTCTGTATTCATTCCCAGTAGAACGAAAGCGGATAGAAGTAACCCCCACACACAGAGCTTCCTGGGATCCTCGAGGCCTTGAAGATTGTCGCGTGGACTCGCCCCAATCATGACACAGACGGAAGGACCCTCAGAGCCTGGCAGGGGGCTCCCCTGAGCCTGGCCACCACCTCATTGCTCCGTATAGCCTGCTTCTCATCTTGAACCAATGCACACAGACGCTTCTCCACGTGTGCTTCACTCCCTAGTGTTGTCGGCCCAACTCTACGCTGGGACCAAAGGAACCGGAGGACCCTGCACTCAAACCGGAAGCTTGTATTCTGCTGAGTCAGCCCCGGGCCTTCCCCTCCCCCCCCCCCGCCCCCCCGCAGAAGTTGTCCCATCATTCTTGTTCTTGAAGTCATTGTCCCAGGCCCCTTAGGAATTAACGGTTACCTCCGATGTGAGGACCCCTACGGACTGAACCAGCATGAGCCACAAGCCTCAGTCGCCTGTCATACTTCCGAGGGCATTTATTCACTTTGCAAATATTGGTTGAGCACCTACTGTGTGCCAGGCACTACCCTAGCTTATGGGAATAAAAGAGTCAACAGGGCCTTGCTCTCAGGAACCTGTATTCTGGAGGCGGGTTAGGGAATTACCACAGGACTTACTAAGGGAATCTTGGGGCCAGTCTGTGAGGGGGTGGGAGTGGGGCACCCAGGGGGATTCTTGGGGAAAGTAACATCTACACAGAGACCCAAAGGCGGCCAGTCATCTTGAATTGAAGGATGGGGGTGTGGAGCCAATGACCATTTGAAGGAAGAAGGAACCACATGGATTACAAAATATTCAGGATATGTTAACCAAAATATACATTCCTATAGGCATTTGCCTTAATGTAAAAGGTATAGATAAGACCAACATAATTTTCTGGAGTTTTAGTTTGAGAAGTAGAATAGGATATTTTAAAATCAATACAATACATTTAAATATATTTAGTTTAAATCAGAATTACCATAACCTTACAAAAGTGTTCATGGATTTAAAAAATATATATGAAACATTTTAGTAAAAACCTCAAGCAATTTTGCATGGCTCCCCAAAGAGTAGTCTAGAACACCGAAAGAAACAGTGTTTATTCTCACTTTGTTTAAGGTGCTGAGCGAAGGCCTAGAGACATGGACACAGTCCTTCGTGTTCGCAGGAAGGGGTCTGAGAGGTGAGCTCAGGTTGGCTTCTCTCCTTCCCTGGCGCATTCAGTGCCTGGTTGCTGAGTGCCCGGCGCCTGCCAAGCTGGCGGACGCAGAATTAAAAGACAAGGGGGGCCCCTGTTCTCGGGGGGGGGGGGCGTGCAGCACAGCAGTGACCCCCCAGCATCAGACCCGGTGACAGCGGCCGGGGGCGGGGAAGTGATGGGAGAGAACCTTCCCAGGCCGGGAAGGCCGAGGTGATGGAGAGCATTGAGGGGTCAGTGGAGAGGTGGAGAGGTGCACCAGGTGCGTTCGGGCAGAGACTAGGCCAGTTTGCCTTGGGGGGGGGGGGGTCTGCAGTGTGACTAACATAAAAAAGGAATTGGGGACGCGGGTTGAGCTGGTGGAGTGACCATGTTAGAAGGAGGTTTGGTCCGCGTTCCTCTTGGCGAGAATAGACCCTAAATGGATAAAACTCTGGAGCAAGCCCTGTCTGCCGCACAGAGGGCTCGCTCCGGTTTGTGCAGGAGGCATTCTCCTTTTTTCTTTTTAAAAACTCTTTATTGTTGAGAGTATTACAGACGCCCCTCTTCTTTCCCCATTGCCCCGCCGGTTCCCGCGCCGCCCAGGCCTTCGCCACCCTATTGTCTGTGTCCACAGGTAATGCATGTATGCATCTAAGATCTCTGTTTAATCTCTTCCTGCCCCCCAACCCCCTTCCCTCGGAGAAAGAGGCATTCCTTAGATTATAGTGAATGGCTCCCCTTGCATAAAGTCCCCTTCTTGTTTCACTTCTAAGTATATATCTGTGCATTCATTGCATTTCCTGGGAAGGTTTTTCCTAATCGGTATGCTGTGCTGTGCTGGTTATGGGATGGCAACATGAGCGTATTTTTTAATACACCCAGAAAACAGTTCCTGAGAGCACCCCGTGTCCTGCAGCGGGAGCCTCGGCCTGTGGGACCCACCCCTGTCCTGTGGGTCGGGCTGCGTGGCCACATCGGCGTGGCCTGCTGTGTCCAGCACCCTGCACGCACCAGCTCTGTAGCGACGGCAGCAGTGTGGTGAGGGTGTGGCGCCGTGTGCCCACAAACCTCAAGAGACGAGGGCGGCACGGGCGGGTGGAGGATAAAAATAAAGAGCTGGAAGGACCAGGGCAGAACGTACTCCTAGGTATACCAGGGAGCCCACGATGATGTGATGAGTATGTTCCTAAGATTTGGGAGCGTTTAAGAATTTCTCCACTTCTCACACCCCCGGCTTGCTTAGGCGGGGCGGGGAAGAGAACTCTTTTATGCAGGCCTTTGGCATGCACGCCGAGTGGCTGTTGCATGCAGTGACATCATACTGCCTAGGGCTGCCCGCACGAAGCCGGGTCATGTTTAATGTGCAGCTGATGGCAGCAGATGGGATGGTGAGAACACAGCCTCTGAGCCCGTGGGGTTAGTTAGCCACCTAATAGCTTTGGGCCCGCGTGAACTTGGAAAGTGACTTATTGCTTCCCGGGCTCTGTTTTCTCATCTGTAAAATGGGGTAATAACATTTCCCTGCCAGGGTCATCATCAGAATTGAACTGTTTTGAACATGTAAAGTGCCCCAGACACAGAACACTTGCCCCTCCCAGTCAGAAAACCATTTGTAAGTGAAAAATAAAATAAAATGAATGGAGCCTTTCAGAGGCTGCTCATGAGAATAACCAAGACGGTGATTTGGTTCCCGGGAAACCCCCGGTGGGCTCAGGCTGCCTGGCGCTGTGTCCGATCACCAAGGCAGGTTGAATCATAAGGCGTTTACTGAGAAAGCCAGCCCACCAGGAAGACAGGGCGCTTACAGGCATCCACAACCCGTCTTGACAGGAAAGTGCAACCTGCTCACACAGTGTGTCCCTTCCTGAGGATATTGAAGAAACCAGCTTATCTATAAAAACAGCGCCGGTCTGCCCTAATCGGTTTGGCTCAATGGATAGAGCATCGGCCTGTGGACTGAAGGGTCCCAGGTTCGATTCCGGTCAAAGGCATATACCTTGATTGCGGGCACATCCCCAGCGGTGAGTGTGCAGGAGGCAGCTGATTGATGTTTCTAACTCTCTACCCCTCTCCCTTCCTCTCTGTAAAAAAAAAACCAATAAAATATATTTTAAAAACAAACAAATAAAAAACAGTGTGGGTCACAGGATCAACAAAATTCTACAAATCTTATCGTGTGCAGCCCAGAAAAAGTAGACATAAGATTGCATGCATCTTTGATTCAGTCAGTTTCCACGTTTCCATTACAAGGAACTCGTTAACCCTGGAGCCCAGTTGCTTTAAAAAAGGCACCCCCTAGTGACCTTTTGACTGTCCAATCCCTGTTCCTCATTGAGCGGTTTCTAGCGTCTGCTCCTGGCCTGCTCACTGGTCCCCCCAGAGCCCTCTGCAGTAGGTGTTGTCATCACCCCACTTTAGAGCTAGGACTACTGAGGCTGTGGGACGTGTGTGGACCGAGGCGGTGGTTTTGCTATGATGCTCTCGGCCCCCTGCTGGCGTGGATTCGCAGGAGCCCCTCACGGATGTGCGGAATGAACTAAAACATTGAAGAATGAGCCACGTCCGGTCGTATCAACATCTATTTTTAACTCTTTCCTACTAGCTTGGCATATGAGCGTTTTCCCTCTGAGAAAATAAACTTTTCTTGGATAGAAGGACAACATTGTTTTAAAATTCTGTTAAGCTTCTCAGTTTGTGTTATCGGACCTGGATCTATTGAATTCCTTAAGGGGCGAGTGCTGTTAACACTGGGCTCTGTCACATTTCCGCTTAAACACCGCGTCTGGGAAAGAACGTCCTAATATCTACTTCCTTGCGCTGCTTCAGACCCTGTTATAAAGCCAGACCGACGATGAGTCACTTCCCTGTGAAGTCCACGGGCTGTGCGCGGACAGTAATGAGAAACAGGCCGGTCTCATTTCTGGGCATCGCGTCTCAGCTCTCATTATGCGCTGCCGAGGGAAAAATTGCATTATTTCAGGTCATTTAAAAGGAGTAAAGCCATTTTCCCCCCTGGATAATAGGTCGTAATTGAACCATTGAAACTATTTTGGGAAAACAGCTTCCATTCCAATGGTCTGGTGTGCCTGGGAGCGCGCTTGGTGTTATAGAGGAAAAATCTGTTTTTCACTCACGTGAGCTCCAGTCACTTAGTCTCAATCCTCTCCCTCCCTTCGGAGTAATCCTTGTGCCGCAGTTTCTCTCCACGAAGCATAACAACTGTGGATCCTTCCATGTTGCTCTCAGTACCCGGGCATTTCATGAGCAGCTCTCTCTAGCCTCAGCTCATACGTTTATATTAACGAGATAATCACAGTGTCAGTCCGCCCCTTCCAGCGCCCAGGCCTTCAGCGGCTCCGTCAAGACGCGAGGGGATCCCCGTGGAGGCCAGGCTGCAGGTGTGGGGCTGGGCCGCGGTCCTGCAGGGAGAAGGGAACGGCATCACCCCAATCCCCACAGGCTGGGAGCTCGGGGCTCACGGGCAGCACCAACCACCAAAGAACTCATTTGTGTGTCCGCCGAAACCCAGGAACGTCATTTTGATTTTGAAAGAACGCTCCAAAGCCTGGCTTCTGGGGGAGACTGCGTGCTGACCGGCGAGGGATGTCATTCATGTTAAGCACAGAGTCTCATTCAAGAGCGACAAACCATCTTCTATCCAATCGCTTCCAGACTGAAATTTTTGTAATTTATTTTGAGTGGGAATGTTCTAGAGCAGCAGTTCTCAACCTGTGGGTCGCGACCCCTTTGGCGGTCGAACGATCCTTTCACAGGGGTCGCCTAAGACCATCCTGCATATCAGATATTTACATGACAATTCATCACAGCAGCAACATGACAATTATGAAGTAGCAACGAACATAATTTTATGGTTGGGTCACAACATGAGGAACTGTATTTAAAGGGCCAGAAGGTTGAGGACCACTGTCCTAGAGGGAGTAAGTGACACACCGAGCAGGGCCCAGGGCAGGGAGGCCCCCCGAGGCACTGGACTCCCCCCACCGTTACATGAGCAACACGCTTCTGCACCCCCAGTGCCCTGCCCCCGTGTGCCGGGCCCGTCCAGCCAACACGGGTGAGGAGAGACGCGCCATCACGGGAGGTGAGGACAGTGGGAGGTGGGGGTAACGAGGAGAGAAAGTGGAGAATAGAGGGTGGTTAGGAGCTCACACTGGAGTCCAGCTGGTGTGGCTCAGTTGTTGAGCTTAGACCTAGGAACCAGGAGGTCATGGTTCGATTCCTGGTCCGGGCACAGGCCCGGGTTGCAGGCTCCATCCCCAGTGCGGGGAGTACAGGAGGCAGCTGGTCCATGATTCTCTCTCATCATTGATGTTTCTCTCTCCTTCTCCCTTCCTCTCTGAAATCAATATTTTTTTAAAAAAGAACTTACATTGGAGAGTGACAAGCAGTAAGACGGGCAGTAAATGGTTAGGGCCAAGGATGGCCTCCCAGGGCAGAGTCTGAGCCCTGGAGAAGCAGAGACGCAGGAAAATAAAGCGAAGGGAGCACATCAGAGGGTTGAGAGCCCGGAGAAAAGTGGTGGCTGAGCACCGACTCCAGAGGCAACACCCTCAAGCCGACATGTACGTGGCGAGGGAGTGAAACGGAGCGGGGCGATGGCATCTACCGGGCCCAGTGGGGCCGGGGTTAGGCATTTCCGTGTCTGGGCCTGGTGGGAAGGCCTCAGCGTCGCTGGGTTCCCTGGTCCCCTGGAGGGAAAGGAAGGTGGACGGACAGCCGGACAGCCCAGCAGGAAGGACACCGAGTCAGGGGCCCTTGGGTGCAAGTAAACTGGGCTGTGCATCTGCCCCGAGTGGGAACAGAGCCAGTACGCCTTAAGGCGGAATTCCCGCAATGTTTTCCAAATTTAAACACAGCCTCCACCATTACTTACTTGATTTGTTTAAACTGTAAGACCTTCTGTTTTAAAACAGCTTATTTTAAAAGGAAATTAGCAATCTAAACAGTAATATCTGTTTCATGTGCTGGTTATGTGTGTTTTTTCTCATAGGCATTAAAATCAATAAAATACTTCCCCTGGGCCCGCCTAAGGCAGGACCTCCTGCAGCTGCTGCCCCACCCCACACCTGAGGGTGAGGGAGGCGGGAGGGTCCTGCCTGGCCTCGGACGGGCAGCTCCTCAGAGACCTTGGGGGCAGGAGGCCCAGGAGGGCAGCAGCAAACAGCTGGGAGGACGGGGCTGGAGGAGATGGGCCTTGAGGTGGGGCAGGAGGCCGCGCATCTCCTCTCCTGCCTCATCTGTGGGTTGAAGCCACTCACAGAGGCAGCCTGGTCGGTCCAGGAGGTGCGGGCTGACCCCCTCCTGGGTGGGCTGAACTTGCAGAATTTGTGCCCTTTTTTAAAAAATTGATTTCAGAGAGGCAGGGAGAAGGAGAGAGAGAAACATCCGTGATGAGAGAGAATCACTGACGGGCTGCCTCCTGCACACCCCCGACTGGGCATGTGCCCTTGGCGGGAATCGAACCTGGGACCCTTCCGTCTGCATCCGACGCTCTATCCACTGAGCCGAACCGGCGGGGCTGTGCCCATGTCTTTTGCGTCTTAAGGCGTAAAAGCACAGGCAGCGAATCAACGTGGCGTCAGCAACACAGCTCCGGGCAGGCGAGGCTCACCGAGTGCCCTGCTCACGCGCTTCGGCGACGAGAGGTGCGTGGGGCTGCGTTTCACAGAACGAGGTCGGTGGAGAGCGGTGCAGGGGTTCCCCCAGCTCTCACTGCTGCCTTGGGGACCCTGAGGCACATGGGCACACACACCCGCACACACATGCACACACATCACGTGCACACACGTGCACACACACCCACATGAACACAACGCACACATGCACACACACCCGCACACACCGTGCACACACACACACACACACACACACACACACACGCGCGCGCGCGCCCTTCCGGCTGATGCAGGTGCCTGCACTGTCTGTCGTGTGATGGGAAATCATTTTATAGAGGCATGGGAACCAAGGCCCGGCTGATTGACTGTCACCTACAGTGAACAGGGACAGGTTGTCCTCACAGGGCCCCGCGACACCCCCGGCAGCGCAGCCTCGGCACCCAGAGCACCAGCGTCCTGTCCTCAGAGCTGGGCGGCGGGGTCAGCGGCCCCTGTCGCTCAGAGGTCCAGCCGCCTGGCTCCGGGCTTCTGGGTCCAGGCTCCTGGTTGCAATGCCGTCGCCTCTACTCGGTGCCAGGCCTGCGCGGTGCTGTGCCGAGGCCTCCTGCTCCCTCCTCGCCCAGCTGCGCCCAGTTCGCCCGCGGGGCCTGGCTGTAGCCATTCCTGTTGGAAGAACAGCGGCCTCTGTTCCCGGCGCCCCCGGCCGCCGTTGGAAGGACTCGGCTTGGCGGTCGGCTCGTTCTCCCTGCAGGTGCTGTCAGCACAGAGGGCGGAGATGGTGAAGTAACATACATGTGGCCCTGTGTTCGGGGGTGCCTACCGGAAGGCGGTGGAGAACCCCGCCTTTAGGAAGTCCCAGGGCTCACTCCCCGCTCGCTGTGGCCTAAGACGGGAGACTCAGGGAGAAGCCACACCCTCACAGCGGGACTCTCCCCTGAAGGCCGAAGGGCCTGGGGCCCCGGCGCTGGTGTCGCTGTGCACAGAGCACTGGGACTGTGACAGGATGGACAGGTCACATCCACACGTCACCCCGAGGTGCAGGTGCCGCAGGCCACATGCTTCAAACAAACAGGGGGAACCAAGTGGCTCTGCATGCGTCGGAGCTGGGCCAGGGCGCACGCGGAGACAGGGAGGGCGGAGCCGCTGGTGGCCCTGCCTGTGGCTTTGGCGGGAACCGGGGAGGACAGGCACCGTGTATCCCGCATCCTGAGCACGAGATGTGGCACCGGGGCCGTCCCTGGGCTCAGCGCTCCGGGGCTCCCGGGCCGAGAAGGAGGACTTTCAGACTCGTAGAGGCATCTTCCGCGGGGCCCAGGGTCTCCCCGCAGGGAGTGCGGTCACTGCGCCGCCAGCTGCAGGGTGGGTGTCGGCCTGGGGGCGGCCCTCGGGGAGATGGCACAGAATAAATAATGTCTGGTTGTTGAATGAACGTGTATCAGGAAGCCAAGAAGGAAAGGAAGCACTGAGTCCTGCCCTGCCTGGCTCTCTCTCCTTCTGTCTCGGCTGAGCTCTGGGCTTGAAGGACCGAGTGCGGTGGTAGCGAACCTATAACACGTGTGGGCCTCGATGTGAGTGACGGGCACTGTCTGGCGTGAAGGAAAGCGGTTTCCCGGGTTCAGGGCCATTTGCGGTGAACGACTTCTCCAGCAGAAAACTCCCGGATGGACCCTCCCCACCCGCCCGCGGATTTATGCTGATCCTCTCTCAGGTCAGAGCTGCCGGCCCCAGAGGATCAGAGCGCCATGAGGTGACGTCTGCACCAGCGTAGCCACTGTCTGTGGGAAGCGCGACTTCACAGACCTGCCCTGTCCACGCTGCCTTACGTGTGTGACCACGTCATTGACCTGCTTGGACACATCATCACTGGCCTGCACAGCCAGTCACACAGCAGAAGACAAAGCAGAGCTGTCTAAGCAATCACAGAGGCTTTCGTCCTCCCCAATAGGGTAGGTTTGATGACTTTTCTTTCTTTCTTTTTTAATATATTTTTTATTGATTTCAGAGAGGAAGAGAGAGGGCAAAAGAGATAGAAACATCAATGATGAGAGAGAATCATGGATGGGCTGCCTCTTGCATGCCCCACACTGGGGATGGAGCCTGCAACACAGGCATGTGCCCTTGATTGGAATCGAACCTGGGACCCTTCAGTCCGCAGGCCGATGCTCTATCCACTGAGCCACACCAGCTTAAGGCAGTTTGATTACTTTTCAAAATGCATTGCCTATTGCAGGCGTTTTGAACACCGATGACCCCTTTCACACACCCTGGCCACTTGCGTGTGCCAGGCACTGTGTTAGGCTCTGCGGTTATGGCTGCGCACAAAATAGCCACAGTCCCTGCACGCCAGCTCCTGAGCTCACAGGCAGGGGTGGGAGCAGGCGGGACCAGTTACAGTAAGTGTGACCTATAAATGCAAGTACAGCTGGCGGGACACAGGGCGACGCCAGACCCAGGGGCGGAGGTTGGTGAGAAGTTCCCGGGGGAGAGATGTGTGAGCCAGAGGCTCGGGGATGAGGAGTGAACCTTGCACCGGGGTCAAGAGTTGAGAATAAGAGCGACCTGGACCTCAGGGACCGCAACGCAGTCGACTCAAGGTGGGAGCATGGAGACCAGCCTGCAGGGCTCATTGGGGAGGGAGCTGTGGGTGCGGCGACGGGGTGCACAAGCCCTCTCAAGGGGGTTGGCTGTTAGGGGGAGAGGAGAGATAGCAGAGAGTGGAACCTGTGGAAAGGAGGCTGGAGGGGCGGAGGGGGCGGGACACAGTGGGAGCTCAGATCTTCCCCAGGGAGAAAGCCCCTCCAATCACAGGGGGAGGAGGAGGAGGAGGTGGTCTGGGGGGACAGGGTGGTACTGGTAGACAGTGTTATGCAAGCTTTCAAGATGCAAAGGTGACGATGCCAGGGTCCCGGACGGTCCTCTCTCAGCGGAAGGAGGAGAAACATATGCCGATGATCCTGTTGTGAGGAACATGCAAGTGATTCAGAGGCAGCACGTGAGATTATAATTTAGAACGTGGGAACCTAAGCCAGGGCATCGGCCACTTAGGAGGCAAAGGCTGCTCAGGAAAGGGGGCTCCACACGAGAGGGGAAATCTGAGGTGTGTGTGAAGTACGTGAGGAACTCGGAGGTGTGGGCCCATGCACAGCAACAGAACTGTGAGCAAAGGGAACACGCCAGTAGCATGAAGGTGGGGCTAGGGAATGGTGAGTGGAGAAGGCTGGGACGAAATCTGAGCTGCGTGGAGCAAGAGCGCTGCACCTCCATGTAAGGGAAGGAAAGCACGCGTGGCGGACCTCAGAGCCTGCAGTGGGGCCTGCTTTCCGAGGGCGGCGGGAAGTTACACCCATAGAGCCCCGGGGAGTCACATCAGCCAGGTATGACAGCATATGAAAATAAAGACACGCAAACACCGGCTGCTGAAAGAGGCATGTGAGGAATGGGTAAATATTGATGAATGGATGAGGTCATCGGATGGATGGGTGACAAGGCAAGCGTGGCATTCCGCTGCTGGGACTGGACCTGCTGCAGCCGTGTGAGGGGTTGACTCCCCCTCCACCCCCACCGTCGGGCCACACACCACCAGTCGGCGGCCGGCCGCGCCCGCAGACTGACTTAGTCACCTACCCGTAGGGCCAGAAAACCAGCCCTGAGAAGTATCAGAGTGAAAGGATTTTATGGTTAAAATGTACAGGGTCTGGGCTGCTTTGGGGTTAAGTGCAGGATGAGAGTAAATCAAGACCCAAGGTGTCAGACTTCATTTGGCAACCGGCTCAAAAGAAAAGTGTGAAATTGCATTTTAGTGCTTGAGAGACTAATCTGTTTGCTAAATTTTACTAAGTCCATTATGTAAGGGAGGGTATTTACTCTCAAAATTTTAAAAATATTTTTCAATTGTGGAGGCTTTGAGAAAAAAAGTAAGAAAATATTATAACTATTTCAATTTAATTTTTAAAATTTCCCCTCAGCATTTATAGAGAAAAAAGACCACTCTATTTTCAAGGACAGCGTGGTGCTTTGATCCGTTCTCTATGATATTCTAACATCTATGAATTACCCCCAAGGGTTTGCGCTGGGGCCCACTGATGTCTCTGCGTCTCTAAGACTTCAGCACACGAGTGTGTTGTGGGAGGACCTTGTCATTAACGTGGAGGCTTGAGCCTCCGAGTCACATCGTGGCCTAACTTCGCTCCTTCGGAATTGCACTTGTAAAGGGAAGTGAACCGTCACTCCAAAGCCTGTGCAATTATAACAGGTAAGACACTGTAGGGCATTACGTTAATACTTTAAAAGCATCAGTCATAAACATCACGGTGACAACACAGACTGCTTTAGACGCTGCCTTAAGTGTACAAGGTTCCAACGGTGACGCGCTTTAGTGAATAAAGAGAATTTTAGACTCAGGTGGGCAAACTCAGCCGGCCGGAATGGAATTCGCGACTTTGCTGTGCTATTTGCATTAGCAAATAGGTAAAACATGCGCTTTAAGCCCGGTTGTGTGCACTGGGCAGGAGCGTGTGAACACACACAGGTACGTTTCCTGGAGAACTAGGCGCACATGACTAACAGACACCCACATTGAAGCCTGGTGTGCGCGTTTCCACCTGAGGTTTTACCTTTCGGCCGTAGCTTCGGGGATTTTATTTAACCTCGGTGGGTTGTGGATTTTAAGGCACATTTTATAGCTAAGATGTTTTCATTTGTTGTCATTAAGCCTGTTAGTATGTAGAGAAAAAAGTTTTAAAAAGAGAACTCAGCACCGAGCAGCTTAACTAAACAAAGCCTTGGAGATGCAGAGGTTTTCAGAATTAAGCTCTGAGGGCACGCATTTTAAACGCTAACGTCATTTACATAAAAACGGAGTTTTTAAAAATGAAAGAAAAGGCCTTTTCTCTCTTGCTGACCTAACTTGTGGGAAGATTTTAGAAACGCATCCTCGCTCTTTTGAAACAATCGCGCCATCTAGTGGACATATTACTAAGAAACAAAGCTTTGATTCCAAAGCTTAAATTTCTTTCCTTTTATTGGAACCAGCATTAAAGGAAAATCACAAGTGTGTTTCCATGTCGACCTAGAAATGGAAAGAAACGCTGCCCTTGACCAATCACAAGGGGCCTAAGTTCTAATAGACACATTTGATTACAACCTATGAGCAAGCAGAGCAATCTACCAGGAGGTCAATGGCCCCGGCCGGGTGGCTCAGTGGGTTGGATTCCCAGTCAGGGCACTTGCCTAGGTTTGGTGTTTGATCCCTAGTTGGGGTGCATTCAGGAGGCAACTGATCAAATATTTCTTTCACATCAGTGTTTCTTTTTCTCCCTTCCCCTCTCTCTAAAATCAATGAAACACATTTCCCCTGTGAGGATGAAAAAGAGAGAGAGGAGAGGGCGGGTTTTTCAGGCATGACAAGGAGAGAGGTGCTGGCGTGGTGGGTTTTTTAATTGATTGGGATATTGTACAAAGAAGGCTTGTCCCCAGGCGCTTTGTGGCTGCAGCAGCTCCCAGCCTGGGGCCGGCCAGCTAGTTTGCATCTTCCTCCTTTGCTTCCCTCCATGTGCTGAGGACCAAGCCCGTCGCTGAGGGGGCAGAAGTGAATCGGGTAGCACTGGTCCTACCTGAGGCTCCGGGCAGGCGTGGAGAGGGTGGAGAGGGTGGAGAGGGTGGAGAGGGCGGGGGCGGGGGGGTGTCAGTGTTCCCTGCAGGGCACTGCCATCTCCCCACAGGACACAGCCTGCGAGGACTCCGCTCAGCCAGGTCTACAGAGCCGGGCGGCTGCTCTCCGGGGCAGACGTGTACCCAGCCCTGTGCTGGGTCAGGCAGCCTGGGGTTTGCAAACTGTAGTGGCACGAGCAGCGTCGGGGGCTTGTTAGAGCACCGCTCACAGCTCGCAGCTCGCAGGGGCCTGCAGTGGGCTTCGGGGATGTGTTTCTCCCATGTTTCGAGGTGATGCTGCTACTGGTCCGGGCGTCCTGCTTTGCTTTAGAGCAGTAAGAAAAGGGAAAGGCAGGCAGGGCCACGGGGTGGGGGGTCGGGGTGGGGTGTGTGCTGTGCTGTTGTCCCGTGCAGCCAGGCTCCAGCAGGGGCTGTGGCACAGGCTGGGGCCTCGCAGTCCAGTCCCTACCCCACTGCTGAGCCCCGAGGCCACAGCAGCCCCGGGGGGCCGTCTGTCTGTCTGTCTAGTGTCCTCCCGAGGGACCTGGGTAAGACACATGCCCTGTGGGTGTGTCTTCTGTCATGGCTCCACAGGAACCAGGTTGTGAAAGTTGCACACCATGGGGCACGCCAGAGGCTGGGGGGGACGCACAGAGCCGGTGTGGGAGAGGGGGCTGCTCAGAGCACCCGTGGGGGGAGACGCCCTGCACCCGGGCCACCGGCCCTGTTCGGACACTCGGCCCTGCCCCTGCACAGGCGGGTTCCTGCTCATGTTCCTCCCACTGGGGCCTGTCCCTGCCCCGTCCGGCCCTGGGTCCATCCTGTCACTGCGACGGCTCCTCCGCTACCTGCCAGGCGACGCTGTCCACCGCGGGAATAGATGCCGGCAGAAGGAGAGGTAAGGGACTGTGGGACGATGGAAGAAAACTGGCAAGATACCAGTTGAGAGGAAGATAGTGGGCGATTAGGGAAGAGCACGCAGGACCCAGAGCGGGTGAGGACGGGGGGGGGGCGGGGGGGGGAGCGTGAGTGTGGGCAGTTAAAGGGAGTGACCAGCACGTCCAGTGAACCAGCAGCAGCAGCATTGGAGCTGAGTGGCTGGAGGCAGCGCTGCCCGGGAGGACGAGAAGCTGAGCTGCAGGAGAAGGACGGGAGAGGCCGGTGTCCGGGCGGGAAAGGACAGTCCGATGAGGAGATTGCACTTGGCAATGAAGAACGGGAACGTGTACAGGAGAAGAGTCTCATTTTTAAAAATGTTGAGTGAAATGCGTGACATGTGGGTTATCTCACTGGAACCATGCTTACTCGCCACATCATGGCGTTCCACTGCCCCAGACTGACCCCCCTCCCAACCCCTCCCCCCGGCATGTCCGTTCACCAGGACTCTATGTTGGGGAATAGGATTCCTGTGTTAAAGTGGATTTGGCCAAACAAGAAAATATTGAAATTTCAGTAGTAAAGGGAAAAGGCTCTACATGGGTGGGAACATCTGACCCTCAGGCTGTGTAAGGACCGGGAAATCATTGGGTCTGGCCTCGCCAGGGCATTAGGGGTGAGTGAATTAAATGCTTGACCAAATACAGCTGGCTAGGTTCTAAGATGATAATTGTGTATGGCCCCGAGTGATGTTATACATATCCACATGGCCCTTGGCAGGAAAAGGTCCCATCCTGCTCTAGGGGATGGAAGGTGTACTGTGCAGCTATGATAGGGCCTCAGTGCAATACACAGACCCACAGGTACAATACACAGATCACAGGTGCAACACACAGACCCACAGGTGCAATACACAGATCACAGGTGCAACACACAGATCACAGGTGCAATACACAGATCCACAGGTGCAGTACACAGACCCACAGGTGCAATACACAGATCACAGGTGCAATACACAGACCCACAGGTGCAATACACAGACCCACAGTTGCAACACACAGACCCACAGGTGCAATACACAGATCACATGTGCAATACACAGACCCACAGGTGCAATACACAGACCCACAGGTGCAACACACAGATCCACAGGTGCAATACACAGATCACAGGTGCAACACACAGATCCACAGGTGCAATACACCGATCCACAGGTGCAATACACAGACCCACAAGTGCAACACACAGACCCACAGGTGCAACACACAGATCCACAGGTGCAACACATAGACCCACAGGTGCAATACACCGATCCACAGGTGCAATACACAGATCCACAGGTGCAATACACAGACCCACAGGTGCAACACACAGATCCACAGGTGCAATACAGAGACCCACAGGTGCAACACACAGACCGACAGGTGCAACACACACATCCACAGGTGCAATACACAGATCCACAGGTGCAATACACAGACCGACAGGTGCAACACACAGATCCACAGGTGCAATACACAGACCCACAGGTGCAATACACAGACCCACAGGTGCAATACACAGACCCACAGGTGCAATACACAGATCCACAGGTGCAATACACAGACCCACAGGTGCAATACACAGATCCACAGGTGCAATACACAGATCCACAGGTACAATACATAGATCCACAGGTGCAATACACAGACCCACAGGTGCAATACACAGACCCACGGGTGCAATACACAGACCCACAGGTGCAATACACAGACCCACAGGTGCAACACACAGATCCACAGGTGCAGCACACAGACCCACAGGTGCAATACACAGACCCACAGGTGCAATACACAGACCCACAGGTGCAATACACAGACCCACAGGTGCAACACACAGATCCACAGGTGCAATACACAGACCCACAGGTGCAACACACAGACTCACAGGTGCAATACACAGACCCTCAGGTGCAATACACAGACCCACAGGTGCAATACACAGACCCACAGGTGCAACACACAGATCCACAGGTGCAATACACAGACCCGCAGGTGCAATACACAGACCCACAGGTGCAAGACACCGATCCACAGGATCAATACACAGACCCACAGGTGCAACACACAGATCCACAGGTGCAATACACAGATCCACAGGTGCAATACACAGACCCACAGGTGCAACACACAGATCCACAGGTGCAACACACAGATCCACAGGTGCAACACACAGATCCACAGGTGCAATACACAGACCCACAGGTGCAATACACAGACCCACAGGTGCAATACACAGACCCACAGGTGCAACACACAGATCCACAGGTGCAACACACAGATCCACAGGTGCAACACACAGATCCACAGGTGCAATACACAGACCCACAGGTGCAATACACCGATCCACAGGTGCAATACACAGACCCACAGGTGCAATACACCGATCCACAGGTGCAATACACAGACCCACAGGTGCAATACACAGACCCACAGGTGCAACACACAGATCCACAGGTGCAATACACAGACCCACAGGTGCAATACACAGACCCACAGGTGCAAGACACCGATCCACAGGATCAATACACAGACCCACAGGTGCAACACACATATCCACAGGTGCAATACACAGATCCACAGGTGCAATACACCGATCCACAGGTGCAACACACAGATCCACAGGTGCAATACACAGATCCACAGGTGCAACACACAGATCCACAGGTGCAACACACAGATCCACAGGTGCAATACACAGACCCACACGTGCAATACACAGACCCACAGGTGCAATACACAGACCCACAGGTGCAACACACAGATCCACAGGTGCAACACACAGATCCACAGGTGCAACACACAGATCCACAGGTGCAATACACAGACCCACAGGTGCAATACACAGACCCTCAGGTGCAACACACAGATCCACAGGTGCAATACACAGACCCACAGGTGCAATACACAGACCCACAGGTGCAACACACAGATCCACAGGTGCAATACACAGACCCACAGGTGCAATACACAGACCCACAGGTGCAATACACCGATCCACAGGTGCAATACACAGACCCAAAGGTGCAATACACAGACCCACAGGTGCAATACACCGATCCACAGGTGCAATACACAGACCCACAGGTGCAACACACAGATCCACAGGTGCAATACACAGATCCACAGGTGCAATACACAGACCCACAGGTGCAACACACAGATCCACAGGTGCAATACACAGATCCACAGGTGCAACACACAGATCCACAGGTGCAACACACAGATCCACAGGTGCAATACACAGACCCACAGGTGCAATACACAGACCCACAGGTGCAATACACAGACCCACAGGTGCAACACACAGATCCACAGGTGCAACACACAGATCCACAGGTGCAACACACAGATCCACAGGTGCAATACACATACCCACAGGTGCAATACACAGACCCACAGGTGCAATACACAGACCCACAGGTGCAATACACAGACCCACAGGTGCAACACACAGATCCACAGGTGCAATACACAGACCCACAGGTGCAATACACAGACCCACAGGTGCAATACACTGATCCACAGGTGCAATACACAGACCCACAGGTGCAATACACAGACCCACAGGTGCAATACACCGATCCACAGGTGCAATACACAGATCCACAGGTGCAATACACAGACCCACAGGTGCAACACACAGATCCACAGGTGCAATACACAGATCCACAGGTGCAACACACAGATCACAGGTGCAATACACAGATCACAGGTGCAACACACAGACCCACAGGTGCAATACACAGACCCACAGGTGCAATACACAGATCACAGGTGCAATACACCGACCCACAGGTGCAATACACAGATCACAGGTGCAACACACAGACCCACAGGTGCAATACACAGATCACAGGTGCAACACACAGACCCACAAGTGCAATACACAGACCCACAGGTGCAACACACAGACCCACAGGTGCAATACACAGACACACAGGTGCAATACACAGACCCACAGGTGCAGTGCACAGTGTTTCACACATTTTCCCTCCAAGGCATAGAGTTGATTATAATGTTAATTGGGTCGATCAGGTCATGCCTAGCAAAGGGCAGATGCAAAAGTAAAGACAAGTTTGGTTTGAGTGTTCTTTTAAAGAATAAAAAGATTCCCTAACGGTCTCTGAACACGCCACTCTGTGTTTGAGGAACAGGGTCCATTGGAAATGGCATGGAGAGTCGCACAGTATAGACGCCCCAGCGACATCCACAGGCAGGTCTAGGGCCTGAGCGGACCCTGAATCAAAAGCGCCGCCTCTGAGAGCCGGCCAGCTCCAGCTCCAGCTCCAGCTCCAGCTCCAGCTCCAGCTCCAGCCACGGGGCGGGATGTGAGCCCTCCTAGATTCAGTGGCTGACTTGGCCACAAATAAATCACTGAAATAATTGGAAACAGAAATAGCTTTTGCACACTGTCCTTCTTCCTTCAACTGCCAAACGCGTCCCTCTGGTGAACAGTTCCCCCCCACCACACACACACACACACACACGGGTCCCAGCTCCTGTGGTGTGAGCGCAAATTGCGAGGGGTTCTAACATGTATCCGTGAGCCACGGACTTTTCATGGCTATGGATGACCGCTATAAATTGGCCTGTTAACATGTAACCTGCAATCTACAAGCTAATTTGGGGAAACGGTAGGTGACGGGGTCCTCTTTCACGGGGGGATAAGTCGGACATACGCTGTTATTGTGAAAAGCAGCCCGCTGGTCCTGGGAGTGAGGACCTGTGGACGCTGGTGAGGCATCGCAGGGAGCCTGGCGTTGGATGAGGGGTGCCGCTGGGAGCAGCTGCGGTGGGGGTGGGGCGGGTGCCTGCAAGGGGCAGGTTGGGATATTGAGCCGTGCTCAGCTCCCCTCATTAAAAGGGACTTAAGGGTAGAGCCCTGACTGTGAGGGGAGGCAGCCTGGCTGGCGAAGGAGGAGGCTTCCACTAACAAGCCTGGCCTGGGCTCACATAGAAAATACGCACAATTCACTCCCTTTGCTGCTTCGACGGGGACTGCTGTCTGTTGAGAAGGCCCTGGTGGGTTAGTTGGGGGCACCCCTTTCAAGGGAGCTGCAGCGCGGGGCCCAGATGGAGAAATAAAGACCGGCTGAGGTCAGTGGACATGGCCCCGCGGCACCTGCAGTGGTGGCCGTCACCCGGGAAGAAATGTGCTGTTCCCTCCTGATACACACTGTGCTCGCGGGTGTGCCACCCTGAATGCACCTGAATAAATGCAAAATGCCAAGACCAGCATAGAGTGTGTAGCCAGGCTCCTCACTCAGCCTCTCCCACGATGTGAGCATTCTGGGCTCAGCATTCCGCCTGCCACACGGGGAGCAGAGCTAGGGGACCATGAGCCCCAAAGGCACTGACCAGGAAGGACTCCCCGAGCCACTTCAGCCCAGCAGCTCAGGCTCCTTTCCACATTTGCGTGCTCAGCACCCTTATGGTCTCTTAGGAGCACGGGAGCTTCCCCAGCGTGGAGGGTGGCGTGGCCTCTACAATGTACTCCCCACGGCTGGGCCTTGGGAAAGGAGCTCATCATGAGTCCACGGAAGAGGTCAGATCAGAACTGGACAGTCGCTATTGCAGGACTATCATCGCGAGGAGCGTCTGAGGAAAATAGTGCACAAATGTGTGTCTCCCCTTAGAGTCAGTAGTTCTCAACCTTCTGGCCCTTTAAATACAGTTCCTCACGTTGTGACCCAACCATAAAATTATTTTCATTGCTACTTCATCACTGTCATGTTGCTACTGTGATGAATCATCATGTAAATATCTGATATGCAGGATGGTCTTAGGCGACCCCTGGGAAAGGGTCGTTCGACCTCCAAAGGGGTCGCGACCCACAGGTTGAGAACCGCTGGCTTAGACCAAATACCATTTTGAAAAGTGGGGTGGCGCCAATGAGATCAAACCCGGAGGAGACGCTGCAGGTGAGGTTCCTGAGGCCAGAAATGACAAACAGCAATGGAGGCCCACAGGTGCCCATGGCAGCGTCACAGTTTTTTGTTTCTTTGGAAGGATTCCCAAAAGACAGCTGCTTATTGCATCAAAGAAAGACAGCCGACTGTTCAGAACATCTGTTATCAACACTAACACGGCTCTTCCCTTCACCGAATAGTAACTTTTCCATCTGTTGTGCATCTGTAAATAGCTGTTCTCCTTACTGACTCAGTGACCTGAGGCCGACACATGGAAAGGCCTCGTGGTGCTGGCCTGGTCTGGGCTGGGTTTTAATGTATGTGCCAGCGTCCATTGTGTCCCCTTTGTTCTCATTCCAATGAATAGCTTACTGGCAGTGCCACTGACTTATACTGTTCAACAGATCTCAGCTTTTGGGAGGTCCGTCTTGGGAACTTTATGTAGGATCCTGTTATGTGACAGGAACAAACTGAGTCATGGCAGCATGACATTGTTACTGCCAGGTAGATGGCTTCTCCAGACCCGGCATCATTATTAATCTTCCTCTGGACAAACCTACACATCTGAAAACCACCACCACCATCACCACCACCACCACCGCCACCATCACCATCACCTCCACCACCATCATCACCACCACCACCACCACCATCGCCACCACCACCACCATCGCCACCACCATCACCATCACCTCTACCACCACCATCACCTCCACCACCACCACCACCACCACCGCCACCACCACCTCCACCACCATCGCCACCACCACCACCACCACCACCACCATTGCCACCACCATCGCCACCATCACCACCACCACCATCACCTCTACCACCACCATCACCACCATGCCACCACCACCACCACCATCACCATCACCTCTACCACCACCATCACCACCATCGCCACCACCACCACCACCATCACCATCACCTCTACCACCACCATCACCACCATCGCCACCACCACCACCTCCACCACCATCGCCACCACCATCGCCACCACCACCACCACCATCACCACCATTGCCACCACCATAGCCACCATCACCACCACCACCATCACCTCTACCACCACCATCACCACCATGCCACCACCACCACCACCACCATCACCATCACCTCTACCACCACCATCACCTCCACCACCACCACCACCACCACCACCACCATCACCATCACCTCTACCACCACCATCACCTCCACCACCACCACCACCACCACCATCACCACCATCACCACCATCACCACCATCACCACCACCACCACCACCACCACCATCACCACCATCACCACCATCACCACCTCACCACCACCGCCACCGCCATCACCACCATCACCACCATCACCACCACCTCCACCATCACCATCACCATTACCACCACCGCCACCGCCATCACCACCATCACCACCATCACCACCATCACCACCACCACCATCACCACCATCACCACCATCACCACCACCACCACCATCACCACCACCACCACCGCCACCGCCATCACCACCATCATCACCATCACCACCACCTCCACCATCACCATCACCATTACCACCACCGCCACCGCCATCACCACCATCACCACCATCACCACCATCACCATCACCACCATCACCACCATCACCACCATCACCACCATCACCATCACCACCATCACCACCATCACCACCATCACCACCACCACCACCATCACCATCACCTCCACCACCACCATCACCATTACCACCACCGCCACCGCCATCACCACCATCACCACCATCACCACCACCAGAATACTCTCTAGGGGATGGGAAGGTTTCAAGATAATGAGCTTAAAATAAGCAAAGTATTCCAATAAGAAGATTTGGAATGACTGAAAACAAGGGATTAAAAACAAACAAACAGTTTTACTAAACCTACTGTAACCAAAGCCCCTGCAGAGGCATGCACATGGCTGTTGCTTGCAGACATCAGAATCTCACTGGAAGCATGGGGATCCTAGCTCGGTGATGTTGAGGCCATTTTGGGGGGACACCTGGAAAGACTGCTGGCTGGAGTCCTTACAGGCGGAGCTTACAAACTCAAAATGTCAGGGTCAGATTGGCTGGCTGGGGGGTCCCCACAGGTTTTCCTCGATGTGGTTTTGGTCCACTGTCCAATATGAGCCAGACTCGTGAGCCCTTCAGCCATGACCTTGGGAGCACAGGCTGCCCTACCCTCCAGCCACGGGCTGGCGGACCTTTCCCACTGGCGGGTCGCTGGTGAAGGGGAGCAGCCCCCGCCGGTCCCTGTGGCAGTCACCAGGCGGGCAGTCTGTTCCGGCTGCTGTAATAAACCCCACAGACGTGGTGGCTGATCCACAACGGAGTTTTAGTCCCCACAGTTCTGGAGGCTGGAAGTCAAGGTCAGGGCTCCAGAACAGCTGGGTTCTGGTGTCAGCGCTCTTACGACGGCTGGGACTGCTGCCTGCTTCTCCGTGTCCTCCCGCGGCAGGGGGGGGGGGTGGGGGGGGTAGGCTGGCTCTCCCGGCCCCTTTCATACGGGTACTTATCCCCTTCATAGGGTCTCCACCCTCATTACCTCAGCACCTCCCGGAGGCCCTGTCACCTTGGGCATGAGGTTTCCAACATACTGATTTGGGGGGGGACACACATTCAGGCCGCAGTACCGGGGTATGTTGTAGATTGAATTGTGACCCCCACGTTTATATGTTGAAATCCTAACACCCATCATTTCACCATCTGACTTTATCTGGAGAGAATGTCTTGCGGATATAATGAGTTACGTGAGGACGAGCTCACAGTGGAGTTGGGGGGGACCCCTAACCCAGTGTGACCAGAGGTCTTATAGGAGGAGAAACAGGAACACAGACAGGCACCAGGGAGACTGCTGCGTGCGATGTGATAAAGGCAGAGGTGGAGGGACACTTCCACAGACCACGGGGCGGCATGAAGGCCACCTAGCCCCAAGGCCAGGGCGGGGGCACAGGGCAGGCTGGCTTCACAGCCTCAGGAGGTGGCCCTGTCACACCGGGGCCTCGGACGCCCCGCCCCAGGGCTGTGAGACAGCGCATTCTGTGGCCGGGCCACCCACTGTGCACCTTGTCCCCGCGGCCCCAGCACACGAATGCCCGTGCCAGGCCACCAGTGCTGGTTCCTTCATGCCGACGCCAGCCTCGGGCTATCAGTCTCCCGTCTGGGCTTGCCCTGCTCACGCAGCTGAGACTTGTCGGTGTTGGGGTGACACCCGCAGTGCAGGCTGGCTTCCTCTCCCCTGGGGCAGGTGAGGATTTCTGAGGCCGGCTTCTTGGGGATGTCACTCTGCAGGTCTGGCTGCTTCAGGTGTCTCCGGCCTGGGAAGCCACTGTGAGGATCCAGGCTGAGCTGTTAACCAGGCCAGGCGTGTGTGCGTGAGTGCGTGTGTGTGTGTGTGCATGTGTGCGTGTGTGTGTGTGTGTGTGTTTTGGGGCGGGGGGAGGGAGTATTGCCCCCCGATGTTGCTGGGTGGCCCGCACGGAGGTTCCTAGTGTGGGAACAGGTGAGCAGAGCCGGTGGCCCCGGGCTGGAGTACCACTGCTTCCGGCGTTTTGAAGAAAATGGGTCATTTTCCTTCCCTCAAATTCTGTTCTCAGGTTGGCTCATCTGAGTACGGTTTCATTTTCCAACTAGAGAATAGGAAAGTTGCGTGGGATTTGATTTGATGGTGAAAATATACTTACCTTTTAGAGATTAGGTTCATAGTGCATTAGGACAAATTAAAATTAACTTTAATATTACACCCCCTACTAATAATGTCCCGCACTGCCGTGTTTGTGTCACGGTGCTAACGTAGTTATTGTAGAGTGTCAGCGGTTCGGCACTCTAACCCAGGGGTGGGCAAACTTTCTGACTTGAGGGCCACAATGGGTTCTTAAACTGGACCGGAGGGCCGGAACAAAAGCATGGATGGAGTGTTTGTGTGAACTAATATAAATTCAAAGTAAACATCATTACATAAAAGGGTACGGTCTTTTTTTTTTTTAGTTTTATTCATTTCAAACAGCCGGATCCGGCCTGCGGGCCGTAGTTTGCCCACGGCTGCTCTGACCACTGAGCCAAATCAGCCAGGGCACAAAGCTTCTTTCTTCCTTTCTTTCTTTCTTTCTTTCTTTCTTTCTTCCTTCCTTCCTTCCTTCCTTCCTTCCTTCCTTCCTTCCTTCCTTCCTTCCTTCCTTCCTTTCTTTCTTTCTTTCTTTCTTTCTTTCTTTCTTTCTTTCTTTCTTTCTTTCTTTCTTTTGTTAATCTTCACAGGAGGATATTTTTCCATTGATTTTTAGAGAAAGTGGAAGGGAGGGCGAGAGACACAGAGAGGAACATTGACGTGAGAGACACATCCACTGAGCCAAACCGGCTAGAGCTCACTCTACTTTTCAATGCTTTTCTACATCGATGACACTAACTTTAAATGTGCTAGTTAGTTTATGCATTGAACTAAGGAATGCTCACATTCCGTGTTAAGTGGCGGCACCTATTGGCGATGGATGATATTGCAACCTAATGTCAGAAACAAATTCTTAGGATTTTAGCATGGGAAGAAGCTGTTCCGTCAAGTTTTCAAACTGCAGAAGGCATGTTCCCGGGGACACGCGGTATGTCCGGAGTGCGAGCAGCCACAGAACATGCATGGCGCATTTCCTGACGTCACAATTGCACTTAATATCCATGTATGGAAACAAACATATATTTGCAAAATTGGCCTGAATATTTTTTATCTGTGATGCACATCTTCCCAAAGTGTCTATGTTCCAACACACTCACTCCTGTCTCGCCTTCGGCGGCTGGTCCAGAGGAAACGCGCAGGAACACTGTGGGGAGGAGAAGGCAATGGCCCAGCTCTGGATCGAGGCTGCGAGACACCTCCCGGAAAACAGGGTTCCAGATGCTAGTTCTTCATTTTCCCTCTGAACTCACTCAGGGTCCTTGTTTGTATAATATGCACCCGATTAGAAGTAGAAGGAATATTCATTCGGGGAATCACAGACATGTGGTCAGGGACGTGAAATATGTCAGACGGAGAAAGATAAATATGTGTGATCTCACTTAGATGTGGAATCTGATGAACAACACAGACTCGTAGGCACAGACTGGTGGCTGCCATAGGGAGGGGGTGGTGAGAGGTGGAGGGATTGAGAAGCGCAGGCTGGCAGTCACAGGATAGTCACAGGGATGTGAAGTACAGCACGGGGAGTATAGTTATAATCTATACCAGTGGTTGGCAAACTGGCCCCTTGAGTGTGGCTCTTCCACAAAATACCACGTGCAGGCACCCATGTACAGTGCGATTGAAACTTCGTGGCCCATGCCACAGGGCCAAAGAGCCACATGTGTCTTGCAGGCCGCTGTTTGCCGACCACTGATCTATACTAATAAAAGGGTAGTATGCTAATTAGACCAGGATACCTTCTAGGAGACTTTCCGGACATCCTTCTGGACAAAGCCATGGTGGCGGGGCCGAGGCAGAGGCAGTTAGGGGCAATCAGGCCAGGAGGGAGGGCAATTGGGGGTGAGCAGGCCAGCAGTGGGGGGCAGTTGGGGGTGAGCAGGCCAACAGGCAGAGTGGTTAGGAGTGATCAAGCAGACAGGCAGGTGAGTGGTTAGGAGCCAGTGGTCCCAGATTGCTAGAGGGATGTCTGACTGCTGGTTTAAACCAACAGTCAGACATCCCCTGAGGGGTCCCAGATTGGAGAGGGTACAGGCCTGGCTGAGGGACAAATTTCGTGCACCAGGCCACTAGTATTGTAATAATGATGCATGGGGCCAAGTGTGTACTGGAAATTTCAGGGGTGACCCCTGATAAAGTATGTCTAACCCCTATGCTGTAATGGGAAAAAGTTAAAAACAAAATAAAGACATAAAAGAGAATTTGGGGAATGTGAGGTGTTCCATAACCTCAGAACCACGGGAAATGGGTAGCGATGCTGGAATGAAAGCTCCCGCGTGAGAAATCTGTGCGAGTTCCCATCCCCAGAGAACCACGTCCAGCAGCAAACGCTGGGAACCTGACAGTCGGTCTCCTCGCTGGAAGTGTTTAAATCCGCTCTCCTTGGAGGAGTGTCCTGTTGGGAATCCACCCGGTAACAACTAGGTCACTGGGTTAGCTTCTGCAACACGGCTGATGTTCTGAACTGTGCCTCTTCCACACGGAGGCCACGTTTCCAGTTCTGCTTGGGTGTGAGGCCGTAGGTGGCATATGGGTGGCTCAGCATGCAGCTCGTTGGCGTCAGATGTTTTTGACACACGCCTTTGCACCCCACTTGGTTTTCCCAGCAGCAAGGGCACTTGGGTGTAGCCCAACGGTACACAGACCGCTTCAAAGTCCCAAATGGCGGCTCCCCATGAGCCACAGCCCGAGGCTGGCAGACGTGGCACTGAACGCCTGGCGGGAGCATCGCTACTGCCAAGACCAGGCCTGCGGGACGTGTGCCGGCGCCTCCGGGCGCATGGCCCACGGGGACTCTGCTGTCGCCGTGACCAGCGCTTGAGATGCAGGGCGGCTCCTGGATGCCCTCTGTTCCCCGCGTCACTGCTCTGGTCCAGCCGTGCTGCCTGGAGAGGCCCCGTCCTGTTTGCAAAGTGAGGCCGTGCTCACTGGGCCACGCGCGCGCAGGGACACAAACACCAGCCAGACGCTGGGAATCTTATAAAAGTAAAGGGTAGTTGTCCTTTGGGGGGAAATGGAAGATGTTGCCGATTACTGAAATAATACATTTTTGGGTTTTTTTAAAAAAAGGTATAAAATTTTGTGAGAATACTCGAGTATTGTAATATTTTGCTCCATTTAAATTGCCCTGTTTTGGCGGGTTGATTCCTGTGGTTTATAGAAGGAAAGTGATGCTTCAGTGACATTGGAAGACCAGGGACTGCGCTGGGAATAAAGGCACCCTCGCTTACAGGCCTCCCCGGCCGGGAGGGGTCCCCTTAGACACGGGGAGACCAGGAGGTGCCGTGGTTTCTTTCATGAAGAAAGAAACCCACACACAGCCCATTTCTGTCAATCAAAGTCATTTCTAACAAATGCCGCTGACTGGCAGCTCACTGATCAAGAGGAGAGGTCGTGTGTGTGTACAAGGGGGCAGTCGTCCGGGAGCTACGGGCTCACAGGAAATGGGGAAGGTTGTGGGGAGCCGGCATGGCCATGGCATACTCATACCAGCTCAGCCTGGTTCAGTGACCCTGAGTGGGGGCGGAGAAAGGCTTAGAAAAGACAGACATGAGAATTAAAGCTGGGTCTCGGTGGAACGCTGCCCCTCTGATGGATGGCACCAGCGCCCACAAGCCGTGTCTTTATTTTATAGCAGATGCCACGAGGCAAAGTAGGGGCGTGATCAAGATGTTTACAACATTCTCCTGGGTTTCAACCCCACTCAACTACATGCACCTGAACTCTATCACTCAGGCATGTGGGGCCACGTGTTCGGACTATCGCAGTGGTTCTCCACCTTGGCTGCACATTAGAATCACCTGGGAATCTTTTTAAAATCCTGATTTCTGGGCCTCATCCTCTGGAAATTCTGTTTCTTTGTTATGGGTTGGGGCCACAGCATTAGTAACAAAGAAACAGAATTTCTGGAGGATGAGGCCCAGAAATCAGGATTTTAAAAAGATTCCCAGGCGATTCTAATGTGCAGCCAAGGTTGAGAGCCACTGGACCATAGGTTCAAGCTTCCAGCTACAGCTGTTGGCTGTAATTGTGCTGGGAGGGCTCTTCCCTCCAAGCTGGGACTTGCACGTGGCAACGAGAGGACTGTGCCCTCTCCTCAGTCCAAGGCTTGAACCTGTGCAAACGCTGTAGCCGCTCCCCACAGAAGGTGTTGGGATTCGGCCTTGATTTCTCACTGAGGCGCTGCTCTGTGTCTGAGTTAACATTTGCTGCAGAGCAACCTGAGGTTTACAGGGCCAGGGCCTGACTTCCCCAAGCACCCCTCCCCCCGATTTACAGACCCCGAAGGGGTTCTATTCTGATGGCTTGTTTATTAACACCCCATTTGATGTAAATCACCAGTTACAGCCAAGGCAGCACTTCCAGAGGAGAAGTTCGGACTAGAAGGGGCTTGGGGGGTGTTATTCCACTGGAACTTGTCCTGAGGTTGCCCCATTCGCATCTCTCTGAAGGGGCTTTGCCAGAGGAGGGGGAAAGGCAAGTGGAGAACTGCATTCTGTGTCTTGTTCCAGTGTTTTCCACTGTAAAGTCCACGAGCATGTGCTGCCCGGTAACCCAGGGTCCCACGGTGTCAGGCTGCCAGCGTGGCCTTCATGGGCCGCGTCTGATCGTGTCGGATCCCATTACACAGGCGTGGCCAGAAGTAGGGGTACCGGTGTGCGTGTGGACGGTAATACAGTCACTAGTAGAAGTAAGACAAGCGTGGACTGTCTCGCACACGCACCCGTCCGCCTGCTGTGCCGCCCGTTGAGAACTGGCAGGCGGCCTGGAGCTGCGGGGGGGGGTGGGGGGGGGTCAGCTCTGAGGGGAGTGCGGCCGTGGGAGCACGTTTGTTCTCGAGGAAGGAGGAGGGGGTGTCTGCTCCCGCAGTGTCCCCGTGAGGATGACACACATGTTCCGTGTTCTGTCGGCAACCACTGCCTCGGACGCTCACTCCGTCCTGATGCCGTGTCAGGTGCGGGTTCACCTGAGAGACACCCGCCTGCAGGGGAGGCGGGGCTCAGTGTCTGGGGGGCCAGCGTCGGTGTCGAGTGTTCCCCTGTCCCCAGGGTTCCCATCGGGAGCGTGGAGAGCACACTTGGCCCGGGTCTGTTTGCTGGCGGAACCTCCTAGAAGAGCAGCACTGGGCGAGGGTCTCCCCAGGGCGGGGCAGGCGCTGCGGGTGGAGAGAGCAGGGGAGGGAGGGGGGAGGGAGGGAGGGAGGCGCCGGTGCAGGGGGACGCCGGCCTCGGCCGGGGGGCAGGTGCGTTCAGATCTTACTCCGCTGGGCGCACCTCCGTGGGAAACCTCCCACCCCTACACGTGATGTTACATGGCTTTTTCACTCATCGGAGAGAATGGGAATTTTTGAAAAATGCCACAATGTGTCAGTGCAGCTGGCTTGTGAGTTCTGTTGTCCCGACTCACTTATCCTGAAGTGCGGCTCAAGCATGACTCGCCTCCATAAATAGTAGCCAAAACAAACAAGCAAGCAAACAAAAAAGGCTCTAGAGCAGTGGTTCTCAACCTTCCTAATGCCGCGACCCTTTAATACAGTTCCTCATATTGTGGTGACCCCCCCAACCATAACATTGTTTTCGCTGCTACTTCATAACTGTAATGTTGCTACTGATATGAATCGTCATGTAAATATATCTGATGTGCAGGATGTATTTTCATTGTTACACATTGAACATAATTAAAGCACAGTGATTAATCACAAAAACAATATGTAATTATAGATGTGTTTTCCAATGGTCTTAGGCGACCCCTGTGAAAGGGTCGTTTGACCCCCAAAGGGGCCGCGACCCACAGGTTGAGAACCGCTGCTCTAGAGAATTCGCAGGACAGTTCCCTCTCAGGCCTTGTGTTCGAGAGCGGAAGAAGAGGCTGGACTGTCCAGGCTCAACACCTTCCTGTACACGATGCCTCAAGTATTTCCAGAAACTGGAAAAAACACCCCAAGCACTTGCGCTGGAATTAAGCAGCGGGTTTCCGGACGTGGACCCTATATCGTCTCAGCACGGGGTCTGTGGTTTCCTGCGGCTGCAGCTGCGGCCAATGGCCTGGTTTTCCAGGTGCTTCCAGTGGCCCCGCCACCGCGGTTCACACCCCCCCGAGGGCCCAGGGGTCCCCGCAGAAGCCTCAGCAGATGCGTGAGCTTAAGACTCTAAAGCCGGCTTAATCGTCAGACATGGGCACGCCGCTGTGCAGCTGAGAGCGATACTAAGTTACCGTGCAACGGGGATGCATTTGTTTTGCATTTTAATTGGCGTGAGAAGTCAGGTTATGCTTTTCATTAACAGCCACTCGAATCCACAGGAAAGAAAACCACACATTTAACCACAGACCCCAGGTCTCCGAGCTGCTTCTGGGCGCACACGGGGCGCAGCCAGGGGTGCCGCTCACGCCAGGACTCCCCTCACGGTCTAGTCGCCCCACAAGAAGGCGGCGCCCCGTTCTCCGCACCCCGAGGAAGGAAAAGCGGCAAGCTTATCATTTTATTCAGGTCGAAGCACTCATGTGGTTCTCACCAGGATCTACACCTCCTCGGTCCTGCCTGTGGGTCTCTGAGGCCAGGAGTGGGGGCCAGAGTGAGGCCCGGCTGAACCGCCTACAGGCTGAGCCCCCGAAAAGCCCTCAGAGCCAACCTGTGCCAGCAGACACTTTCCCCGGGGAGCATGTGTTCCCGTCAAATACAATCTCGCGCCAGCGGGGAGTTGCCGGGATCACGGAGCCGCCCTGTGCACCCCATGGCATGTGCCAGGGTCTCAGGGAGTGGCGCGCGATCCGCCTGCCAGTCTGTGCTGAGGACACGGCGGTGTGTGGGCCGTGCCACCCTGGCCTCCAGACCCCACCGGATCTCAGCGGTCAGAGCCTTTCCTCTGCCCAGGCCCAGGCGTCACACGGTGGCGGGGCAGGTGGCAGAGCAGGTGGCGGGGCAGCTGGCGGACACGAGCCACCGTCACAGGCAGCGAGCACCCCGCCGGGCTCTCCCTGCGCCCATGCTCCTCGGGCTACTGGTCACCTTTCTTTTCTGAGGAGAAACCTGTGAAAACAGCAGAAAGATGTTTCAGATTGAAAATAAACAGCCCACCTCTCTCTCTCCCGGCTGAGGGTTAGCATAAACCTCTGGGCTGGTAAAGCAGAAATGATCTATTGGTGAGCTGCCCACAGGTGCCCGCCGAGACCCCCCAGGCAGGAGGTGGCAGGTGCTGCTCTAAGCGCTGGCAGGTGCCCGCCCTCTGGGAGGCCCCGTGCGGCCAGGGGCAGCCGTGCCCAAGAGGAACGCTCCGTCCCTTCTCCTGCGAGCAGGCAAGGCATGTGCTATGACACTGCGTCATACGTGCTGCTGGTAGGGTCAGTATTCAACCAGAGAGAGACAGCTTGCCAGGTAAACGCCTTTTAAAATATGGCCCTGAGTACCGGCCGTCAAAGCCACAGAAGAGAATGATAGGGGGGACTTATAATCTGAATTAATCTGAAAGTAATCATAGTATTTTAAATCTCAGAACACATATACTTATGTGAATAGGGGGTTACGTTTTTCTAAAGTTTCCTTTTCAAGGCCTGTTCGAAGCGATTGAGGAGGTGACTCAGCTGTGAATCAAGCAAACAGAACCGATAAGCACAGTCAGACGACCCACCAGGAGTCAAAACATCATCTCATCAACATCATCTCATCAACTGATGCCTGAGGATGATAGTTGACATCCTCGGACCCCAGGCCTACACGTAGCTGTATTCCTCACCCCAGCCCCTTCCCCTTTATAATCCTGTCTCCTGCACCTGCTTTAAGATGGGATTTGATGCCTGTAAGCGCCCTGTCTTCTTGGTTGGCTGGCCTTCTCAGCAAACGCCTTATCTGAGTCAACCCTGCCTTCCTTACTGGACACAGCGACAGGCAGCCTGAGCCCAACGGGGGTTTCCGGTTACAAGATCTCAGTGGGAGCCACAAGAAGACAGAGTCCAAGTGGCCCACTCGTGGCAGCAGGAAAAAAATGCTATTGATGCCAAGAATTGAGGTGCTTCCCTTATTCAGTGACAACCTAGAATGTGCTAGGGCCGTGGTGGTCAAACTGCGGCTCACGAGCCACATGCGGCTCTTTGGCCCCTTGAATGTGGCTCTTCCACAAAATACCCGGATCGCTAAGGGCGGACACGTCAGACCCAGCTCAGCCCCCCGCGTGAGGGGTAGGGAGGCGCAGAGGGCACTGGCAGGCGGAAGGCCCACGCGGACCTTCTTGGGTGTCACCAAGGATGAAACAAACAGCTCAAGGTCACAGTGTTCCAGGAACGCGGACGTCATTGTACGTCCGTCCCATTCTGAGAGCAGATGAAACAAGACTAACATGTTCTTTGTCAAATCACATGTTTCTAAGCAGAAGCATTAACAGCTGTGGACATCAACATATAAAAACCCCACTAGGTCGCTGCACAGAGAGAGCCTGATGCGTCTTAAATGCCTTGAAAACCTCCATCGAAATCTTCAGTTTCTGAAAGAAGGGTTGATTCTCAGTGTGTCCCCGGAGCACAGCCTGGGACAGTGACAGAGAAAAAGGGGAGATGAGTGACCCCGAAGCTGTCCGAGGCGGCCCAGCACCCCTGACCCAGCCCTGGCCCCGGAGCCTTCGCTGCGTCCCCACTTTTAGGGGACCCGCCTGCGCCGCACCTCCCCCTCGCTGTGCAAGCTGCCGCCTTCTAGAATACGATCCTGGTCCTCACACGCAGACCCCCAGGCCCTCTGCCCAGGGGGCCCCTGGCCTGCTTCCAGGCCTCGTCACTCTGACGTACTAGCATGTGCCACGCACCTGACCGTGCACAGGACCGGGCCTCCCCTGGGATGCGGTCAGCGTCCGTGAGCAGCACGGAGCACATGCATGTGTCCGCGGGAAGAGGAGATCACTGAGGGTTGTTACGCCGCTTCCCAGGGGTCAGCCCCGCTCTCATAGTCATAGCTCTCATTTTATCAACTTCTAATGCAGCAACAGGCATGTTTTCAGGGCCCTGTGGGCTGTGACTCACGCGCAGGTGTGGGGTTCGCACACGTGGGATTTCACCCCAGGCCAGAGTCTTCCTATGGGGATCTCACATGCTACAGTCTCAAGCCTCAGTCCCTCCTTTGTAGATGGTATCACAGTAAAAACTACTTTATAGCATCCTGTGAAGATTAAAACAGTGCTTTAAAGATACTCAGGTTAACATATAATAGAGGCTTGTTTTTTTAAAAAAATTTATCTCTGTAGCAACTCACACAGCATGTTTATATGTCACAAAACTCATTCTATTTCTTCCCAAGTAGACAAAAATCAGTAGGTTTCCTATACCAGCTGTAAAATCCTATTTTTTCATATTTTATTTTGGTTCATCTCAGCTCGTTTCCATTTTATATCGTGATTAGCTCCTGTAACACTGGTCCAGGAAGAATCTAATAGTGACATATAGATGGCCTGATGATATTACTGAATTTTCTTCTGAGTAATTACAGTTTCTAGCAATTACACTGTAACTCTGGAAGAAAATATCGTTAATATTCATTCCAGACCAATCCAAAATGGAAAATCATCATTTTGGGGTGACACCTCAGCTATTAAACTCCGCTACCAGATTTCAACATCGCAGTCTTCCCCAGCGGTGACGGTGGGTGACAGCAGCCTTTCCAATAGAAGCTCTCACTGGGGCTGCACTCAGCACCTCTGAGAACCAGCGCTGGTGTTTGCAGTGGAAGCAGAGGAGGAAGAAAGCCTGCCCTTTTCACGTTCCCTCTTTCCTCTCTGTGACGGTCCGAGCCCGGGCCTCTGTTGCACCCGAGAAGCTGTGCACGGCTGGCCAGGGGTGCATGCCACAGCTCCAGGGGCTCCGTTCCCGACGGCCAGGGGCAGCCTTGGGACAGGTGAGGGTCACAGCCTGGCAGCTGTACGGGTGACCCTGGCTCCCTGCCCCCCCCCGCCCCACAGTGGGCTCCTGTCCTGAAACCCGCGTTCTGTGACCCCAGACGCGAACTCAGTGAGCTCAGCTTCCAGCGAGGCCTGACGCTGGGTGGGCTCAGCCTCAGCTCTCCCAGGTGGAGTCACGCCTCTGGCAGCGAAGCGCCCTGGGCCCCAGGTGTGTGTCCTCAGAGACTTACACGCGTGCACCGCGGACTTCAGCCTGTGTGCGGAGGGAAGTGGGACCGTGATGCTAACTGGGCCAGGCCGGCCTGGCGGACACGGCCCCCTCCTGGGTGGCCGCGTGAGAAACACTCTGGAGAAAGGGGAACAGGTTCCGGGAAGGCGGAGAAGAGGGGGAACCAGAGGAAAACGAGATGAAAGAGTCTTCCCAGGTGTGGGCCTGCTCTGGGACTTCCTACTCTTCCCAGCAGCTCGGAGGTGGGCGGGTGGCCCGCCCGGCCGGGACGGGGTCTGCCATGGCCATCGGGGAACACATGTGAGCCTCGGTTCCCTCTGTCCGTGTGCCAGTGACATTGGGAACATCTGTGGGGCGAGCCCTCCCGCCCCCGGCCGAGGGGGGAGCATCTGCCTTTGGAGGGGAATCACAGAGCCCGTTGTGGCTGCACCCGCTCCAAGTCTGCGTGTTGGCCCAGATGGGACCCTGGCTCTGAGGCTGGAGTGGAGCGGCAGCCAGAACCGGCCCACGCGCTTCCTGGTGGGAACCTCTGTTCTCCTGCAGGATGGCAGGCCTGCCCAGGTGTGCGGGGCATAGCTGTGTGCGCAGCACAGCCCTGTAGCGCGTCATCCACACAAACCTACGCAAGTGAGCATCCCCCAGAGGCCCTATTAGGACGCAAACATGACAGAACATGCGGAGCAGCTGTGGCCTTACCGTGCGCCGCGTGCTGTGCGTCTGGGGGCAGCTGGCCCGGAGCACCCCGCAGGCGGTCTGGCTGTGTGGACAGGAAGCCTGGTTAGAGCGTGTGGGTCACACGCGCAGAGGGGCGCGTGCAGAGGGTGACGAGGCTGCACAAGGTCGCTTCTACCCCAGCCGCTGGCGGTCCCGCTCATCTCTGAGGCCCCCCTCAGCACCCGGGCCCCCTCCCGACCCCCCAACCCCCACAATCCACCCTGTAGAAGGCCAGATGTGACTGCTCTGGGGTTGTGGCACATTTTCTTTTTCCAAAACAGATGTGTTCGGATGTGTCTGGCTGTCTGCCGAAGTATAAACACTTCTGTAAAACTCACTATAGCCCATAAATAAAACAAAGCCACTTCCTATCAACAAATAACAAAAGAAAAGTTCTTTTTAGAACTTCACACAGGAGGCAGCAGGAAGACCAGAGAGAAAAATGACAAGTTTAGTGTTTTCCGGTGGATCCAGGGGGAGCGCTGAGCTGTGGAGGGAGGACCGGGCCCTGGGGGCTCAGGGTGGGGGGCAGCTGCCCCCCACCCCCGTTCCCGAGAACCGGCCCCATGTGCCCAGGTGGGTCAGGCTAGAGAGGCCGACACCAGAGGGCAGACCTGGATTTCTCTCCAGGGATGTGTCCCAGGTTCCGGCCAGCTCAGAGCCGCTGGATGCTGAGCATCAGGGAGCACGTCACACGAACTGCCTTCCTTAATCGGCCTGCGGTCGGCCGGGTTCAAGATGTGCTCCCAGCCCAGTGTGTTTCACCGCTCGGCACGGCAACCTGAGCCAGACCTGCCCGCGAGGCGGCTCGTCTCTGCTCCATGTGCTCAGCCTGCGTCCTGCCCAGGCCCCAAGTTCACGCCTGTCCTGCCCTAGTTCCCTCACCTCTCAGAGAGACCTCGGGGGACTTGCTCCGACCCAGAGCCACGGGGAGCTTGGCAGGGCGGCCCGGCCACGGGAGGTAGCCCCAAACTCAGCCCCTAACAAGACACCAGAAAGCTGCACTCAGCACAGCCTGCCCCCCCCACCCCCGCCCCCAGCACCCCCTCGGACACCTCGGCTCTCGGCTCCCTTCCTGCACAAAAAGCTGGGGGGAAATGGATCGCCTCTGGATTTCATCGGCTCGTTTATGTCGAGCTGCCTCGTGATGCACTGGGTCAGGGGAGGAGCCTCGGCCTCACAGGCCAGCGGAGGTGCCCAACGCAGGCGAACACGCTGTCATTTTACAAATGTGCTCGGAAACAAGCACGGAGCGGCCTCTTAAAACTAATCCCGGGTCTCTGCGAATTCTGCCGTCACGCCGAGAGTCTGTTTGCATAAGCGCTGCTTGGAAATGCAGGCGTGACACAGCGTGGAGTCTTTTCCAAATGCAGGCCTCACGGGTGGTAATTTCACATGATCGGCCGCCTTCTCTCTTGTCATCGATGGGGAGAGTTTGACGAGCTCTTATGACAGGAGGATTTCTCCCTTCTGTGCATGAATGAAGGTGTGAAGAAAATGGCCATTTTTACTTCCAGATAAACCCGGATGATTCATTGGTTTTACAGTCAACTGACCCCAGGAATAATCTTCCAATTCCTCAACCCGTGGGAGCTAACATCTAAGTAAATGTCTATCTCTTTATAGTTCCCACCATATTAATTTACTTCTCCCTTCTCTGAAAAGTATTTAAGGAAGCGTAGCTGCATTTGAAGATTCCCACGCTTGCGAAAGGGCTTGAGTCACAGTAGATGCTGAAGTATGGGCCCCGGAGGGCCCGGCTCCCAGGGTGCTCCACTGGGGAAAATGAGCTAAATCTCAGGCTCTTTGCAAAATTAGAAGCACCGTTAATAGTAAAAGCAGCGGGAGAGGGGAGTGGGTGGACCAAATGCAAACAGTGAAAAATGCATCTTTTGTCTCCCTGTGTGAAGACCATCTGTGCGGGCAGGATGGAGAGTGTGGGGGAGGGCGGTGGAATCTGGGACTGGAGGCAGGGAGGGTGCTGGGCTGACATGCAGGCGGGCTGTCTGCGTCAGTTCCACTCACACACGATTGCCCCCTGTCCAGGCATCTGCCTGGGTGGACACAGCCGTGGAGAGCCACAGAAGTGGGTTGCATTTTTTTGGCCCCTTTAAGAATATCCTTTCAGCCCTAACCGGTTTGGTTCAGTGGCTAGAGCATTGGCCTGTGGACTCAAGGGTCCCAGGTTCAATTCTGGTCAAGGGCATGTGCCTTGGTTGCGGGCACATACCCAATTGGGGGGTGTGCAGGAGGCAGGTGATGTATGTTTCTCTCACATCGATGTTTCTAACTCTCTATCCCTCTCCCTTCCTCTCTGTAAAAAAATCAATAAAATATATTTAAAAAAAAAAAAGAATATCCTTTCAATTGGAAAATGTTAGAAACTATTTTGCCCAGATGCAGCGCTATCCACAGTAGTTCAACCTAAGTTGACAAAAGAAAAGGGCGTCTCTTGAACCGATTTTTGCTTTATTCCCTTTGCTTTTCTTTATACATAAAAATGTCCTCTTGGTAGAATCAAGTCTGGCACTAAAAAGGACCCATCTAACATGCCGTGTGTTTGTTCAAGGGATCGGAGCTCAATGGGTCACCTTGCAGTGAATGTCCATGTCTCTGTGGACACCATATGGCAAGTCAACCACAGTGTGTGTGGCCCCTGTCACTCCACAGATTGGGGGCGGAGCTAAGGTGCCACATTCCAGAGACGGGCTGGTTTCAGGGCAGCAGAACGCTGGGCCAGCCCGCAGGCCGGGAGCGGCTTACTCACCGGGAGCCTGGGCAGGTCCGGCACAGCCCCGGGGCCGGCAGGTGCGCCCGCGTCCGGCAGGTGGAGACCCCGGCCGCAGCGACAGGGCGGGATGCGCATCTGAGGAGACAAGGCTGTCGGTCACTGGAGTAGGTGCAGCGGGGCCTCACCCTGACACCTGCTTTTACAGTCACATGGTTTGGTTTCAGTTTTTTGTTTTTTTTTTAATTTATTGGTTTTAGAGAGAGTGGAAGGGAGAGAGAGGAAGAGAAACATTGATGTGAAAGCCAAACATTGATCAACTGCCTTCTGTGCACCCCGAACCCAGGACTGAGCCCGCAGCCCAGGCATGTGCCCTGACCAGGAATCCAACCTGCTACCTGTTGGTGCTCAGGACACCCCACCAATGAGCCACACTGGCCAGGTAGTCTTTTTTTTTTTTTTAATTGATCTTAGAGAAGGAGGAAGGAAGAGAAAGAGAAAGATCAATGTGAGAGAGAAACTTGGATCTGTTGCCTCCTGTATGAGACCCGACCGGGGATTGAACCTACAACTTGGGTATGTGCCCTGAGCAGGAATCCAACCCGTGACCCTCTGGTGCACAGGACGATGCTTGACCACCGGAGCCACAGGGGCCAGGGTTAGCCTAACTCTGTCACAGCAGGGGGAGGTCGGACCCCGGACCGACACAGATGAGCTCACAGCCGACTTGCTTAAGGTGAAGCTGCTATTTTTCTACTTTTGAAGAAATTAGCAGGACTTGAGAGGTAGCTAGCGTTAACTTCACGGAGTCGTCTTCACAGAAGGGCCTCACATTGTGCTCTCGGGAGTCCTCTTACCTGAGGCGACACCCTTGGGCTCAGCTAGTCAGAGAGGAAGCAGTAGACGACTATGAGGGCTACGACAGCCGCGGGGGACGGACAGTATTGGGCCGAGAGGGGGCCCTATTCCCCAAAAGAGGTGGACATCTCGGTGGTAGTTTCCCACTGTAAACTGTCAGCAACTGCAGGGCCACAGGGAGGGTCTTGCCCAGCGGCCGTGGTCTGCACAGGACACTCCTTGTGAGAACACACGGGCTCGGGCTTCGTCACGTGTGGCAGAACATGTGTTTCTCATGTGTTCAGGGCTGGGGGTCCCTGACGCTCTCTCCACGGCCCTCAGCCTCAGTGAGCACAGGGCTGCTGGGCCCCGTGGAGACATGGAGGTCCTGGGACTGGCCTCGGGGAGCTGCCGTCCCGGGGAGCGCAGGGGCACGGGGGGCAGGGGGGTGGGGGGCGTGCGGGCGCTGAGAGGCTTGGGGAGTTCAGTGGGCGGCCACGCACCTGTTCCAGCTGCCGTTCCAGCCTTTCCTGCTCCAGCCGGCACGCTTTTACCTGTGGGCAAAGCACAGGCACCTGCCTGTCAGAAAGCGTCCGACGGCTCCTCCTGACGCTGCTCGGGACCAGCTCTCGGGTCGCCCGGCGGCTGCGGGGACCAGGAGCGGAGGCGCCGGGAGAGCAGGCGGGCGTCGGGCTTTCCGGACACACCTGGGCTCCGTCCCGGAAAGCCCACCTGAGGGCTGGGGACCTGGGCGGTTCCCGCTGTTATTGCGGTGTGTTCGGGGGCCTTACAGTTCTCAGCGTGAGGGGTACATTTCTGTCTGGATGGAGGAGGCGGGGGCACAGATGTGGGTGTGGACATAGAACAGCTTCTGTTACTCACTGAACGGAACTGGGGCGGCCACGGCGTCAGGTCCCACAGGGGCCTGGGCATGCCCTGAACAGTGTCAGATAGTTCGTAGTGCATTTTCCTTTCTTAAGCCAAATTGTGTCCCCTGAATTGTCTCCACTCACATTAGAATTTACCCATCATGGTGGCTTCCTGAGTCTGCTTTTAATATAGCCGATCACGCTTCATTTTAGCAGCTAACTTTAATAGACCCTGTTCCAACGAGCTGGCTCACATTACCGGCTTCCCAAATACTCCAGTCACAGTTACCCCGGGAACCCCCAGAGGGAACGCCTCGGTCCCACCAGACAGTCACGTAAATGACACTTAGCAACGGGCCTGTTTTTGGAAGATGGGAACATTCCACTCAGCCCTTCACAGAACGTGACAAGGACTTGGACACAATGTCACTGCCCTGGGGAGTTTCAGGTTGGCGTTGGAGTCCTGGGTAGGCCAGCTCCCAGGCGACCAAAATACATATCAGGAGGAAAAGATCAAAAGAATTAGACATCAGAAAAGAATGTTGGAGTCCAGCTGCTGGGGAACTCCTCACTACACTTCTGCTAAAAGAAACACCCAGTTGCTCCCAACTTCTCACAAGATGGTTTAAGAATCATTTCATCCCTGGTGCTGACCTCTCAGAAAAATTCAGCCTCAAATACCAGAAGCCCCAGAGCCTCGAGTTCTGCCTTAAGGGAGAGGGTAAACGGGCAGCACACACACGCGGCCCAGGCCGTTCGCTCTGACGTGTACCTCGGACTTCAGCTGGTTCAGCTGGGATTGCGACGTCCGATTCATTTGCTGCAGCTGCTCTTTCTCCCGGTTGAGTCTCTCTCGGTCCGACCTCTCCCTTCTGAAGTCTTCCTCGTAGATCTGCACCTGGGAGACATTCGCCGCAGTTACTGCGCCTCCTTTCTCCTCAGCGCGGGGCTCGGGGGAGGGTCCATCTGCGTGTCCCTTCTCCCTCCCATGACAATCTCCTCACAGGGGGCGGGGCTCCACCTAGCACACAGGACTGTCATGGTTACTGTTATTCTTTCTCTTTGCATAGAATGGCCCTTCTCCACTTTCTCCTGAATCCATGGGTTCAGAAGTAGAGCCATGACATGGAAAAGCATTGAAGTGCCCCTTCCTGTTTGTGTGGAGACTCTGACAATAAGCAGGTCACCGCCCAGTGTGCGGGCCGAGTCCACACCAGGGGGAGGGATGCTCCGTCACCATTGTGGGCGTCTGTTGTAGCAAACGCCATTCATCCTGAACCAGAGGTCCATGCATTTTGAAAAGCTTTGTCCTCGGTGGTCATCATTTGCTGCCTATTGGGTTGCTGTGGTGACCTCTTCCCGCGGTCAGTGTGACCATTTAGAGAAGCCACCTTCCCCGGCTCAGGGCTCAGATGTGTGGCACCTGCGTGCAGTTCTGGGAGAAGTTTGCTAACAACCACTGAGACACTAAGTGTTGACATGCTGTACGCAAACACAAGTGACAAGGTGAGCCCAGCCTGGAGACAGAAGTCTCATCTGTGGAGAATCAAAGCATGATCGTCCGAAGGTTTCCACAGACGATTTTGGAGGTAATTACAGAAAAGGAAACGCAGTAATATTTCAGTGGAACAGCTCTCCCGAGATCTCCAAATATTCCGGAAAAGTAAGCAAACCAAAGAGAAAAATGGACTTAATTGCTGTTGCTTTTCATTGGCTCGGTGCTGACTAATGGCTGGACGGCTAGTACGTGGAGCTGCGGAAACAGCAAACTAAGCTTCAGGAATGAGGCAAAGGGATTCCTCCAAGACCATGACTTAAATTACAACGCATATGGGAACCGGTCATTGGAGCTTTGTCTGTTAGCACGCATGCACATGATACCTTCATCCCCAACAGGCAGAGTTTTACCTGGCTGTTCGTCAAGTTTAAGTCTGTAAGACTACAAAATGTAATCGATGAGAGAGGAAGACGCTGAACAGCTCACGTAGACTCCCATGTAGGTGTACATATTTATGTTTAAGGCTCGGCAGCCATGAGTGGGGCTAGGTGAGTGGGGAGGAGGCGGACCTGTGTGCCGAGGGCGGAGGAGCAGGTCCAGCCCCTCGGTGAGGTGATCAGTGTGGAGTATCATTCCCTTTAAAACCACCCTCGTTGTTCAAAAGGCCGGAAGCCGAAAGCTGCAAACAGCAGCCCAGCCGCTCCCATTGTCTGAGATGAGTTGGCCGGAGATCCGGTTAATGCTGTCTGCAGAATAAGGCAGGCCTCCCTGAAGCTCACAGCATCGCGCCAGCAGGGTCGTGGTGTGACCTGGGACAAGCCTCTGAGCCCATCCGACGCTCGGTCCTTCTGCGCACAGCCTGAGGTGCCGTGTTCCGGACTCTGTCGGGAAGCTTTGACATGAGCTAATTCTACCTGGCACACTGAACAGGGGACTCTCACAGGTGCCCGAAGGCGCCGGACCCTGGACCCCGGGCCCGCCTCTCCACGTGCTCACACCCCCGCAGCCCCTCACCTGCTGTTTGAGCACCTCCATCTCTGTCCTCATGTCCTCGTGCCCGCACCCCGTCTCAGGCCCCCCCAGACGGTCCTCGGGAAGCGGAGAGCACTCGACCTTCAGGGCCTCCTGAAGAGCCTGTGTTGCAAGACAAGCACATGGGTGACCTGAGAGGCACATGGTCTGCGTGTCTCTGTGACGGTTACCGTGATCATCTCCCCAGCACCCAAAGGCAGCGTTCCCTCCTGGATGCTGCTCTCATAACTGAGTGACTTTGGGTTTCCTGGCCTGGGCACATCTGTCTTTTCTCCATGATGATGCTCGTGAGTCAACCCTCATTGCTATTCTGAAGGCTTTGCTGGGGCAGCCCCTCCACCGAGCCCCCTGCAGAAGGACAGTGGATCTATGCTCCTTCTCTAGGTTCTTTCTCTAGAGCAGCGGTTCTCAACCTGTGGGTCGCGACCCCTTTGGTGGTCAAATGATCCTTTCACAGGGGTCACCTAAGACCATCCTGCATATCAGATATTTACATTACGGTTCATAACAGTAGCAACATTACACTTAGGAAGTAGCAACGAAAATAATTTTATGGTTGGGTCACAACATGAGGAACTGTATTTAAAGGGACAGAAGGTTGAGAACCACTGCTCTAGAGTCTCTGCTTCAGTCAAATAACGATCAGAATTGAGAGACAGCTTCCCCCGAAAGGCAGCAGACGTGCCCGCCCCTGGGCGCTGCCTCCAGAGACCCTGGGTCAGCAGGTCGGGGCTGGGGCTGAGACCATGAGCCCCCCCAGAGCTGATGCCGCTGGGCCGGATGCCATCCCAAGGAATATTCTGCTAGATCGCCATGTCCCCGTGGGAGACAGGGACACAGAGACATGAGCCATGCGGAGTCACGGCCCGTCCCCACCCTCCGCAGCACCCTGCTCCCCGGGAAGGCGCCCAGGGGCCCACGGGGTGGGGGGCAGAGACGGCCTCCGCTTTCCTGGCATTCAGTACAGCGTGGTGTTTCCCCGGGGTGAGGAGGGTAGGAAATAAGACAGTTAGGTTTGCCAACAGGATTCGCATCCTTACTCAGCAGCCCATGGCACTCAAACATGTACTTTGTCTGATCCTGTCAGTGAGGGACAGCGCCTGTTCTGAGGGCCTCTGGCTCAGGATGAATGGCGTTTACTACAACAGACGCCCACAATGGTGACGGAGCATCCCTCCCCCTGGTGTGGACTCGGCCCGCACACTGGGCGGTGACCTGCTTATTGTCAGAGTCTCCACGCAAACAGGAAGGGGCACTTCAGAGCCACGGGAGCTCATCCCTCTGTGTTTCCTTAGCACAGTGGTTCTCAACCTTCCTAATGCCGGGACCCCTTAATACAGTTCCTCATGTTGTGGTGACCCCCAACCATAAAATCATTTTCGTTGCTACTTCATAACTGTAATGTTGCTACCGTTATGAATTGTCATGTAAATATCTGATATGCAGGATGTATTTTCATTGTTACAAATTGAACATAATTAAAGCATAGTGATTAAACACAAAAAAATATGTAATTATATATGTGTTTTCTGATGGTCTTAGGCGACCCCTGTGAAAGGGTCGTTCGACCCCCAAAGGGGTCGTGACCCACAGGTTGACGACCCACAGGTTGAGAACCTCTGCTTTAGCAGCTTCAGCGAATCCCTTGTGATGACGCTATCAGCACCCACCTGCCTGCATCACTGTGCAATGAGGTCATAAAGGCCGGGAAGGAAAACAAATGTGTGGGCTCGCCTATGTGTGGCCAGCCAGCAACTCACCACGGAGCGCTTAGCGCCCGCGGACACTGTGCAAAACCAGCCAGGGCCTTACGAACACATTTTTAAAAATTGTATCTATTATGACATTTCCTAGAACTATGTAGCTAAGCAACAAATTTTAACAAACAATTCTTCTTGGAGGAAGAAGAAAACCCTATTTCTCTTACAACTTCCTGAAAAATGACATTGATGTCACCCTTTCACAGGGGTCGCCTAAGACCATCGGAAAAGACATATATAATTACATACTGTTTTTGTGACGAATCACTATGCTTTAATTATGTTCAATCTGTAACAATGAAAATACATCCTGCATATCAGATATTTACATGACGATTCATAACAGTAGCAACATTACAGTGATGAAGTAGCAACGAAAATAATTTTATGGTTGGGGGTCACCACCACATGAGGAACGGTATTAAAGGGTCACGGCGTTAGGAAGGTTGAGAACCACTGTGTTAGAGAAACACAGAGGGATGAGCTCCCGTGGCTCTGGAAGTGCCCCTTCCTATTTGTGTGGAGACTCGGACAATAAGCAGGTCACCGCCCAGCGTGCTCTCTGTTAATGACACGGGCCCATATTAACTCCCAACTTTACATCGGTAGTCGCCAACCTTTCAGACCTCATGGACCACCAGTGGTTCGCGGACCACCGGTTGGCAACCGCCGCTTTAAATGACACCCCTGGTCACAGTTAACCGCGGCAGGAAACACAGTCTGCCATACAGGCATTTTCAGGGCCAACCAAAGCTCCTGTTCAGGAAGAAAATTTCTATGATTTTGGTCAATTTCTAGTATTTTGAGAGATGCGTGTCTCAACTTAACCGTGTACTGCAAGGGCTGCTGGTCCACATATGACATGGCCCTTGGAAAGTCAACAGCAAAGCATTTCATTTTTCCATTGATCCTTTCCCCCCGAAAATTAAGCTCTTACCCCATAAAACACACACACACACACACACACGCACCCCCTACCTCATCAGCCTCACGCCAGAGTCCTGATGATGGTGCTGAGAGCAGCCCGTTTCCTGTGGTTGACCCACAAGCAGGCGGCTGCTCCCAACACCTGCTTGCTCTGTGGCTCTACCAACTACACACCGTCCTGCCTCTCCTCCAGATTTCCTCCTCATTGGTTTTCCATGAGGAGTCTTTGCAGGGACATGAATGCCCAAAGCCTCATGGCCAACCCGGGAGGAGAGATGTGCAATGTCACACAGAAGCCCTGTGACCGGGCCTGGGAGCCCCTGCAGCGTGGGCCATGTGGGCCTCGCCAGGAGGGCCCTTCACACAGCCCGGCCCGCCTGGTACCTTGTTAAGGCGTTTTATTTCACATTCATAATGCTCCCGCCTCCTGCTCATGGCAGCATTGTTCTCCTTCAGCAGCTTGTTTTCTTTCTTCAACGCAAGTAATTCTTCGCTCAGGGTCTGCTTTTCCTTCTGAAGGGAAGAGCGAGAAAACCAAGTCAGCGCTGTTCCGATGACCGACTGGCCGGCAGGCAGACGCGGACTCCCCACAGCCAGGCCCGGGATTGTCAGGGCGTCCGTCCCACTGGAGTCCGCTCCCTGGTGGAGGGCGGGTTAGCATTGAAGAAACCCTTCTCTTATCCTTCATGCTGGGAAGCCATGTGCCCTCAGACAAGACATCCGAGTCCCCGATCTCACTGGGCGACGAGCCCGCGAATGAGCGAGTTCCCGCGCCCAGGCCTAAGAGGTCATCATCAGCCTGTCACCTGCCCTCTGCACAGCTCAGCTTTCCCCGCTTGCCAAGGGCAGAAGTAACGGCTTCTTCCCAGGTGAGCTGGGAATGCCAGATGCGATAAGGAGGGTGAGGGACTTCCCAAAATGTTACATTTTTCTGATTTCAAAAATAATACCTATTTGGCTCGGCCAGTGTGGCTCAGGGGTTGAGCGTTGACTATGAACCAGGAGGTCATGGTTCGATTCCCGGTCAGGGCACATGCCCGGGTTTCGGGCTTGATCCCCAGGGTGGGGTGTGCAGGAGGCAGCTGATCAATGAGTCTCTCTCATCATTGATGTTTCTCTCTCTCTCTCTCTCTCTCCCTCTCCCTCTCCCTTCCTCTCTCTGAAACCAGTAAAAATATATTTTAAAAAAATAATACCTATTTGTAAAGCTCTCTGTAAACTGAAAAACAGCTGTACCAATACAAGGTATTGTCACATTATTGTTAAATATGAGTTTAAAAAAAAGGAAGAAAGAAAAAGCTGAATTTTTTCTGAGGCTGAAATGCCCCAGAAAGATGCCCCAGCTCCGTGGCTCAGGGTCCACCTGCCCATTTGTGGACAGAGGACATGGCCTTGTCCTTCCTCTGGGTCCTGAGAAGAGTCCGTCTGTGGCCCTGTGACTTGCATCACTGTCCTCCCTCACGCTCTCACACTTGTCCCCGCCCCATGTCCTCAGCCCTCCCCCCACCCTCCCCCCGGGCTGGGTCACCCGGGCCGCACCCACCTCCTCTCTCTGCTGCGGCTCCTGGGCCAGGTTCGCGGGCCCGGCGCTGGCCCTTGAGCTCGCTGGCCGTCCCTTCTCCAGGCCACTGAGGAGTCGCTCTGTGGCCTCCAGCTTCGTCTGCAGCTCTGCAAGCTGGGGAGGTCGGCACAGAGGGTTACAGCCCCCCCTCTTGCCCCCACTGGAGCCCACACCCCCGGGTCTTCTCAGCTAGCGAATAAGGGACAACCAGGCCTCGCTCCAGGGGTCCCACACAAGGTCCATCCCACGCCCTGACCAAGGCCAAGGCATTTGCATCCCCAACCAGAGCCCCAGCCTCCCTCCTGGCTTCAACCTCACCACCTCCCAGGGCACAGTTAGAGCTTAGACCGGGCCTCTGGGCCTGGCCTTCCACCCCCAACTCTCCAGGAGTGGCCGGTGGGGCAGGGGTGTCTGCGCCTGGAGGAAAGCAGCCCCGTCTAACCTGCAGCCTGACCCGCACAGGCCACTGTAGCCCTGAGTGCGGAGGGCAGTGAGGGGCCGCAGGGCAGGTGCTCCCAGGCGGGAGGGCGAATGGCACCTCCCCATCCCTGTGCGTCCCCAACCCTCTCCCGCTCCCGCCAGCCGCTGGGACGCAGCGTAAACGTGCTCAGATCATGCCCTTTAGTGTGGCGGCCCCCACGCTTCCCCGGAGTCAGGACCACAGGGGCCTGCCCGCCTCACTGCGCTCTCGGGTCGGGTTCTGCACTCTGGTTACCAGGGGCTTCACTCTCTTCCTCTCTGTGCTGTGGGAGGATGTTAAACTCTACACTGACTTGGACCTCTTAAAAGATATTTTCTCCAAAAAAGTTTTTGACAGCAAAGCAAACGCTGCTTGAGGGAGAACCTGCTTTAGCGAGAAGAGGGGACGCCCCTGTGTCCCTGTGCAGAGTCGCCATGGCGACCAGTGAGGGAATCGGAGAGCTGGCCTGGCGTGACATGGGTGCACCTGAGACCGACCTCGCCCACAGGTAAGCTGTGTGTCTGTGGCCCTGGTCCTGTCACCCGGGCCAGGTGCCCCACATGCCCCGATCCACGTGCGTGAGAATTCCCGCGATGGCTCCAGAGGGGATGTGAGCCATTGCCATGACCGGGCACGGACAGCCGGCATTCACCTCCAGGGCCCAGGGGCAGCCGTGCCCTCAGCATCCCTCCTTCAGCTGCTGGCTCCGCACCAGTCCCGGCCCTGGGATCCCAGCACCCCCATTCGCTCCCCCGGTGATTGGCTGGAAGCAGATCCGGGACAGGAGGTGCTTACCTTCCCGGCGTACAGCTCCTTCATGCTTCGGAACTGCTGGTCCCACTGCCGGTTCACCTCCAGGAGCTGCAACCGTGAACACGTGGTGAGTCAGCACAGGCTCTGCCCATGCGGACGTCTGGCCAGGAGGAAGTCGCGTGTGAGGTGGCCGAGGTTTTGGACACCCCGGGGGAAGGCGGTGTTCTCGAAACGCTGTCGCCGAGGCGTGTCGTGGCCAGTCCACCGACCATGTTATTAGCACCGCTAGCGTGGCTTAGTTTCGTGAATTTTTATCTTTGTTTAATCCAACCAGAATCTGGTAAAAATGCCTACGTATTGATGGTTTTCTGTAAGATTCATTAAAATAGGAAAGGTCTTTTTTCAAACCTTTCCGTATGTTTCTATGTGCTTATATTGATTATTATGATGAAATCTTTCTCCCAGCTTTTTTAAAAGCAGAGTTTATACTAACAAATTCCAAACCCATTAACTGAGTATCATTTGCTTGCAATACTGGGCTTTTTAAAAATCCACACATGATTTGTAATATAGATCAACAAATGGATAATATTGAGTTTTTGAAAAATAGAGATTTTCAATGAATAACAGTTTTTTCATAAGACAATATTTAGAAATAATTTAGGTGGCTAGCAGTTTGAAAGTTTAAAAAAACACACAACTATGTGCTACATAGAAGGAAGGAACAGACACTATGACCTGTGTTTTAGTTTCCTTGTAACAGGAGTGTGCAAATTCCCGATGTAGAGAAACTCTAACAACCACCAGCAGACATCCATGCAAAAGACAGCCACATGGATAAAGAGACTTTCTCCTGATTGCAAATCAAACCATCTAATCCAGAATGGCAGCTACAAGGTAATTCTTATGCTGGGAACGCAGGTGGGTACTTATTGTGAGAGTGTACAGCTGAACTCTTGGCATTTAGGGGTCAGCCTTCTGTGCCACGGTCGCCATGGTAGGTGCCTCACTGTGGCTCAGGGATTTCCGGGGGGCTGGTATTATATGTAGCACCACAGGGGGTAGAAGGCAGAGGAGCAACAGGTAGGATGTCATACACGGAACAGTTTAGAGGAGCAATTACAGAATCGACAGCATACACTGTGCTACACTTGCTACTTTTTTCACCTCTTCCCCCCGTTGAGAAGTGCCGGACACCAATTCCAGCATAACAGCAGGGCTGCCTCTGGGAATGGCTGATGGCATTTCCCCAAACCTGAAAAGGGATGATTGCTTGGCTGCCAGACAGCTCAGGGGATCTTAATCTACATGTTATTGCCTCCTGCTGGCCAAACACCTGAACAGCCGTAGGCTAATTCCCGCCCCCCCCCCCCATCTGACAATGGACTCTGTAAGAAACCCTGACCCTTTGAAGTGTATATCTCTGCCTCGCCTCAGGACAATTTGTGTTAATAAAAAGCATGGGGTCCTGAGACAAGAAGACCTTAGACCTTAAGACCTTAGACCTTAGAACAGGGGTGGGCAAACTTTTTGACTGGAGGGCCACAATGGGTTCTTAAACTGGACCGGAGGGCCGGAACAAAAGCATGGATGGAGTGTTTGTGTGAACTAATATAAATTCAAAGTAAACATCATTACATAAAAGGGTACGGTCTTTTTTTCCAATAGTTTTATTCATTTCAAACGGGCCGGATCTGGCCCACGGGCTGTAGTTTGCCCACAGCTGCCTTAGAGCTTAGCTCCTTTAGCTAAGCTCCTCTGACCCCCAAATGCCTTTCAAAATTATGCTTCGTCTCTGGACTATTTAACCTACGCACAGCCTTCTCCAGATTTCCTGAACCCTTCTTGATGCTGGAACAAGAACCCCAGCAGAGAAGAAGGAAGAGGTTCTAACCTTCATTAAACTCAGAAATTCAGAACTCAAAAACACAGTTTCTGTCACATTCCCGATGACACCTGAGAAGCAAACGTTCTTTATGGTACCACTCCTCAACTCCCGTCTGTGGGACGCCCAGGTCACGAAGCCGTAGCACCTAAGCCAGCTATATTTAAAGTCTTGGACCGTGTGTCAGGTTGCAAGGACACAGGTACAGGGGATAAGCCCTAAGTTTAAAGAAAATTAAGATTACCATCCTGGGATTTATGACTGTCATCCATTTGTACTGAGAGAACAAGTAGGAGATAAGTAGGTGACTAAGAAAAGCACTTGCTCTCACACTAATGAAGTCCAGCCCCATGGCGAACCTATGGCACGCAAACTCGTTTTTCTGGTTGATTTTTCTTTGTTAAATGGCATTTAAATATATAAAATAAATATCAAAAATATAAGTCTTTGTTTTACTATGGTTGCAAATATCAGATAATTTCTACATGTGACACGGCACCAGAGTTAAGTTAGGGTTTTTCAAAATGCTGACACGCCGAGCTCAAAAGGTTCGCCATCACTGCCCTAGCAGTAGTGACTGTGACCCCGTAACAAAATGAAAGGTGCATCCGGGTGATGCACTCTCTGTGCTATTCTCAGCCCCAATCCACGGCACATGTTGATTCAACCCAAAATTACCTCTTTTCTCTGTTTTTCCAGGCATCTTATCTTTCGTTCAAGAGGATTTGTCGAGCTCTTTCCTCTTGATGGGTCAGCACACTTGAAAAAAAAAGAGTGAAACAAAATAGACTATAAAATAAACAGGAAACATGCTGTCCTTCACAAACTCCATGCATTTGGCAAATTCTCATGCCGTGACTTAGACAACAATTCTATTCTAGCAGCAGCGATCCTCCCATCACAGTCCTTCAGGAGGCCTGTTGGTGCACATGCCTACATCCACCTTGGAATCCTTATATAAATGAACATAAAATAGTTCTCTAGAAAATTATAAAGCATCTTTGGAATAGGCAATCAAGAGATTAGGATTTATGACCTTGGACTTCAATTATTTTTTTTAAAAAATGCACTTAGAAGCCTGACACGTCTCATGGATGCAGGCGGGGCATTTACACGGGAACATTCCTGAACAAGCCTGTTCGTAGGTGTGTCTGTGACCTGAAGGGCGGCCCCGGAGCAGGTCAGAGGAGTGAGGGAACCGGCGGGAAAAGAGACCAGCACATATGGTTAAAGGGCAGGAAGTTGATTCTAAAACAACAGGAAGTCAGCTACCTCAATGGCCATCATACAATACGTTATAGCGGCGGGGTGGGCGTAGAATGTGTGGGATAATGTCATTTTAACCAGCCCTTTGAATAGAGACACCAGGGGACAAATTGTCAGGGTAGTTTGTTGTTGTTTGACAACAACAGGGCTGGCAGTTTTCGTTTAAAGAGAGCACAGCAGCTCTAGGAATCGCCTGCCCTCCGCCCCAGGGATGATGATGTAGGTGCTCCCTCCGCAGTCTTGCTACTGGCTCAGCTCTGTGTAGTGATACATGCATCGGGCGATAGTCCCTAAATCCCTGTTGGGTTTCAGGGTCAAGGTACTGTGGACCACAAAGCTGCTTAAAGATATTCAGGCGCGATTAAGAAACGCATTCAGAACATGTAGGCCTTCCGGAGACGGGCCAGGAAATGCCCTTTCGCAATCGTCATGGGCTGTCAAGGGCTTCTTTCCCTAGCGATGATTTATGAACTGCCTTCCCACCTTCTCTGTGCACGCCGCCCTCGGCGCCTTACGGTGGTGCCCTTTGCAGGTCTGTAGATGCTGCTCTTAATGTTCCTGCTTCTTCCCATTCAGACCCCTACACAACTCAAACCAGCCTTTACAAGCGACATTCTGGCCCCAGCCTGTTTGGCTCAGCGATTCGAGCATCGGCACGTAACTCGGTTGCAGGCTCGATCCCTGTCCCCAGTCAGGGCACGTGTATGTGTGTGTGTGTGGGGGGGCAACCAGTTGATGTGTCTCTCTCACATCCATGTTTCTCTGTGTGTGTGTCTCCCCCCCTTCCACTCTCTCTACAATCAATGGGGGAGGGGGGTATCCTTGGGTGAGGATTAGCAGAAAGAAGATTAAAGGCGACATTCTGACTGCAAGTGGCTCTGGCGGTGCCAGAGTGGCCCCAGAACCCAGTCGACAATTGTGCCGGGAGCTGCATTCGGGCTTTCCCTTTGGGGGAAGACGTCCAGGGTAGATATTGGGCATCCTGGGAGGAACAGGCTGAGCCAGCCCTGCCCAGTGTGCCCTGAGCTCACAGAGCAGAGGGGTCATGGCCAATGCCAGGCCCGAGGTTCTCACACAGCCACGGGTCACGTGGGAGCCAGCCAACCACAGGGCACCAGGCACTGAGCCAGCAGTTCTGGAACGGAGCCAGGGCAGCTCGACTTTCTCTCTAATGGACTATTTTTAGAGCAGTTCAGGGTCATAGCACAGTTGAGTGGGAGGCGCAGAGATTCCCCATGTTCCTGCTGCCCCAACACGCGTATAGGCTCCCCACCACCCCACCCAAGGGGTACCTGTTACACCGGTGAACCTGCACGGACACCTCACCACCACCAGACCATGGTATGCATTAGTGTTGTCCTCTCTTGGCGTTTCCCACGTTACGGGCTTGGACAGAGGCAGAATGAGTGACAGGTGTCTATCTCTGTGGCATCACAGTAGTTTCACTGCCCAAAACTCCTCTGTGTCCCACCTACTTACCCACCTCTATTTTACACAAATCCCACAGGTCATCATGATTCATAGTAAAGTGCAAGATTTTCCCATGTCACACCATGCACAGAACATGGGTTCATACTAACACGCCAGGTTCTCCCATATCACACCATGCCCTGAACATGGTTCATGCTAACGTTCCAGGTTCTCCCATGTCACACCATGCCTGGAACATGGATTAGGATCTTTACGGGTCTCCTCTCTAGCTGCGATACAGAAAAAGTCTGGGATCAGCAAACGTTTGTATGGCCCTGCCTTCTGGGAATCTGGGTTAAGAGTAAGCAGATGGTGTGCATTCTTTCCTCCCACATATAATTTTCTCTGAAAACATATGAAATATATGGATCCTTCATTTTTATTTTATAAATAAGAGTAATTGAAAAGCTAGATACAGTTCTGGGAAGGAGAGGGAGAGAAGGGAGGGAGGGGGAGAGAACAGGAACAGGAATGGCTTACGAGCATAAATTATCACCAGAAGCTTCTCTGGAGATTAGCCAACACTTTGCCATGGTTCCTATGTCTCAGGCATGTGTTCACATGAAGCAAATCCTATTAAACAACGTTTCGGGGATCTTTTCATTTACATTTGCTTTGCTATCCAGTTGCTAATGAAGCCATCTGATATTGCAAGAAGTGCAGATTTTTCGTCATTGGTCCTACTAAGGGCCCAGCTATGTAACAAGGATCCCCCATAGAAAGTAATCCATTCGGAGCATCGGGGTGTTTCCCTCTCATTTACCACAGTAACAAGACCACTCTGCGCCAGGGAGGTCCGACGCTGCTCAGTTACATACCCAAGTGAGCAAATGAGTCTCACATAGTTTCCCATGATGTCTTGGTTATCTCTTTTAAAAAACACATCAAGAAAGCACATTCGTTCATTATTCATTCATTCATTCATTCAAATAGTATCTGTCGTAGTAACCAGTAACCAAACAAAGACAATGGTACTAATTCCAAATATATCCTATATAATAAAAGCCTAATAAGCTAAGTGTCCTGCTGTCTGGTCAGCCATTCAACCAATCAAATCATAATGCGCTAATGATATGCTAAGGCCGCTCAACAGCTCGCTATGAAGTGCACTGACCACCAGGGGGCAGATGCTCCAACTGGTAGGTTAGCTTGCTGCTGGGGTCTGGCCAATATGGACTGAGCGGGATGGGATAAATATGCCCTGGAGTCCTCCCTCAGCCCCTCCCCATGTCCAGCCTGGCCCACAATTGGCCCCCAACACCCCAATCAGGGGCCGGGCGGCCAGCCAACTGCCTGAAGGCCCTCCTCCGAGCTGGCCCTGCCCCTAATGGGACCCCATCGGGGCAGCTGGACCCCACCCATGAACAAACTCGTGCACCGGGCCTCTAGTATATTAATATTTTACTATGGTTACTCTATTGCAATAATACATTGTATTTCCAACCACATTAATATAATATCCTTTCTAAATTTTACACTGAATCAAATTCTTCTAAATCAAGAGCCAAACATGAAGTACATCGACGTGGGAAGTAACGGGATTTAATCTCTCACTGAGCGAAGGAAGAAATATAGCCCAGAGGCGGCAAAGACAACGCGAGGCCTCCCAGCTCTCCTGTCTTTACTGCATTGCATTGTTTAAAATGCAGAGCGGATCTTAGCTGAGGAGCAGCCTGGCTGTGTCCACTCCCGTTCATCTCTGCACCCTTAGAGACGCTGTGGGCCGGGGGTGCCCACCTCCCCGAGCGCGCTCTTACCTCGGCGGGCTCCGTGGCGCCTTCCACAGCGCTCATTCTCCGCGTGCCCTGCTCAGGGTGCGCCGGGGGGGCTGTCTGTCCTGGTGTCTTGGAGAGCAGAAGGAAAAGAAGAAAGAAAATTGCTCTTGAGGTGTCGTTTCAAGGGAGGCCAAGCATACAAAGTTTCAAAAAGCCCACAGAGCGTGGGAAACAGGGACAGCGTCGCTTCCTTACAAGGGAACAGCGTGCCCGGACGCAAGCTGCACAGAATGGTTACAAGCCCAGCAACTGCGATTTTAACGTTTCCTCTCTTCCAAGCAGGGATTTCCCGGGATGTCTCAAGCCCACAGGCTGTGACTCAGAGGCTAGGGGTGGATTAGCCCTGCTGTGGTATGTAAATCACCATTCTTCCTTTCCTGGCAGCGTCCTCCAGGGAGGGGAAGTCACCGGAGCCGGGCAAACCAGGCCCCTCACTGCCATCACCTCCCTGCATTTCCCAGAGCCGGGAGGTGACCGCTGACTCCTTCCAGCTCACTCACCGTGTCCCTCAGGCCAGGCTTTCGGGCAGCGGCTCCCGAATGTGCGCTGAGCTGTGTGGGGCTTAGTGAGTCATCTGTTGTTCTTTAAGTTCTGCTAATTTTATGGAACTAGGAGAGAAAACCATTCAGTGCAGAGGAGATTGGCATCGTGTGCATGGCTTCTCTCCTATGTTGGCAGAACGTTTAAAGGTGGCTCTCGGGTTCAAGGCTGCACTTTCCTAGGCAAAGTCTGGGTTTTCTCCATGAATTAGGAGAAATCGGACAGAGAACACCATCGGACGCGAACTCTTTCCCAACCTCACATTTTCCCTCAGTTGGTGGACTCTTGGCCTATGCAAGGCATCAAGTGATGGAGCACTCGGTAGTGGGACGGGGAGCCTGAGGGGTGGGTGCTGGGCACTGCACCAAGGGGCCGATGGGCAGGCCTCATCCTGGCGTGGAAGAAAGAGAGTGAGAGATAAACAAGGATAAGAAAGGGAAGAGTGTGCTGTGGGAAGGAGAAAAGAAAGAATTGACAGTTGATCACATCATTCACATTTGTCTTCAGAGCTTCCTATGAGATGCCCACATGGATGTAGTATAAATCCCAAAACTCCTGAAATTCAGAGCCTTTCAAAGGGGATGAATGGGCCCAGCCCCTCGAATCCCCTCCTTTCCCTGAAACGAGTCCTGGCCCCAGTGCATGCAGCTGGGACACCTGGAGCCTTGCCCTCTTGGGCCCCCTCCAACCTGGGGGTGCTGACCTTGTTTGGCCTCTAACCAGCCAGGCCACATGCTCCGCCTGGTATGTATAATAGCTTGTTTACATGTGGGTGTGGTCACCTCTGTGTCCACAGTTCCTGGGCATGGACAGGTGCCACGCACATGTCGAAGGATAAATATCTACCTGCTAATCGTATAGACGTGTGCTGTGTGTGTGTGTGTGTGTGTGTGTGTGTGTGTGTGTGCACATGTGTGTGTGTTTACTCTTTGCTGGCTTCTTGGTCTGTTGGGGTGCACTGAAGTGAAAGGCAGTGACATTTCCTTAAGGCAATATCTAAAATTAGTGGGAATCAAATGGTTCCGAGATTTCGGGGGAGCGTTATGACTCATATGGTCTGATTTTAGGGGACACAACAGAGATTTCCTGGAAACGGCCACTTCCCTAGCAGTAAAATATGCTCAGCAGAAAAGAAAAAATAGGACAATAATGTAAAATGCTTTTTTCCAACACACACCCCCCATAGTTATATATATTAGTAGCTCAAGGTCTTATGTGTGTACTTAACAGTGGTAACCAGTGGATGGGACAACAGTGACCTGGGGAGTGGTCAGGACGTTTTCTTGCCAGGAAACACTGTCCTTGGCCCTGCTGTCTTTGGGTGTTCTCTGTCCAGGTGTCCCCTGCTCGGTGTTCCCTGCCCAGGTGTCCCCTGTTGGGTGTTCTCTGTCCAGGCGTCCCCTGTTGGGTGTTCCCTGCCCAGGTGTCCCCTGCTCGGTGTTCTCTGCCCAGGTGTCCCCTGTTGGGTGTTCTCTGTCCAGGTGTCCCCTGTTGGGTGTTCTCTGTCCAGGTGTCCCCTGTTGGGTGTTCTCTGTCCAGGTGTCCCCTGTTGGGTGTTCTCTGTCCAGGTGTCCCCTGTTGGGTGTTCTCTGTCCAGGTGTCCCCTGTTGGGTGTTCTCTGTCCAGGTGTTCCCTGTTGGGTGCTCTCTGTCCAGGTGTTCCCTGTTGGGTGCTCTCTGTCCAGGTGTCCCCTGTTGGGTGCTCTCTGTCCAGGTGTCCCCTGTTGGGTGTTCTCTGTCCAGGTGTCCCCTGTTGGGTGTTCTCTGTCCAGGTGTTCCCTGCTGGGTGTTCTCTGTCCAGGTGTCCCCTGCTGGGTGTTCTCTGTCCAGGTGTCCCCTGCTGGGTGCTCTCTGTCCAGGTGCCCCCTGTTGGGCAGTGGTTGCTTCTATGAATAGAAATCCTCGTTATGCTTCGTTTGCCTCTTCTCTAAGCAGTTTCACCATAAACAGATTTCTGTTACTCCAGAAAGCCACGGCTGTGAGTGAGTGAGCCAGGCCAGCCCTGGGGGCTTTTGGCTATGTGCTCTCTCCCACCCCACCCTCTCACGTGGGGCATGGCCTCTGAGACTGGCTCCGTGTCCAGCTTTGCCTCAGGAGATACCTCACTGGCAGCAGTGATTTCGGGAGACAAACATTCCACTCCACATCTCCACAGCAGTCTTAAAAAGTCCTTGTTTCTCAAGTGACACTATTTTATAGAGAAAATAACTAACCAGGAGAAACACAGGGAAGGGAAGGGCCAAGCAATGACCAGTCACTGGTCTGTAACTATCATTCACATTGAGATCATTTTCTCAAAATTAGTCCGAGAGAGATCACTCCATTTCTATCACTGGCAGGTAAAATAAACACAGACTTTAATCTCCTTTAGAAAGGGGGTTGGAGGACCTCCTCTGCGTCCTGAATCTCTTGGCAGGAATGTGTAAGCGAATGTGCTACGCAGGCAGGAGACAGAGCACCTGCTGTGACTGAGGCACCTGGCTCTAGAGTCCAGTCGCCGGATTCAGACCCCAGCTCTGCCGCCCACTGCTTGTAACTTGGCATGAGGCTGAAGGCCCCAAGGCCCACAGGTGCGAAATGGGGACAGTGATGGTCTCCTCTCCTGGGATTTCTATCTGTGAAAATACATACTGGAGCTTAGATAGCCATCATAATATGACCTTAAAAGATAGAGCTGTCAATCAAATTATTTATGCAACAAGTAATCTGGCCAAAGGAAAGGGCCGTCCGTCAGTGATGGGGACGTTCAGGAGGCGGGTTTCCCGCAGGTGGGGACGGAGGTGCCTGTCAGGCATCCAGGCAGCCATGGAGAGGAGGCAAGGAAGACATCCCTGTGCTGAGACTGGAAACCAGATGACTGGGCATGCTCTCGGCTCTGAACACACACCCAGCACGGGGCCAGCATGCGGCCAAGAGCCGCCGACTTCCATTCAGCGAGAAGGCGGCAAGGGGAGACCCACAGCCTTTCTATAACCTTCCCTACCATGGGCGCTTCCACGGTGTCTTCCAGATTTTATTCACAGGAAGATTCTTAAGCGGGCGCCCAGTAGGCACTGGTGTCTCTCTCTGAGTCAAGGCCCAGCTCACCATTTCTCGTTAGGTGGCCTTGACCTTCTCATCTCGGATGTCCCAGCCTCCACGGCCTGTTACCTGGACGAGCGCAGTAACCCCACACCTCCCAGCTCCCCCTCTCACTCCTCCATCCATGCTGAGTCCAGCGGCCACTGTGAGTCTCTATGAATTGCCATTTCACGCCACTCCTCCTCCCATGGCTTCCATCTCACTCAGAGCCGGAGCAGAATCCTTAGAGTGGCCACAAGGACACACACACCCCGCACAGGCATGGCCCGCCTCTCTCAGCACCGTCCCCTTCCTCTCTGCTCCCTGTCCCCACCATGCCGCTGCTCTGTGGCCCCCCGCTGCATACTCCCTGTCCTCCCCCAGGTCCACATGGCTCATGCCCCACCTTCAGGAGGTGATAGGTGATTGCTTGAATGGCAGCTCTTTGTTGAGACCTTATCTGCCTCTCACCCCAGACCTTCCCGCATTCGCAGCAATATTTCCCCCTCCCCTGTGCTGTGTGGATAACACACCACCTGCTTCTCTTCCTCGTGCCTTGCCTCCCATCAGAATGTAAACTCCAGAACAATTAGTGCCAATTATTTCCGTGCCTGTGCCATGCACAGGGCTCACACAGGAAGCCCGCTCCCCCGGACGCAGCGCTGAGGCCCACATCCCCCTGGGAGCTTACAGAGACCTGAGGCGCAGAAAGGGCAGCTCCTTGGCCTCCAGACTAGGGCATCTCCCCTCTTTCCTTCCCGCACCTGGGCTTGGCCTAGGAGGGTGCAAGGAGAGGCGAGTCTGGAATTCCACAGCCCCTGAGGATGCGTGCCCTTCCCTCCTGGTGGGGCACATGCCACCTTCCCATGCAGCCTGGAGACGCTGCTGCGGCCTCTTTGCACCACGGCTGCCTTAGTTTTCAGTGCGTGTCACATGCATTGTAGGGCCATGGCTTTGCTGAATGGTCTGTGGTCTGCATGGAACGGAGACTGAGCCTCCCGAGGGGGAAGGTTTCTCTGCGCTGCACCAGCCTCAAGCCCTGCAAGGGTGGATGGGAGCCTGGTCCTCCAGAACCAGTCAGCGCTTCCTCCTCTGTGGTACTGGCGCTTCCAGGAGCAGCAGCACCAGCATGGACCATGAAATGATCATCAGGTCCACACATCTGTCTCCCCCACAGTCATCAGGTCCACACACCTGTCTCTCCCCCAGTCAGTCATCAGGTCCGCACACCTGTCTCTTCCCCAGTCAGTCATTAGGTCCGCACACCTGTCTCCCCCACAGTCATTGGGTCCGCACACCTGTCTCTCTGGAGAGCAGGATTCCTGGGGACCAGGGAAGTACCCTCAGCTGAGCCCGGACAGCCACACTTTTCCTCGCTCAGTAAGAGGTGTTTTCCCTCGGGCTGACTGAGCGTGTCATGGATGCAGAGGGAAAGCCCCATTGCCTTGCATTTCACAGCCAGCCCCCAGCCTCCAGGCCACCGCACTGCGAGCCGGCACTGCCGCCCTCACCCATTATTGGCATTGTGTCTAACAAGCTGGACCTGGAGGGCTGGCGTGGGAAAGTAGGGTCACCAAACCCAACTCGGGGTGGTAGTCCGCGTCCCATCGCACAGCCATGCGGGCCAGGAGTGCAGAGGACACGTTTGTGAAGCATCTCCTACGGCCGTGTTACTCATTGGACCTCGCCAGGCCAAATACGCTGCTTCCTCAATGTCATCATGAGTTTATAAGTTTCTTAACCAAAACGCTCTTGTTATTCGATGGCATAGCCAGGAAGGTGTGTCTGAGGCTTTTTCTAATGCTGCGCTGAGGCCCTGGGAGTCTGGGCGAGGACAGCCTAAGACAGGAAGAGCCACACCCGCCCCAGTGTCCGCTCGCAGAAACCCCGGATTCCTGCTCTCTCTCCTCTTCTCCTCTGTGCAGGTGCTGGGCCCTCTGGTCACCCCGTCAGGTAAAATGATAAAATCGGGTAGAATCCGCCCATCATTCCACTCCCTACTGCCAGGCTGGGGCTTCCCCGTGACCCTGCGTGTTGTCTCGCTGCTCCTCTGGCCGCCCAGGGGCCTGGCCTGTGGATGCTAGTACCCTCCCGGAGCACAGCTGCCTCTCGTCTCCTGGCACCTGGGCGAGTCGTCCCAGGGATGGGTCCGTAGGAAGTGTCCTACTCAAAGGTGTCTCTTACCCACCCAGGGGGAGCCTCGGTTTACCCCGAACGCCTTCTATCCAACAAGAGGAGGCCACGCAGAAGTCAGGAATGGCTTTCGTCTCCCTCCTCTTTAAGAGTCTGAATTCTGGTGTCTGAGAGCCTGGTTTTAGCTTAGGGACTTGTGTCTGTTTCCCTGTGCCGCCCAGTGAGATGTTTTATTGTAAACTGGACTCAAGGTGGGCAGACAGCCACCTCTCCTCGCCCGGACGTGCCCCTGATCGTCGTGCGCAGTGGAGACCTTAGCATCTTCGTGAGGGAGGGAAGGAGGAGTTTGCCACAGACCAGCCTGGTGCGCCACCACGCTGGCCTCTCCGTGCACTCACCCACGGAGCTCTGGGGTTCGGATACACTTGACGATGAGAAGGCTCAACTCTCACAGCTGCACTGACGGCGGCGAAGGGGAAGCCGCAGCCCTCATTGCAATGGCCTCGCTGAGCCTGCAACCCTGAGCTGCAGACACACGCAGAGCAGCTGAGCCAGTCTTGCAGGCAGTTTCCCAGCCGGCCACTCAGACGTCCCCAGGGAATGCGATGTCCCCAGGGCCCCACGCTGACCAAGCCTTCCACGGCCGCCACCAAGTGCTTTCACAGTTTCACTCGCTTTATATTTTTGTCAAACCCAGGTACCGATGGGAAAACAAGATTCTGATCATCAAAATCTCATTTTGATAAAGAACAGGCTAGCTCAACTTTCAAAAAAGGGAAATAAGAAAACAGAAGCTAGATCTTATTCTTTTCTTATTGTTTTTTTTTCAAACAAGGGGTTCCAGAAACCACGTGTCGCCTTGCAGTAGTTGTCAGGAAGTTTCCCTCATAATCTCTAAGAGAGAGAGAGGAGAGAGAGAGATGTATTGTTCCACTTACTCATGCATTCATTGGTTGCTTCTTGTATGTGCCCTGACTGAGGATCGAACCCGCAACCCTGGCATATCAAGATGACGCTCTAGCCAGCTGAGCTACCTGGCCAGGCCTGTACCAAAGGTATGAAAAGCCAATTTCGGGGGCTGTTTCTTAGTTAAAAATCAATAACGCAAAACAGAATCCAAAGACAAGACGGGGTCCTTAGGCCGTTCAACGCTGGAGGACCTCTCAGGGCGTGGACACTCTTCTCCCTGCTCCCAAGCCTCGTCCTTGATTCCAGACATCATGGGGCCTGGGTCTGTTGGTCCATGAAATGCATTCCATGCCTCCTACCACTTCCTTTTGCATTTGAAGACATACATTACAGGGCCAGAAATTAATGCTCATATATGAATGTCTTGGGTTAGTGTCACTTGCATGTAATACTCGTTCTGGAACCTGTTTATTCTCACTCAGACAATGTTTTTCCTTTTTGCTACAAGACTCCCAATGCCCTATGCTCGCCCACTCCTGCTGCAGCCGAGGGGAGATCACACCTCCATACGGGGAGCCCGCAGAAGGTCACATGAAGGAGGGATAGGCAGGCCTGCAGGTCCCAGGAGGGAGAGAAGCGCTGTTCTGTGAACGGTGCCCCCAGAGGTGTGCGCAAGAGGCCTGGGAGAGCCCAGGACAAGACCCAAGTTTGGGTGACTTGGCGGATAATGATCCATTGACGAATGTCGGAAAGTTTTAGCAGGGATGAGATTAAGTGGCTGTAGATGCTGAGTGACATTGACATGCGTGTAGAGAGAAGTCACGTTCAGCGTATGTCTGGCGTCCTCAGCGATTATCTTGTAGTTTAATGAACTGAGGACCGTCCAGACCCGGGTGAGTCTGACATAGCCCACAGGCGGGTGAGAACGGCCAGCCCGGGGGAGGGGGAGGAAGGCCCGAGAAAAGGGGGGATCTGGGGGCTCACATTACAGATGTCGATGGAAGAAGACATTTGGGCAAGTGAGTTGAGTCCAATGCCAATGAGAGTTCAAGTGAGAAATCAGAGGGAAGGACCCCGGGGCTGACCGGGAGGGCGTGGCCGCAGGGGAAGAGGCTGGGAAACCCTGGGCACCGTGCTCAGGGAGCGAGGCTGGGATAGGGGAGCCGCAACACCGCCAGACAATACTGTGCTCTCACATCCGCTCAAAGTGGGGAGCGCTGAGCACATGTGAGCCGGTGGGAGGTGGTGGAAATGTGAGGAGTCAGGAGCCCAAAGTCCCCTGAGCTCGGCCCTCCTGCTGTCCAGCAACCAGGTGCTTTAGGGCCTCCTGCCTCTGCCTCCGCTGGCCAGTTGCCATCTCCCCAGTTGCTGTGACCGCTGGCCCCCATCTCCTCCCCCTCGCTCTCCAGACGCCTCTACCTAGCACGTCACCAGGAAAATGAAAAGCGCGGGGAGGAATGCGCTCTCCCTGGCCTGGGTGTGTGGGTGCAGGAAGGCGAGCACCTTTCACGGAGACCTATGTGTAGGGGAAACAGCGTCCTAACGGGGGGAGGCAGCCTCAGTAAGTCCCCAAAGAGAAGGTACGCGTCCCCAAGAGGGTGGCAGCGAGACAGCAGACGAGGTCGCTGCCACGTGAGAAGGATCAGGGACAACATGGGCAGAGTGGGAGGCAGGCGTGAGCAAGTGGGCCTGGGGCTGACAGCACGCGTGGGCTCAAGGGCGGGGCTCAGTTCTCACCTGCCGACGTCCTTCCAGGACTAGACTGCACGCTAGAGAGAAGCGTGTATTTCCAGAACGAGGAGGGGGGGAGTCCTAGTGAGGTCAGAGGTGCCTGGGGGAGGGCCGGGAGGTCGGGAGTGGGCGGGAGACGGGGAGGGAGGGGAGGAAGGAGAGGCCTGCCTCTGCTCAGCCCTTAGCAGAGCCACTGCTGACTTTGAAAGGAAAGATGACTTTTTCAGGAAAACGTGCACAGGTACAGAGCACGCACAATAAATACTGTCTGTTCATTAATTGAATGACACAAAGAGGCACAGGGCTAGCCACAACATGCTATTAAATGAAGGGCAATTTTAACAGTGTGTGTGTGTGCATGTGCGTGTGTGTACATTGTGTGCATGCGCATGTGTTGTGCGTGCATGTGTATGTGTTGTGTGTGCACACGTGTTTGTGTGTGCATGCACATGTGTGTATGCATTGCGTGTGTGTGTGTGCATTGTGTGTGTGTGTGTGTGTGTGTGTGTGTGTGTGTAGGAGAAACACAGACCCCACATTCTCAGGGACGATGCTCGGGTGTGGTGCCCTGCAGGAGATTCAAGGGCACAATCTCTGTTCAGAGAGGCCGGAGGTGGCACAACGCCAGGGCCTCCTTTGAAAGAGAAAAAGATACCAACTTGTGAATGCAAATCAGGAGCAAAAGTAAATCCCCCTTACGGGAACCTGCGCTTCATTGGCCCCTCAGTAAATCCGTCTCCATGTGGTTTTCATCGTTATCTCAGTGCTTGGTGTAAGCTTTGCGCAACGAGCATGAATCATTTCAGGAGCAGGAAATAAAACAGAAGTTAGGCAACATCTGTTCGTGTCATCTACTTACAATGCATTAAAAAAAAAAAGATCATTTCAAAAGAACAGCTGCCCGTGGGGAGGGCGACAGAGCTGAAGACCAGTGTGGTCGCTCACGGTGCGTTTCCAGAACGCCGCCTCGGGTGGCCCAGCGCGCTCACCCCGCGCTTATTTGCTCCCAGAAAGCACCAGAGACAAATGTCCCCAAACAAGAGGAAGCTGGCAGCCAAACCATGCTGTCAATCAGGAAGGCTTCGTTTCCTTAAAAATGCATGCGCGGCCCGGCCAGCCTGGCTCGGTGGTTGAGCACTGACCTATGAACCAGGAGGCCACAGTTCAATTCTTGGTCAGGGCACATGCCCGGGTTGGGTTGTGGGCTCTATCCCAGTAGGGGGCCAGCAGGAGGTAGCGATCAATGATTCTCTCTCATCATTGGTGTTCCTATCTCTCTCTCCCCCACTCCCTTCCTCTCTGAAATCAATAAAAAATATATTTTTTTAAAACTGCACATGCATCCTGCTGATGCTGGTAGCCCAGCATGACCGGGCTTACATAGTCGGTCACTTCCTCGCAGACGGGTGTCCTGGCTGCATTAGACACCCCCTCCCTGCAGGAGCCCGGCGTCCCGGTGGCCGTGGGCTGTCACTCTCACGGGGGAGTGCTTCTGCTTAGGGTTCCCTCTGTAACAGGAAGTGGCCGCGCACAGACTTGTCCTCTAGGCACCAGGAAGTTCCTTACTGATGGACGTGGGGACGTCCCCATCCCTTCTTCTAGGTGAGCACGGAGACAGGTGTGGTGAGACACAGCAGAGAGAAGGCGTTGCCTTACCTCCGGGGAGTGTGAGCCTCCGTGCAACGGCGTGGCCCCCGTGGGGGCAGCTGGGGGCCCAGGAGCCGCCCTCCTCTCGATGAGGTCACGGATGGCGTGGTCCAGCTCCATGCTTTCGCACCTGCGGGACACGCAAGGCCAGGTTACCGGGCGATGGAGATCACGTGGGTGCAGGGAGCTGGTGAAGGACGCGGAGGTGAGGTGGCTGTGTACACGACCCACCAGAGTGCCCATCTCTCACTCATCTGTGTCCATTCGTCCAGGCCCTCTGCGCTTTAATTTTCACTCCTTTGCACATTGATACAAAGTGATACAGTAGATACGGGCACAGAGGGGTTTTTAGTCTGATAACAGGGACCGGAGCTGAGCGCCCACCGAGAGCCAGGCATTCACAGATGCTCTCCTGCAGTGGCCACAGCAGCCCACGGGGGGGGGGGGGGGGGCGTGTGACAGGGTGTGACAGGGCCACTCCCTGCTTCTCACAGGCGAGCAGGCGGGCGTAGGGAGTGCACCCACCAGCTAAGGTAGGTGCCACTTTAGAGGGGAACGCAGTGGGGACCCAGGATCAGTCCCTTGACTTCTCCTCACCCTGTCGGCCTGACTCGAAAGAGGAAAACGACGTTATATTGTGCGGCTGTGGGTAGGGTCAGTGGTAACACGTACACAGCTTAGCACGGGCCGGGCAGGCCGGGCTCACGGCTGGCACTGCTGTTACTGTTGTATCGTAAACCAGAGAGCTAGACACAAGACGCCTTGACAAGCCAATTAATTAGGGGTCTTTATTACGTGCAGGCCCAGAGGGCGGTGTCTCCCACATCTCTGAGCAAACACATAGAGGAAGTTTTCCCCATTTATACCCTTCTGAGCTCTTTGTCTGCAGATTTCACAAAGAGCTCTGTGTACGTTATTTTTGAGACAGTTTGTGATCTTGGCTACATCATGAACAAACACTTGGCAGGAGAATATGGGAATGATTATCAGCATTGGCCTACGATGTCAGACGGCTAGCTTGCAAGGTCAGACAGTTAAGTTTTCATCTTTTTCTATTATTTAAATGACAACAGTTACTTTACAGAATAAGGGACAGTCTAAAAATAACAGAGTTGACCTACAGAACAAGGGACTAAGAGTAACAGAGTAGTTCAAACAGCAGTTTTCCAAAAGGAGGGATTGCTATGTTTCATTATGATTCTGAGGCTCCACCGTGGCTACCCAACCATCTAACAGGTGAGTTAGGCAAGTGGGGGGCCCCACAGTTTAGTGCTGAAGACAGAAATCTCTCAAAAAACGCAGACGCATTTCATGTTGTTCAAAAGATAATCAACAAGTGCAGTCACACCTCGGCGGGAAGACAGCACGCCAGCCACGTGGGTTTCATAGCATCCTTGGCAAACCTTTCAGATCAGTGTCCAGCATAGGAACTGAGTGGATGGAAGTATTTTACATTCTGCTTTTAGCCGGTGAAATGTGTCGTATTTCGTGCATGTCAATAGACTCCCTTTGCTAAGGAGGGTGTGTATTAAGGTTCCCTTCTTTCCTGTAAAGCTCAGGGTTCCGACGGCTGAAAGGCAGGATCACAGTCAGTAAACTCTGCTTTGCTGTTTAGATTACAAATAAAGGCAGGCGATGTCGTTATAGTCTCAACGTAACAGGATGACCCAGGTTTCGGAGTAGAGGTAGGACATAAAACCACTCGACAAGTCTTGTCAACACAAGCAGGACAAATCCTACACCACCTTGGGCTGGCTTTCCTGGGTGCATGCTGGAGGTCCCCCAAAATGTATACACACACTTGGAACAATTATAAGGCAGTGTTTATGGAAATACATTTCATTTTCAAAGCTGAGCTACCAGCTGTGAAAGTGTGCATACATTTTGGGGGACAAGCCGTATTGTCCTCACCGTGTGACCTGCCCCTGATTCTACTCAGCTGGCGAGGTGGGGCGAGGCGCCATGGGCTGTGCTCCGCACCCTCCTCCTGGGTCATCTCCACTTCTCAGGTGAGCTCCGTGAGCCTCAGGGGGGTTAAGGGCCTTCTCTCAGGCCACTGGGCTTGTCGGGGGCGGGGTGAGGATGCATCTGGGCCCATGGCTCTATGCTCTCCCATGGCCTGTGGTGATGTCAGCAACTGTCATTACAGCAGATCCACAGAGGGCTGTGCTATCCAGATGACTGCGTGTGGGTTTCCCTTCCTGATGACATTTCGGCTGATGCCCACACGGAAATGCCGCCGACCGAGAAAGATGGAGGTCAGGTCAGGCCCTGGACACAGGCTGTGACGACCCAGTTCGCACCCAGCCTGCCTCACGTGGCTCCTTCTTTCTCTAAAGTGGGAGTTTTTGACCAGAATCTGTGGATGGGTCATGGGCCCATGAATCACCCCAAATCAAATTAAATGCAAGGTAATGTGTGAGTATCTGCTCCCTGACTGTTTTGAAAGAAAGGGTTTCTATCACATTCTGACCTCTCCCCAAAGCTAACATCAAATCACTAGTCCAACTTCGGTTACTGCCATGAGCAACCCCTGAAAACCACATCTCCGTGGCTCTCTCTGTCTGTGAGTGCACTTCATGTCCATTGGCCATGGACCACGACAATCTAGACATGACCCTTTGAATCAAACACTATGACCAGAATCTTGTGTTTTGGTGCTTTCCTTACTGAATTGCAAGTGAACGAAGACTTTAGAGGCGATATTGTTGGGCTAAGAGGCCGCCGAGACCAGGGGACAGAGCTCAGTGAGGTCCAAGAGGCCCTGTTGGACCCTTGGCCGACTCACCACTCACATCCCTCCTTCATACCCTTCACTCACAAGAACAAACCAACATGGGAAGTAAGTAGAAACGAAGTTCATAGGAATTAGATTTTAGGAATAGAAGAGTGGGTTAAGCCAAACTGACACACTTTTAACAAATAGTTCTCCTATTCCAAAACACCCATCAGAAAGAATAGATGCACTCCTATGTTCAGAGCAGCACATTTACAATAGCCAAGATCTGGAAACAGCCCAAGGGCCCATCAGTAGATGAGTGGATACACCAGGGAATACTATGCAGCTGTAAAAGAGAAGGATCTCTCACCCTGGGAGACAGCATGGAGGGACCTGGAGAGTATTGTGCTGAGTGAAATAAGTCAGAGAGAGACAAGTACCACATGACCTCACTCAGATGTGGAATCTAATGAACAAAATAAACTGATGAACAAACCAGATTCAGAGACATGGAGGCCTGGGACAGACTGACGATTCTCAGAGGGAAGGGGGAGAAGGGGTGGGGAGAGATTAACCCAAGAGCTTGTATGCATGTAAGCACAGCCCGTAGGCACAGACAATAGTGCGATAAAGGACTAGGGTGGAGCGGAGCCAGTGCAGAGGGGAGAGGGGCAGGGGAATGGGGGCACCTGTAATACTGTCAATCACAAGGATATATTTTTAGGAAGTATTTCCCCTGAGTGATGTACAGTGTGTGAGCTGTCCCTCCCAGACCACCCTGGGGAGCCCACAGTCTGCCCAGTCACCCAGTGAGGGACCTGCCGAGAGAGTGGGCAGAGGCGAATCGGTCGCAGGGTTCCCTGGGCCTCGGACTTTTATGACATATTCAGGAGCTTCCAGCATAGGAGCCTCCAAACATCACCCAATAAAGCAGAGGGTGCAGCGTGTCCTCCAGGGCCTGGTCTGGTAGCTCAGCCAACGATTCCTTACGTTTTAGTGTTCGATTAGAGCCTTGACATTGTTAATCTGTAGATGCCTCTCTGGTCATCTGCCTTGTAGGGCCTCCGCCAGCCTGGCTCTCCTCTGGCTCCAGCATCCCTCGATTAAGTTCCCTGCAAACACTCAGCTCCTCAGGTGGGTCTCCTTCGCTTTCTGGGGGCCTCGCTGAATAATGAGGCGAATTAAACCGTATGTTCACTCCACGCTTGTAGGATGTCACGTTTCTGACTCCTTGTGCTCGTCTGTCAAGCCCGCTGGGCGTCTATGCTTGAAGATGTTGCATTTCCAGGACTTCGCTGGGAAAGGCTGGCGGTGAGAAAGGCCGGTCTCAAGGCTCCATGCCACACTCACTCACTCGTTAGTACTGGCACACAGCGCACATGCCGGAAGAAACAATTACACTCCGAAGACAAAACAATGCGACCACGGTCTTGGAAGTAACTGGAGATGATTTCATTAGCCTCCGGCATTTAGAAGGTGGGAAATGAGGCTGGGGGGGGGGGGGCGGTGCATGACGGGAGAGCAACGCCAGGGCAAGAGTTCGGGCGCGGCTGCTGTTCCACCTGCCACACCCTCCCCTAGCTCAGCATCCACGGTGCCTCCCCGCCCGCTGCCCAGGCCCCCGGTCAGGCTTGGATCTTGGTCATTAGCCCAGTCTTCTTAGGGGAGAGTCTGGAGAACAAAGTCCATTTTCAGATATGAGACAGGAGACCATCGACGGCAGCCCCCCTGGACTGGAAACGCGCCCGGATGCTCCCAGCCCTGGTGGTGCCTGGTGCCGCTGAAGGAGAGGGCCCGGGGGACAGCAGCGGGCGCCGCTCTCAGCATCCACTCAGGGTCACTACGATCAGCATCTGAGGGTGCTCCTGGCTCCTCCGGGGGAAATAAATAGCTCAACAGGGAACTGGCGCCATGCACGCGGGCTTCAGGTGAAAAGCCATGGGTTGTAACTATCTGAGGAGATGGGAGCTTTCACCGACGTGGCTTTAGACCGAGGTCGGAGAGAAAAGGCTGCCTCACAGAATGTCGGGGCCTTGGGCACACGTGCATCTAGAGAGAGTCTAGTACTGGCACGCAGTACTAGATACACACGTGCATCTTTCTAGAGTCTCACCCAAGGCTCCATGGCCTCACCATTTAAATAAGTGTGGACGTTGGACGTTGGTCTGCACGTCTGAGACCAAAGCCCCAGGAAGGGCACATTTCCCATCACCATGGGGTCATTGGCCTCAATCTGCCTCCGGGCTGGGTCCCGGGTTAGATCCTCTGCCCTTGCGATGGGGGCCGGGGAGGGGTCAGGTCCTCGAGCTGATGCCATAGGCTTCAGCCAAGATTGGCCGATTGGCGCAGAGTGGCGGGGCCGCTGCGGAGGTGACAGAGTTCTGTAGAAGGAGGTCCTGGGACCGGTGGGGAGGGCCCTGCAAGTGCAGCCCTCATCCCCCAGGGCAGGTGCCAGGCCGAGAGGCTGTGCCTCAGAGCGCATACTGTTTTGACAGAAGGTATTCTGGGACGTGCGTGCCGTCTGCCCAGCTCAATGTGAGCCATCCTGCCGTTCCCGCCTCCGCCCCAGGCCTTTGCAAACCCCCAGGCTTTGGCAAACCCCAAGCCCTTTGCAAACCTCCAGCCCTTTGCAAACCTCCAGCCCTTTGCAAACCCCCAGCCCTTTGCAAACCTCCAGCCCTTTGCAAACCCCCAGGCCTTGGCAAACCCCAAGTCCTTTGCAAACCTCTAGCCCACACTGCCTGTAAACTGCCTGTTTTGCATACCCATTCTTAGCCCTATTGCCTGCTTCCCCATGTAATCTTTGTCCTTTGACCCAATATAAGCAGCTGGCTTGTGGGGGGTGCAGAGCAGATGTCTGTGGGTGGCCTTCTGCTCTCCCATACTGCAGTAGGACTGGAATAAACACTCACACTCACATAGGACTCAACTCTGTCTCTGCTGAATTGGCTCACGCAGCAACAGGCTGTCCGGTTACACTTCCGCATAAGGGTTATTTTGAGCTAAAGACACTTGAAAAAGCAGATGTGGGGAAATGCGTTTGGATCCTCCCCTCTTCTTCCTGAAAGCAGGGGGGAGACCCCATGAAGGACACCCCCCTCCCCCCGCCTCACACAGGAGGAGTGGGGCCCTCGCATCCCCAGGACCAGGGCGAGGGGTGAGGCTGAGAGACTTCACACCTGACCTTCTTCCCTCAGCCTCACCACGCACTTCGCTTTTCCACAAACGCTTCCCTTTGTTCAGCCTAATACCAAGCAGTAGGTCTGGGGCGAGGCCTGCATTTCCACAGGAAGGTCCGAGCCATGGGAGACTGAAATGTGTGTGCTTTTCTCTCGCAAGCCCAGCCCGGACTGAGATGGGGAGAGAAAAGTGTTTTTTTCCTGTCATTGCAAAGGATAGATTCCTCAAAAAGAGAGGCTTGCGATGTGAGGCGTGCACACACAGCGAGTCACGAGCATTCTGCTGGGGAAAGTAATTTTCTCCCCGTAATGTTCTTGGAAGTAAGCATTTCCACAGGAACATTCGTTAATAGATTTTACAGTTGTGTCTGTACTGAAGCGAGGGGATAAGCCAGGTCTGGAAGTCTCATCTGAAAGAGCCGCATTCTTGTGTCAACCACAGCTTTCTCCAATTTACCGAGTTTAAGTCATTTTAGTGGGAACTATAGGTTTAATGGGAACTGTTTCTGGACACCTGTTTCTGCACAGCTGGAAATGCTGCAGTATTGGATGGTGCCTACAGAGGGCGCGGTGCGTTCAGTTCAGGTAGAAACCAGTTCTTGATGTTTTCATTTTGAGTTCAGGAGAGAGAGACACAAATGCGTAGTGGACACGTGTGTATTAACTGTAGCTCATTTCTGCTTCATTTGCTTTAAAATGTTTAATAGAAATTATTAATAGTTTTTAATGTTTCTTTTTTAATAGATTTTTTTTATGTTGTAGTTCTTGCTTGGCGTTTCTGTAGTACACCCCATACTGTGGCTGTCCACCTGTGGTGGAGGCTGACTTTGGTAAGCATTGCAATAATCCACATTCGTTCTTTTTCTGTGTGTGGTGTTCATCTGGATGTGAAATGGACGAGCCTAGAAAACCTTTTTGTGCCAGAAATTAGGGAAATACTCAAAAGACTCATTCAATTGTGACCATTTCCGCATCAAAATTAATTATGATTAAAATGTGAACCACTTTACACAGAGGAATCCTAACAGACACCACCTTAACCAAATCATAAAATTAAAATCACCGCAATGAGGAAAATCCAAACTGACTATCTGAAAGGATGCATTTAAAAAACACCAAAAAGCATCACTTCTCGTCGGTGGTATTCCTGCCCCAAATGCACCCTCTGAACCTGATTCTGAGGAAACTTTCGACAAAAGCACGTTGAGAGACGGTCACCTGACTGCCAGACCTGTGCTGTTCTAACATGCGGAGGTGAAGCTGAGTCTAGGGATCAGATAGAAAGCAAAGAAACCAAAGGTAAAGGGTGTCCCAAAATTCTCACAAGAAGTAATTTTGATAGCAAACACAGGTTTGTAATTAAAAATTGTAAATTTTTTATTGATTCATAAAGTATACAGTATAGGGTTATGTATGGAATAGCATATCGGGTAAATGGCCTCCACGGCTTTGCTGGCACATCCGCACTCTTTTGTTGAAATTTTCCATGACCGTTTTGCATAAATGTGGCTGAATTTCGATGAGGCTCATTTTCATCTTGATGGCCTGGTTAATCGACAAAATTGTCACATTTGGGGTTCAGAAAATCCACGAGTGATGGTTGAGAAACAAATGCATCCACAGCGTGTCACTGTTTGGTGCGGATTTTGGGCTGGAGGCATCATGGGACCATTCTTCTTCAAAAATGCGGCTGCTCAGGCAGTAACAGTTAATGGTGCTCAATATCGCGACATGATAATCTATTTACCTGATATGCTATTCCATTCATAGGCCTATACTGTATACTTTGTGAATCAATAAAAAAAATTACAATTTTTAATTACAAGCCTGGGTTTTCTATCAAAATTACTTCTTGCGTGAATTTTGGGACACCCTTTATAAAGGGAAAGCTTCCTCCGTATTGATTCAGGATCTGGAGAACTGACCCCATGTCACTGTCCTAGGACGTGTGAAACATCTGAAAATGAATGGGCTTATCACAGGCTCCTGTGTGTTGTTCTGTCGCCTGGTACATTCTGTAGCAAGATTAGCAGCCCTTGGACCCGGAGCTGGGACAAGCGTGTCCTCCCCGGTGGATGGTCACGGGGAGAGTGTTTTTGGCTGTGAGTGGGGACTGATTTCTGAATGGCTCCAAAAAGAAAGAAAAGAAGATCTGTGTATACTTCCTACACATGCAGGGGACGTTTGAAATTATTTTAAATTTTTAAAAGCACTTAGAGATTAAAGCTTACAAATAAAATCTGATTTGGCATTTAAATGGTCTTATGCTTGATTAGCGATCATTTCATAAAAACGAGCTTAGCCTTTCAGGGTGTGGCAGAAACTCAGACTGGAGCCAAGAGGTCCCCTCTGAGGCCCGTGGAATCAGCAGAAGCCAAAACAAAGCGAAGGCGATTTCGTGTCTTGTTTTGCTTTTCTAAGAGAATGTGGAAGCGCGTTTGTGTGGAACAAATTACTCTGAGGGTCTCCTCTAGCCCAAGGATTCCGGAAAGTAAAAGGAGCTATTTCCAGCATGAGACTGACAGCCCAAACAGGAAATAACACAAAATAAGCAAAACCCCTAACACGCCCCCCACCCCCCGCCTCCCCACCGCAAAGCCTTCCCTTCTGCTCCTCGGGCTGCCCCTCCGCCTCCCTGTGGGCTGAAACGTGGAAACGTCCAGGTTACGGAGCTGCCTTTGAGAATGTGGGCCAGCGCGAAGCCATGCGCAACGGGAAAACACAAAACCCAGGAAGGCTGCTTTCTCATTCAATCCAATAAATATTCTTTGAACTCTCTTGTGCAAAGCCCACTGACCTCAAAGTCAACCCAGAGGAGGCGCCAAAAGCAGGAAATGTGCAGCGAAGGGGATTTCTTTTCTTTCATTTCTCACATTTTTTTTTACGCAACGATATGACCTTGACATCAGACAATATCAAAGGGGTTTAAGTGGGTTTTTATCACCGTACTATTTACATTTCCCACAGTTATGAAATAAAACCGTATGGACTATGTCTGACTCTAGAGAACGGATCACTTGTTCCTCCGTGAAATGGAAAATAATGCTGGCTGCTTGGTGCTTGTCTGAAATACCAAACCAGGGCGCGCAGGTGGGAGTGTGCGAGGGTCCCGATTACCTGAGAGACCAGAAAAGCGAAAGGTATTTGCTATAAAATTGCTTTTGTTCATCACCCGCCTTCACAGGATTGACACGAAAGCAGCTCTGCATATAAAGGCAACGCTGCAAAGACCAGACGCGGAGTCCCTGGAGCCGGTAGGTGAGGCGCTGGCCCCGAAGCAGGCGGCCCCAGGACGGCCTTTCAGAGATCAAGTGGGAAGGATGACAAGGGGAGGGGGGGTGTGGGGGGGCGCGTTCTGCAGGGAGGGGGGCCAGCAGGCGGGCGCCGGGCCCTTGCTTACGAGTGCAGACAGGATGGAGGGAAGCGGCCGCCTCCTATTGAAGAAATAACATTGGCCGCATTCAGGTGGTCCTGGTCTGGTCGGAATGTGCACACACACACACATACATACACACACACACACACACACACACACTCACACACCCCGTAGCAGCCGCAGCCATGGTAGCATCGGCCAAGCTGGGCAGGACCTTCAACACTGGGTGCTTTGTCTCCTTCAGGCCACAGAAGGCACTCTCGGGGCAGGAGCTGCTCCTGGGTTTGAGCCAGGAAACAGGTTCCCAGAGATGGAGTTACCTGTCCAAGGTGAGCCCTCCGCCATTGCCTTTCGCGGAGCAGGATGCGAGCAGATGCCACAGGGAAAGAATTCCAGCAGATCTGCCAGTGATGCTGGCTGAGGTGGGTGGGTTTAGCAAATGGTTCTTTCTCCCATAACATCCATAATAAGCATGGCTCGCACAGCAGGAAGAAAAGCCAGGGCCCATACACCTTCGCGTCTGAGGAGCTGAGAGTCAGGCCCTGGGCCAGGCAGTAACTGTGTTGTGGCGATCACAGCACAATGAAAGTGGGCACTGCAGTGAGGCTGGGCAAAGCAAGGTGTTGCTCAGACTTATTCTTAGAAAAGCGAGTTATACAATACCCAGGGGGAAGTACTGAGCTTTGAAGACGAAAAGAAGTTCGTAATTGCTCAAAAGTATATAAACGTGCAAATCAAGTCTAAGTAGGGATACCTAACGAAGTCCCAAGAAGTGCTGAATCAATGAATAGGGATAGCAAGTATTTTCCTCTTTTATAGTAAAGAATTTTACTTTTATAATAATACAACTTTGGTGTAGAAAATGCAGAATAAAATCACAGTAGATAGGCCTTATCTTCTTTATATGCACATGTAGGGGTAGGCATATAAAGCTTTATATTTTGCTTTTTCTCATTGATGTGTTGTCAGAGTGTTAAAGGCCTTTCCTTCGGTGAGCCAGCCATGAGTAGAAAGGAATTCAAGTGAGAGCTTTCAAGAACAAACTTGAACAGACTTGGCTCAAAGTAGGAGGCTCCATGAACCTGATAGCAGACCAAGCATTTCAGTACCAGAGCCAGGCCAGGCCAGAGGGGCTCTCCTGCAGTGTAGAGCTCCAAGGATGAGCAGTGGCCGTTCACAGAGAAGACACCTGATTTCGACTTGACTGTTCAAGATTTTGCATGTTCCTGAACCCCTGCGTCCAAGCTCAAGTACACACAGGATCAGTTCTAATCCCAGCTATGGAGATAAGCAAACCAAAAAAATAGATTCACCCAAGAGTTCTGAAGGGTTTGAAGAGAAAATTTAGGAATCGTCCTCCAAGTAAGCCGGGTACCAGAGAGAAAGGAGGATTATTTGAATGAGTGGGAAGAGCCGCGTAAGAAAGGCAGAGACCACCCTGGCCGGGTAGCTCAGTTGGTTACAGCATCATCCCATTTGCCAAGATTGCAGGTTCTATCCCCGGTCAAGGGCACATACAAAAATCAACCAATGAATGTGTAACTAAGTGGAACCACAACTCAATGTTTCTCTTCTCTCTCTCTCTCTCTCTCTCAATAAAAAACATAGTCAAAGACCTTACCAGTGACAGTGGAATTCCGTGGTGTAGCTGCACTACTGTGAAAGGAATTTAAGCCATGGAAGGAGAAGTTTCTCTAAGGAAAAATGTCCTTGACCGAGTACATGCACACGTGCAAACGTCACTGAGATTATAGGCGAAGGCGATTTTAAACAACGAGCAAATACAAAGGTGTTTCATTATGTTCTAAAAAATAGACTACAGAAAAGAACTGAAGGGTGTGGACAGAGACCTGCTTGTAGGTGAGGATAAGCATTCGGTGTCTCTTGGAGATCTGGGCTAAGAAAGATTGCATTTTGTTTTTATGAAGAATTGCAGGAGAGAAAAAGTAAACAATGACAGTAACCTTTTTAAAGCCTTTTCAAGCCACAGTGCTAACTCAGAAGGGATGCGTTCTAGGGAAGAAGCTAGGAGTAGGCTGACGAGCAGTACACGACCTTCATCGGAAAGAATTGTGTTCGTGGAAAACATACCCAGAACATAGGGGCTGCGGCTGTGGCCTGAGCTTTCCATCACAGAGGCCAACCGGGCCTGCAGCATTTGAAATCACGCTGCCAGCGCGGCAGAGGTGGGTGAAAAAGCAAAACCGAAAAAGGACCAGATTTTATCATTCAGCGAACACTGAACACCTGACCTAGGGGGTGTCGGATGTTCTTGGTGGTGGGTACATTCTATCAGGGACAGGAAGGAAAAGGAGACCCCTGCTCTTGTGGAGTGTACATTCCAGGGTTTCTTAAGAACAGCAATTGTTGCCCTGGCTGGTGTGGCTCTAGAGCGTCCACCTGCGGACTGAAGGGTCCCGGGTTCGATTCTGGCCAAGGGCACATGCCTGGGTTGTGGGCTCGATCCCCGGTGCGGGGCGTGCAGGAGGCAGCCGATCCATGATTCTCTCTCATCATTGATGTTTCCCTCTCCCTAGGCACTCCTCTGTTAATCAATAAAAATATATTTTTTAAAAAAGAGCCTTGCTGGTCTTGCCCCTTGGGAGTTCACCTGCCCGGGAGGTGGGCAGGACAAGGCCGTGCCTGGGGTCAAGGACGAGAGAAGGAGGTGGCACAGGGAACCGCGATGAAAGGTCTCCACCAAGACCGGCTGAGAGCTGTGGTGAAACTCATAACCGAACTGATTTCACCTCCCATGTCCCCATGTCACTCTCAAGGGGACCCGGTCTGAGCGCGCCGGCCGGAGAAGGGGCGACGGGTCACAAAGACCCAAAGCTCAGGGTCCCGGGGGACGCACCCCTTTGCCGCCCTCAGTCAGGAAAGGGGATGGAGGGAGAGCGGACACCAGAGCAGGTGCTGGTCAGGGTGCCACTGGGGCCATGGCGCCGAGCACCTGCCTGGGGACACTGGGGGCTGCTGCCCCCTCACCTGTGGCCTGAGCTGTGTCCACGCCCCGAGGGAGCACCCATGTCACTGAGGGGCCCAGTGCCCATGTCCCCGCTCAGAAACCACCCTCAGGCGGAGGCCCTGCCTGCCAAAGCCGGGGCGGCGCGGGCACCTCCTGGGTGAGCGCGGAGACAGCGCGGCATGTGCGGGGTCCTGGACACACGCAGAGGAGCCTGTTCTCACCCCAATAGGAGCCAACACCAGCCCTGCCGAGAGGGCTCAGGGAGTTCCGGGAGGCAGGAGAGCAGAGAGGCCAGGTCCCTCCGCATCGCCGGGACTGGGGACGGATGCCGCACGTATCTAGGTGTCTCTGCACACAGCTGGGCAGCGGCCTTTCCTGGCCTCAGGGTCTCAGCGCTGTGCAGGCAGCTGGGCAGCGGCCTCTCCTGGCCCCGGGGTCTCAGCGCCGTGCGGGCAGCCCCTGCTGCGGCTTTCCCAGCAGCTGAGCAACGATCCCCATCTCCGCAGGCGCTCTGGCCGGGCAGTGTGGGCGCAGGATCCCTGGCCCCGGTGCCCTGACCACTCAGTGACCGCCAGCAACTGCCCATAGCAAGCGTCCCTTCCGCTGGCCATGAAGCCTCCTTCAGGAGGTGCCCTCGCTGCGTGACTCGGGACGGAGGCCTGCCCGCAGACGGGTGGCTGTCCCGTCCTCACAGGTCACTGTCCTTCCTTCCCCAGCCCAGCGGCCACCGAGTCCTCCAGGCTCCATGGAGAGCCACGCCTCGGGGTGCGGGAGCCGAGGGGGCGGTGGGAAGTGGAAGTGGTGCTGGACCTGCTGTGAGGGTGAGAGTGAGAGTGGGGGCCGCGTGGGAAGGGACGGGGTGACAGCGAGTGAGGAGACGCATGTGGGAGGAGCGGAGGCGTGAAGGTCAAGGGGAATTTGGCGGCTGCCGTGACCCGCCGCTCACCAATGGCCTCCAAGCCCCGTCACTGATGCTCCGACTTGCTTGGAGGATGGGGGGCAAGAGGGGACGTTTTGGGGGGTGAGGAACATCCAGAAAATGTGCAAGTCAAACGTTCCACCACAGGGAACAACGGGGCGGCCACCTTGATGCTTTATTTAGTGCTCGGAGGGACCGGGGGCGGGGGGGGGGGGACTGGCCACGGAAACCACGAGGCCATCCACGGAGGTGGCTGTGGTCGCTGGCCTGCCTCCCGGGCAGCGGCTCCCGGCAGGACGCCTAGCGATCAGGCATCGCCGTGTCCCACGTGTTTGCCATTAGTTTCCAGGCATTACTCCGAATGCTTCAAAAAGCAAAACACAGACAAACAACCCCAAACAAACACAACGGGCTTTCCCAGAGGAAACAACTTTGTCTTCACGGGGAGGGCGTGCGGTTTGCCTCTGGGTAACTCACAGATGGATGGTGGCCCGGACTTTTCCGGATGTGCCTGTTGCTGCTTCGGGCAATGCACGCATCTGCCTCCCACAGTCTCCCAACCCGCGTCCTCAGGCAACAGCGGGACCCACTCAGAAGGTCTGGGTGCCTGATGGGCCCCGCCACGAGCTCGCTGTGATTCGGGCAAGCACTGGGCTCACTCTTTGTCCCGTCGCCCACGCATCCACGCGCTCTCTCAGTGGCCTCAGACCGAGACCCTGCTGTGTCCGTGCCGTCGCCTTTCCTCACGTGTAACTTAGAGGGCCTGCCCTAGAGCAGCGCAATGTTGACATCAGCCTTCAGGTTAAATGCCCCATGTCTTTCGAGAATGGATAGAAAAATCTACATCTCTAATACGGCATACCAACTTGCTATGCGTTTATCAAAGCAATGGGCTATGTATTTTCAAATGAATAGCCTGTATTATTATTTTCTTCATTGGATATTTTTACACCATAAAAGTGTGCCTGTTTTAACAGGCAGACATCAGATAAGATAAAAAGAAAAGGCTAATTCTCATTCTGCCTTATTGTGATAATTAATAGTAACACCAGTATTCCCTATTTTTCTCTATGATCATAAAAATATAGGGTGTCACGCTAGCCAGTTTGGCTCAGTGGATAGAGCGTCAGCCTATGGACTGAAGGGTCCCAGGTTTGATTCTGGCCAAGGGCACATGCCTCGGTTGTGGGCTCATTCCCCAGTGTAGGGTGTGCAGGAGGCAGCCAATCAATAATTCTCTCTCATCATTGATGTTTCTCTCTCTCTCTCTCTCTCTCTCTCTCTCTCTCTCTCTCTCTCTCTCCCTCTCCCTTCCTCTATAAAATCAACAAAAATATATTTTAAAAAATGTAGCCATAGCATATATTACTCTGCTAATTGTTTATTTTGCGTTTCTCTAAACATTCTTCTAGGTTCCAACAGATAGCTCCAACCAATGATTTTTAGTGGCCAAATCATATTTGAAAATTATGAATGGGCCAAATTTGTGTGATCACTTCGCTATGATGGAATATAGGGAAGGTTTTTTTTCTAATTATTTTTTAAGGTCACTATAATCAGTGCTATCGTAGAAATATTTGTCTAGATCAGTGGTTCTCAACCTTCTGGCCCTTTAAATACAGTTCCTCATGTTGTGGCCCAACCATAAAATTATTTGTGTTGCTACTTCACAACTGTAATGTTGCTACTGTTATGAATCATAATGTAAATATCTGATATGCAGGATGGTTTTAGGCGACCTCTGTGAAAGGGTCGTTCGACCGCCAAGGGGGTCGCGACCCACAGGTTGAGAACCGCTGCTTTAGCCGTTAATTCTGGCTTTGACTGACTTTGCCTGATGGGAGCCTTTTCCCTTTCCTGCCTGCAGTAGTTCTTTGTCTAGTTGGCATATTAACAGGTATCGGCATCATGGCAGAAATACCAAGCAAGGTAAGTGGACATGGCTGCGGGCGCTGGTCCTTAGCTGAGCACTGCTTGCGGTGTTGCCTTTCACCCTCACCTGAGCAGGACAAGATGCTGTGGCTATCGCTTGGTTTGCAGGTAAGTTCATGATAATGATGATCAGCTCATTCCTTAGAAATAATCTACACATTCCTCATGAATGTCAGAGGCGTTTTATCAATGACACATTCTCAGTGTCCTGACTTCAAATACAGACTGACATGAAGATGTTGAAAGGTTAGCCGTGGCTCTCTCTCGGGCTTTCTCTTGTGCTGAGACCCTGAGAGCGCAGAGCTGTCTGATTTTGTATTTATGGGGGTTGCCCCTTGACATTTTGACCCAAAATAGAAGTAAATGTAAGTACTGACCCCAAAGGCCAAGGGCTCAGAGCACAGAGCGGTGGTGCAGTGGAGGCGGCCCCGCTGGAGGGAACTCTCGAGGGGGCGGGCGGGCAGGCAGGGCTGCCCGGTGTGGTCTGGGGTTTTCTGTCTTCTGCCTCCTGCTGCTCCCTTGCGTTGTGGCTGACTACTAACAATCGGAGAGACAGGGTGGACTGGTGGGGGGGACTCTGAGGTTTCAGAAAGCTGCTCACCGAGCAGAGAGAAAGTGCCTCCGGGTCGGTGAAAATGGCCACAGCGAGCCTGATCGCGGGGCACAGCACACACGGGGGGCTTAGCCGGCTGTGAAGCAGGAGCTTCTAAAACCCAAAGAGCAACGAGCGGGTCTTAGGAAAAGGAAACAAAGTCCCCGTCAAGGTGCATCCGCTCAAGTGTGGCAGGAACCAGGAGGCACCACTCAGGATTTATAAGTTAAAGGTCCATGATTCTATGGAGATGTGCTGTGTCTTTAAATCTCACTCTAAGTGAGATTTCACGCGTCTGGTGACTGTTACGGGTTCTCTTCGCTGCTGTAACGCCGGGTGAAGGTGCAGTGAGTGACACCCCCCACAGCAAACCTGCAGAGCTGGGCCCCGCTGGCGGTGCAGAGCTGGGCAGTGTGGACCCGGGGGCCAAACGCTGGGGGTGGGACCAGCACCACGTTCTTGGCTTTGGTCCCTGTCCCTGGCAGAGCTCCTGAAACCCCTGGGACCCTGAGAGGTGGGTGAGGTCTCCTGTTTCTCAGAAGCATCCTTTGACCACGCCTACATTTATGCTAATGAGGTGGCTCAGGCTGGGACCTAGAGGTGGCCTCAGGCTGCTATGCCCAGCTCCCCTCCCTCCCATGCCTCGCCTTATACCTGGCTTCCATTCAGCCATTCCTGAGTTGTATCCTACATAATAAAAGGCTAATATGCAAATTGACCAAAGGTGGAATGACCAGTCGCTATGATGCACACTGACCACCAGGGGGCAGACACTCAATGCAGGAGATGCCCCCTGGTGGTCCGTGTGCTCCCATAGGGGGAGTGCCACTCAGTCAGAAGCTGAGCTCAGGGCTGGCGAGTGCAGGGGTGATGGGAGCCTCTCCTGCCTCTGTGGCAGCGCTAAGGATCAGTGACCCAAGTGGTAAGGAGCAGTGAGCAGGCAGGTGGTAAGGAGCGAGGGGTCCTAGACTGTGAGAAGGATGTCCAACTGCCGGCTTTGGCCTGCTTCCCAGGGGGAGTGGGCCTAAGCTGGCAGGCAGACATCCCCCGAGGAGTCCTGGACTGCGAGAAAGCACAGGCTGGGCTGAGGGACCGCCCCGCCCTCCCCCCCGGCCGCCCCAGTGCATGAATTTTGTGCACCAGGCCTCTAGTAGTAATAATAGTAATAATAATAATAATAATAATAATAATAATGAATTAATAGATCAGAAGTGACACTATCACAACAGAAGAGACAAGTAACCTGGTCTTATTGCCCCTGAGAGCCCCCTGAAGTGCATAACTGAAGTCTTGAGTTTTTCTATACTTCACTCAACAATTCCCCTGTCGGAATTCGCCCTAAGAAAACAAAAGCGAATGTGTGCAAAGATTTAAACACATGAATACTCGTAGCATTGTTCCTAATAGCAAAAGAGTGAATTCCGCCTAAAGGCCTCAAACAGGGAATCAGTTAAATGAATCTATACAACTATGTAACTGGATACGATGGATAGAAATATTTACTTGGGGAAATATTCATGATACACCCACAGAAAGTGTAGAAAACAACTTGTGCACCATGACCAATAGTCAAAGAGAAAAATGGAGAGGTCGAGAGAGGCCTGCCAGCCTTGAGTGGCCGTCTGGGGTGGTGGGGTTAAAGGTGAGTTTCTTTTTTTCCTCTTTGGCTAAATTTTGTGAACGTTAAAGCCTTTTGCATAAATATAGTACCTCTTACAGTTGCCACACACAGAAAGAACTGGCTTATAACTCATGTTTTAATGTTATAATCCTATATAATAAAAGCTTAATATGCAAATTGTCCGAATGGCAGAATGACCGGTGGAACGACCAGTTGCTATGATGCACACTGACCATCAGGGGGCAGATGCTCAACATAGAAGCAGCCCCCAACCCACAGGCCCCAGGCCAGCTAAGGCGGGTGCCAGCGGGGAGCCCCCGGCCCCGATTGCCCTGCTGGTCACTCCACAGATTGTCCCTGATCGCTGGCCAGGCCTAGGGACCCTACCCATGCATGATTTCGTGCACCGGGCCTCTAGTTAGAAAATAATAAAACTACTTTCAAGGAGAACGAGAGGGGTGAGCAGAAGGCACGTGCAGGCTCATCGGCAGTGGTCGGAACCTGTGTGTGTGGCCGGGAGGAGCGCAGCCACGCTACAGGCTGGACCCGTCCCCGCATCACCACTCACTCCGCAGACACTTGCGGCACGTCCATGCTGCCCGCTGCGATCAGCCCTCTGCCCGTGAAGAGCAGCGAGCCGTTCCGCAGAGACGACTCGGAGCCATTGGGGAAAACCGAGAACCACGAACTGCAGTTCACTTTCCTGTGAGGCTTGGAACCTGCTCCGACCTTAGATGTAAATGTGATGAAGACTTGGCAAGCTGGTAACATGGGAGCCCCTGTGGGTCAGGCTGTGAGCCGCAGCCCCCAGGCTCACGTTCGGGGTCCCGATGACGGGCCGGGCTCCGGTTCATTGCTGTCAGTCACCTTCCCCTTCCTGTTTGTGTTCTGAAGGACCGTGCAATCGAGTGCAGAGCAAAGTGAGAAAAAATGTAAAGGCCACTCCCCCCGATGCAATGAATTTTAAAATACATTTTATGTTGCTTTTTAGTGGGCTGGTCTCTTCTGCAGATTGAGAACACCAGCCTGAGACTAGGAAGAGAATAGCGGGACCTGCTTGGTTAGAACAATGGACGCAGTTGGGCTTGGAGAGCAGGTGCCCTGGCTTAGAAACAGTTCCCAGATGGGTAGCAGAGAAAGCGCTCCTCTAGCCCAGTTTCCTGGGACAGTGAGTCCTCTGTGAGTTAATTGCGATTCTATCTAAGGGAGCAGTGCATTCAAAGGGTAAAGTCCTAGCAAGAATGCTCCATCAGTACGAAAACTGGCAAATAATATAGTGACGAAAAGTGAGGAATAGAAATGCATTTCCAACACAACCTGAACACCACTGGCCTACATCCTGCGGTAAACCTATCTCTGAACAGAGGCATACAGAGTGTTCAGAGCAGAAGCCTCCCAGAGATGAGAAAAGCCATTTGCTGAGGGGATGAAATTCAAATGTCCAACTTGTATGAGTAAAAGGGATCCAACCCACAGCCAAAGCGAATTTCCAAACCTTAGTCCCTCTATCTCCCCCCATTCTTCTCTCACTCAGTGGCTTTCCACGGCTTCCTGTCAGAGCAACATGAAGGGTCAGGAATTTATTTCCAAATTGCCGTGGAAGCCACGTTTTGTTAATGCAGCCTCTTCCATCATTTTTTGTTGTTAATCTTTGCCTGAGGATTCTTTCTCCATTGATTTTTAGAGACAGTGGAAAGGAGGGAGTGAGAACAAGAGAGAGAGGAACATCGATGTGAGAGGAGTGCATTGACTGATTGCCTACCTAACGCACCCTGAGTCTGCCCTGGCCTGGCCGGCGGAACCTTGACCCAGGTGCCTGCCCTTGACCAGGAATGGAACCTCACACTCTAACCACTGCACCACACTGGCCAGGGCTCTTCCATCGTTTTAAATTGGCTTTGAACCATGTCAAGTTCAAGCCAGGGGAATGAGTGGACTGCCTCAGAAACCGTCCTGTATCTAATGACGACATTGGAGGAGAATCCTTCAACTTAAACTCTGAAGCCTTCTGCAAAAAAAAGCCAATTTATTCAGCTGGCCTCAGGTGTCATCTGCCTGGGGCCTCACATAGGCCACCAAGCCAGCGAGGGGCCGCCACAGTTAGTATCAAAGCCGTTCCCATCGAGATAACAGCTGTCAGACCCAGGCTCCTAGACACGGATTTCACCCAGGGAGGCAGCCAGGCCTGACCAGTCACTGACAAGGAGGTTCTTTGAAGCACCCTAACTTGATATTCTTCCCAACAGTGTCTCTCCAAACACGCCCTAGCACATAGTAGGAGCTTTTCAGGTGATCGCTGCATTGATGTCGGTATAAAGTACTCAAAATGGACAGACAGCAAGCAGGTTCGCACAGACACATTCTGGGCGTCCTGTGTGAGCCGGGCCTAGCGGGATGGGAGTCCGTGCCTATCTCCTGGGCCTCGTTTGCTGGAGGGCTTTCTCCAGATGTCCATCCAGCTGAGAGCACGTCTTCCCACCGCCCCCTGTCGGAAGTCTCTGTGAGTTCTTCCCGCCAGTGCAGGCTAATTTATCTAACATGTCGCACACAGACGCAGGGCAGACACGCCACTGTCTTATTTTGGAAAGAGAGACTCAGTTAGACTGCTGCCCAGAACCCAAGAGGCCTTTGATGTGTCGGGAAGACTGACAAATTTGTTTCGTGAACGTCAGCATTGAGACGATGTAAAGCCTGGCTGAGAGTTCGTAACATTCCTGAGGAAAAGGCAGGCTTTCTGCTGGACTGCAAGTCGTTGGAAGTCTTTATCCATCACTTCAAGATCAGAGTCTCTCCTGCCCGCCGACGCGACAGGCGGGGACGGGGATAACCTGTCTGGGGAGGTGAGTGACGTGGACGGCAGTGCGTGGACAGCAGCGTCTACCTGTCCGTTTGCTGCCCTCCCAGGACAGCTTCGTTCAGGGCCAGGAGAGAAGGCGGTTAAAGATAAGAAGGCAAAAGGATTGGGAAAATGCTGAGGACAGTGTGAAAGAGATCGGTTTAGCTTTGGCTGGCCACATCCACCCTCTTCTCCAGCGAACACATCTGCCCTCCACCCCGTAAACACCCCCTCACTTCTCTCCCTCTATGAGCAAAACATGGGCTGCTAACGGCGGCATCCGAGGGCTGTGCTGTCCACATGGGAACAACACACGGTGGTTTAATGTTCTTCGAGTGCACCCGTGTTCTGCATAAAGACACTCGAGTGCTTTGAACCTGGGGAGACACAGGAGCTGTAGGTGTGTGTGACGGCCGTCCCTGGTTCCCAGAGGCCGTGGGTAAGGGAGGCCGCGTGTGGTCCTGTTTCACACAACAGTTTAGTGAGACGGAGCATTAGGCCAGGTGAGAGTGTGCTTGGTGAGAATCGCACATTCATCTCGCCCTCCTGGGACTACCTCTACCTCAGGCTGCAGTGAGTTATAATCGTTCTCCTTGCATTTCTTAAAACAAGTGTTAGGACAGGCAAACATCTATCTTGGAAAATTAAAATGCGAGCTGGCATTCCAAAGGTACTCTAAGCAAGGACGCCCCCGGGTCCACGATCCGCTGCGTGGGGCTGCCTCTAACACGGTAACGGGGATATAAAACCCATAAAATATCGCTTTTACTTGGATAATTTCCCACTGGGGTCAGCTGTTTCCTCTACTCCTTTGCTTTCACTGTGAGAAGAGCTGGGCATTAGGACAAGCGCATCTGGATGTTAAAGCCCTTAATGTGACGGCCAGTGGCACCCCTGCAGAACCGGAGGCGGGGGGTGTTCAGGGGGACAGCGACCGCAGGAGGGCGAGTCCACACTGGCTACCCTGCCCCACCCTCCGCCTCACTCTCCCTCTTCTGACCGCATCTCCCCTCCTCCCACAGGGGAACATTCTGTGAGGTGTGCGCGCCCTTCTCAACACAAGCAGCGAGGCCATGGATCCCTTTCTGCGAGCAGTTAGGACAATGTCTTGCCAATAAAAGGTGGCAAATAAGACATCAAAGAACTACCATCTGGGCCAGTGAGCGAGGGAGGCTGGAGAAAAGCCATCAGAGGTTGAGGGTGTGGACGGGGCTGAGGAAGGGACCTAGTGAATTTCTCAGCCGAGGCCTGAGCTAAGGATGAAGCATCAGGAGAGAAGATGGAGCTACAGGCACCTTATTCAGGCAACAGCCGTTTCCTGGGAGCAAAGCTGTGCTGTTCAAGGTAAGGGACAGGAGGGCCAGCCTTGTCAAGGGCAGTGTACCAAGTGCTTTCAAAGTCAATCATCGCCACGGCCACCAGGACGCCTACCCCGCGGAGAGAAGGACAGAGTGTGCGTCAGCCAAGGCAACGGAAGAAGTGAAAGCAGGACAGCAGGTGCGCCCACAGCCCACCCTGGGCGCCCCCCGTCTCCTTATCTCCCCTGGGGGTTCAGGCAGACACGCTCTCTCCTGCTCTCACCGCCACCGGGTCCCAGAGTAGAACGTCGCCCGCAGGACCACACTGGCCGCTGCGGAAAGTGCTGTTACCTTTCGGAGTCTGCGGACGCCAGCATCCCAGGCTCTGCTCGCGCGTCTCCTGTCTGCTCAGGAGCTGGGCACATGGAATCTAAGAGAGAAAGTACACACAGGACGTGAGGCTTGGTCGTGTCCCAGGGGAGACACCCGAGTCTGTGGCTGGAGGAGAAACCGCCTGTCCCCCGAGGCCACGTGTTTCTCTCCACGGGTTTCCCCACCGCCCGGCGCGTGGACAGAGCAGACGGGCCTCCGCCTGGGCTCACTCAGGGGCGCACGTGGCAGCACAGCCACGCGGCCTGTCCTCCAGGGACATCTCGTGACAGGGAGGCGCTGCCCACCGCAAGCGAGGACAGCGGGACACGCGACGGGCAAGCGTGGGCTGTGACGCCGTCAGAGGGACGTGTTTGTGGCCAGTGCGCCCCCGTCCGGGAACGAGTCCTGTGGGAGGCCCGACCGGGGACCCCAACGAGGAGGCTTCTCAGGGGCCATTCATGCCGGGTCCTCCCGGGGGCGTCGGCGATAATTCCCACGATTGCCAGGATAAGAGGGGAACCAGGAATGTGAGTATTTAAGAGGAGGACATTTTAGAAACTGTGTTTTTAAAGGATTTTTTCACTTCCCGTGTTTTTCTAATGTTGATGACAACTTAAGCACCAAACGGTGCTCGACCATTACACCGACCTCAGGGGACCCCGGGAGGCGTGCAGCGGACCGAGGCCTTTGAAGAGCTGGGGGTGTTTAACGAGGCCGATTCCTGCAGGCGCTCCACGCATGTTCGACGTGTCTGGAAAGCACCCGTTGTCGGGATCCCGTTAGAAAATGCGGGCGCGTCGCATGTGTGGGAAGCATGCAGCCAGCTCGCCTCGGGTTTTATGAGTTTCTCTAATTGTTACAATAGCCCCTCAAAGCTGCTGGGTAAAGTGCTAGGACCAGGGTTTTTCCAGCGATGGGCAAGCTTGCTGTGCAGAGTGTGGGGGGCGGCATTGAACCCTGCTTTGTGGTCCGCTGTGGCGGCTGTTCAAAGCCACCCTTTGCCACCATGGCAGCCAGTGGCCAGATGAACGCAGATGCTCTTTGGGCCTGTGGAGGGACCACCAACCCCCACAGCCGTCGCTCAACTGGGCCAAACCGCAGTGTGAGCTTCTGGGTGCGGCCCCGGGAGAGGCCACGGTCTGCCACCGCCTCCGAGAGGCAGGCGTGGGAGGTGCTGCCCGAAAGGTGTGGCTGGAAATAAGGGCCACCCTGTGATTGTAGACGACGAGGTGCTTAGCATTTAATGAGCTCACTACAATCAGTGTGTGGGGTGATTTTTTAAAATGTCTCCCGTGGTGTCCTTGTGCCTAAAATGACTTTTGAAGCAATGTTACCTTCCCTCAGACCTGCAGGGGCACGGGGCATCTGGTGTGTCGGGGATCCCCGAATCTGAGATCCTGGAGAATGCTCTTGAGTTGGGACGCCCTCATCTTCCACGCGAGGTAGCTGAGGCCCTGGAGACCCCCCCTGGTTTGGCGGATTCTCGGCTGATCTGGGGTGAGATGGCAAGACATTGGACTCCTCGCCCCTGATTTGTGGTGTTGTCCGTAGCTGAACATTATACAGAGGCTATTTCAAATCTGAAATAAGGTGAGTCTACTTTTACCACTAAAACCCCTAAAAAGTAATATAGACCATTCTCACATTATAAACGAAACCTCCTAAGAGTATCCGTCTTAGGCAAGGACGTGGTATTACTTGAACCTTGGTGGGGAACGACCCCCAGAGCGGAGAGAGAACTTTCCAGACTTAACGTTCATCTCTCAGTGGGAGACTCACAGACGGTACCTCCAAGGCACTGCAAACAGACAGGACGGACCCGTTTACCGAACGCTGTGTCTCCTTCCCGAGCGGCTGTGATGGGCTGGGACTGGACACTTGTTATATTCCATCCAGGACGTGACAGTAGCAGCCAGGGATGAGGAGGAGGTCACTACCGCAGGCAGAGTTATAACTTCCCACGGTGAGTCCGTTTCCGCCGAGAGAGCAGCAGCAAGGGGGGCAGCGGGCAGAGGCCGTCGGCAATTAAAGGGCTCTTCTCTCCAGAGGAAGCGAGTAAGCCAACCCTGAGGACCGGCCTTCCAGCCCCGTGACTGTGTCTCTCCTTTCCCTTTTCTCTTTTTAGTGTCGGGGGCATGAACAGCTCAGACATGTCCTGGGTGCAGCACGCATGGCGTGGCTCTCTGACCGGCACCGCACCGATCACACGTCAGAGGGTGTTAAACCACAGATAAGGGACTCTCTGAAGTGCCGCCTCCTGGGCTTTTCACCGAGTCCTCCGGAGGGAGCATGGACCCCTGATGGCTCGGTGGTTTGGAGGAATGAAAACAGGCGCGTGCCCTGCCCAGACCCGGAGACGGCCCCCAGGCCCGGTTCCCCCGCGCACCTCCAATGGGCTCATAATCCCTGCACCATGTCACTCAGCCGTTTACCTTGCTTGACATTTTAAATATTTGAAACAGATCCTTCATGGGACAACCAAGGCAGACAACGGACACTGGGCTCTCATGAGAGCAGGTGGTAGCTGAGCAGGGATGAGCGGGTGGTCGGGAAGACAGGGTCCCCGGCCCCGGACCACCTGTGCCCAGAGGTGGCGTCTCCTGCTTCACCCTCAAGGGCTTAAACTATGACTCTTTGCGTTTTCCCACTTGACTAGGGTGTCTGCCGGCTACACTCCCATTTCTGCTGGCTTTTGGGTAAAAGTCAGAGGCCATCCTTTCGCTAACATCTGCGGCCTTTATCGGCAAGGTCACCGAGAAGCCGGGAGGTTCCCCCACATGGCCCAAGGACCCGGGGTCTTTGCTGTCACCATTGGTACGAGGTGTAGCGGTGACACAACCCTGCTATGCCAACGTGGCTACTGTACTAGCCCCTGAGACCCCTCTTCTGAAATGACTTCCAGGATCAACGCCTCGTTCTTTTGAGAAACTTGGAAACGAACTACGTGATCAGAGGAAAGTTTGGTGCGTAAGGGGATGAGAGTAAAGCTAAGGTCCTGCAGTGGCTTCTAACTCTGAGGTTGCTTCCTTTTCCTGTTGCAGACCTTGAACATCTCCTTCTCTGCACCCACAGGCGCGGGGCAGCGCGGTGACTGCGAGGGGCCGGGAAGTGGGGCGTCCCTGCTCCCCAGTGACTCTCCCCTGGGGCGAGGGGGTGACAGCCCTTCGTACCTCTGCCTCCTGTTCGCTAAGATGGGGATAATATCAGCTCCCTCACTGGGGCTGAATGGTGACTTCGAGATGTCACATGTATTAAACATGTGTGTAAAATTCATACAGTAAAGCTTGGCATGCGGTTAGCACAATATACATGTTAATGGGTGTCGTTTAAATGGGGCCTCAGGGGATAAATAACTGTGGTCCGTGCACCACTTAGACTAAGGTTGGAGGGGTGCCCTGCTGGCATATGGGGGGCAGGTTGGTAGGATATGGCTGCCCAGGCCCCTCTCGACTCTAAAACTAAACGGTTCTAAGATTCCAAGTAAAGAAATAGGTGTTTGCCTGCAGGAAAGTCACCCTCCTGTTGAGAACGGGGGCCTCGGAGGCCACATCAGGGTGTTCATTGTCCTGTCCCGGGGCCCAGCGTGGCCCCTGCCCACGGTGCAGGCCTGGCGTGCTGAGAGCAGCAGAACAGATCGCAGGGACGATGCCTGGCTGTAGAGACAAGATGTCAAATGAAAAACACGTGGTGCGGACAGCTACGCGTTTGAGGAGAACAGGACCGACTGTGGCCAACAGCTGGAAGGCACACACCGATGTCTTCCCTGGGAACCATGGAATCAGAATTTCTGAGACAAAAGGATCCCCAAAGGTCCTATCCATTTCCCCTACCAGTGGTCGGCAAACTGCGGCTCGCGAGCCTCATGCAGCTCTTTGGCCCCTTGAGTGTGGCTCTTCCACAAAATACCGACTTCTGTGCATGGGCCATGAAGTTTCAATCACACTGTACGTGCGCGCCCACACGTGGTATTTTGTGGAAGAGCCACACTCAAGGGGCCAAAGAGCCGTGGTTTGCCGACCACGGCCCTACACCAACACTCAGGTACTTTCGGTTGATTCTTATTTTGCCTTTTTATATCAAAAATATGAAATCAAGAGGGCTTAAAATTTTACTTAAAAATGTTTTATAATTTTGTTTTCCTGGGGGAAAGACTTGTGTACACCACATCAAATTTGTGGGAGCCAAAGACCTCAGAAGTGAGAGCACTGACTTCTAAGCTGAAAGCGAACACCTTTCTTTGGTTCCGTCCCTTGGTTCCTTTCTTCCGCCTCTTCTTCTCCCCCTTCCTCCCACTCCTCTGTCTAAGGCTTTCTTACTGCCAAGGAGCAGCTGTTGCTCTGGTAACTTCACCAAAAGACATCCCGGGGTCTGGGATGAGCGGAAGTACATCCGTGAGGATCACACGCTGTTTGATGGTTTAAGCAGACATCTGCACCACCCACAGCTCCAGAGCAACCCCACTTTACAGCATCAACTCACTTTGGGCAGGAAGCCACGTCGTATGAGCTTTCGCCACTCCTGGGGCAGCTTTGCACACACTTGGATGCTGGCGTCAGGTTCAAGGGCCAGGGCGTACCACCCATCATAGCAAACACGGCAAAAATAGGTTTCACAGACCAGGAGAATGTCCCGTTAAACACCGCCAAAGAGCGCTTCTCCTGCTGCCTACGCTTGTTACGCTGGTCAAGGCTGGGCTACAGCCTGGGAGGTATCAGAGCACGTGTGGTCGAAGCTTGAGAAAGCTTTGCCTGAGCCAGGCAGCCCTGGAGCCGAGAGTGCTTTTAGATCAAATGCTCCGCCCTCTGGGGCTTACAATTTAGAACTCGTCTTCCTTATCTGGAAACTCTGTTTCAGTCCAACGTCCATCTTTACAGAATTCAAAATCAGATGTCAACCAGGTTCGATGCATTGAAGATGAAATGTCTTAGGTAAGTACTTAAGACAATGAAAATTATCATCCTTATCCTATATAATAAAAGGGTAATATTCAAACAGACCGAATGGCAGAACAACCAAACAACCAATCAAAGCATAATATGCTAATGATATGCTAAGGCTGCTCAACTGCTCACTATGGCATGCGCTGAACACCAGGGGGCAGACAGTCAACTGTTCGACCAGTCGCTATGACATGCACTGACCACCAGGGAGCAGATGCTCCAACCTGTAGCTTAGCTTGCTGCTGGGGTCTGGCCGATCAATCTGAACTGAGTGAGACGGGCCAGACGTGCCCTGGAGCTCTCCCATGGTCCCTCCCCAGCCCGATCATGCACCAGTGGGGTCCCTCAGCCTGGCCTGCACCCTCTCGCAATCCGGGACCCCTCGGGGGATATCAGAGAGCTGGTTTCAGCTCAATCCCACAGGCCACTCCCCTTGGGAGGGCGCCCAACACAGGGCTCATGGCTAGTGAGCGCTGCTGCAGCGTGAGCCTCTCCCAATGGGGACTGATTGGGCGCGAGCCTGTGGCAGGCACAGTGGGGTCGGGATGAGAGGGAGAGGCAGGTAGGAGCTGCAGGCGGCGCTGGACTGCAGGTTTTGGCCTGATCTCTGCAGGCCACCCAGAGGGACCCCACCCATGCACGAATTCGTGCACCAGGCCTCTAGTGTCTACATAATGACAAACATGTTATAAGGAGATATGATCTACACTTATATATATACTATATAGAGAGAGGCACTTACATTGATGGGGGGGCATATTTTGGCGTATAAATATATAATGGTCTCTCATGGATCACACAAGACCTATTTTTTTTCTCACATGATAAAAAAATGAACTGGTTAGAACTGGGACGCATGAAGAATAACACACTAATAACCACATTAACTTATTGAAACGTAAAACCCAGAGCTGCCCCCCAGTTGCCACGCCCCTTCTCCAAGTGGGGTATGCTGAGTCCTGCACAGGCTTTGGGGCCAGAGCGAGTCCTCTGGGAATCCTGCTCTCAGCTTCTCTACAGGGAACTCGCATGTGAGGACATTTATGAAGCTGCCCGGCCACAGAGGCTTTTAGAGCTTCATGATATTTTCCCAGACGGTCGCCTTTGCCCTCCCACATCCAGTTTCAATTCAGCAACTCACCGGGATCACTCCAGGTAGGTTGGATAGGAAACACAATTCCTTTCACTTTATTTGTCCTCACGGATCATCAGCTTATATAACTTTTATTGAACTTCGGTTATTGCCAAAAACAAGTTACTAAGAGTTGCGGGAAAAACAAGACTGACTCTTGGTAAACGCATCACTCAGCTCTCCAAGGCGGGAGCAGGCGCCTGCTGTGGGCTGTGGTCACTCAGCACGCCCTGAGATCCATTCTGCAGGCCCAGGCAGCAGGGTTCCTCTGCACTGGCTGCGGAGGAAGGGGGTGGGAGGGCGGGGAGGGGGGGAGTGTAAGGTGGACAAAGAGCAATCCTTTGGGTCAGGCGCCCAAAAGCCCCTGCCGAGTCAGGATCTAACCTAAATTGGTGGCATTAGGTGGCGGCGAGGCCTGCGGTGAACAAGTAAATGAAAGTCCTGCCGAAAGGCTTTCAAATTCAATTTAAAGATAAGTGAAGGGAACAAACCACCGTGTTCTTTAAGACAAATCCTGGGCCTCACAGCGGCTACGGTTTATTTTCACAGCCTTTGGGACTGCCGGGGCCTGGGCCGGGGCCTGGGCCAGGGCCTGGGCCTATTGGGAAAGCTGAGCGCTCTGAGACCCTGGCCATTACCAGCGAGAAAGACGCGCGGAGGGAAGAGCCGCTGGATGAGGACCCGGAGCGGTTTGCTTTTATTTTCCTGGTCCCGGCTCCTGAATTAAAGAGCTGTGTGCTCTATTAGTCACTGTCTCTAGATTCCATTCCTCCTCTGAAGAGAGATGAGGGCCTGACTGGGTTACCTCTGATGCCCCTTGACTTCTAAGCTGTTATGACCATTGCCCCAGCCGGGTGGCTCAGTTGACTGGAGTGTTGTCCTGTACACCGAAAGGTTGCAGGTTCGATTCCCGGTCAGGGCACATGCCTTTGTTCCGGGTTCAATCCCCAGTCGGGCGAATATAGAAGGCCACCGATTGATGTTTCTCTCTCACATCAATGTTTCTCACTCTCTCTCTCTCTCCCTTCCTCTCTCCAAAACCAATAAACATATCCTTGGGTGAGGATTTTTTTTAAAAACACACACACCTAAGCATGTGTTCTAAGTTTTCATTCATGTATTTCCTCTAGCAAATAAGAACCCTACATCCTTTGTGCACTTCTGGCCCTTTCATCGGGTGTAGGAGAAGCTGGAGCCGAGGGAAGTCAGGCACCACTCTCACCGACAGCCATGGCTCGAGGGAAATGGAGACTAAGAAAGAGATTTGGGGCCACACGTTGTTGGTCTGAACCAAAAGAAAGAAATACCCCGAGAACGGCTGTTGGTTTTGTTTTGTGTGGGCGTTTTTCCATTTCATGTTTCTGAGAAAGGTGTCAGGTCGGGGGACTTTTATTGTCTATTTCCTTCTAGGAAGTCCTTCTGTTTTATGGCAGCGAGGTGACCTCCCAGGTTCTCTCTTGCTCAATCACATCTGGGCACCTGCAGGACTTCTGTGTGAAAACCTTACATCTGGGGACCAAAATGAGAAAAGTTCCTGCCCTAGCCGGTGTTGCTCAATGGATAGAGCATCAGCCCTTGGACTGAAGGGTCCTGGGTCCGATTCCGGTCAAGGGCATGTGCCTGGGTTGTAGGCTCAATACCTGTCCCTGGTTGGGGTGGGTGCAGGAGGCAGCCAATGGATGTGTCTCTTCCACATCGATGTTTCTCTCTCTGTCTCTCCCTCTCCCTTTCACTCCCTCTAAAAATCAATGGAATCCTCAGATGAGTATTAAACAACAAAAAAACCCGAAAAGTTCCTGAACCCAGAGTCAGGAGACCGAGCTCTGTCCCCGCAGCTGTCTCTAAACCTGCGTGTCCCTGGATGTGATAGCACCACCACCTCTGAAACAAGACGAGATTGGGCAAGAGAACAGCTAGGGGCCTTTCCGACAGTGAGAGGCTATGAAATTACAGGTCACCTGGGATTACAGGTCCTGCCACATGGCTCATGACATGGGGTCCTCCTGAAATATGAGCAGTGGCCAGTCCGTACCCTGTGGAAGGTCTTGTCCAGAGAACGGCCCCTCATTCTGCAGCAAGGCAGGCAGGAGCTGGCCCTGGGTCTTTGTGTGGCTCTATTTGGGGAACTATCCTAGTGTTGAGGGTTTCCACTGAAGAACCCCATTGTGGTCCCCCCAGCTCTAAACTCACCTTCCTGAACCTGTGTATTGGAAAGATAACTGGATTAAGGATAGAAAATGTGGGTCCCAGTCCGTCTCTGGCTCTCAGCAAGCCTTGTGACCTCTGGCGGATTATTTAAACTATCTGGGCTGGCTGGCGTGGCTCAGTGGCTGAGCATCAACCTATGAACCAGGCGGTCACGGCTCCATTCCCGGTCAGGGCACATGCCCGGGGTTGCGGACTCAATCCCCAATAGGGGTCGTGTGGGAGGCAGTCGATCAATGACTCTCTCTCATCATCGATGTGTTTATTTCTCTCTCCCTCTCCCTTCCTGTCTGAAATCAATAAAATATAAAAAAATAAAATGAAATAAAGTGTCTGCTCGCCTGTGAACAGGCTGGTGCTCCCTGGCCTTAGGGGAAGGCAGGAGGAGTAGGCAGGACGGCACTGAGCCCTCGGACCACCCGCCCTGCAGACTGGCCTGGCGAGCCGTGGGTGCTAAACGAAGGCGGGGGAATTTAAGTCTTCCCCTTTCAAGCTCACTGGGAGGCCCGGAGAGAAGAGGTTCTGTGGGCGGTGAATGCTATCATATATGTTATGACTATCAATGGCAATCCTTTTGCTTGATCATTATGAAAATGTGGAATTTAGGATGTGTTGCTTGTTTTAGGGGAATGTGCTTCCGGTATTAACAACAGAAGCCATATCAGAGACTGAACTTTAAAAAATGATAATGCTGACAATGATCATCAATATACTCACATACATAACGTAAATTATATGTATAATAATAACACAGTCTTATTAAAATCTAGCCATGGGGTAAACCTAAATGCCCTTGACTGCATAGAAATGACCTTGGAGCTTGAGGCCCAGGTAGCTACTCGGGTTAACGAACATGTATGTGAGGAACTACGCCGTCTCGATATGACTCAGAGAGACGTTTCATTAGAGCAATAGTTAGTAATGGATGGCCTCAGCCTTGGGGTTTTCGTAAGTGCTTTCTGTTGGTGATGAAACGTTGAGATGAAATTTGACCCCTGGACCTTGGATGTCAGTTACAAAACCTGTCCTTTGGTTTTTACACGTGAAATTCAAGATCTCCTCAGACTAACTGTATAGTCTCTGCCTTCATCCTATCTTCATGTTTACGGTTATATTTTTTCTATTGTTTTCTTGTCTATAAGCCAGCAGTAGAACAATCTCTAATTGGAAATGAATCTTCCCTTCTGGCCCACATTTAGGCAGGGTTAAATCTGTCCTCACCAAACACTTGAAAGTAGAGAATCTTCCAACCCACTTTTTTTAAAAAAACAGCAACAACATGTTTTATTGATTTTTTACAGAGAGGAAGCAAGAAGGATAGAGAGTCAGAAACATCGATAGGAGAGAAACACCGATCAGCTGCCTCCTTCACACTCCCTACTGGGGATGTGCCCGCAACCAAGATACATGCCCTTGACCGGAATCGAACCTGGGACCTTTCAGTCCACAGGCCGACGCTCTATCCACTGAGCCAAACCGGTTAGGGCTCGAACCCACTTTTTTTCCTCAATTAGAAATCAAAAGTGGCCCGTGTGAGTCCTGTCCCTGTATTTACCTTTTCCTCCCTACGGGGAATGTTCAAGGGAAGCACTTTTGCTGGCTGCTTGAGCTGGGCCATTTTTTGCTGATTTTAACATCGCCACTTGCTTCGCCTTTTGTAATCCAGGGACGGCAAGCTCTCCCCAGAAGCGCTTGGAGTGAAGTGAGTGGGAATGGTCACGTGTTCTCTCTCCCTGAGGGGGACCGTGATGGAGGCAGCCCCCTGCAGACCCCCCTGCAGGCCCCCCTTGTGAGCATACAGTCGCCTGGACATAACGCCCCTTTATCAATATCTATTCACAGCAGAAGGACACAGTTCACATGCCTGTAATCTAAGATGCTATTTCAAACTGCAAAAAGGGGTAATTTACCTTCAAAGGCATTCTATGAATTACGCTACTTAACCTATTCCCCTTGCAGAATTGACACATGGCAGATTCGCGAAAGGAGAGAATAATTCACTCTGACAACTTACCTTGCTAATCTATGGACTGGGTCCCGCCTGCCCCTGTGACCAGCCCTCTGTCCCCAGGGCGTTTTCACGTTCTTAGATCGATCGAGGGGCCAGCTGTGGGCTGTGTTTTGTGGCCACCACAGTGATTCCTGCCCAGATGTTGTTTCCATTTTAAATTGTGGGGAGAGTTCGTCTCGACGGGGTTTTCAAATAGAATTGTTCTCGTACTCAAGCTGTGCGCAGTTCCAGTGGGAAGGCGTTTTTGTGCCTCCCCGTTCTTACAGGCGTGAGTGTGGAGAGCGCGTGTCTTTTATTCTGAGTCCTTCCTCCTTCCTTCGTGGAAACAATAGTTGAAAGGCCCAAACTGCCCCAGCCCCCGACAGACGACACAGATGGGAGAACAACTGAGGCAAGCGTCCCCTGAGGAGCCTGCTTATCTAACCTTAATGAGGAAGTGAGAGCAGAGGGAGTAAAGCATTAAAGAGTAATTTTTAAAGATAACAGTGAAAGGGCGGGGGGGGGGGGGTTTCCTCTGCAGATCTTGCCGGGCCCCATGCCCCCACCCGGGTGAGAGGCCTAAGCCCCGAGGAGCTGGGCAGCCAGGAGCCAGGGAGCCGAGGGATGGGGCATTGGGACTGTGGCCTGTCTCTCACACCTCCTTCCACAGGCCCCTCAGGCACCCATATGTTGCAGGTTCCCTTCACAGGGGAAATTAAGTTTAATGCTCACTTTCCCAGGTTTAAAATGATTCTTTTTTCCTCATCCAGACCTTGTGTATCTCAAAATTGGGAAATGGCACAGTGGCTGCAAATTTCATTGGAAAAAGCTGTACGGGAAGCCAATGACATACTAGCTAAAATGTAGATTTAGCGGAGAGGGGGCAGAAGCAAGCTGAGGAGAGAGAGCTGGGATAAGGGAAATGAGGAAAAGGGGGGAGGAGGGGGTCCTTCTGATTTTCTGGACTTTAAAAACATATCACAATTCTGAGGGTTTATTTTTAAAACTAGCCTCAGATAACTGAGGGGAGCATGTGATCTGAAACAGCCTGCTGACACGGACCCTCCCACCACGACCTGCTCCCGCCCATCCATCAGCCCCTGAGCAGCAGCGGGGACCCCAGCAGCGGGGGGCACACGGCTGGTGCCCGGCATGACTGGGTGCCCAGGAGGACCGTCCCTCACTCCTCACTCCTCACAGCAGAAGGGGTGCGGCTGAGCCAGAGACGGGGCTGCGAGATTCCTGGAGCACAGCCCTGCCTGCGCACAGGCCCTGCCCACGCGGGTCCCTTTGATGGCTTCCACCAGGATTCCACCCGGGAGTTTACTGCTGCCCTCCTGTGGCTTTCCCTTCAGAAACGCATTCTCTCCGGGCTTCCTGTCCTTCCCACTGGCCTGGTCTGTGGGCCCAGGAGGGCGGGAGGAAAGACACACACCCGGCATCATGCGCACCCCCTCGGCGCCCACACACCGCCCAGCCCGGACCCGGAGCCGGAGCCGGAGCCGGGCCAGCTCAGAGGCGAGCCTGGAAAGGCTTACATGACTCACATTGAGTCAGCGGTTGCAGAATTGTTTGAAATCATGAAGCCAATAGGGCAGCGGTTCTCAACCTGTGGGTCGCGACCCCTTTGGGGGTTGAACGACCCTTTCACAGGGGTCGCCTAAGACCATCGGAAAACACGTATATATTACATATTGTTTTTGTGATTAATCACTATGCTTTCATTATGTTCACTTTGTCACAATGAAAATACATCCTGCATATCAGATATTTACATGACGATTCATAACAGTAGCAACATTACAATTATGAAGTAGCCACGAAAATAATGTTATGGTTGGGGGTCACCACCACATGAGGAACTGTATTAAGGGGCAACGGCGTTAGGAAGTCTGAGAACCACTGCAATAAGTAACATGCCCATCGTCACACGTGTCATTTCGAAAGCGAGCAGCTGTACACATTGTGTACACACTGTCACCGCCAGCCCAGCTCCTCGCGCGCCTGCAGGAGGTGGAAGCGTCGCTTGGCTCCTGGTGCAGCAGATGTGCACCATCGCACATGCATGTGACATGGGAACGCCAGGCACGTGCATGTGACATGGGAACGCCAGGCACATGCATGTGACATGGGAACGCCAGGCGTGTAAGAGGAAGGAAGGGAGCCGCGGCCGCTCAGCTGCGAGAGGGCAGAGAGCAGACCCGGGTACTCACCGTGCTCCTCGCTGAGGCTTGGACCCGGCGCTCCGCACGTCCCACAGGGTCTGGCAGGGACGGGAGAGGCCACCTTTAAGGCTTTTGAATCAAACAGCAACTCCGTGGTTGAAGCAGAAACATACTTTCAAAGGTTAACCCACCCCTAACAGGGAAACCCCTGCTCCGCTCCCGCGCACCTCACACTCACCTCTGGGCACCCGGCAGCCACAGAGGAAGGTTGGGGTGCCCCCAGGGATTCCCTGGTGGCTCTGCTGTAATGGAAACGGGGGGAGGGCAGGGAGCCGTGAGCCCCCGGCTGCAGGAAACCCACAGGCCCTCGGGTGGAAAAGGCGCCTCAGCGAGGGGACCACACACCCAGGAGCTGAACCTCTGCTTACTGTCAGCACCTCCTCACCCACACTCACTTCTAGGAATCACCCCCCCTTTCATCTGCTTGTTCTTTCCCTGAGAGAACCGGCCCAGGCCCCTTAGTGACTGAGAAGGAAGCTCAGGGCTTCTTTCTGCGGGAAAGTGGGGCTGAGCGTGGCCGTGGCTGCCCTGGCACCGTGGGCAGGATCCTGGGCATCTCCCCTCCCCCTAGGAAACAGCCGGTCACCACCAGCAGCAGGGACCCTCCCCGAAGCGATGCAGGAAGGTGCCAGCTGGAAGGCAGCCATTGCAGAGGGTCCCAGCAGCCCACCGTGGCTGTTTCCACTGGAGGGTGCGGTTCCAGGACCTGGTGAGAGGGGGTGCCGGCCGCCGTGGGCTCTCAGCGCACAGGCGCATCCTTCAGAGCAGCCCCCGGGAGCTGGCCGTGACCCCACATCCACCATCCACTCTGCAGACCTGCTTGGAGTCACGAGCCACACGGGGACCATGCACGCACCCTCCATGGCAGATGTGAAGAGTGTCAGCCCTGGTGTGCGGTCATGGGCCCTTGTTCTGTCTTCCTTCCCCCCTTTATGGATTGTCCAAACACCTCAGAAGAGAACACACTCCACAGTGCCATGGGCTTGCACAGGCAGCCAACCTGAAAGATACAAAATCCACGTGCAAGGGAGGAAGGGACAGTGTCCTGATCTGGTATGAAGATGCCAACATCTCAGGTCTCCCTGCGCCTGGTGACATGGCTCTAAGAAGTCTTGTGAGCCCAGCCAATGCGGCTCAGTGGTTGAGCGGCAACCTAGGAACCAGGAGGTCACAGTTCAATTCCTGGTCAAGGGCACATACCCAGGTTGCGGGCTCCATCCCCAGGTTGCAGACTCCATCCCCAGTGTAGGCATGAGGAGGCAGCCAATCAATGATTCTCTCTCTCATCACTGATATTTCTATATCTCTCTCCCTTCCTCTCTGAAGTCAACAAAAATACACTGAGTGGCCAGATTACTATGACCAACCCATCAGTACAATGAAGTGAATTAGTTGTGCAAATAATAATAAAATAATAATAATAATAATAATAATAATAATAATAATAAAACCTTAAGAGTATTTGCTTAGGAAGTTTTCAATATTCAGTATTTTTGGAAGTGTCAATGAAGTACTGATGGGGTGGTCATAATAATCTGGCCACTCAGTGTATATTTTTAAAGTCTTTTGAATGAACACAAAAATGACATTTACTCTGTTAGTTTTTTCCATGTGAGAAGAATTCATGTTCCCCAAGAGGGTGCCATTTCAGTGACAACAAAGGAGCAGGGAGAAGTCCCCAGCCAGAGGCAGTAGGTGGAGAGGCAGCCATCTGTGGAGACCGGGGTCTTTGATCTAAATAACGTCGCCCTTTTCTGAAATTCCTTTTAAAGTTACCAACACTCCGCACAAGCTGGATGCCATTGCCCTCATGAGAGCTTTGACGTGTCCCCAGGGCGCGTCCAAGGACCAGCCCTGTCTCCAGCCCCCGCCCCCCATTGGACGATCAGGAAAGTTACAGGGTGTGGGGAGCGCGAGGGAGCAGGCCCAGGGGCTGGTGGAGGGGAAGCGAGGAGACAGTCCCACTGAGCGCTGTGGGTGGTCAGGGGGTGGGGTGCTCACCCTTGGAAAGTGGAACAAGACAGCACTGCCATTTCCGTCGTGAAAACGGAGAAGAAGGGAGAGTAGACGAAAACAGGATGTTTATTCTCTCCGCCTCCCTCCATGTGGGCCCACAGCACCCCATCTGAGGCGGGGGCCTGGCTGGCCCGTGGCGTGCGGACTCAGTGCTCCGTGTACACCGGACCCGCCCCAGCGACGCGGCCAGCGCAGGCCGAACACCCACCGAGTGGGTGTGACTGTTCCCAAAAGGGCGTTTTGTTTAGCGATTTTTCCTTTAGGGAAGAAGAGGGAAATGAGTTGGAAACAAATGTAATAAAACCTGAAGGCTACTGCCTGACACGACGGGTCCAACATGAAGTTCACGGGGCTCGGGGTACACGTGTCCCAGGGAAGGGGGAAGAGGAGGAAGAGCCTGGGGCAGAAGACAAGGCCGTGGAGAAGTGAGTGTGAAAACGGTCCGGTCGATGTTTCTTCTTTTGTCCGGAAGTAACAGTGAGCAGATTAAAGAGGCGAAGGCCACGTTTCCCAGCTCCGTGTCTCTGAGAGGCGCTGTGTCCCTCACAGCCCCTGTGCTCGAATGTCGAGGTGTCCTGGGGATGGGCACAGGATGGCACAGCCTGCTCCCCTGCCCTCTCAGCCCCCTGCACCCCAGCTTCCAGCCGAGGCCAGAGCGTCAGTACCACGGCCAAGGAACTTGCTCCAAAGCTTCTCCACCGTGAGGTTTTCTGAGCAACGCGGGCGCCAACCTGTCCGGCTGTGGGTCCAAGGCCATGTCCCCGAGAGCTGTCCAGGTTGGACTGTCTGACGGGTGAGCGCTTTCTGAGGGGGGACCTGATGGCCCTCCAAGGCATTCGAGAGGCCTGGCCCCTTGCCAAACGTTGGTTCTTATTGTCCCATCAGAGATTCAAACCAGTGAGTGTGTTTCCATTGCAGCCTCAGACACCACCTGCCATGTTACCCCAGGAGGGAGGTGGCCGGGCCAGACTTCTGGGTGGGCAGACCCCAGCCCGGAGGATAGCGACACCCTGTGCCAGCATCTCCTCCGTTCATGGCACAGCCTCATTGTGAACGTGGGGTTGTCCTTCCTTTACAGTATGGCTCTTTTCTCCCATCTCAGCTTCAGACGCCCGCAGTCACCAGGCACGCAGCTGATTCCACTATTTGGCGAGATCCCACCTGGATGGAAATTGACAGAGCAGTGGATAATCTGTCATCATTTTGCAAAACTTCACAAACTTCTGGAAATGGTTGTACTTGTGGCATAATGGCTGCTAGTATATCTGATTCTGCATCCATTTTTCCTGGTAGAACTATCGCTTTATGGAATTGAGTAGTTCTATGCATTTTTTGCCGCATTCTCCCTCATTCCCGTGTGTGACAACCACACACATTTTTTTAAAAACTCTAGCATGGATTACCAAGGGCTAAATAGCATGTGATTTAAACCATTAAAATATCACAGTTCTGCTTTTCCCTAAGGACTAGCATGGACTTTTGACCTAAAAATTCTGCCAAAGAGAAGAGCTATCAGGCAAGTATTTGGGAGGGAGATCGCACAAATCGCCTTTCTAGACTTCTGGGAGCTGGTCCATCCTTGCTGTTTCAAGGGACCTGGCATATATGGCATACTGTTCTTAATATGTTTGCTCACCTTCTTGGCACTATGTGTTTTAACCAAGGTCACCTCTCCGAGAAAGGTTGTTTCCCCAGGTAGAGATTTTCCCCTGAAGTTAGGGAGGAAATAAAACCCCTTCACTAAGTGCCAGGCGGGTAATTAATCTCTTTAACTACGAACAATCATGCTTAAGCTACATAATCTTTACTCCCTGGAATGGAGATAAGAAACGCCCTAACCTTTGGGATAGAGATTGATAGGATTAGAATCAACTGGTATAAATACAGATGTAACAAGACAACAAGACACAGAACTTAGACATAGAACCTACACAGAACCTAGAGACAGAAGAACTTCACTGGAGAGAAGATGGCAAAAGATCCTGGACAGAAACTGGAGACAGAACCTAGAGACAGAACCTAGCGAGAGAACCTGGCTGAAGAACCCTGCTACAGAACCTGGCGACCGAACCTGGCTGGAGAACCTAAACCGAACCTGGCTGGAGAACCTAGCGAGAGAACATGGCTACAGAACCTGGCTGGAGATTGTGGCTAGAGATCCTGGCAAGGCTGTTGATCAACTGAACACTGTCTCCATGTCATTCCTCTTCGCCGACTCCGTCCACACCTTTGGGGACCCCTGGACCTGCTGGGGTTGGACCCCAGCACTAGACAGGATGAAAGGACTGATGAGGGGAAATCAGACATGCAGCCCTTTGTCAGCCACGCCCAGTTATGGCTGAGCCCAGCCCCCTGACGCCATGGTCTCCAGAGCTCAGCGCAGGTGCTGATGGGCGGAGCGGCCCAGGAGACACTCAGCCCCACTCCCGCCCTTGCCTGGCTGCTGCCCTTCCTGCTCAGCGCAGGAACAGGTGCTCGCGTCCACATCCAGGAACAGCGCCTGTTTTCAGCATTCGTTTTGCTTTTGATGATTTTGATCTTAAAAGGAATTACCACCCAAGGAGCATTCACTTGGAAGGCAGGCCTTTTGGACCCGATTCTACAAGACCAACACGGCATCGCATACACCTTCTCCAGCCACGAGAGGGCTGGGCATTGGAAGCCCTGCACATCCATTCGAAGGGCTTTTCTTTTTCCCTGGTGGTTTCTTTTGTCCAACTGAAGCTCTGAAACAGAAAAAGAAATTCTGGTCGGAAGCGTGGCTTCCACCCTCTCTGACCCTCATCAGCCGACCGCCTTCGCGTGGGCGCCGGGGGCTCCTGCACCTGGGAATGCGGGACCTGTAAACGGGGGAACAGTTGCAGGATGACTCACTTATGGGTACCGTATTTGCCGGCGTATAAGACGACTGGGCGTATAAGACGACCCCCTAACATTTCCACTCAAAATACAGAGTTTGTTATATACTCGCCGTATAAGACTACCCCCTCTTCCGCACACCTTCCACACACCAAATAAAAGGTAAAACAATATCAGATTTGATTTTAACATTTTAATTTATATTCAAATGCTTATGACATGCAGGAAAACTGTCACAAGGCTGTATGTAATCAAACATATACATAAAACAGTGCAAGTTTATTACCGGTAAACATACCGGTAATTCACTAAAGAAAACACACTCTATAGATTGGTACCGTAGATGCTTCTCAGGAACACAGGCAAGCAGCCCACAACCTAGAGGGACTGTCAATGATAGAAGTAAGATAACAAATAGAGGGAGAGAGCAAGTGCCAGGCAAGTCCCTAGCAAGTTTGCTGGCGTGACAGTTTCACCTTAAAAGCCTTCAAACTCCTCTTCATCATCTGATATTAAAAGTTCATCAACGACATCTTGGTGCCATGATAGGGATGATAGGGGTTTGACTGGTCGACATTTTCTATGCTGTACTGTACAATGGGGCAGTATTGTGGTTGGCTGTTGGCTGTATACAAAGCCTGATTTGATTGGTCCCTGCTCCCTGTTTGCCCGCCCTGTCACTATAGCAGTCTGGTCCACCCTTGCATCAGCATCTCCCTGGGACCTCACTAGTGCGCAAGTGCGAGCTCTTCAACATTCTAACAGGCACCATGATAGCGCAAAATCACGAATCTTCAATGCATATGTAAAGAAATATACGGTAACCCGAATTTACCACACTCGCAAAATCGCACACAGCCAACCATACACCCAGTATGGTATCGCGATTCGCGATTTTGCGCTATCATACTGGGTGTATGGTCGGCTGTGTGCGATTTTGCGAGTGTGGTAAAATCGCATAACAGCAAAATCGCATAACAGCCGAGCATACACCCAGCAGCGCTGCTGATGCCTGAACGGTATGTGGAATGAAGTGGGCGGGCATCGGGAGGCCACTATGGCACAGGGCAAGCACTATGGGCAGTCTCTCTGAAGTGTACCTGGCGTATAAGACGACCCCCCACTTGGAGGCATATTTTTCAGGGCCAAAAAATCGTCTTATACGCCGGCAAATACGGTATTTTAAGGAAAAGACATTTACGACGCTAGACTTTGGGGACCACACTTTGTCATCCCAAGGGCCTCCGAAGATTACCTAGCGAAAGGAAAATGACTTCCCACTTTGAAACTCACAAAAATAATTTAAAACTTTCATTGGAAATCATTTTATACACCAAGGAGAAGAAAATGCCAGCCCCGTTTGCAGGAGTTTCATTGGAAACCGGCCATTCATTCGCCCGTTGATGTTCATTCTGACCTCACCGCCAGCCCCATTCATTGACCCCTGGAGCGGCTGTTCCTTCCCCTCAAAGTGAGGTTGGGACAGAAGATGCCTGAAATCCCATCCAGGTAGAAGATTCTAGAATTTGGTATCACCCCCAAATAGCAAACAGCACATTTCCATTTTGATTGGTTTTATGTTCTTTTTAACGTCCCTCATATAGTTGAGAAAAAATATCTCAAAAATATGACTCACCTTGTTCCCCACTGTGTCCACCCCAGGTGTTAACTCTCTCAGCTCTCAACCCCAAATACCAAGAGGTGGCCGAGCTGGACTGCGGCACAAGTGAAAGTGACCTTTACGAAGGCGTGGTTCACCCGGAGGAGTGACTGGGCCACGGGTAGACCTGCAGCGGCCCCGTGCTCCTCGTGCTGTAGGAACGTGGACAGGAAGGGGGATATGCGCTCCTGAGGGAATTATCTCTGTCACAGAGACTCGAAGTTTCCGTAAAGCCAAGAGTAGCCAAAAACCCAAAATGATAAGTGTGTTCTAATTAATGTTTGAGTTACAAATGTCAAACATAGGACCCATGCAAAATTTAAGAGCATAAAACTATGTGACAGGGAAAGAAACAGTGGAGAGGTAAGTTCGGATACCAGGCTGTGAGTTCCAAAGATAACACCGTTTTTAGTTGATGTGGCGTATGTTTCTACAAACTTTTCCCTTCTCAATCCACATAGTAACTGGTATCACTGTGAGGTGTACGGTTTTGCTACTGGATGAAGCTAACAAGTCTTACTATTGGCAATGATATTTCTGACTGGCTGAAACGAAGGATACTTCTCGCAGTCCAATAAGTTACAGTGTCTCCTTTAACTACTGAAATGGACAGAGAGCATAAAAAAATAATGTCACAGATTAAAGGGCTTTCACGGTCATTCTCTCTGGTGTTTAAAATTGTGAATAAATGCCCTGACCGGTTTGGCTCAGTGAATAGAGCGTGGGCCTGTGGACAGAAGGGTCCCAGGTTCGATTCCAGTCAAGGGCATGTGCACATCCCCAGTAGGGCGTGTGCAGGAGGCAGATGATCAATGTTTGTCTCTCATTGATGTTTCTAACTCTCTATCTTTCTCCCTTCCTCTCTGTAAAAAATCAATAAAATATATTTAAAAATAAATAAGTAAATAAAATTGTGAATAAATGAGCCATGAAATACCAAGAATAAACACATATGGACAGAGACCATTGCTGAAATTACTAGTACGCCAAGTCTGTAATAAAAATTAGCTTAGATAGTTTAATAACAGATGCTATTATTGTGTGACCTGATAATTACCCATCAGTGGGAACAGCGCACATGTGAGTTTGATGACAATGGTGATTGGGAAGAATGACCAGCGGTCACTTCTGGTAACCTAGTAGATACCAGGTACTTTGCACACACCACCTCCTTGCGGCTTCAGGGGAGGCCTTTGGACCAGCAGGACACTTGGAGAAAGGCTCCGGACGGAAGAAATGAAAGTACATTTTGCCAAGATCTGCAGATGAGCGGGCCTCTCATGAATGGGCATTGAAGTCTGGGAAGCATTGCCTTCACTCACTTATTCTTTACAGTAACTGGTAGCTAAGGTATCACTACCCATACTCCCTATGAGGAAAACGAAGCTCAGAGAGGCGGGGTGATATTCAAAATATTTGGCAACTGGTTCAACACGGGATCAGCCACTAGCAGGGGAGGGCTGCTCTAGAGCAGGTACCTGTCCCAGGTCAGCCCTGCCCGGACCTGAAGGGCTGGTAGGGAGCACCTGGTCTCAGCAGCAAGTAGCATAGGGGAGTCAGAACGAGTGCTTCCCCCACACACAGTGCTCACAGGCCGCCACCCATGTAACCCAGGAATGTTAAGGTCCCCTCTTCCCTCCTGGCAGGCCTCCCCTCTGCCCTGGGGAGCACATGGTCAGGTTCCTCCCGAGGATACGTTTTCCCGTTCCCACACTATTGACCCAGAGCCAGCTTCTCCTTTCCCACCCCCCAGATTGGGGACCCCTGTTGGCATCAGATTGGTGGCAGCATCCTTCCGTTGACAAATTTAATTCTAGTTTTATTTTTGTCTTTTGGAAAAAAACATAAAGGGTCTCCAGGTCCCAGTCCGCAGCCCCACTTTTGAGAACCACAGACAAAAGGGCACATCCTCTGCTCCGTGGCCCCATCCTCTGCTCCGTGACCCCATCCTCTGCTCCGTGGCCCCATCCTCTGCTCCGTGGCCCCATCCTCTCCTGCGTGGCCCCATCCTCTGCTCTGTGGACCCATCCTCTGCTCCGTGGCCCCATCCTCTCCTGCGTGGCCCCATCCTCTGCTCCGTGGACCCATCCTCTGCTCCGTGGTCCCATCTTCTGCTCCGTGGCCCCATCCTCTGCTCCGTGGTCCCATCCTCTGCTCCGTGACCCCATCCTCTGCTCCGTGGTCCCATCCTCTGTTCCGTGGACCCATCCTCTCCTGCATGGCCCCATCCTCTGCTCCGTGGACCCATCCTCTGCTCCGTGGCCCCATCCTCTGCTCCGTGGACCCATCCTCTCCTGTGTGGCCCCATCCTCTGCTCCGTGGACCCATCCTCTGCTCCGTGAACCCATCCTCTCCTGCATGGCCCCATCTTCTGCTCCGTGGACCCATCCTCTGCTCCGTGGCCCCATCCTCTGCTCCGTGGACCCATCCTCTCCTGTGTGGCCCCATCCTCTGCTCCGTGGACCCATCCTCTGCTCCGTGAACCCATCCTCTCCTGCATGGCCCCATCCTCTGCTCCGTGGCCCCATCCTCTCCTGCGTGGCCCCATCCTCTGCTCCGTGGACCCATCCTCTGCTCCGTGGTCCCATCCTCTGCTCCGTGACCCCATCCTCTGCTCCGTGGTCCCATCTTCTGCTCCGTGGTCCCATCCTCTGCTCCGTGGACCCATCCTCTGCTCCGTGACCCCATCCTCTGCTCTGTGGTCCCATCCTCTGTTCCGTGGACCCATCCTCTCCTGCATGGCCCCATCCTCTGCTCCGTGGACCCATCCTCTGCTCCGTGGCCCCATCCTCTGCTCCGTGGACCCATCCTCTCCTGTGTGGCCCCATCCTCTGCTCCGTGGACCCATCCTCTGCTCCGTGAACCCATCCTCTCCTGCATGGCCCCATCCTCTGCTCCGTGGACCCATCCTCTGCTCCATGGCCCCATCCTCTGCTCCGTGGACCCATCCTCTCCTGTGTGGCCCCATCCTCTGCTCCGTGGACCCATCCTCTCCTGCGTGGCCCCATCCTCTGCTCCATGGACCCATCCTCTGCTCCGTGGTCCCATCTTCTGCTCCGTGGTCCCATCCTCTGCTCCGTGGTCCCATCTTCTGCTCCGAGGTCCCTCTAGCAGGTTGAGTCTCTCGCCTCACTCTGAATCAGGCCTCAAAATTCAGCAAACACCCTTCCCACCCAGGCCCCTCACCCGGTGTCCACGCTTCACTGCCCCACGGACTGATTGGAGCACCGGTCCTGCCCCTGGGCAGCCCACTGGCTCACTGCACAGCCGTGGTCTCGCTCCTGGAACGCTGGGCTCTTTCTCACTGGGATATTCTTTCTCTCTCTCTCTCTCTCTCTCTCCCTCTCTCTCTCTCTCTCTTTATTTTTTTTTTTACAAGGAAACCTCTCACAAACCTCCAAAGAAAACCTAAGCAAGTTCTTTTGAGCATGGAATGTGGAAGCCACAAAGCCTCAGAGTGTGAGGCTCAGCGGGTCCTTCCTTGGGGTCCTGTCTACACTGTCTCCCCGACACCTTGCCACGGCCTCCCTGAGGGACGCCCCTCAGCGTGCGGCTGGAGGAAGGCAGTGAGGCGAGGCTCTGTGCCAACCAGGTTGACAATCAGAAGATGACTGTCCATAGCGACACTTTCTCAGCTGAGCTGAGGGAATCGGATAGAACAGAGTGCGTACTCCCCAGGCCGTGGAGGCAGCCCCAGCAGAGTCATGCTGGGGAGTGTGTGCGTGTGTGTGTGTGGGGGGGAGGCGACCCAGAGGACCACAAGCTCCCAGGGTCCCTCAGCCACAGCAGCTGGAAGCGGAGACCTGAGGCCTCTGTCCCGGGAACTCTGTGCCACGTGGTTCCTGCCCATGGGCTCCCAGAGAGAACGGGGTGAGCACCTGAGAGGAGCGCATTTCTGGAGATTGGGCCCAACCTGCGGATAACGGATAACGAGGAAGTGGCTGGGCTCTGGCCGAGACGGGCAGTGAGGCTGAGGCTGAGAGGGGAAGTGGGCCAGCACGTCTGGCTTTGAGCCGGGGCAGGGGCTCTGAAGGGACTGGGGGTCCGGCTCCAGCACAAGCCCAGCGCCTGGGGACCCCGGGGCTGCCGGTTCCGGTCCCACAGCCCACAGGCGCCTTCTCCGGTATCGGGGGGACCCGACCATCAGAGGAAGCCTGGGACATGGGCTGTGCTGCGGGGACTTCTCTTTCGGTTTCATTTCCGCTGCCTCCTGGAGCGGTGTGTGTGTTCATACATGCACACCGTGCACAGAAAGACCAGACATGTAAACATACATGTACACTCAGCCTGCAGAGCATGGAGGTTGGAGGAGGTCGTTTGGTCCTTAACAGCTTGAAAACGAAGTTATTTTTTTCAATAAAGATCTGAAAGTGAATTCGCTCCATTTTAAGAGAAAGAGAGAAATTCATATCTCAATCCCTGATCAGTGAGTGCTGGGGGGGGGAGGGGTGCAACCACCACTGAGGTGACTGTGAGCTGGGATCTTAGACCGAAGGATGCAAAGGCAGACCTCACTCCCCCAAGGAAAGCTGGGAGCAGGATGGCCCTGGCCTCGGAGAATTTCACGGAGATGATGAATTCTATGCGCTGAATGACACAGCACCTTGGTGTGTAAGTGGAACAACCCAGGGAGGTACTTACAGGAACACGCGGCTTGAAAGTGTTGATATGTGAGAATAAGATCTTAATAATTTATTCCATTTGCTGATGCGAGTTGATACAAACTCAGGTGGTTTTTAATAAGCCCTATAAGCTGGGTTTTGAATATGTGTGTTGGGTTTCAGGGAGAGGAAGAGAGAGAGAGAAAGAGAGAGAGAGACTCAAAAGCAGCTGGTGAGTGGGGCCACCCTGGCAGCGTGCTTCCCCGGCAGCCCACGGCTTCCCACGCAGACGGTAACCTCCTGGCGCCCCCGCCGCGGGGAAGGGCACCTTGGTAGCTCTCACTATGGAAAGGTAAAAACGGCTCGTATAAAAACTACCTTGGTGGTTACCGAACGCTGAGGAGGAAAACTTCACTGAAGATGGGCCGTGACTCACAGTTGAAGGGCTGCCTTTAAGCCTTTAGAGGACTTGGTTGGGGCTAGGTTTTTCCATTGCATTGAGACTGCTTCTGTTCCGCTTCATCCACATCATCGTGGCGTTTCTGGGGACGGGGTGGCCTAGCGTCCAGAATACAACCCCCAGAGGAGACCCAGAGCTCTGCCAGCTACTCGGTCAAACTCGGCCAAGAAAGGATTTCAAAAGAAAAGGTCTTTCGAATGGGGCCGTGATGTGGAAACGCTCCCAGGAGTTGGGAGGTTGTCAGAGTCACAGAAGACATGTAGGTGAGAGAGGGGAACACACAGGGCCCGCAGCCCAGGGAGCCCCGGTGACGTAGCAAGCACAGTACTAGACCTTGGGATGCCCAACAAGTCTGCCCAGTGCCCAGCTGAAGCCTGAAAGCATTCGATGAGGACTCTGGGAAACTTTCCAGTGTGACTGCTTTCCTAACCCTTCCCTCTGGGCAGGCAAGGTTATTCACACCTGGAGGGGGAAAGAAGCCTGTTGGTTAGATGGGAGAGAACCTGTGTCCACCCCCGGTGCTCAGGTGAGGAAACAACTGTGTCCACTCCCGATGGTTAGATGAGGGAACACCTGTGTCCACTCCTGGTATTTAGATGAGGGAACACCTGTGTCCACTCCCGATGGTTAGATGAGGGAACACCTGTGTCCACTCCCGATGGTTAGATGAGGGAACACCTGTGTCCACTCCCGATGGTTAGATGAGGGAACACCTGTGTCCACTCCTGATGGTTAGATGAGGGAACACCTGTGTCCACTCCTGGTATTTAGATGAGGGAACACCTGTGTCCACTCCCGATGGTTAGATGAGGGAACACCTGTGTCCACTCCCGATGGTTAGATGAGGGAACACCTGTGTCCACTCCTGGTATTTAGATGAGGGAACACCTGTGTCCACGGCCTCTGCAGGTGCTGATGCTGGTCCCAGGTCTGGCTCCACAGCTTTGGGGCCAGTGACAGGAGCAGAGGCCCCCTGTGCTGAGCTTCCTGGAAACCTCCCCTGATCCTCCCTTTTCTTCACCTGCTCCCAAGTCCTGGTGTGCTGACAGGTAGGTTAAGGATTTAATTGCTACCGTTTCCAGGAGGGGGAGGAAACAAAGGAATTGAAGGGAAAAATCCATTAACCAAATTAACAGGAGAAAGGAAATGTATGCCCTGCAGAAAAAAAATACTTTCAACACATAACATTCTCAAGCAAATTATAGTCAACCACTCACTTTCATGTCCTAACATTATAGGAACTTGTATTTAATGACTTGGCAACAATAAGTTGTGCATAATTTAAAACCCTGACTTGATTGACTTTTCCATCTGAAAATTATGTTGTTGTTTTCTTCAGCTTTTTTGAGGTACAGTTTACAAATAAAATTGTAATGTGCTAATTTACTATTTCATTTTCAGCGTCTGCCAATGTTGATCTTAGGGTCTATAAACTACTGGTACTGATGTTTATACATATATAATTGTAGTACAAAATATGTAAGCATAATAGGATGTGTGTGTACGTGTGTGGTTTTGTGTGTGTTCATGTGGTTGTGTGTCTGGTTGTGTGTGTGTATCTGTGAGTGGTTCTGTGGGCCTGTGTGGTTTGTGTCTGTGTGGTTGTGTGTGCCTGTGTATTTGTGTGTGTGTGTGTGTGTGTGTGTGTGTGTGTGTGTGTGTTTTCATTATGTGGTTGTGTGTGTGCTTGTGTGTGCCTGTGTATTTGTGTGTGTCTGTGTGTGGTTGATTGTGTGGTTGTGTGTGTGTGTGCCTGTGTATTTGTGTGTGTCTGTGTGTGGTTGATTGTGTGGTTGTGTGTGTGTGTGTGTGTGCCTGTGTATTTGTGTATGGTTGTGTGTGTGTCTGTGTGTGGTTGATTGTGTGGTTGTGTGTGTGTGTGTGTGTGTGTGTGTGGTTTTGTGTGTGTCTGTGTGTGGTTGTGTCATTGTGTGTCTGGTTGTGTGTGTGTATCTGTGAGTGGTTCTGTGGGCCTGTGTGGTTGTGTGTGTCTGTGGTTGTGTGTGTCTGTGTGGTTGTGTGTGCCTGTGTGTTTGTGTGTGGTTGTGTGTGTGTGTGTGGTTGTGTGTGTTTGTGTGTGGTTGATTGTGTGGTTGTGTGTGCCTGTTTGTGTGTGTGTCTGTGTGTGGTTGTGTGTGTCTGTGTGTGGTTGATTGTGTGTGTGTGTGTGTGTGCCTGTGTGTATTTGTGTGGTTGTGTGTGTGTGTGTGGTTGATTGTGTGTCTGGTTGTGTGTGTGTATCTGTGGAAGTGGTTCTGTGGGCCTGTGTGGTTGTGTGTGTCTGTGGTTGTGTGTGTCTGTGTGGTTGTGTGTGCCTGTGTGTTTGTGTGTGGTTGTGTGTGTGTGTGTGGTTGTGTGTGTTTGTGTGTGGTTGATTGTGTGGTTGTGTGTGCCTGTTTGTGTGTGTGTGTCTGTGTGTGTGGTTGTGTGTGTGTGTGTGTGTGGTTGATTGTGTGTCTGGTTGTGTGTGTGTATCTGTGAGTGGTTCTGTGGGCCTGTGTGGTTGTGTGTGTCTGTGGTTGTGTGTGTCTGTGTGGTTGTGTGTGCCTGTGTGTTTGTGTGTGGTTGTGTGTGTGTGTGTGGTTGTGTCTGTGGTTGTGTGTGCCTGTGTGTTTGTGTGTGGTTGTGTGTGTGTGTGTGGTTGTGTGTGCCTGTGTGTTTGTGTGTGGTTGTGTGTGTGTGTGTGGTTGTGTGTGTTTGTGTGTGGTTGATTGTGTGGTTGTGTGTACCTGTTTGTGTGTGTGTCTGTGTGTGGTTGTGTGTGTGTCTGTGTGTGGTTGATTGTGTGTCTGGTTGTGTGTGTGTATCTGTGAGTGGTTCTGTGAGGCCTGTGTGGTTGTGTGTGTGTCTGTGTGGTTGTGTGTGCCTGTGTGTGTGTGTGTGGTTGTGTGTGCCTGTGTGTTTGTGTGTGTGGTTGTGTGTGTGTGTGGTTGTGTGTGTTTGTGTGTGGTTGATTGTGTGGTTGTGTGTGCCTGTTTGTGTGTGTGTCTGTGTGTGGTTGTGTGTGTGTCTGTGTGTGGTTGATTGTGTGGTTGTGTGTGTGTCTGTGTGTGGTTGATTGTGTGGTTTGTGTGTGTGTGTGTGTGTCTGTGTGTGGTTGTGTGTGTGTCTGTGTGTGGTTGATTGTGTGTCTGGTTGTGTGTGTGTATCTGTGAGTGGTTCTGTGGGCCTGTGTGGTTGTGTGTGTCTGTGTGGTTGTGTGTGGTTGTGTGTGTGTGTGTGGTTGTGTGTGTTTGTGTGTGGTTGATTGTGTGGTTGTGTGTGCCTGTTTGTGTGTGTGTCTGTGTGTGGTTGTGTGTGTGTCTGTGTGTGGTTGATTGTGTGGTTGTGTGTGTGTCTGTGTGTGGTTGATTGTGTGGTTGTGTGTGTGTGTGTGTGTGTCTGTGTGTGGTTGTGTGTGTGTCTGTGTGTGGTTGATTGTGTGTCTGGTTGTGTGTGTGTATCTGTGAGTGGTTCTGTGGGCCTGTGTGGTTGTGTGTCCCTGTGTGTTTGTGTGTGGTTGTGTGTGTGTGTGTGGTTGTGTGTGTTTGTGTGTGGTTGATTGTGTGGTTGTGTGTGCCTGTTTGTGTGTGTGTCTGTGTGTGGTTGTGTGTGTGTCTGTGTGTGGTTGATTGTGTGGTTGTGTGTGTGTCTGTGTGTGGTTGATTGTGTGGTTGTGTGTGTGTGTGTGTGTGTCTGTGTGTGGTTGTGTGTGTGTGTGTGTGTGGTTGATTGTGTGTCTGGTTGTGTGTGTGTATCTGTGAGTGGTTCTGTGGGCCTGTGTGGTTGTGTGTGCCTGTGTGTTTGTGTGTGGTTGTGAGTGTGTGTGTGGTTGTGTGTGTCTGTGTGTGGTTGATTGTGTGGTTGTGTGTGTGTGTGCCTGTGTGTGTGTGGTTTTGTGTGTGTCTGTGTGTGGTTGTGTCATTGTGTGTCTGGTTGTGTGTGTGTATCTGTGAATGGTTCTGTGGGCCTGTGTGGTTGTGTGTGTCTGTGGTTGTGTGTGTCTGTGTGGTTGTGTGTGCCTGTGTATTTGTGTGTGGTTGTGTGTGTGTGTGTGTGGTTGTGTGTGTTTGTGTGTGGTTGATTGTGTGGTTGTGTGTGCCTGTTTGTGTGTGTGTCTGTGTGTGGTTGTGTGTGTGTCTGTGTGTGGTTGATTGTGTGGTTGTGTGTGTGTCTGTGTGTGGTTGATTGTGTGGTTGTGTGTGTGTGTGTGTGTGTCTGTGTGTGGTTGTGTGTGTGTCTGTGTGTGGTTGATTGTGTGTCTGGTTGTGTGTGTGTATCTGTGAGTGGTTCTGTGGGCCTGTGTGGTTGTGTGTGCCTGTGTGTTGTGTGTGGTTGTGTGTGTGTGTGTGGTTGTGTGTGTTTGTGTGTGGTTGATTGTGTGGTTGTGTGTGCCTGTTTGTGTGTGTGTCTGTGTGTGGTTGTGTGTGTGTCTGTGTGTGGTTGAGTGGGTGGTTGTGTGTGTGTCTGTGTGTGGTTGACTGTGTGGGTGTGTGTGGGTGTGTGGGGGGCTGTGTGTGGTTGTGTGTGTGTCTGTGTGTGGTTGATTGTGTGTCTGGTTGTGTGTGTGTATCTGTGAGTGGTTCTGTGGGCCTGTGTGGTTGTGTGTGCCTGTGTGTTTGTGTGTGGTTGTGTGTGTGTGTGTGGTTGTGTGTGTTTGTGTGTGGTTGATTGTGTGGTTGTGTGTGCCTGTTTGTGTGTGTGTCTGTGTGTGGTTGTGTGTGTGTCTGTGTGTGGTTGATTGTGTGGTTGTGTGTGTGTCTGTGTGTGGTTGATTGTGTGGTTGTGTGTGTGTGTGTGTGTGTCTGTGTGTGGTTGTGTGTGTGTCTGTGTGTGGTTGATTGTGTGTCTGGTTGTGTGTGTGTATCTGTGAGTGGTTCTGTGGGCCTGTGTGGTTGTGTGTGCCTGTGTGTTTGTGTGTGGTTGTGTGTGTGTGTGTGTGGTTGTGTGTGTCTGTGTGTGGTTGATTGTGTGGTTGTGTGTGTGTGTGCCTGTGTGTGTGTGGTTTTGTGTGTGTCTGTGTGTGGTTGTGTCATTGTGTGTCTGGTTGTGTGTGTGTATCTGTGAATGGTTCTGTGGGCCTGTGTGGTTGTGTGTGTCTGTGGTTGTGTGTGTCTGTGTGGTTGTGTGTGCCTGTGTGTTTGTGTGTGGTTGTGTGTGTGTGTGTGGTTGTGTGTGTCTGTGTGTGGTTGATTGTGTGGTTGTGTGTGCCTGTTTGTGTGTGTGTGTGTGGTTGTGTGTGTGTCTGTGTGTGGTTGATTGTGTGGTTGTGTGTGTGTCTGTGTGTGGTTGATTGTGTGGTTGTGTGTGTGTGTGTGTCAGACTTGTCACAGTGCCAGCCTCCCCCAGGGGACACTGGGAATGTGGCTAAGGAAACCGTGTTCTCCTTGTTATTTGCACTTATATTGCTGTCCTGTAGTCAGTTTCCAAACAGAATCTCTTATTTCCCCGGACTAGCCCGGGGTGAAAATGGTCGGGGCTCTCCCTATCTGAGAAACAACCTTTGTTTAGGCTGGTGTCCAGCGGGCGGGCACCCTCCTGACAACACGAGAACCTTCCTCTGGCTGGTGTCCAGCGGGCACCCCTCTTTGGAGACACAAGAACCTTCCTCTGGTGTCCAGCGGGCACCCCTCCTTGACAACACGAGAACCTTCCTCTGGCTGGTGTCCAGTGGGTGGGCACCCTCGTCGGAGACATGAGAACCTTGAGGACGCTTTTCTGAAGAGCAGCTCTGAGCCGTGAGCAATGCAGGGACCCCACCGCACAGTTTCTTCTACTTTTACTCCAGAACTAAACTCTGGGTGAGGTGGGCAGGACCTTGATGGTGATTATGAAAATAATTCACTGGGCCCTGGTGGGGTGCTCAGTGGGTTAAAGGTCATCCAATACCCCAAGGTTTGGGGTTCCATCTCCAGTCCGGGCACATGAAAGAGTCAGCCAATGAATGCACAAATAAGAGGAACAACCATATCTCTCTCTCCCCTTCCCCCTTCCTCTCTCTTAAAAAATGAATAAATACATTTTAAAAAGAATTAATTAGGTCAAGAGTACAATTCATTGGGTCAGGAATTCAATGGGTCAAGAGTTTTGGCACGTTGCCCTGACTGGTTTGGCTCAATGGATAGGGCATCGGCCTGCGGACTGAAGGGTCCCAGGTTCGATTCCAGTCAAGGGCATGTACCTTGGTTGTGGGCACATCCCCCATGAGGAGTGTGCAGGAGGCAGCTGATCAATGTTTCTCTCTCATCGATGTTTCTAACTCTCTATCCCGCTCCCTTCCTTGCTGTAAAAAATCAATAAAATATATTTTAAAAAAAATAACAGGTGAATGTAAATTCTCCCCTGGTTTAATGGTGTTGCCATTGCGAGCAGACCCTCTGGGCTAGAGGAGATAGCTTTGACGCTGTGCCTGTGGAGTGGGGTGAAATCGAAATTGAAATGTGGGGTTGAGTGGCATGCCATCTGTGAAATGCCCTTTGCACCTTCCCATCCATTTGGCAAGAGTCTGGGGGGCTTAACCCAAATGCTTCCTGGTCCCAACTTCCCTTTGGCGCCATCTGGTGGCAGCAATCTGTAACCAGTTCATGGGGGCTGGGATTCCAGAACCTTCTGTTTCCCTGGAGATGGCAAGAGACACTGTTCATGGTATCACCTGCTTTGCCTGTCACTCCCAAGGTGAGAACCGTTACCTGCTCTTGGAGAATGTCACAGGAAGCAACCGTCAATTATTGCTGCGTAAGCCATGCCCACAAGCCAATCAGAGCGACTATATGCAAATTAACCCAACCAAAATGGCGGCTGGTGGCCACGGAGCTGGAGCAAGCAGGAGGCTTGGTTGCCCGGGCGATGGAGGAAGCCAAGCTTCCCACCTGCCCTGAGCTGGCTATGGCCTCCGCCCATGGCAACAAAGTTTCAATTATAAAAGCTAAATAAATCCCAGATACCTGCTTCCAGCCAGCCTCCACTGGGAGCTTGGGTGACTGGGGGTTGTGGCCAGCCTGCAAACAGCCATCAGCCCCTCACCCTGCTGGCCACACCCTCATGGGGTAAGGGTCCTTGCTCGGGGGGGCGTAGCCAGCCTGAAAATGGCCCTCAGCCCCTCACCCAGACTGGCCAGGCACCCCAGAAGGACCCCCCACACTGAAGGAGCTGTGGCCAACCTGCAAACAGCGATCAGCCCCTCACCCAGGCTGGCCACACCCTCATGGGGCGAGGGTCCCTGCTGGGGGGCTTGGCCACCTGCCAACAGCCATCAGCCCCTCACCCAGCCTGGCCAGGCACTCCTATATAATAAAAGGATTATATGCAAATTGACCCTAACAGCAGAACAACTGGGAATGACTGGTCACTATGACACACACTGACCACCAGGAGGCAGATGCTCAATGCAGGAGTTGCCCCCTGGTGGTCAGTGTGGTCCCACAGGGGGAGCGCTGCTCAGCCACAAGCCAGGCTGATGGCTGCCAGTACAGCAGTGGTGGTGGTGGTGGGAGCCTCTCCCGCCTCCTCAGCAGCACTAAAGATGTCCGACTGCAGCTTAGGCCTGCTTCCCGCTGGCAAGTGGACATCCCCCAAGGGCTCCTGGGCTGCCAGAGGGATGTCTGACTGCCAGTTTAGGCCCAATCCTCCAGGGAGCAGGCCTAGACCAGCAGGTGGTCGTCCCAGACTGCGAGAGGGCACAGGCCGGTTTGAGGAACACCCCCCACCCCACCCCGTGCACAAATTTTTGTGCACCGGGCCTCTAGTTAAAAAAATAACAGAAAATCATCCATTGCCTTGGCCTGTTTCCCACACTCCTGGGGGACCCATTGTCCCCACTGTCCCCACGTCCCAGGGGACCCACTGTCCCACCTCCCATGGGACTCACTGCTCCCACTCCCGGGGGGCCCACTCTTCCTGCCTCCTGGTCGGCCATTCCTGTGTGGTCTCCGTACGGCACCGTTCGGTCTGTCTGAGTCACTGAGAACTTGCAGCAGAAGTGATGGGATTACCCTCCCAAAACTTGGTCACAAAGACACCGAGCTTCCTGCCTGCACTCTCGGTCCCTCTATGGCTCTCCTGGCCACTCACCCTGGGGACCCAGCAGCCAGGAGATACGCAGCCATTATTGTGAACTAAGTCCACTGCCCATAACCTGTGAGGACCCTGGGGCACCCTCCGGTCCCGGTCGATCCTTCTGACGACTGCAGCCCTCGCTGCCATGCGAGCTGTGTCCTCAGGAGAGACCCGACCAGAACCCCCAGCGAGGCTGCCTCTGATTTGTTGACAGAGAACCTTGTGAGAACCAATATTTATCGTTTGAGGTCCCTGAGGTTGGAGGTCAACTGTTACACAGCAGTAGACAGTAATACAGGAAGCCAGTCAGAAAGAGGGACGGTGAGGACAAGGAGGAGGTGGTTCCCATGACGACTGGTGCTCCCTCCATCAGCAGGACCTTCTGAACTGTGGTCCAGGGGCTGTTCTTCCCGTCAGCCCTCCTTTCACGGTCAGGCAGGCTCCACAGTGTTACCCTCTGGCACTGCCAGACACGCGGGTGTGTGCCCTTCCCCAGGGCTTCCCCGCGGCGGACACCGGGCGTCTCAGAGCCAGGCTGCAGGTGGGGCCGTGCAAACACGGCTGGTCCAGACCCGGACCTCAGCAGCCAGCAGAAATGGTGAGGGCGCGGATGTAACCCCACACATCCATCATGCTCTTCTCTCCGTAAGTCCATACGGCGTGCCCCATTTTCAACGTAGCAATGCGTCGGAGTGCTTTTTTATATTGAAACTGGATGCGTTCACCACAATTAATTTTTTACTGCATGTAACAAGCCTAATTCCATCATTAATGTGTGTGTTGTTCCATTCTCTGTGAATTTATAAATGAATTCTTTTTAACTAAGCAGACTATCTTTCTTTTCAATTAGCAACCCACTAAGTTACTAAAAGGTCATATATTCTAACTGACAGGCCTGTCCGGTGTCCACACTGTCGGCCTCGCCTCTCAGGTCCCTCTGGCGTCTGATGGCAAGAGACGTGGAGCCCTTCGAGGGCCCAGGCTCGGTGAGCTGCCCCACCCCTTCCTCCTGCACCTCCCAAGGGAGCTGCCCGGCTGTGGGGATGGTGACATGGGGGTGCTTTCTTCTGGTTTGAATTTCAAGCTTCTCTTTTTTTCCCTGCATTTGTGTGTTTTATTTCCCTTTATTTTATTTCATTTTTTAAAATAAATCTTTATTGTTCAAATTATTACAGATGTTCCTCTTTTCCCCCCCATGGCTCCCCTCCACCTGGTTCCCACCCCACCCCATGCCCTTACCCCACCCCACACTGTACTCATGCATAGGTGTACGATTTTGTCCAGTCTCTTCCCGCACCCCCCACATCCCCTCCCCCCAAGAATTGTCAGTCCACTCCCTTTCTATGCCCCTGATTCTATTATATTCACCAGTTTATTCTGACTTAATTTAAGTCAAACTTCTCTTTGATTAAATAACATCAAGTCCCCTTTCTTTCTTTCTTTCTGGCCGACCTTAGACCTCCGAGCACGTCCTACCTGCCCCAGGGAAAGCAAGGCGCCAGGGGTGACCTGACCCTGTGCACCTCACCCCAGGGGTGACTGGACTGGGAGGGAAAGCCTGTCGGCAGAAACAGCCAGGGAGCCTCTGAAGGAGCGGGGACCTCAGTGCTGGGGGGCGGGGGGGCCCCATTTCCGGAGATCCAGGAAGTTCCTTTGTGCCGCTTGTGAGTCAGAAAGGGACACAGGAGGGGGTGGGGACGGCTTACAATTGAACTCTCCTATCGAGTTGCACCTCTTGCAGAGACTGCAGTGTGTGTGTGCGCGTGTGTGTGTGTGTGCGTGCGTGTGTGTGTGTGAAACATGCATGTGTGCCTTTTGTTCACGTGTGTTCTATGTTTTGCTTTCATAGGAACCCCCCTTCTGCTGCCTATTGCTTTGTAAGTGAGGGTGTGCGGGGTGAGAGGTTTGTGAAATGTTTCCCTGGGCGTCCCCTTTATCAGCGCCTCAGACAGGCCATCTCCCAGGGGAACGGAAAGGGTCGTCTATGTTCACAGCCCGGCTCTGTGCCAGGCACGGCGCACACTCACCGCACCCACACACAGGGGACCGCGTCGCCCTGGAAAGTGTGCAGACGCTAACAGGCGCTTAGTGGTGCTGAGTGACTTCTCCAGCATCCGCCGGGAAGTGACCACAGGGCGTGGGAGCCAGGGTTTGCCTGGCCACCAGCCCGCGGTGTGCCACCACATCAGACTGCCTCCGAGTCTTTGCCAAGGCCCGGTACTGTGCATCGGCCGGGCCACTTCCTCTTCTGAAAAATTAGATTCTTAAGGGGCCTGAAAGACAGCTCAGCCCAGCATGATCTCACTGCCTCAGCTTACCTCGGGGGCTTACATCGGGGCTTACATCGGGGGGCTTATATTGGGGGCTTATGTTGGGGGCTTACATCGGGGCTCATAGGTCATCATGAGGCTGAGTAATATCCGTAACCCGTGTCTGGGGCAACCGGCTCTGCCCTGACTCAGACAGTGGTTATTACTCCTATTTGCTGGGATGTTTAGAAAGATTTTCTGTGAACAGAGAGCCTCAAAGAACCTACACTGAGCTGGGAACCAGTTTAGGTTCCTTATCTGCCTGGAGCCTTCCCATGTTGGCAGGCTCGAGCAGCTTGGGAAAACTTTAACGAATTCTGCTCAATAAAATGATTCCAGTGGTGAGAATGGAGGAGGATTGGGGGCCTCTTGCCTGCTGTTTGCATCTTGGGGAGCAAGAGGAACTAACACAGCTGGGGGAGCAGGGGTCATTGAACACTGACAGCAACCCCTGCTGCTGTAAATGGGGCCACTGTTAGGCCAGAAGGTGCTCCCGGGGCAGGAAGTGCTCCCTGGGGCAGGAGGTGCTCCCAAGTGCGGGAGGTGCTCCCTGGGGCAGGAGGTGCTCTCTTGTGCAGGAGATGATCCCCGGGGCAGGAGATGCTCATGGTGCAGGAGATGCTCCCTGGGGCAGGAGGTGCTCCCTGGGGCTGGAGGTGCTCCCCGGGGCAGGAGGTGCTCATGGTGCAGGAGGTGTTCATGGTGCAGGAGGTGCTCCCTGGGGCAGGAAGTGCTCCCCAGAGCAGGAGGTGCTCATGGTGCAGGAGGTACTCCTTGGGGCAGAAGGTGCTCCCAAGTGCAGGAGATTATCCCTGGGGCAGGAGATGCTCATGGTGCAGGAGATGCTCATGGTGCAGGAGGTGCTCCCTGGGGCAGGAGATGATCCCCAGTGCAGGAGATGCTCCCTGGTGCAGGAGGTGCTCCCTGGTGCAGGAGCTGCTCCCTGGTACAGGAGGTGCTCCCTGGTGCAGAGGTGCTCCCTGGGGCAGGAGATGCTCCCAAGTGCAGGAGATGCTCCCTGGTGCAGGAGCTGCTCCCTGGGGCAAAAGCTGGCCAATATTCCCAGCAGTGTCAAGAGAGGTTATTTTGTTGTGTTGGTTTTGATAGTGTATTAAATGATATATTTCTAGATGCCATGACTGCTTTAATAGCGCTTTAATAATCCTGTCTCTTTCCTGGAAAAGAAAGACCCCAAAGGCAAGAGACACCCGGCAGCAGGAACCTGCCTGCGATTGTCGGCATGAAGCGCTGTCTAGAAATTCTCATCTACTCTGTTCCTTTCGGTCCGTCAGCCAGTCCACGTCGTTCTTAAAAGACCTGTTTTGAAAATCAAAGAAATCGAAAATGCGATCCCTGCCCATTTCTGTTTGATAAGCCAGTGGACAAAGTTAACAGGGCAAACGGCAATGAAGGGACTTGAACCCAGGACAGCTGAGAGCAAAGGTCACTTCTTCAGGTTCCACGCGTGACACTCCCGGCCGTGTTTGCCCTGCGCCAGATGCAGTGGGTACCAGGCCCTGCATGAATGTCCGCTTTGCAGCTACATTATCTCCCTGGAGTTCAAAGCCAACGTTCAGCGTTCAGGCTGGGAGGGCAATGGGGCTTAAAACGCGTTGGAGTTAAAGACAACGTTTTGCGAAACAGGCCCGGTGAGATCCTGACAACAGTCCCTTCAGGCACATGGGACAGCTGCCGCGGCGACAGCGGCCAACCCCCTCACCTCGTCGTTGGACTGTTAGGAGCTTAATTTAGTGAAAACCCGGGAGGAATCGAATCGGCTCCCTTTATTTAAATTAGACCCAAATATTACACAGAGCGAAGGAATAACCAGTCACAATGCTGTTAAAAAACAGCACTAATGCTACTGTAATAATAATAACTCATAAAATAAACCTTATTAACATACAAATACTGCTAGTAACCATTACTACATTGATGACGATGATGACGACGATAGCAATTTCTTTTCCCCCGACCAGGTGTCGGACGCTCTGCACAGTGAGGTGCGCTCCTGCAGGGCCATGTCTCTGTGCTCACGTTTGTGCTTCTGGAGATATTTACCAATCAGCCTGGTGTTCTCAGTCACGGCCCATGGCGGTGAGTGACACGCCACAACATTAGACAATTCCTATTCATGTGTAAAATTCAATGTTGCTGTTATACATGGCCAACTCGCTGAACACCAAACTCTAGAACTGTAATTTATTTCCTGTAAGAAAATTGAATTGTGTTTTCAAACAACCAAATAAAAAATTCAGCCCGATTGAAGTCATTTTGATTTGAAAATGTGAGAGTCATTCATTTTATTTTGCATTTTAATTCTCATGGTTGCAAATATTTAGGAGAAAATTAACTGAAACCATTTATGAAAAATAATTTTTTTATTCTTTACACTTACTGTCATTTATATTTGTATACAATTTATACAGGGTGGGGCAAATGTAGGCTTACAGTTGTTCATATGGAAAATAATACAGTAATTAATAAATAATAATAATACAAGAATGAATTTTCGTGTAGTCTCAACTATAAACCTATTCTTGTCACACCCTGTACTTACATATTAAAATGTTGGACTCTATGAATATCTTATATTTATTTTTAATAGTTTAGATCCTTCCAGGCTACTGTGGGGGCCCTGGAGTTTGGGGGCCACTCTTCTCTGGGGGGCCCTTCTAGCGCCTGGGGCAGAGGGGGCCACGGGGCCATCAGGCAGGGGCTCCAAGGCCGTGGGGACCTGCGGGGTCTGGTCTCTGCGTCTCCCCACAGGGCACTGGGAGGCTCCTGCGGGCGGACCCCTCCTCTGACCACTGGGCTATGGGATCACGTGAAACTGGGCCCCAGCGCGGAGGCGACACAGGGACTGGGTGTGAGGCTCACTCAGGGCAGACACAGGTGAGTGCAGGACTCTGCCTGCTGCTGGCCTTGGGCTCACGCTACACGTGTGACTGCGGCGTGGGCCTCACGTGCCTGGGTCCAACCGGGGTGGTGGGGGTGGCAGGAGGCATCCTTCAGCGTGTGCCCCTCCAGTGCTGGTCCCCAGGGCGGCCACGCCTCCCTCTGCAGCCCCAGAGCAGGGCACCTACCTGCTGAGGGAGCCCAGGCCGTGGGCAGTGCCCGGGGCCCCCACTCCCTGCTGTCCCTTGTCTGTGCGAGGAGCTCCGACGCCCGGCGCTGGGTCTGCCCTCGGTCCTGCCAGGTAAGCGTGATCCTCGGCCAATGGACACGCCCTCTCATCCACTCACTGGCCTCTTGTCACCTTCTCACAGTGACAGTGTGGGAGGCGAAGTGCAGGTGACAATGAAAGGGAACAATGTAGGAGCACAGCGGTTATGGCCCGAGGAGCTCAGGGTGCGGCCTGCGTGGAAGACGGGCTCCAGATGTAAGCTGCGCCCTCTGGGTGGAAAGGCCACATCAGCATGAAGCCGACGACTGTCCTCACGCTCCCGCCTAGACGGGAAGACTTGCTCGGTTGGCGAGCTCCGCGCAGGGACAGCCTTTTGGGGTCCCCGGAAGCAGCCTGTGGGTCACACACAGTCGGGGCGACGGCGTCACCAGCCATCAGCGGGCGGCATTGGCACAGCAGAGGCAGGAGCAGTTTCTCGCCATAGAAACCGGTTCAAGAGGTCCATGTCCCCGTGAGCTACAGCAGCGTTGCTGCCGCGCCCTGTTGTGAGAGACGTGGAATGAGCCAGTGTGTTTGTCGATCAAGAACATGAGAAGACGTTTCCAGGATCGGAACAGGAGCCGGTGCCTGGAGCCACCAGGGCCCTTCTGAGCGGCTCACACAGCGACAAACGTGTGAGCACCTGGTCTCCGCCCAGCGTTCTAAAGTCCTCCATGAAACCTGCCCCTCGCCCGGCCCACCACTGCTCCTGACGAGTGTCCATATAGCCAGGGACCCACAACCAGCATCTGCCGGGGCCCGCAATCCCTAGAAGGACCTCCCTGGAGGACCCCATGGCAGCCTCCGCCCAGGGCGCCTGGGAGCAGGGACAAGGCTAACTGATTACACAGGGAGTGTGACCTTGATGGCAAAAGTCGCCGGCCCGAAGAAAGAATCCCGGGTTCCGGTCTGGATTTACTTCTTGCTGGCCCTGTCGCCTTTCGTGGGTTTATGTGACATTACAAATTCTCAGATTCCTCTTGCAGATGGAGCCAGCAGTGTGTGCCCTACTTTCCACAGAGGGTTATTGTGCTGATCAAAGAAACCCATGTTTGTGAATGGGCTTGGCAAGCTGTGACATGATTGAAAATAGGTATTTTGCAATACCAAGTGTCTATAAAAGCCATGCAAGTTTTTACCCTTAAAGGTATTTAATAACAATCACATGTGGTTTATTCTATTCCTTTATATCCTCACCTGAAGATATGTTTATTAATTTTAGATAGGGAGGGAGAGAGACCGAGAGGGAGGGGGAAAAACATCGATGTGAGAGAGAAACATCGATCTGTTGCCTCCCGTACCCACACCAACCAGGGATTGAACCTGCCACCCGGGTAGGGGCCCTGGCTGGGAATCGAACCCACAACCGTTTGGTGTACAGTATGATAGTGCAACCCACGGAGTCACTCAGCCGGGGCTATTTTATTCCTGTTACACAGTGAAAAACAGTCTCTCTGAGGTCACCGCTTCCTTTCAGTGGTTCCGAGCGGCATCACTTAGGTCTCTTCGTGTAATGGAACCAGGAAAAATTACATGAAAATCATTAAGAAGCCCTTTCCCCTCCGGGGCTGTCTGATCTGGCTTTCCAAGTCACAGGCAACCTCGCTCGCTGCCCTGTGTTTCCACCACACGCGGCACTTAAAGCTCAGGCTCAGGCTAAATTGCGCAACAACCCCCCTCACCCCCAGGGCACCTGTGTGATGACGAATAATTCTTGGCATTTCAGAACTGAAAGCTTCGGCCTCCACTCAGGGTGACTTCAAAGAGTGGCCCCCACAGGGGAGTCAGTGCCAAGGGGCCGGGGGTCATGGCTCCTGCCTCTGACACTCAGTTCCCTTCAGCCAGGGCTCCTGGCCCAGCAGAGGGCGGAGACCAAGGCTGCGGCCTGAATAGAAGGTCAAGTGAAGGAAAAGGTGGCTGTTTCCGGGACGTGGCTGAGTAACGCACCTCCCCGCACCTCTGTCTCTAGCTCATCACAGCGCCTCCTGCAGAGGTTTGCAGAGGTGACGCCCATGGTGTGTCTGTTTCCATCCATGCTACGGTGAGGGTCGTCCCCCCTCTAACTGTGACCTCCAGAGGGGAAGTCCTGGTGCCTGGGTCCCGGAGATCCTAACTGACCACCCCCAAATCCTTGTACATGCAATCCAGTGGGGGGGGAAGGAGAAGGGATGACCCTCACTATGTACCCAATACGTAGAAACAAACACAGGGAGGCAGCCAAAATGCAGAGGCAAAGAAACGTGTCACACATGAGAGAACGAGAGACATCTCCGGAAAAGACCTAAGTGAAATGGAAGCAAACAAACTACTAGATGCGGAGTTCAAAACGGTGGTTATAAGGATGCTCAAGGATCTTAGGAGACTTAGTGGGAATTTCAAGGGTCTCCGTGAGAATTTCAAGGAGGTGGAAAAGGGCGGTCAGAAACAAAGCATACACTAACGGGAATAGAGAATGATTCCCACAGAAGCTCAGGTTCAGTTTGTGCCTCCTCTTGGAGCGATGTCCCCGTCACACGCCCGAGCAAGTCAGAACCTGGAACTCCTTCTCCGCTCCTTCGCCCGTTACTTCCCGATGGCGGTGGCTGCTTTTCTTCCCGGAGCCTCTGAGTCCGTCTGTGTCTCTGCCTCACGCTCCATCCCCGAGGGCAGCGCCGTGCCCTCCCCCCCACACCCCAGCTCACAGCGACCCCTCAGACTTGGTCAGCTCACCGTCTCAGCAGACCCCCAACCCCTGTCCACGTGGTGAGTAGGCTGTTTCCTTCACACGGACCTGAATCTGTCCTGGCCGGCATTGTCTCCAGCGTTCTCTAGTTCTCTGCGGCCCTCCCAATAGATCCAGCATCTTAACTTGGGATGAAAGACCCTCCTGGCAAAGCCCCATGTGCCCCTGGCTTCATCAGACACCATGCCCTGCCCCAGCGGCCTCCCACACAGAACGGATCGCCCGGACGCACCGAATGGCTCCCATTGCCTACAGGGCACAGCTTTCTCCTGCCGGGACACTGCACGTGCCCCTTCCCTTGCCTTCCACGCCCTCCCTGAACCTGCGCCAGCTACTCTCTGTCCTTCCTTCCAGAAGGTTCCGGGCTCCTATGCACATGTACCCAGCCCTTCCCTAAGCTGCACAGCAGAGGGCAGGACCACGTTAAAAAATAATAATAATAATAAACCCCAAGTCTGAATCACATCCTCCAAGGGCGAGACATGCCCATGGCCGTTTCGTTGCCCACCTGGCAGCCCCGCACCGGGGCGCTCTGTTGGGGAGACTGGGGGGCCTGGAGCAGGGCTGTGTTCCAGGGTTATTTTCAACAGCCGCCTGCAGGGTGCATGGCAGTCCTGACTCTCATACTGTTTCTCATTTAGTCTGCAATGCGCCACAAAAGCACAGGTTAGACACCTGGAACATGCTAGAAGGCAGTGAATAACACTGTGAGGCCAGGCCAGACCGGGCAGGGGGGGGGAGCATTCCCACAGGTCAACTGCCAACTGGGCGACACTTACCATGGTTTTGCCTCTATTCTGAGTTGTACATCGGTCCGGACGCACACAAGTGAGAATCGTGGGGGAAACGTGCCAAGTGAGTGCTGTGCCCCAGCGGATCCTCACCGGGGAGGTCAGGGGAGTCCTTGGCCCAGACTGGCACTGCGGGGGGTGAGGGGGTCTCCGTCCCCCCAGAGCTGTCGGGATGGCGGTGGCTGTGTGTGCACCGCTCAGCGCTGTCAGGCTGCACGGAGCACGGGGGTTCTGCACACGAGGAAGAGGCGGGCGGTTTGATGTCATGGAAGTGGAAACCCCTCCTTCGCGGCCAGGCCTTCCTTCCCCGGCACCTCCCCGTCCCCTTCCCACAGCTGTGGCAGTCGCTGGAGCAGGTGGCACCTTCTCCCATCACCCCATGAGCCCTGAAGGGAACAGAGCAGGCCCACAGCAGCCCCACAGCACCCCCACTGGACCCCACGGTGCCTTCTCTGTGACACCCCCACCCGACCCCATGGATCGGGACCTCCCAGCCTGTTCTACCTTTACTTTCCAGACAGTGAGATGCTGGCCAACGTGGAACCCCAGACCAAACTGGAAAACCCTTAGCTCTGACCCCTGAGCCAGTCCCAGGTGCTGTCAGTCCTCTGAGACCCAATGCCCCTGCGGCCGACCCACCACACGCGGCCATGGTGCCACCTTCAGAGTGTGTGAAGGATGACAGGCGCTCGGCCATGGGGCTCAGATTCAGGGAGAGGGACGGGTAACTTTAGAAGCACAGACAATGTGCTTTCCGCCTGCATCGGGGAAGGTGGGGCCGTCTTCACATGAGAAGGGCAGCTCTGGAGTGTTCCCTGACCACCGTGCACTTCACTTTAAAATGTGAAAAGGGAGGCGTCCGAAGTAGGGAAGACAGTAAGTGTGGAGGATCACCTCAAATCCAGGAGGAATGGGTCCTGGCAAACGAGAGGGGCTCCAGCGCCTTCCAGACTGTGGCTGCGGAAGGGCTCCCTTTGGTCTCAGAAATCGCCCCCCTGGGGAGAATTCCTGCAAACCCAGCCCAGAGCCTGCGCCTCGCGCCCCTGCAGGAATGTGGGGGTCCCCCCGACCTGCTCACCCACCTTGTGCTAAACTGACCAGTCCGTGCAGCCTTCAGCCCAAACCTCACTCCACGGGTGGAGGACAGAGACGTGCATGGACCCAGGGACAGGGTCCGCCCTCCTGGTCCTGAGGCAGCCCCCCCACCCCCACCCGAGACTCAACTCTGCTCTTAAACCATCATAAGGAGGCAGGAAGGGAGATGGGCAGGGAGGGGGATGGGAGTGTCTCTCAGAGGCCGGTGGAGCCTGATGCCAGGGCATCAGCCTTGAAGTCCTCCCGGCCACTCACCAGGCCCCTCTGTCTTCATCCTGGGATTCAGCTTCCCCAGGGCAGCGGGGACCCCAAGCCCCAGTCCTTACACCACAGTCAGGCCTCTTACTTGTTCAATGGTTTCTGGAATCTACTGAATATTTCCACTTCAGCATTGTTCTAGGCAAGTATATCTAAGAAACCATAAGGATATAACCATTATATTTTTTCTAGGCCACATTAAGCTAAATACATAGCATTTCAGTTGTAAAATGCTCAACAGCATCCCACCTCAAAACTCACCTGCGGGCCCCTCAGAGCATCCGGGCCTGTGGACGAGGCCCGGGCGTCCATGTTGGGCAGACCCCACTTCACCTCCACAACCTCACTGCGATTCTCCTCCACCTGGGGAGGGGGGGTGGTGGGGAGCCACAGACCCATGGCTCCTCAAACTGTAACCTATGAGATACTGTCTAACTGTCCAAGGCTCCTATAGCCACTGTCTCCCTGGAAATCTGAGGTAACTTAAATATATTTGCCGGTGATTTCCAATGGGCTAGGCCAGGATTTCATTTGATAAGGAACTATGGGGCGTAGTTCATAATAACGCCAACATTGGCAGCGGAATAAAATGACCTGTGTGGTTCTCTGCATCTGGGACACTCCAGCAAAAGTTTATAATGAAAAGAGAGAACTCCCAGGAGATTTCATTCCAATAAACTTGGTGGTGGGTGGACTGAGTTAGAGCCAGGCTATTTTTAGAGAAAGAATGGGCAATGGGCGTGGAGTAGGTATTCAGGTGGATGAGGAAAGGCCCCGACAGCTGACCTGGGCCTCTCCATGCAGAGGGCTGTTTTTCAGGTCTAAGTCTCTTAGCCCCGCCGGTGTGGCCCAATGGGTGAGTGTCGACCTATGAACCAGGAGGTCACAGTTCAATTCCCAGTCTGGGCACAGGCCCAGGTTGAGGGCTCGATCCCCAGTGTGAGTCATGCAGGAGGCAGCCGATCAATAATTTTCTCTCATCATTGATGTTTCTCTCTCTCTCCCTCTTCCTTCCTCTCTGGAATCAATAAAACTATACTTTTTCAAAAGGAGTCTCCTACTTTACACCATAATACAAATGGATTAGAGTCAAAAGAAAAAATGATGAAAATCACCCTTCCTTCAGAGATCTAAATTGGCTATTTTCCCCCACTGATTTGAATGGGGGTTATAGTTTTTTATTATAGCGTTCACCCTTTGTCATATAACTTGTTTCTTTTCCTTTTGGCTTCAAGTAAATATTTGTTTCGGTAGCATTATATCATCATGGTCACAGGCATTTTAAATGTAGCTATTCTTTTCAAACACTTGGACAATAAAAGCACTTTTCATCTCAGAAATGCCCGATGCAGATGGAGAGAGGAAACTGTACCTCAGGAAACAGGGTAGGCGGCACTAGCTATTGCGTAGACAGGTCTGTGAGGAAGAGTATAATGAAGTCTCTTTGATAGACGTAAAAGCTGTGGGGAACAAAGGGCTCATTCACAAAGGTTTCATTGGAGACAGAAACGTTCATCTAGAGAAGACTGCTTTTTTAAAAAATATATATTTTATTGATTTTTTACAGAGAGGAAGGGAGAGGGATAGAGAGTTAGAAACATCGATGAGAGAGAAACATCGATCAGCTGCCTCCTGCACACTCCCCACTGGGGATGTGCCCACAACCAAGGTACATGCCCTTGACCGGAATCAAACCCAGCACCCTTCAGAGAAGTCTGCTTTTAAAGTTTGCTTACATTTTTAAGTGGCTCACATTATGGAGACTAAAATACATTATAACAAAACGCCATAACCACTGGAAATGAATAAAATGAGGGTGGGTGCTGCCCTGGGTCCTGCTGGTAAGGGTGGTCCCACGGCGATGGCTTTTCCGTGGTGGCTGGCAGGGTCCTGGGATCACCAGTGAATCCATGGGGTTCCCACCCCCAGTTCTGCCCATGAGCCAAGCCGACTCAGACCTTTCATCCACCTTCCGACCCAGCTCCCATCCCAGGTGAGCACACAGCTTCAGCAACAGAAAGAACATCTGAGACCTCCCGCCAGAAATGTCAGGAATTTCGTAATCCGGAGACAGGAAGTGTTCCACAAGAGACCTTATTATATAGCCCTGGGAGGCAGTGGTTCCACCTCCTGGCTTACGTCCTTAAAACCTGTTCCGGGCAGTCTTATCTCCAATGAGTGTTGCGCATGCTCTGGAACTGCTGGGCTTCTGCTGGGCCGTGTGGCTCAGTTGTCTCTGAATACAGAGGGAGAATAATGGGGATTAAATAAGGAAACGTGAATCGATCCGAAATAAATACTTTACCGGCGAATGCAAGGCACGCCGCTATACGCACCATCAGTGTGTGGGGACAGAGACACCTCCCTTGAAGGAGCCTACAGACTCGTTGGCAAGATAAGATATGAATGCCACTCACACAACATGGAGCATGAAATCACTCAATAGCCATGTCCTCAGCTGTTTAGCGGAGAAAATAATGACTACTGTAACTAATATATCCAACTGGATATTTGAGAGCTCTCCAAAGTTTCGAAAGCAAGACAACTCAACATGTCTAAGAGAAGAATCCCATTCTCTCTTCCAGTGCCTTCGGTCCCGGTACTAATACCTGCATCTACCCTCGTGTTACCCAGGGACCTGGGGTCCCCCCAAGTCACCCTCTCCCAGGCCACGGAGCAGCAAACTCCCATCCTAACCGCTCACATCTCTGCAGTCTCTCTCATTCCTCCCATCTTGATTTCGACGTGTGTCTCTCTTTACTAATGTCTGGCTTCCCCAGTAGACATTAAGCTCCACCCATCAGGGACCCCTTTATTTCTGGCCACTGTTCTCAGACTCTAGCAGGACCGCTGACACAGAACAGGCCCTGGGCACATGGAGTGAATGCATGACTGGACAGACCCAGAGAGAGGCAGCTCTTGTAGGATCCACTTTCATTCTGAACACCAAGCAGTCAGTAACACAGTCATTCCATGGTTTTTGCAAACTTATGTTCACGGAAAAACCTGCACACACATGTCTAAAGCTGCTTTATTTGTTCAATGGCTTATATTTTTTCAGTTGAAAGGGATAGAAAGAGAGGGAACATGTGGTGGCTTGAGCAAGATTGAACTGAGAGCCATGCCTACTTGAGCATCCCAGACCATTTTCCTCCGCCCAGCTTCCCGGCGAAGCCCTACCCAGGGCTGGTTTCTCCTCCGCTTGGAGCCTCACTCTTCAGAGGGGGCTCATTCTTAAGTCACGGCGGTGCATGATGTACAGGCGGCCGCCTCGGCGCTCCTCCTGAGCCCAGCAAGAAAGTCAAAGCTCTTCTCTTCCCAAGTTGGCAAAGATGCCCTGGGCCTGGCTCTCATTGGCCAGAACTGGGTCATGTGCCTATGCCTAAGCCAATTGCTGCAGTTTACACGGAACATCCCTGGAGCTGGAAGTCCAGACAATCCCAGTCAGACGACCTCATCTACCTTGGAGAAGGAGTGCATTCCCAGAGGAATACTTTGCCATGAAAAGGATGAATGTTCTCAGTAGGGGAATTAAATAAGACAGCCAACCACAGACGCCTCCTGGTTACTGCTGTCACCAGGGCAGATGAACACTGATGTCTACAGAATAGCCTGTAGGCATAGAGTGCTCAGATTGGAGCCAAAGAACTATAGCACCCACCACGGCCCTGCCCTGGTGCAGGGGCTGGTGAGGGCGGGGCGCTCACGTACAGAAAATATTAGAACAAATAAAATAAAGCCCCAGCCCTACATCGAGGGGCCTCAGAACAAGCCAGGAAGCCTCACTGGGCGAGACGGGAGGCCAGAGCCACATGATGCAGAAGCGTGCGCTTCTTTTCCCACCATGGATGGCGTTACTGGGGACTGACCGAAAATTTGCCGACCGGTTGAAAAAGACGCCCCACATATGCTTCTAGTTATGGGTATTCAGATGCTGGGACCCAGGGTGGGCAAAGCCTGCCACTCCTCACTTTTGCAGAAATCTGCATGTGTATGCGAGGTGCACAAAGGCATGAAAGCACAAGGGCTAAGACAACAGAGCGCAGAGCGGGACTAAGTGTCAGGGACGAGCTACCAGCCACAAGTGCCCGAAGTCCCAGGAGAGACCAGTGGGGGCCAAGCTCTTCAGGGACAAGGGCAGACAATCGTATTTTGCCCTTCACTTCAGAGGGTGATGTGGGAATCGTTAAAATGTGTGCTTTTACTTGCTTTTCTCCCCCCAGCAAATAGGAACATCTTGGAAGTGATTCAGCCCCATTTCTTAGCCTGACTCTTTGTGATGTGGTCATGTATTGACGGAGGACCCGCTAAGGGGAAGGTTGTTCCATGTAACCATGGAAACACAAAGCTTTAATCAGTTCCTGGACAATCTTAGGACCCAGCATTTCTCCTACTGAATTTTGAAAGCCTCAATGAAATTCCATTCTCAGAGGAGAATTCTTGCTACTACAAGGCCAGACCCCACAGGAGAGCAGCATCCTCCCTCCTTCACCCAGGGAGTGAGAGGGAGAGGAGGTGAGCAGAGGGTCAGGGGGTGAGAGGGAGAGGAGGTGTGCAGAGTTTCAGGGGGTGAGAGGGAGAAGAGGTGTGCAGAGGGTCAAGGTGTGAGAGGGATAGGTGGTGTGCAGGGACCCAGGAGGGAAAGGTGATTTGATTCTTGGAATCCTCTACTCTACTGTTGAATCCCTGTAAATTATTCTGTATTTCAGTTAGTGTATGTTTCACTTCTGACAACCCTTGTTCATGTATTTGAAATTCTCACTAAGTCTCTTGAAGCTCTCGTTAAGATCCTTGAACATCCTTATAACCATTGTTTTGAACTCTGTGTCTAGTTTGTTTGATTCCATTTCACTTAGGTCTTTTCTGGAGATTTCTCTTGTTCTTTCATTTGTGACATGTTTCTTTGTCTCTGCATTTTGGCTGTTTCCCTGTGTTTGTTTCTATGTATTAGGTAGAGCTGCTATGTCTCCTGGAATTTGGTAGAGTGGCCTTGTGTAGTAGGTGTTCTGAAGGGCCCAGTGGCTCAGCCTCCCCAGTCACCTGAGCTGGGCACTCTCGGTGCACCTGTGTGGGCTGTGTGCACAGTCTTGTAGTTGAGCCTTGATTACTGTTGGTTTCACTGGGACAAATTCATCTCCAGGCCAATTGGCTGTGAGGACCAACTGCGACTACAGTGGGGAGCTGCTATGCAAGAGACACTCCTATGGAGCAGGGCTTGTTTCAATGGGGCTTTGGTGCTCACTGAGTCTTCCCCTTGAGTGTGTCGCTTCTGGATGTGAAGAGTTGTAATCTGATATGGTCTGAAGCTGTCCACCAGATGCACTGGCTCTGGGGCCTCCCAGGAAGTGCAAAGTCAGCCACTGCCTGGGGCCACCTGGCAGGAGCTACAGAGAGATCTGTAGATGGCTGCTACTTGTGTTGGGCTAGGAACTGCCCAGGGGAGGCCCAGCTGTGAAGCAAGGCAGGGTGGTGCTAGTGCTGGGTCTAGGGTCTTTTATCGATAGGTTTGGGGCACGCTGATGCCAACTGCTACTTGTTTGAGAGATTTTAGCAAAGTCTGAACCTGAGCGAGGACAGGCCATTCATATGGAAAAGCTGCTTGCAAATAGCTTGGGTGGGGCCGCAAATTGGATGGGGTGGGATCTCAGGGAATCACCGGGGGGCATGAACAGTGTGAATCAAGCTGATGGATATTCAGATATTGCACCTGCCTGTCAGCTCAGCGCAGGAACAATGACCCATGTGAGCACCCCAGTCTGGGAGAAAGCTGCCCCTGAGATCTTGCTCCAATGCCAGACAATCCAGTTCCTCCAGGCATGTCCCTGGCTCCCCCCTGAGCTGTTGCCCCAGTTTTGGAGCTCAGAGGGAGTGAAGCCATGTAAGTTCATGTGCTGGCCCTTTAAGAGGAACACTTGGGTCTCCAGCAGCCTCCGTGTCACTCAGCCACAATCCCCACTGGTTTTTACAGCCTGGAGTTATGGGGACTTCTCTTCCCAGCTCTAGAATTCTGGGCTGAGGGGCTGGTGTGGGGCTGGGACCCCTTGCTCCTCACAGGAGGCCTCCGCAGCTGAGATATCCCTCCTGGTTTAAAAAAAAAATAAAGGCACACGTGGGTGTCAGACCAGCCCATTCCACGCCTCTGCCCCTCCTCCCAGTCTCAATACGCTTTCTTCTTTACTTCCCTAGTTGTAGGACTTCCATTCAGCCAGCTTTCAGGTGGTTCTGAACGATGGCTGTTCTGTGTTTGTGTTGTAATTTTGATGTGGTTGTGGGAGGCAGCGAGCACCAGTGTTTACCTACGCCGCTATCTTGGTTCTCTCCAGTGCAGCCGTGTTAGTCTCACAAAAGCCGCCCTCTAATGAAGTGCATCTCATCACTTTCCTGCTCTCTCACAGAACCTTCAAAATAGTATCCTGGAGTTTATCCCATCAACTTGGCATTTTCCTTAGGATGTCTCAGCGCGTGGATCTTTCAGGCATATTGTGTGTTGAGCAGGGAATTCTTTGTGGAGTTATATGTTTAACTTGTTGAAACGTCAAGAGGAGACACCAAAGGGATCCCTCACAACACCATTCCTCTACTGTCCCTACTTTTATTACAACCACCCAGATGCAGAAAAGCAAGACCAACGCAGACCTCCACCGGGGAGACGCTTTTGTGCTCCAGCAATGGACCATGACCACGGCAGGTCACAAGATAACTCTTATCACAATGTCTCAGCATTTGAACATATTAAGGCTGCATTTTATTTTATTTTTTAAATATATTTTATTGATTTTTTTACAGAGAGGAAGGGAGAGAAATAGTTAGAAACATCGAAGAGAGAGAAACATCAATCAGCTGCCTCCTGCACACCTCCCCCTGGGGATGTGCCCCCAACCAAGGTACATGCCCTTGACCGGAATCGAACCCGGGGCCCTTCAGTCTGAAGGCCGATGCTCTATCCACTGAGCCAAACCGGTCAGGGCAAGGCTGCATTTTAAAGTATAAATTATTTTGCAGGCATTGATATTTTAGTTTTTGCACATTTTTTACATTCTAGCTTTATCATGGTCTTGAGGCTTTAGAAATGACGATTACCAAAGTTATGAGTATGTACTTGTTTCCAACATCATCCGTTAGCTTTGTTCAAAGCTACATCCCATTCTCTGGACTGGCCTAGATAGTGTCTAGAGCTAACACTTTGGCAGGTGCAAATTTAGCATATAGAAGTCATTCGACAAATTTATACGGGATGGATGGGTAGATAGATGGGGTTAAAATGTGCATGGCTCCCTCCCTGACTGAGTGGCTCATTGACCGGAGTGTCGTCCCATACATCAAAAAGTTCGATCAATGTTTCTCTCTCACACATCCATGTTTTCTTTTCTCTCTCTCTCCCTTCCTCTCTCTCTAAAATCAATAAAAACATCCTCCGGTGAGGATTAAAAAATTAGTTAATTAGTTAATTAACTTTTTTTAAACGTGCATGGCCCCAATCTCATTGTAAAAGGAATTCAGCTGATTGCACAGTAAGATGGCCAGGGTTGCCCAGGGGGTGGGTGGCTGTTTTGATTACTGTTGTCTGGTAATAATACAGTTTGAAGTCAGGAAGCATGCTGTCGCCACCTTTGTTCTTTCTCAAGGTTGCTTTGGCTATTCGGGATCTTTTTTGTTCCATACAATTTTTAGGAATGTGTGTTCTAATTCTGTAAAAAAAGTGCCATTGGAATTTTGATAGGGGTTCCATTGAATCTGTCGATTGTTTTGGGAAATATGGGCATTTTAACAATATTAATTCTTCCAATTAGTGGGCATGGACTATCTTTCCATTTATTTGTGTCTTCTTCAAATTCTTTCATCAGAGTACAAGTCTTTCACCTCCATGGTTAAATTTGTTCGTTGGTATTATTCTTTTCGATACAACTGTAAATGGGATTGTTTTTTCTTAAATTCTCTTTTTTTCTAGTTTATTGTCAGCATATAAAAATCCAACATATTTTTGTGTAATAATTTTATACCCTGCAACTTTGCTTAATTCATTCATTAGTCCTAACAGTTTTTGATGGTATCTTTAGGGTTTTCTACGTATAAAATTATGTCTGCAAATGGTGACAATTTTACTTTTTACGTTTTAATTTGGATGCCTTTGTTTCTTTTTCTTGTCTAATTGCTCTGGTTAGGATTTTCAATATTATAATGAATGAAAGTGGTAAGAGTGGGCATCCTTGTCTTGCTTCTCATCTTAAGGGGAAAGTTTGCGGCTTTTCACTGCTGAGTATGATGTTAGCTGAGGGTCTGTCACATATGGCTGTTATTATGTTGAGGTATATTCCCTCTTTACACACTTTGTTAAGAGTTTTTATTGTAAATAGATGTTGAATTTTGTCAGATGCTTTTTCTTTATGTGTTGAGATGATTCTATGATTTTTGTTAACGTGATGTATCAGGTTGACTGACTTGCAGATGTTAAACCAGCCTTGGATTCCAGGAGTAAAGTCCCTCTCAATCATGGTGTGTGATCCTTGCAATGCATGTGGAATTCAGTTTTGCTAATGTTGTGTTGGGGATTTTGGCATCCATGATCATCAGGGATGCTGGCCTATAATTCCTTTTTCAGTGTCCTTGTCTGGTTTTTGTATCAGGGTAATGCTGGCCTCATAAAATATGTCTGGGAGTCTTTCCTCTTTTTCCACTTTGGGGAAAATTTGAGAAGGATAGGTGTTAAATCTTCTGTGAAAGTTTGGTAGAATTCACCTGTGAATTCCTCTAGTCCTAGACTTGAGTCTGTTGAGAGGTTTTTGATGACTAGTCCAATCTCCTTACTAGTGATCAGTCTGTTTAGATTTTCTATTTTATCACGATTCAGTCATGGAAAATTGTGTGTTTCTAGGAATTTATTCATTTCTTCCAGATTTTTCAATTTGTTGCCATTTAATTGTTCATACAATTATAATCCTTTGTATTTCATATAATCCTTTGTATTTCTTTGGGATAAGTTGTAACTTCTCTTTCATTTCTGATTTTATTTATTTGGTCCTCTCTCTTTCTTTCTTATTGAGTCTAGCTAAAGTTCCAACAATTTTGTTTATCTTTTCAAAGTGCCAGCTCTGAGCTTCAGTAATCTTTTCTATTGTCTTTTTGTCTGTTTCATTTACTTGTGTTTTGATCTTTATTATTTCCTTCCTTCTGCTAATTTGGGGCTTTGTTCTTTTTTAGTTCCTTCAAGTGGATTTTGTCAGCATCACTTTGCCTGCCACGCATGGCAACAAACACCCTTTGAAAATAAAGATCATATGGATGTAACGTAAATGATTTGGCCGTTCCTGTGGCTGGGCACCCGGGTTTGTTTGCTTTTCTATTTTCGAGTCATTGTTTCTATTGATGAACAGGGTGCGCACCACTTTTAACTTTCCTATTAAATATATTTAAAGAAGGTCTATTGATAATGCTTTTTTCCTTGAAAACCTCCCTGTAGCTACTAGAGATAGAAAGGAACATTTCATAATAATAAACGGGCCGCTCACCAAGAAAGACACGCGTCCTGTGCGCGGCACCTGTAACGTAGCCGCAGCCCATCCGCAGGCTGGCTGGCGGGTGGAGGAAGCCGGGGCTCGTGGAGGAGGTGGACATGTGTGGAGCACAGCAGGAGATGGAGCGCACCTCTCCCAGCAACTGATGGCCCACCACATGAGACGGGGCATGAGCCAGAAAGGAGACCCTGCGAGGGTGATGAGTGACAGGGGGGAAGGTGACACCTGTCCGTGCGCTCACCTGTGCCCTCTGGACCTGCGCTAGCTGGTCCATTTGGTTATGAACTGGGACCCCTCAGCCTGTGACTCGGGGGATGGGACAGTGCCCAGCTCAGGCCAGGCAGTTTGGCCACATGGTCACTGGTTGGTGTGGCACGTGGTCTCCCCTGGCGCCCAGTAGCCACAAGGGCTACATTTTGGCAGCTAGTAATTCCTTGCTGCAGGTGGCATGGGCTCGCTCCAGAAACCCAGGGGGAGTGATTTCTACAAGCAGTAGAAGGGTAGCCCAGCCGGCGTGGCTCAGGGGTTGAGCGTCCACCTATGAACCAGGAGGTCACGGTTCACTTCCCCATCAGGGCACATGCCCGGGTTGCGGGCTTGATCCCCGGTTGGGGGTAAGCAGGAGGCAGTCAATTGATGATCCTCGCTCATCGTTGATGTTTCTCTCTCTCCCTCTCCCTTCCTCTCTGGAATCAATAAAAATATATTTTTAAAAAAAACAGTAGAGGGATAAAGGGCCTGGTTTTGGTACCGGGACATCCCGTTGTCCCAGAGCCATTTGGTTGAAAGAGTTGCCTTTCCCATTGAATTGTGTGGCCACCTTGACTGTATTCGTGTGTTTCTACTTCTGGTGTCTCTATTCTTGCTCATTTACGTCTGTCCTCAGGCCAGTGCCACACTCTCTTGATCCTTGTCATTTATAATAAGTCTTTAAATAAGGCACATAGCCCTGCGACTTGGCCCTTCTTTTTAAAGTTGTTTGGGACTTCGAATAGCCGGAGGCGCCTGGCGTGCCTGAGGCTGGTGCCCTGACCCACAGGTGGGAAGGGAGGGGTGTTCTGCAGACACAGAGCGCGTGGGGCCCTGTGATCCACCGTGAAGCAAAGGGCCTGCAGGTGTGCGACACACGTCCTTTCAGGGTTTCGTCTTTTTGCCCAAAGGCCGGCAAGAGGCAGGCTCGGTGTTGCCCCCCTCCCCCGCTCAAGCCACCCTCCCGGATCCACAAGCCTTTTCCGTTCTCACTCCACACACCCCATGAGGGGAAACCGGACGGAATGAAGAGAGAGAAAAGGGGGAAAGAGCAGATCCCAGGGTGCGAGACCAAGGGGCTGGAGAGACTCGGGAGGGAGAGAGGAGTCTGTCCCAGGGCCCCTTTGCGAAGGTGGGGACTCCCCGTGGCCTCACAGCCTGCTCCCCACTCAGGACTCGCTTGTCCCGCTGAGAGTAGGCGTTCCTCAGTGATGGACTGGACCTCCTCTTCCCTCTTTCCAACTTTCACAGCAAAGAGCCATGTCCGATGGGAGGGAGCAGCTGCTGCGGCTTTAGTCTCTGAAGCAGCATTAACACAATGTTAGTTAGGAAGGTCGCGCTCTCCCTGCTGCCAGGAGCCTGGCGGGAAACGGTCAGATCCTTCCCTGATCGCTCAGGGCTCAGGCCCGGCTGCAGGGTGGCAGCGTCCACCCTGGAAGGATGGGCTTCTAACCTCATATGCTCTTCCCTGAGTCCCAGGGGGCGTGTGCCTCGCGCTTAGGAAAAGGCGCCGGAATTTGCTGATGGAGTGAGAACCAACACAAGTGAGTCCGGCTCATCCCTGACGGCTTCGTGAGATGGAGATAATCCTGGCTGCAGGTGCCCAGGCATCACAGGGCGCGCCCAGCACGAGGCCAGGACGAGGCCTTTCAGCACGCACCAGTCACCCACCCTCCCGGCCTCTGTGCACCGCCCTGCGCCAGCTGGGCCACTTGGTCGCCCCGTGTCCTGCGGACGCCTTCCTGAAACCACACTCTTCCCCCTTTGCTTCCTGTCATCCATGCTCACGTCGCCACAGACAATGAAATGTCTGCCTTGAGAAAGATGCCAGCGGCCGCGTTCTCTGGTTCCCAGGCCTCCCCGGGGGGAACCCACGCGGGAACCTGCAGCTGTGCGGGCTGGGGCTCAGTGGGAGTTGAGGTGAAGGGAGATGTAGGTGAGGCCCAGAGTGGGGTGCCCTGCGGGCCTGCCTGCCCCTTTCGTGGGGCCATCATGGGCGCAGTGAATGCCATGGGCTCAGGGTTGATTCTCTCTCGTCTGCTACCTGCACCAACAGCCCCCTCTGGAGCCAGAGCCTTTCGTCCCACTGGTAAAGCCTAAAGGGCTCACAATGCAAACTTTCAGGGTAGCCTGGCCTACGCATGTCACCCTCTGAAGAGACTCCTCCTTGTGAGTGGAGAACCCGTTACAATGTGGGCATGAGTGGGCAGTCGGGCAGGGCCGGACCAGTCTCAGAAAGGAACGAGGGCAGAGGGAGGCCTGAGGGCCAGGGGCTGGGACAGAGCTCAGAACACGGCCATCTGCTCGCAGCCGCTGTTCCCACAGGAAGGAGTGAGCGTGGGGGTTACGGGGCACGCTCATGGGCACAGCGGTGGTGACTGGTGGGACCACCAGAAGCTCAAACCCAGCCCAGGCCGGACTGGCTCAGCAGATAGAGCATTGGCCTGCGAACCGCAGGGTCCCAGGTTCGATTCCTGGCAAGGCACATACCTTGGCTGCCGGCTCCTCCCCACCCGGGCCCTGGTCAGGGCGTGTGCAGGGGGCAATCAATCGATGTGTTTCTCTCACATCGATGTTCCTTGCTGTCTTTCCCTCTCTCTTCCACTCTCTCTAAAATTGTCTTTCCCTCTCTCTTCCACTCTCTCTAAAATCATGGAAAAACATCCCTGGGTGAGGATTAAAAAGAAGCAGCAGCAGCTCAAGCCCAGGTGTCTGCCTCTAAATCACTCACCTGCCGCCCGCTGCTCCCCGTCTTCCTCGGCATTATCATCATTGGGCAGACCTGGCCGCCAGCAGCGTCCCCAAGCTTCAAGTTCAAGGGGCCCTGGAATTACATGCTCGACTCTTACTCAAGAAGGAAGATGCCATTTTTATTTTCTCATCCAGTTTCAACAACACAGAAAAGCCACGTCACGTTGACTGGAGGGGAGACTACCAGCCACGCGTGTACGAGACTTTAAATCCACATGAATGATCCACAGGACGGGTCACTCATTTCTCAAAACTGTGCGTTCATGTTTAAGGTCAGATATTTATGGGGAAATGACTCGAGGTGACTCCATCTCATCACTCGACCAGTGAGAGACGTCTCTGGCCTGTGCTCACAGCCACTTCCCGTCCGATGGAGATGTGACATTCACGGTGAGGGCGCTGTTGACACGTGCACCACGGCCTGACGCAGCTGCTCCGGCCCAGGACGCGAGGGGGGCGGTCACCGGGGCCGCTGTGTCTCCTCGGGCAGGTCGCACAGCTTGACCTCGATGTGGCCGTGGCTGAACGCCTCGCCCTTGGTCTCCTCCACGGCGTCCTCCCTCCGGCCCAGCGCGGCTCGCTTCTGCGTCATGGCCGTCCCCCAGGGCCCACGCCGCCGCCATGCGGGGGACCGGGTTCCCCTCACCATGCAGCAGCACACGGCGGCCAAGAAGTTCTTTTTGAAGTTCTCATTCATAAAGGCGTAAACGATGGGGTTGCAGATGGTGTTGGCGAACCCCAGGAACTGCACGACGGCAAAAGTCATCTTGATGGTGACCTCGTCGTGCTCCTCCTCGAAGCTGCCTGGAATGAGAGGCACATTGAGAACGCGCATCTGTCTTAATGGCCCGAAAACAAAACCTCGGCGTCTCATCCGCCTTTGTGCTCATGTTTAAGGTCAGGTTTTTATGGGGAAATGACTTAAGACAGCAAGGAACATCGGTTCGCACTTGGGCGAGTGGCTGGTGTGGGAACTGCTCCAGGCCGCTCTGGGGGGAGCAGGGGTGTCTACAGAACACAGCCCCGTGAGGAGCCTTCATTCCCAGAGCAGCCAGGCTCACCACCACGCCGGGCCCAGCAGACGTGGGGCTCATGCATCCAACCGGACTGCAAGCTGCCGTTACCCTGGGAGCCGTGGTTGCTCTGCAAACGTTCCCTGCTACAGAAACGCGGTCATCAGAGGACCCCGCCACGTTGGAGGCCATGGGGAGACTTCCGAAGGGCGGGAATGCACGGGTTACTGAGTTCATGGGGCTCGGGGCAGGGCTCTTGCTGGGGACAGAGGCTGCCTCCTCTCCTGACACCTGTGTGACTCGGGGGTGCAGAAGGCACAGCAATGAGGGAGAGTGTCGGAGCGTTCCTGGCTCGTCTGTAATTATTAAAGACGTGGTCATGGTCAGACAGAATTCTCTGCCATGGAATGGCCTAGTCCAGTGGTCAGCAAACTCATTAGTCAACAGAGCCAAATATCAACAGTACTTCAAAATAGACTTGCCCAGGCCGAAAACCGACTTCTGCGCACGGGCCACGAAGTTTCAATCACACTGTACACGCGCGCCCACACGTGGTATTTTGCGGAAGAGCCACACTGCAGGGGCCAAAGAGCCACAAGTGGCTCAAGAGCCGCGGTTTGCCAACCACGGGTCTAGTTGCCTTGCAAACACAAAAGAAACCTGTTCAACATTCGGTACTTGATGGGCCCCGCGCATAGCGACGCATTTCCCAGGTGCGTTGTGCATTCCGGCGGGAGACGCAGTAGGGCCCGTCCGGGGGGACCACACTCACTGTATTCCACCAGCATGTGCACGACGTGGAAAGGAGCCCAGCACACGGCAAAGAGGGCCACCACGGTCACCATCATGGCCACGGCCCGCTTCTTCTTCCTGGGCCACGGGACACAATGTCAGTTAACCTCTCCCTGGCAAGCGTGTCGAATTGATGGCAAAGCTAGTAAATCAAGCCGGAGCCCAGACCCCTAACCATCATTCCACCGACGTTCAAACAGAGTTAATGATCAGTTCAATGTGGGCTGTTCATCGCCTTCCCATCGCCATCACCCTACCCCCACACCTCTCACATTATAAACACCCCCGGACATGTGCGCATCACCCAGCAGCCCGCGGGTGATGTCATCAGCCTTCCCAGCAAGCCTTTGACGGATGCAGAAAGGGGGCCCCGAGAAGGTCAAGTAACCTGCAAGGTCAGACTGGCCAGTAAGAGATTTAAAGGAATCAGGGCTCCTCGTGTTTAAATTTAGGAGGTCTGACTTCCGTGCCTGAGCTCTTATTCTTTTACATGGAAGGCCACTCACCCCTGTGATAGGAAAATATCAATATTTATGAAATATGGGCAGCCCCAAGATATAATTAAAATGTAAACCTTTATTATATCTCTAAGGGACATCATTAACCAGGATTTCAAACTGGTTTTCTCCATTACTCCTGTAAAGGTGATAAGCAGGTGCAAGCAATCGGCTCATTCGCCTGGTGCTTTAAATCTATACAAGTTCAGAGTCATTCTTTCTCATTTCAACGTGGCAGCCCTTTCTTCCCAGGAGGGAGGGGAGCTGAGTCCCCGGAAGTTCCAAGCTGCTGAGCATCTCCTGCCCTGAGGGAGGATGTCTTCCTACAAACCGGGCACCAGGGGGCGCTGCGCACGTGAAGAAATGCAAAAGTCTCCTCAAACCACTGGACTTCTTACCAGGTTTTGTTTTATTCTTGTTTTTAATGGCCATTCCGTGTCGATTGTAAAATGAACCATAAGTTGCATTTTAAATTTTCCGCTAATGAATGCAATCAAAGAGCAATGCCCTTTGGTAAAGATAAAAGATATCAATAATTAAAGAAAATAGCACGTCCTGGCTTCTCAAGGATTTGCCTAAGTATCATCTCACATATTTTAGCGTCGTGCCTGGGCAGGAGGCAGGAGGCAGGAGGGACGGACTCCGTGCTCCCTGGGACCCGTGAGGAAGGCGGGGCGGGAGGAAGGAGACTTCTGGGCATCACGGGGCTGTGAGTGGCAGGGAGGGGAGTCCACAGCTCTCCCACCTCGTCCTGCTGACATATCGACGGAACAGACACTGTCTAAACCCCGAGGAAGCTTCCATCTGAGAGGATGGATGTGGGGGCTGGTGAGCTTGCTCTTTCTTCCTGCCACACATGGATCCTCAAACGTGTACAGAGAGCTCATTCCTACACGCGAAGGACAAATGGCACTAACAAACGCAACCCAGAATTCTGAGGTCCCCGGTAACCGACCCGTCCAGCACAACTAATTAAAAACATTTGAGCCTGGCTCAGTGGTTGAACGTCCACCTATGAACCAGGAGGTCACAGTTCGATTCCCGGTCAGGGCACATGCCCGGGTTGGGGGCTCGATCGCCAGTGGGGACCATGCAGGAGGCAGCCAACAAATCATATATATATGAAACTGAGGAGGATCTTTCATTAAACCGACCTGGCGATTTTTGACATCTCGTTTCCGTGGATGGTTCGAAGCACTGAGCTGTCGCCCACTCTCCGGTGGATCCAGAGTTCGTAGCCGATCTTACTGTACAGGCTGAGCATCACCAGCAGCGGCAGGAGGAAGAGGATGACGAGGATGAAGGTGGTGTAGACCTTCTGGTGCACGGGGCTGCTCCACTCCTCCAAGCAGCAGATGTGCTGCTTTTCGTAGAGGAAGTCATACTTAACCTTTGGGATGAGAAGGGCTGGGTGAGGAGAGCCAGCAGCCACGGACCACGGGGATGCAGACCCTCATGTGGTTACCATGGGGACATGCCTCAAACGACATACGATTTTGATTGTCCTTCTGTTCTGAACTGTGGGGGTTTTTTTCCCACGTCGCTGCTTAAATTCTTCGGAGATTTAATACTTTCCTTTCTATTTTAAGTGGAATTGAGGTCCAAAGCCTGTTCGCTTTCTATCTCTCTCCACTCTTCACACTCTGGTCATAAGTTTTCAATGGGGTTCAAGAACACTTCAATGACCGACATATGAATGAAAATACCAGCTATAACGTCACCCCAATAAATTTAATAAAACAAGAGAGTCTGAGGTGAATGAGAAAGTGGGATCCAAACTGATATAAAAATATTCAGACTCAGTGGTAAGCCTTTGAGGGGTGTATTTTATAGAAAGTCAATGTCTGTTTATTAATACCATTTCTGACAGACTCATCTCATCAGTTCAGATGTATTACTAAAAACAATATTAAGAAAAAGAGCAATGCTAATAAGAGACAAAGTAAACATTTAGCATGTATTCAAACGTCATTTCTCTGGATAATAGGAATAAATGTTAGGGAATTTATCAAAGCAACTGTCATTTTATCCACTCTGGCACTTCCCAGATGGAAGATACTTAGGTCTTAGACGTCCTTCTGCCTCCATCCCCAGCAAATTTTATCTCCACTCTTCAGTGCCAATTGAAGGGGGGGGGGGCGGTTGTATATTCACCAAAGATAAACTTCACGCTCTGATCTAGGCATTATTTACAGACACAACCAACTGGAATGAAAACACTCAGTGAAGAGTAAGTTAAAGATCCAGACTCCCCGGGAACAGGACATCAAAATGAAATCCACCTGACTCCATGCAGATGGTGCCAGCAGGGCCAACCACGGCGACTGTTCGCTGGCATGTCCTAGCGCAGCACAGGTGGCCGGCCGACAGGGACAGGTGCACACTGGAGGAACGACCAGTTGCTATGACGAGCACTGACCACCAGGGGCAGACGCTCAATGCAGGAGCTGCCCCCTGGTGGTCAGTGCACGCCCACAGGGAGAGCGCCACTCAGCCAGAAGTCGGGATCATGGCTGGCGAAAGCAGCGGTGGTGGCAGGAGCCTCTCCCACCTCCAGGGCAGCACTGAGGATGACTGACTGACGGTTTAGGCCCATTCCCCAACTAAGCCAGCAGTCGGACATCCCCAGAGGGCTCCTGGACTGTGAGAGGGCGCAGGTTGGGCTGAGGGACGCCCCCCCCCCCCATCCGAGTGCACAGATTTCATGCACCGGGCTTCTCGTTGTCCTATATGTCAGCTCTGGGAAGGAGCCTGCAAGAAGAAACCAAGGGGTCAGTGGTGCTTTACGGCACCAGGTGGCAGTGCCAGCCTCAGTCAGGCTCACACACACTGGCTCTGATAGAATGAATGTAGGCGCGAGAAGGAGGCCTCGGGATGCATATAAATACGGTTATTTGCTTTGAAGAATGAACTCATACTTTTTCCTGACAGAAAGCAAATTTGATTTGGCTGCTCTACCCGGCAGCAAGCACTGGCTTTGTCACTTAGATTATGTGTATTTTCTACAAACTAAATTAGTTCTATAAATTTAAAATCTATTTGGAGTATGTGCTACAATCATTGTATTTATTTTTGTTAATCCTCACCCAAGGACATGTTCCCATTGATGTGTAGGGAGAGTGGAAGAGAAAAGGGAAGACAGAGAGAAACATCCATGTGAGAGAAACACATTGTTGGTCTCTTGCATGCACCCCGACCAGGAGCCTGCAACCAAGTACATGCCCTTGACCAGAATCGAACCCGAGACCCTTTAGTCTTCAGGCCGACGCTCTATCCACTGAGCTGACTGGCTAGGGCTAAAATAATTGTATTTTAAAAGCAGACAAATCTCCTAGAGTTCTGTGGGCAGGAAATGGACCCCACGGTGGGAATGAGTGGGGCCGTTTCTGAACGGGGCCCCTCCTGCGGGTTTCCTGTGGGAGAACAGGCCTCGGAGAGGGGGCGGGTCTCAGAGTGCCGGAGCCCACACTCCCGGAGCAGCCACCGGAGCAGGAACAGCAGCCAGAACCTGGGCAGTTTTCTCATGGAGACATCCGTGAAGTAAAGGCTCAGTCACAGGCCACAGTCACACTCAGGGGCACCTGCCCTCCTGTCCCCACTCTGCTCCGCGGCCCCCAGGAGAGAGGGACAGGCAAGGAGGCGGAGAAGAAGGGGATGGGCACCCCCCCTCCAGCGGGCTGGATGCTAGACCCACAGCAGCTCCCACTGGGGAGGGAGATGTTGCCGACCCACGAGGATTCGGGCTGATGGGGTCGTGACACCGGGCTGGACATGTTAGCGACAAACTAGCACTGTCCTGGCGGTGAGGTGACCGGAGGAGCGCAGGCCCATGCCAGGCTTCGTCCTGCGTCCCACCAGGTAGCAGGGAATGGAAGGAGCCGGCCTCCTGCCCGCGTGTTGGAGCCTTGCTCACTCAGCATCCACTTAGGCTGAGAATCAAGCCGCATGCTCCCGGACAGAGAGGTGCAGAAAAGCGAAACGGGCCATTCTCTCACATCATCTACAAAATAAACTCCCAATGGGCTACAGGTTCCGTGCAAGGCCTAAGGCCTGAAAGCATAAATCTCCGAGAAGAAAGCACAGCAAGCAACTATCTGACGTCCGTCTGCGTGATATCTTTTTGGACACATCCCCTCGAGCAAGAGAACAGAATAAAAACAATCAATCGGAACTGCATCAGACTGAAACGCTTTTGCTCAGCGAAGGAAACCACCAACGAAGTGAAAAGACCGCCGATGGGAGAGCTTATTCACAAATGGTATGTCCAATAAGGGGTTGGTCTACAAAACAGAGAGTAAACTCACACAACTCAATCACACACACAAAAACAAATAACAATCCGATCGAGAAATGGCCAGAGGACGTGAAAAGGCATTTCTCCGAAGAGGACATGCAGATGCCCGCAGACCTGGGAAAGGGGCTGAGAGGCACTCATCAGCAGGGAAAGGCAAGTCAGACGCACAGTGAGATGCCACCTCACACCTGGCAGAGGGGCTACCATCAGGAAGTCCACAGGCACACGTGCTGGGGCGGATGTGGATTGAAGGGAGCCCTCGTGCACTGCTGGGGGGAGTGCCGACTGGTGCAGCCACCGTGGGAAGCAGGATGGCGATTCCTCAAGCTACTAAAATAGAATTACCCTATGACCGAGCAATTGCACTTCTGGTATTTACTCAAAAAAAGAAACAAAAAGAGAGAGAGGGAGAGAGAGAGAGAGAGAGAGAGAGAGAGAGAGAGAGAGAGAGAGAAGACACTGATTTATATGCAGCCCTACATTCATTGCAGCATTAATTGCAGCATTCTCTACAATAGCCAAGGTAGGGAAGCAGCATAGGTGTCCATCGATAAATGAGTAGATAAAGAAGTTGAGGTGGCCTGGCCAGCATGGCTCAGTGGTTGAGCGTCGACCTATGAGCCAGGAGGTCACGGTTTGATTCCCAATCAGGGCACATGCCTGGGTTGTGGGTTCCATCCCCAGTAAGGGGTGTACAGGAGGCAGCCAATCAATGATTCTCTCTCATCATTGAGGTTTCTATCTCTCCTTCTTCCTTCCTCTCTGAAATCAATAAAAAAATATATTTTTTTAAAAGAAGATGAGGTATATGTGTACAATGGAGTACTACTCAGCCATAAAAAAAGAATGAAATCTTGCCATCTGTGACAACATGATGGATATAGAGGAATCATGCTAAGGGAAATAATACTAGGCAAAGACAAATACCATGTGATATCACGTATACGTGGGATCTAAAAATAAAACAAAGCATAACCAGACTCATAGGAACAGAGACCACAGGGTGGTTACCAGACGGGAGGGGAGAGTGGGGTGAGCAGGGGAAGGGGAACAGAGTCAACAATATTGTGATGAGTGCACAGGATGAAGATGACACTAGAGTCAGGGGGTGATCACATTATAGGGTCGAAAAATCCCTATATTGTACACCTGAGACCAATATACCCAATATAAGATTGCATACCAACTTGATTAAAATTTAAAAAATAAAAATAAATAAATAACGCCAGGTTTTAAGTGGACCCTTGTCTGAGGCACATCTGACGCCCTTGCTGGTGGACATCACATGCTGTGTTGATTTCAAAAGCACAGAAGGACGCACAGTTTAAACATTGTCTCAGGGAGTCCTGGGCGACCCCCACCTGGGTTTGAAGACCACTGTGTGTGCTGGACACGCCCCCCAGTGGGCGTGGCCACTGGAAACCAGCAGGGCCCCGCCCCCTCTGTGACTCCCCAGGCAAGGCTGGGCCCAGCTGACCAAGAGGCTGGATAAGACAATCCCCCCACGTTTCCAATTCAAACTGCAATTTGTCACTGAATAGAAGACAGGTGAGGAAGGACTTAGGACCAAGAATCAACTAATAAGTAGATAATCGATCACAATTTTTTTATGTGACTTTAAAATAAAAATATTTGGAGTGACCCCCGGATGCTAACGACCTGCCTGACCACGCAGGACCCTCGGCGAGCCGCGTCCAGCTGCAGGAAGATGCAGACCCTGGCCCTGGCCCGTCTGACCCACGGAAGGTCAAGGAAGAGCGAGGTAAAACAGCGGGGAAATCTGAACACGTGTTATCTGAGTCCGGTCGGAAAACCGCCAGTGAAATCATTGAGATCACGCAGATTCGCTGAAATCTCTTGCAGGAAGGAAAAGGCTTTCAATCAAGAGGGCGGGACATTCTCATAGTATCAATACCGGCCCCAGCCCCGAACCCACCTCGAGCCGCTGCACGTGCCACATGGGGGCTCCCACGATGACCGCCACCAGCCAGACCACGCCTGTAACAGGGCACAGTCATCAATACGACTCAGCCGAGCAAAACACGTCGTGCTCAGTCCTCTAAGCATACAGACTCCAAGGCCCCGTGCACCCCGTCACCTCCCCAGGAGCCGTGCAATGGTCTCACCTCCACCCTCTCAGCCCCCTCAAAAGTGCTGCTGGAAGAGTCTCCCTAAAACACATTTCCAATGTTTGAACGTCGGTAACAGTGTCCCATTGCCTCCAAGATAAGACCCGACTCCCTGACAAGGGTCTTTGTCATCTCACCCACCTCCCGCTTCCCTCCTACATGTCAGTCCATGTACCGAGTCCCCTCCTGGGGTACAGAGCTGGCTTCCGTCCCTGCACCGGAAGGCATCATGCTGCTCCGCGCCTCCATGCTGGCCTCCCGGATTGGCACCTGCTCGCACGCTCTCTGTGCACTCCTGCTCCAGGACTTGGCTCAGAGCTACCTCCTCTAACAGAGCTTCCCGGGCCACTGCCCTGTCCAGCTAGAACGGGCCACCTGGATTCTCCCAGCCAAATAGGTGCTGGTTGGATGAATGAAAAACTGAAGCATGACACAGATCACCCTCTACAATTTCTTCTTCGAGAGGAAGGTCTGTTTACCTTCGCCGCCCTCAGATGGGCACTGTTTTCCTATTTACGTAACAGACACAACAGCAGAAACCGGGAGGCTGTTGGGAGACTTGCTTTGAGGATGGGTCCTTCGAAAGGAGCAAGAGAATCTTCAGAGCCTGGGACGGGCCGGAACCAAGAGCCCAACATCTACTGCAAGGAAACCTCCCGCTCCCACGCCTCTGCTCTTCCCATATGAGCAGGACCAGTAGGGACACCGTGTGTTGTCTTGGGTTCAAGGAACCAAGGAACTGAGACTCACTTAAGCCACAGCGGGTTTTTTATAAGGACACACACCTCCGGGCACACTGCCCAGAGAGCCTGTATGATTCAAGACAGTTCTCTCTCTCTCTCTCTCTCTCTCTCTCTCCTCCACCTCCCCCCTTCCTCTCTTTCATCCCTCATTTCTCTATCATCTATCTGTCTCTCTACTTATTATCTATCTATCATTTATCATCTATCATCTATCTATCTATCTATCATTTATCATCTATCTATTATCTATCTATCTATCTATCTATCTATCATCTATCTATCATGTATCTGTCTATCATTTATCATCTATCATCTATCTATCTATCTATCTATCTATCTATCTATCTATCTATCTATCTCTGCACATGGCCAGGTACATCTATTCTACCCCACTCCTCACTGTATTACGTTACCTTGTGTCCAGTCATTTCTCCAGCCATCAGTAGTGTTTGGGCGGAGTTGAGTCTAATTGACTTAGCTCAGTGCCAATCCCGGGTGCAGGGAGGGCTGAGGGGCAGATGCCTAAGGCTGGGGGAACACTGCGGAGGGGTCTGTGAGCTCTGAGCAGGGAAGTCTGGCATCTGCTGCTGGGGCAGGTGCACAGTCATGGCTGGAGGTTGGAGAGGGTCCTGGGTGCTCTGAGCAGGACCCGCCTGGACTGCCTGTTACCAACTTTGCTTTCAGATGGCGAGCCCGCTCTGCGCCTCTGTCCTTCTTAATAACTCCGTCAAGTGCTGCGCGCCGGGCCCTCCGTCCACACCACCCGCTGCCTCTAGATGTCCTGATGGTGAACGGCTGCCAATTACTAAAAGCCAAGAGGCCTTTGAGTTCTTTGTAGGAAGGATGCGACATACATTTGGGATGAACTAAAACGAGCAATTTTGTCCCTCCTGGTTTGTCTCCTTGAAATGAGTGGCTTTTGGAAGCCCTGGGCCCCCCGGAGAGAGCGAGAAAGGCTGGCAACCCCCTCCCGCTCTCTGGGTGGTCACTTTGCTAGTAGCTGCTCTGGGAGAGCGGAGCTTGTTTCGCCTAATGCACTCCACGCTGCGAGGGGCCTGGGCTGTAACCGGCTGGATGCAATGATGGGGAGAGTCCCCCCCCCCCGCCCTCCCCCCCCCCCCCCGTGACTGCGGCTCCGGGACAGGATGTTTCCCTCCAGGGCCCCGCTCAGCAGCCTCGCCTGAAGCCAACTGCCCAGGGGCTGTGTCTGTCAGGGTCAGCCGCACCCGCCCCAGTGTTCCCGAGGCCCAGCCTTCTGGGCAGCACCCCTGTTCTCCGCTTTTCTAAACACACTGTTCCTGCCCCTGTGTGTACTGGGCATCGTAGCCACCTCTGGGGCCGGGAAGTCTAAGGACCGTTCCCGCAGCCCTGCCACCATGGGCTGGCTTAGGTCACGCCAGCCCACTGGGAAGGTTGAGCCCTAAACCGAAGGGGTACATCTGGAATGAGAGGCATGGTGCTGGGGTGGGCCCGGAGGGGAGGGGGAAGGTGAGGGGGATGGGGAGGATGGGTGGGCCCAAGGGAGAGGTGGAGGGGGAGGGGAGGAGGAGGGGGGTTGTCCTGGAGGGGAGAGGTGAGGGTGAGTGGGCCCAGAGGACATGGGGGAGGGTGGGGTGGGCCCAAGGGGAGGGGAGAGGGGTTGGGCCAGAAGAGAGCAGGAGGGGAAAGGGGGAAGAAGAGGGGGGAGGGGGGAGGGGGAGGGTGGGGTGAGCCCGGAGGGCAGGGGGGAAGGTGGGGAGACAGAGAGGACTGAAGCCGGATCACCTTCCCTTTGCACCCGCGCCCTTACCCCCTCACCCTCTCACCCCTCACCCCTCACCCTCTCACCCCCTCACCCTCTCACCCCCTCACCCCCTCACCCTCTCACCCCCTCACCCTCTCACCCCCTCACCCCCTCACCCAGCGTGGTGAAGGCCCTGCGGTTGGTGTAGCGGCACTTGGCTCGGAGCGGGTGTACCAGGCCTTGGTGCCGCTCCACGGCGATGCAGGTCAGGGTGAGGATCTCCGTCACCACGGCCGTGCATTGGGCGAAGGGCACCATCTTGCAGACGAAGGCACCTGCGGGCGGGAGACAAGGGACACATCAGAGCGGGGGACGCTGGGGAGGGAGACAAGGGCTGGGTCTGCGTGGGGATCCGTTCACGCGGAGCCTCCGTCAAAGGCTCTGTCTGCAGCTACACCACAGAGCACTGTGGCCCAGAGGGTACCCGCGGGCAGGTGGGCTCCCTGAGGGGCTTCTGAGCTCCCAGGCTGGGGGCCCCAGGAACGGAGCGGTGACAGGTGACAGGGCCTTCGAGACGGGCAGCAGCAGGCGGCCTGGCCCTCCCTGAGGAGAGGAGGGGGGATGTGGGGGCAGCCTTCTGGGCCCCACAACCTTTGGTCCTTCCCTCAGGGCCCTGCCAGTCACACACAGGTCCAACTCCCCAAAGACGCCCGCACCCCTATTCCTCTGCTCTGCTCCTCCGACCTCCTGCCCGAGGTGCCGCCTGGTCACCCAGTTCCTCCCTCAGCGGCTTTCACTCTCTCTGTCTTAAGCCCGGGGCCCCGGGCAAGGCCTGGCTGCAGACGTGGCTGCAGTGATATTGTTCCGGATCTGTGCGCCCACTGCAGCCTGATGGGTCTGACTCTTCACGTCTGTGTTTGGAGCCCGGCCTGCCGTCTCCGCGGCAGATGCGTCTTGCTCGTTGCCTCCACATGCATTGCTCTGCACGGTCACCTGGGCATCAGCTCGGGGACAGAGATCGCTGAGAAGGCCTGTGGGCCACACTGTCCCCACGCTGAAGCCCATCCCCCTCCCCTTTCCTCTGCGGGGCGGGCTCCCGCGGGCTCACCCACTCTTCCCTCCCTTCCTTCAGGGGAATGACCTCCCCAGTCCCACCCTCACGTCCTGCACTGGAGTCTTTGCTCAGATGTCACCTTCTAAGTCGGGCCGGCCCACTGTGCCCTCCCTCCTCTCAGTCCCCGTCTCTCTTATTCCACTCTCCCCCCTCACTCTGTCCCTGCCGGCCTCCTGTCTCCTGCCCTGATGGTTGGTTTTATAGTTTGCTGACCCTCCCGGGACCTCTGAGAAGGTCAACACACCGAGAGCCAGGCTTCTGCCCCTTCATGCGCCCAGGCCCATGCGGTACCCACGGCGGCTCTCAGCGAGCCCGCCCTGAGCGAGCCACAGGAGGCAATTAGCCACGCAGGGGCCTCCCTCCACCTGGGAGAGGCCACCTGGGAAACGCCGCCTTCCCATGATCCCGCCCCTTCTCCTGCAGCTCTCAGGGAGTTTCAGACACACCGGCCACCGTTTCCTTATGAGTCTTCCCAGCGGCCCCAGCCGCTCCTCAATGGTCCAGGGGGATCCCCGTGCACAGGGGGGGCCTGGCTAACGCAGAAGCCTTACAACTGCCCTGTCTTCCTGGGTCTACACACCCTCTTCAGTGACTGTGCCTGAAATGTCCACACCTTTTGTGCTAGAGTTTCCAAATGCCCGCTTTACATTGAACTTGGAATCAAACTTGAAACGAACGGGGCCACATAATAGACAGTTTCTGTTACTCTAAGATTCCTGTGACTCAGGGGAAATGGATTTAGGTGTTGCTCCCGATACTGCCCTTCCTGCCCTTCTCCGAAGCTCCAAAGGGCGACCAAGAGCCAGTCACCGCCCCAACCCTGGGTCCAGTTCCCCAAATCCTCACCCTGCCCAGAGTCAAGGCCTCTCTTGCCCGGCACCATCGTTTAGAGCTGTGGTTCTCAACCTTCCTAATGCCGCGACCCTTTAATACAGTTCCTCATGCTGTGGTGACCCCCAACCATAACATTATTTTCGTTGCTACTTCATCACTGTAATGTTGCTACTGTTATGAATCGTCATGTAAATATCTGATATGCAGGTTGTATTTTCATTGTTCCAAATTGAACATAATTAAAGCATAGTGATTCATCACAAAAACAATATGTAATTATGTATGTGTTTTCCGATGGTCTTAGGCGACCTCTGTGAAAGGGTCGTTCGACCCCCAAAGGGGTCGCGACCCACAGGTTGAGAACCGCTGGTTTAGATGCTAAGTGCAGGAATTTCCTTTCGATACTAGTACATTTTGTGGTTTGAACACTGCTCCTACTGTGAATGAAGTGGCTTTACTTCAAATCCTGTTTCATATGTGATACTTGTGTAAATGAGCACGCGAACACATTCCTTATCTGCACATTCATCCTCTCTTTGAAATTCCGGTGAGAATTTCTTCTATTCTTTCAACCAAGTTGTGTTGTTATTTTCTTAAGGTCGACAGTCCAAGGTTAAATGAGCATCAGAAGACACGTTCTGCGAAGTGGACTCGGAACCATCATCACACGGCTCAGGCATAACTACCCCAACAAATGAGAATGACCGTCGCAGTGGCGTCTCCTTGTAGCGCTATCCATCTTGTCCATCGTAATCGCGTGGGTCATTGGTCCCCTGACTGCCTGGTGTCGTCTGATTCACCCGATCTCGGTGGTAGGTGCCCTGAAACCCAATGTCACCCTCTGTGAAAAGGGATGGATAAGACCCACCCGTCCCGTGAGTACATGTGAGTACTTCACACAGTGCAATGAGCACCCGGGACCGGATATGTGTTTGAATAAACGGCAGCTTTTTGTCATCCTCAGGCAGCCAGGCTAAAGCACTGAGCTCAGGGTGGCACAGTGGAGGTTGGCAGGTTGCTTGTGGCTCGCCTGCCGGCGCAGGACATCTCGTTCTATAGACTTATTTCCCAGTGACAGTGCCGCAGCGCAGAGGAGGGGTGCCTTCCTGAGGGCACGCAGCTGTGTGTGACCGCGTGGAGCCGGGCCCAGGTCCCGACGCCCTGTCTCAGTGCAGCTCTTGCCCATTTGCTCACACATCGCCTGTTCCGTAGTCCGCGGGACAGGTCTGCACCAAGCCCTGGTTCTATGCTCTGTCATCTTGCCCTTGTTAGGAATCCAGACAGCATCCGCCCAACGCACTACTTCTCACGTTTCTCCAAGCAACTTGCTCAGAAGCCGCCAACACTGGTCACATTCAAACTTGGCCGCATCCCCGAATCCGTCCATGTCCTGCATGGAGCTGATCTCGGCTGAAGGTCCGAGTTCTTCTAAAAGGCAGGTAGGTGCTCTTCGGCTCCCTCCCCATTTATCTTGATCTTTGCTCCTGTTCTAACCTGCCCTGCTTTGCCCTTTTTAACTCGGGGATCGTTTCTCAAGGTCTGGCGGCCTGGAGCGAAGGAGGCCCCGAGGACTTCGGTTTTGTCTCTGCCCTTCACGACATGTCAACCCCGACCCTCCCTTCACGTTTAGCTCCTGTTTCCGGTGGCTCTTCAGTGCGCTCCCTCCACACCTTGGCCTTCCCCGTGGACTCGTGCAGGTCTAAGCTGTTTTGCAGGAATGTGTCCTTTGTGACGTTTCTTCCCATAAATGGCAACCTATGGGAAGTGCTGGCCCAGTGGCTCCACTGGCTGAGTGCAGTCCCGTACACCAAGAGGTTGGGGGTTCAATTCCCGATCAGGGCACTTGTCCAGGTTTTGGGTTCAATCCCAGGTCAGGGATCAAGGAACATATGGGAGGCAACCCATTGATGTCTCTCTCTCTCTCTCTCTCTCTCTCTCTCTCTCTCTCTCTCTCTCCCTCCTCCTTCCTCTCTCTCTCTCTAAAAATCAATAACAACATATCCTCAGGTGAGGATTAAAAAAAATAATAATAATAAACTGGGATAATCCTAGAATTCCTGGTGTAGGGCACTGTTTCTTGGGATGCCCTTCCCTTTTTCCCTCTGGGGCCGTCAGGTTTTAAATCAGTGTGCTTCTCAGAGCCTGCCTAGAAAGGCTAGTTCTTATATTTTCGTTGTCCATCTACCTGCATTTCTCAATCTCAACACAATTTCCTCTGGTGCATGAACTCTGCTCCCTGTGGGCAGGTGAGGTAGGAGCCCTTCCTGGGGAGACAGGCAGACATAGGTCCTCCCAGGGTTGAAAGAGCCAGTGAAGATGAAGAGGGTTGAAGGTATGCGGTCCAGTGCCCACCAGGTCATGAGTGACCACGGACCACAGCTTAGACGCTGCTGCCAACCTCTGAGCACCCTTGGCGCCTGCTTGTTCCTCCATCTTCACACCGATCCTGTGTGCCCCCAACATCCTTCTAGTACATTCCCTTCTCAGCGGTTCTCAGAATGAAGTGAACTTACTTGGCATCCTTTTTGTTTGTTACTTTTTCTCTAGCAGGTACGTTGCCTAAAGTGCAGAATAGGCTGGTCGATGCTCCTTCTGCCAGCACAGTCCAAATCTGACGGTTTCAGTTCGCTTCCATCGTTGCTTCCATTTCTACTTGAAAACTGCAATGGTTCCCCTTTGCCTACTGGATCGGATTAGAAGCAAATGCTTTGGTTTAATATTTATCACTCTCCTGCTTTAACTTGCTTATGCAATTTTATTTCCAGAAGGTAAACGCTTTACTGGGCACGAATGGTGTCCACTGACCTATACTCACACCCGCCTTCACCTTCCATCACACACAGTGCAGGCCTCAATAATTTAAATAGGAGTAAGAGCTCATTATTTCTAAAAATGAGGCTTGGAAATAGAAAACAATTGGGCCAGTATTTGTTTTCACTCCAGTGTAGCAGTGACTCTCGAAAGGATTCAAGTGAAAAGGACAGAGTGAAACGAACAGAGTACTCACATGCAGGGAAGATGAAAATCATTCCTAGGTTAATTCAGAAAATGGCATAATGAGCTATAATTGCATGAAAGCATCGAATGAAGAATTTGTTCCAAGGTTGAGTAAAAGAAAACAATGTGAGTTGATTTTGTTCTTTTTTCCTAGCTCTTTAAGATGTAATATTAGGTTCCTGGGATTTGAGGAAATAATAAAAATTAGAGCAGAATAGAATGAAATAGAGAACAAAAATACTACATAAAAATTAATACAACAAAGATCTGGTTCTTTGAAAAAGATTAATAAAATTGACACACCCCTGGTTAGACTCACTAAGAAAAAAAGAGAAAAGACCTGGATGAACAAAATCAGAAATGAAAGAGAAGTCACCAAGACATCACAGATATACAAAGGATCACACTAGAGCCCTGGTCGGCAAACTGCGGCTCGTGAGCCACATGCGGCTCTTTGGCCCCTTGAGTGTGGCTCTTCCTAAGCCTTAGGAGCACCCTAATTAAGTTAATAACAATGTACCTACCTATGTAGTTTAAGTTTAAAAAATTTGGCTCTCAAAAGAAATTTCAATCGCTGTACTGTTGATATTTGGCTCTGTTGACTAATGAGTTTGCCGACCACTGGCCTAGAGTATTATGAAACACTACCTGCCACGAAATTCAATACCTGGAAGAAATGGGTAAGTTCCTAGAAATATATAACCTTCTCAGACATAATCATGAAGAAATGGAAAATCTCAATAGATGGATAAACACTGAGGAAATTGAAACAAACATCAAAATCCTCCCCCCAAAATAAAATTCCAGGACCAGATGGCTTCACCAGTGAATTCTACCAAACATTCAAAGAAGATTTGAGGCCTACCCTTCTCAAACTCTTCCAAAATATTGCAGAAGAGGCAATGCTTCTTAACACATTTAGTGAGGCCAATCTAGCCCTGGCACCATAACACTAGAAAACTACAGACCAATATCTCTGATGAATATGAATGCAAAAATCCTAAACAAAGTACTAGCCAATCGAATACAACAATACATTAAAAAAAATAATACACTATGACCAACTAGGGTTCATTCTAGGGGCACAAAGATGGTTCAACATATGCAAATCAATGTAATACACATAAATAAAACAAAGGATAATGAGCATATGATCTTATCACTAGATGGAGAAAAGGCATTCGATAAGATACAACATCCATTTGTGATTAAAACACTCAATAAAATGGGTATAGAAGGGAAGTACACCAACATAATAAAGGCTCCATATGACAAGCCCTCAGTCAATATCACACTCAATGGTAAAAAACTGAAAGCTCTTCCTCTAAAACCAGGAACAAAATAATGCTGCCCACTCTCGTCACTTTTCTTCAACATAGCTCTGGAAGTCTTAGCCAGAGCAATTAGGCAAGAGAAAGAAATAAAGGGCAGCAAAATCGGAAGGAAGGAGTAAAAGTGTCACTCTGCAGAGGACATGATGCTGTACATAGAAAACCCTAAAGACTCCACCAAAAAACTATTAGAAACAATAAACAAATACAGTCAAGTTGCAAGACACAAAATCAATGTACAAAAATCCACTGCCTTCCTTTATACCAACAATAAAGCTTCAGAAAAAAAGAAATGAGAGAAAAAAAACAATTTCTTTTGCAATAGCAACAAAAATAATAAAATACTTAGGAATAAACTTAACAAAGGAGTGAAGGACCTATATTCTGAAAACTACAAAACATTATTAAAATGCTTTATTTAAAGAGATTGAAAAAGACACAACAAAATGGAAAGACAGTCCATGTTCATGGATTAGAAGAATCAACATAGTTAAAATGACCATATTACCCAAAGCAATATACAGATCTAATGCAATCCCCACCAAAATCCCAATGTCATTCTTTGAAATAATAGAATAAAAGTCATCAGATTTTTATGGAACCACAAAAAAAAAGTCCCTGAATAGCCTAAGCAATCCTGATAAAAGAAATTAAGCCAGAGGTATCATACTACCTGGCTTCAAATTATACTACACAGCTATGATAACCAAAATAGCATGGTATTGCCAGAGAAACAGACACACAGACCAATGGAACAGAAATGAGCTCAGAAATAAAACCACATGTATATGGGCAAACCTTTCTTGACAAAGAAGCCAGAAACACATAATGGAGAAAAGAAAGCCTTTTCAATAAATGGTGCTGGGGAAATTGGAAAGCCACGTGCGAAAGAATGAAACTAGATTACAGTGTGTCCCCGGGTACAAAAATTAATTCAAAATGGACCCAATATGACCTAAATATAAGATCTGAAACTATAAATTACATAGAAGAAAACATAGCTATTAAACTTACGGACCTTGGTCATAAAGAACATTTTATAAATTTGACCCCAAAGGCGGGGAAGTAAAGGCAAAAATATGTGAATCAAACTAAAAAGCTTCTGCACAGCAAAAGAAACTGACACCAAAACAAAAAGGCAACCAACCTGAATGGGAGGGGTGTTTACAGACAGCAGCTCTGACAAGGGGTTAATATCCAAAATGTATAAAGAACTCACTCAGCTCAATACCAAACAAACACACAATCCAATTAAAAAATGGGGAAAGACCCTGAACAAACACCCCTCCCAAGGAGACATACAAACAGCCAACAGATACAGGAAAAGGTGTTCAGCCTCACTGGCAATTAGGGAAATGCAAACCGAAACTACAGTGAGCTACCACCTCACACCTGTTAGAGCGGCCATCACCAACAAGACAAGCACTAACAAGAGCTGGAGAGGGTGTGGAGGAAAAGGAACCCTCATTCACTGCTGGTGGGAATGTCAACTGGTACGACCACCGTGGAAAACAGTATGCTGGTTCCTCATAAAATTAAGAATAGAGTTACCATATGACCCAGCAATCTCTCTTCTGGGTCAAAAAATTCAAAAACTTTATTCACAAAGATATATGTACCCCAATGTTCACTGCAGCATATTTTTAAAAAATATATTTTTATTGATTTCAGAGAGGAAGGGAGAAGGAGAGAGAGATAGAAACCTCAATGATGAGAGAGAATCATTGATTGGCTGCTTCCTGCACGCCCCCCCCCTTAGTATCGAGTCCACACTGGGCATGTGCCCTTGACTGGAATTGAACCCGGGACACTTCAGTCCACAGGCCAATGCTCTATCCACTGAGCCAAACCAGCTAGGGCCATTTCAGCATTATTTATGGTGGCCAAGACATGGAGATAACCCAAGTGTCCTTTGATAGAGGACTCGATAAAGAAGATGTGGTACATATATATTACTCGGCCATAAGAAAAGATGAAATACTGGCATTTGTGACCACATGGATGGACCTTAAGAATAGTATGCTGGCCCGAACCAGTTCAGCTCAGTGGATAGAGCATCCGCCTGTGGACTGAAAGGTCCCAGGTTCGATTCCAGTCAAGGGCATGTACCTTGGTTGCGGACACATCCCCAGTGGGCAGTGTGCAGGAGGCAGCTGATCAATGTTTCTCATCGATGTTTCTAACTCTCTATCCCTCTCCCTTCCTCTCTGTAAAAAAATCAATAAAATATATTTTTTTAAAAAGAATAGTATGCTAAGTGAAATAAGTCAGTCAGCAAAAGCTAAGAACCATATGACTTCATTCATATGTGGGACATAACACGGAAACTCACAGACACAGACAACAGTAGGGTGGTCACCAGAGGGAAGGGGGTGAAGGGGATAGTATCGGGGCTGAGACATACGGTGATGGAAGATGGTTTGTCTTTGGGTGGTGGGCACACAATGACGTATACAGGTCACGTACCATAGAAATGTGCACTTGGAACAATATGATCCTATTAACCAATGTCACCCCAATAAATTTAAAAAACATGAACAGACATTTACAGTTTTTTAATGGAAAGGCTACTGATACAACCTCTATTTACTAGTAAAATAGTGGTTTACCCAGACCCAGAAGCCACTGTAACGCCCTGCATTTCAGATCAGCCAGAGATGTGACAGTGAAGACACCCAATGGCCAGACTGAAGTGCTAGCTCGGCGGATGCCAGGTAAGAGAAGAAAGAACGTAGACGGGTTCTGCCCAGGCTAAGCACTCAGGGCAGAACTGGAACATGAACGTGACACCACGTGCACTGAGGGAGCAGTGTCTGCTAGCGCATTGCAGTGCAGAGCGAGAGGCAGCGCTGCTCCATGCCTCTCCCTAAGCGCAGTGTCTTCAGGGACACGTTTCACTTCCGAAAATCCAGGGATATTTGTTTAGGGCGGGAGAGCCTCATGTTCACATAGCATCACCCCCAAACACAAGGCAGCTGCTGCGGTGGCCACGGAGGAAAGCCACTGTGTGGACGGAGAGAGGACAGCATACACAAAGCCAGCAGGCCACGACAGGTGCAGCGAGCCCATCTAGTCAAGGGAGAAGGGAGCCTGTGGTGGACCTGGGGCCCCGCCTGCTCCTGCCCCACCGCCTGGGCTCCGGGCGCTGGGGAAACCTTGCTGTGGGCTGTGCTAACTTAGAACCGTTCTTCTCGCCCGGCCAGCGTGGCTCCGTGGTTCAGTGTTGACCTATGAAGCAGGAGGTCATGGTTCGATTCCTGGTCAGGGTACATGCCCGGGTTTGAGGGCCCAATCCCCAGTGGGGGGTGTGCAGGAGGCAGCCGATCCGTGATTCTCTCTCATCATTGATGCTTCTATCTCTCTCCCTCTCCCTTCCTCTCTGAAATCAATAAAAATATATTTTAAACAAAGAACCGTTCTTCTCATCTTTCTCCACGTGTCTCCTTTCTCCACATTTTCATCAGTTTTAACTTCTCTGCACGTCCCTCTGGCAGGAGCCCAGCAAGGTCGGGGGCTTTAGTAAAATGTAGCTGCTCCCGCACAGTGGCCGCTCCGAGGTCCACGTGGGACCCCCTGCGGGCAGCCTGCCTCCGCAGGTCCCGGCATCGGCCTCCAACTGCCCCTTTAAAAGCGGTACCAGCCGGACACCACTGTCTGTGCGGCGGGCACTGCGCTATTTGAGCGCTTTGCGTCCACTTTTCCTCTCGGCCTTCCTCACAGCCCGGGCCTGTCAGCGTTTACAGATCATCAGTGGTTCTCAACCTTGGCTGCAAGTTAGGATCTTTTCTTTATTTTTGTTTCTAATTTTTATTGAATTCAGAGAGGAAGGGAGAGGGAGAGAGAGACTCCCCACTGCACTCTCCCCACTGTGCATCCCCACTGCGTGTCCCCACTGCGCTCTCCCCACTGTGCATCCAGAGGTCTGATGTCAGCAGACGCGCCTGCTTCCTCCATCTTTTCTTAGAACCCCCCTCCCCTCCTGCTCTGAGTGAGGCCTGGCTCATCCACAGGACACCCTCCTCAGCACCCACACCCCACAGCACACCCTCCTCAGCACCCACACCCCACAGCACACCCTCCTCAGCACCCACACCCCCCAGCACACCCTCCTCAGCACCCACACCCCACAGCACACCCTCCTCAGCACCCACACCCCCCAGCACACCCTCCTCAGCACCCACACCCCACAGCACACCCTCCTCAGCACCCACACCCCCCAGCACACCCTCCTCAGCACCCACACCCCCCAGCACACCCTCCTCAGTGGCTGATGCTGGGACGCTAATGCAGGTGCATAAGGGCGTTGGCAGGCAGCTTGCCTCCTGCTGGGCAGGCTGGGAGAGGAGCATCCCTGATCACCTCTGGTGAGTGTCACTCAATGAAACAGTGTTGGGATCCCCTTGTCTCCCACGTGCTATCGTGCACCAAGGGCAGCCCATGTCTCTGCTCCATGGTGTGCAGACACCAGCCGTGTGGGGTTGTTTTAAAGGCCTCCCTCGTGGCATCGATGCCCACCGTGGAAATCTCCCACCCGACCTGCAGCAGCAGCAGGAGCGCTTTCCCTGGCCAAAATGCAGCTCTACCCGGAGGTGCTGTTGGTCCCCAGCCAGGGACGTGAGTGGCAGAAACAGACCAGCACCCGGTCGGTCATCCCCACCCGCCACGGTCAGAGGGTTTGGAGAGGTTCTGGGACTCGTCCCACCTGGAAGTCTGTGATTATTTGGGGCCAAACCCACAGAAAGGCTCTCTTGCCCCAAGTGCATTTTACCTTTTGAATGTGAAGTAAACGCCAACATCATCAAGATCTGTCATAATAAAATGACAGAAGCACTAACAGCAATAAAAGGAGAGCTGACGATACTGGGCAAAGCCCCCCACCTGGGGCCTCCCCAGCAACCCTGCAAGCCCTCCCCTCTCCCTGCGCATCCTTCTCTGTGTCACTTACTCAGGTTACAAGAATATTTATTCTATAAACCTGGCCCCAGACAAACATAGGCCACCTCCAACCAAACACTCCTTAACAGAATTGCTGCTTTGCATCTTCATGCCATGGTTAGTGTTTTCCAAAGCACTTTTACTAGCACACGTTATCCTCTCACTCACCCTGTGAAATAAATCAGCAACGTATTGCCCCTTCTCAGCATTTAGCAGCTAAAGGAAAGGCCCTCCACGACGTGGGAAGGGAAGAAACAGGAAGCCCGTGCGGGGCCACCCGCGTCCTCAGGTGGGAAGAGGCAGGTGCATCCTTCCCTGGCCCGGCTCTCCAGCCAGCTTGGCTCTGAGGGCTGCCTCATCCTGCTTCCCAGCGTCCGGAACCCTCACGCTTCATGGAGACACCGAGGTCCAGACACGAAGAATCGGCAGGGCTTAGAGCCACAGGAGGAATCTAGGTCCACTTTGCTCAGCGATGCTGTCCTTTAAACATGGAGCTACCACCTCCCAGCAATACATTTGCTTCCTAAGTCTGTCTTCACAAACATTTAGAAACAAAAGCGCCTGTGCCTGTTTCTAAGGACAATAAATTATATAAGACTAGTAGCTCTGCCCTGACCGGTTTGGCTCAGTGGATAGAGCGTCAGCCTGCGGACTCACGGGTCCCAGGTTTGATTCCAGTCAAGGGCATATACCTTGGTTGTGGGCACATCCCCAGTAAGGGAGTGTGAAGGAGGCAGCTGATCGATGTTCCTCTCTCATCGATGTTTCTGGCTCTTTATCCCTCTCACTTCCTCTCTGTAAAAAAATCAATAAAATATATATTTTTAAAAAAGACTAGTAGCCCTGCACATGAATCTGTGTGCCAGTAGGTTACTGCAGCCCTCCTGTAGCTCTCTGCCCGCTGCCCTGCCCTCCTGTAGCTCCCCCTGCCCCCCACCCCACCCCCCATACCCTGTTGCCCTGCCCCCTCCTGTAGCTCCCTGGCCAACCCTTCTGCTGATGCATCATCTGGTTGTGAAGCTTGGTCGTTAGGCCTCAGGGTGTAACAGCTAATTAGCATATTCCTCTCTTATTATATAGGATGATCAAAAGATTCCACATACACTTTATGGAGGTAGTTGCACTGGGCAACTTTAACATGCTCCACCGAGTAATTCCGAGTGACTGAGGAAGTCTCTAACCCGTAAATCCACTTCCCGCCCCCAGCACTGCAATCCACGTGCCAGTCGCTGCTCCAGGCTGGAGTGTTGTCTGCATGTGGGGAAATCTTTACATTCTACAGGAGATGGGAATGAGTGGGGGGAAAGCAATGCCAGGGAGAGAAACTGAAGATCTCAACTTGGTGATTGTGGGATGCAAGGAATACCCTGCAGGAAATTAAAAGGAATTAGCAAGGGGCGGGAAATGGCTGGGCCTGAGGGCAGAAGGTCAACTTCTCTCACAGCCTCCCCGTCTCCACCACTTTTCGAGGATTCTGGATTGAGGGTCTGAGTGCACCCACCCAGGGAAATGCCTCCTTCCCAGGTGCACCCAGGGACCTGCAGGGGCTTGTGGGTGATGAGGACACACTCTCCAGCTGTCTCTGGAAGGACTGGATTGTTCTGGAAGTGCAGTGTCTGCTCTCCCAACCTCCACACACTGCCCTGGACTCAGGGACCCTCAGGCTCTGTGGTTTCCACTCCCCACTAAGGAGGGGGAGGAACTGTCTCCTCTCTCGGGAGGACAGAGGTTCTGTGTCCCCCACCCCTGCCTGGCCCTGATAATCCTTTTATAAATGACGGGTCCAAGGCACCCTTCTCTGCAAATGGATTATATTAGTCTTTGTAAAGGTTTAAGTCCACACGTCTGGAAGCCACATTGGCACCTTGGGGAGTAGCCAGGGATGGGGATGTGGGGATGTTGGGGCTTTTAGTATTTGAAACACTTTTATCTTTTATTAAAAATTAGAAAAAACAAAACCGTTGTAATTATCTTTTATTAAATATTAGGGGGGGGAAACCTTGGTAATTATCTTTTATTAAAAACTAGAGGCCTGGTGCACAGATTGATGCACCGATGGGGTCCCTCAGCCTGGCCTGTGGGATGGGGCTGAAACTGGCTCTCTGACATCCCCTGAGGGGTCCGGGATTGTGAGAGGGCGCAGGCCTGGCCGAGGGACCCCACAGGTGCATGATCAGGGCCAGGGAGGGACTGCCGGAGGGCTCCAGGGCATGTCTGGCCCAGCTCGATCAGTCCTGATCAGCCGGATCCCAGCAACAAGCTAACCTACTCGACAGAGCCAGAGCGTCTGCCCCCAGGTGGTCAGTGTGCATCATAGGGACTGTTCCAATGGTGGAAGGGTGGGGCACTTAGCATATTAGGCTTTTATTATGTAGGATTAGAAAAAAATCTTGGTAATTATCAAAAGAAGCAGAACTGGCTGCAGAGTGGGAAGCGCCCCACCCCCAAGCTAGTCCCTGACCCTGTCGCTAAGCCACAGGGAGAGAAAAACTCGGGACAGATCCCAAGAGGCACAAAACTTTTCTGCAAGTGAGCACAAGCGAGGAAGTTCTAAGGCCGGACCCTCTGCTAGAGAGACAGTCAGGAGGTCAGAGGAGCAGACTGTGTGGGGCGGGGAGGGGGTCCCCTGGAAGGCGGGGGACGGATGGGCGGCGGACTCACCCCCCAGCCAGGTGTCCGAGACGTTCTGCAGCGTCGTGACCGGGATGCAGAAGAAGGCGATGAGCAGGTCGCTGAGCGCCAGGGAGCAGATGAAGATGTTGGTGACGGTGCGCATGGCCTTGCTGCGGGCCACCACGTACACCACCAGCGTGTTGCCGAAGAGCGCCAGCGCGAAGATGAGCGCGCCGGCCAGCACGAGGGCCAGCTGGGCGCGCGCCGGCAGCTCGGGCACCGAGACCAGCGGCCGCAGCCCGTATCGCGCGATGAACTGCCGGCGGGTCAGGTTGTGGTCCCGCAGCAGCCGGGAGAACTGCTCGGGGGTGATGTTGAGCGACTGCATCGCGCCGGCCCAGCCCGGTGCCCCGACAGCCTGGCTTCCCCCGGGCGCCGGCAGGCAGGGGCGGAGAGGGCAGCCCCGGCAAGACGCGCGCACCGACCGGCGGTTCTCAAGTGCAAGTGCGGCTCCGTCCTCCTGAGCGCACCGCGGGCTCCGGCTCCGGCTCCGGCTCCGCGCTCCAATCCGCGCTCCTGGCGGGGAGGTGGGGCTGCGCCTGGCTGCGCGCTGTCGCCTCCCACCCAGGGAGGGAGGCCGCTCCACTCCGCGGCACCCTCCTCCTCCCCAGGGCATGGATGGGCAGAGCTGAGGTCCCTCGTTTGCTTTCTCCTCTTATGAAATAATGTGGCCACGTCGTTTCTGTTGTTTTAAAAAAATCATTATAATAACACAGAGGTCCTGTGCGTCCCTCACCTGGTTTCTCCCTCCGATTCCATCTTACTGAAGTCCGTGAGAGGTCTACGGCCATACCACCCTGAACGCGCCTCATCTCGTCTCATAAATCCGGGAGAGTTCTGCACAGGTCGTGTGTGTTGGGGGGGAGGGGAGCCTGTGTCATTTTATCCCAAGTGAAGACCCCCGGAACCACGACCAGAATCTGGCCAGGGAGACCTCTGTCCTGCCCCCAGCTCTCCCACCACCTCCCACCCCTCCCAGTCACCAATCTGTCCTCCGGCTCAGTGCTACTTCTGACGGAGGTTGTGTACACGGGCCGGACAGGGCATGGATGCTGACTTTCCCACTCAGCACAGCGCCCTTCAGATCTGTGCCGGCCGTCGGGTATGTCCGGGCTCCTGTTTGTGGCTGGGGAGGAATCGCAGCTCCTTGCACCAGTCACTGCTGTGGGCATGCGGGTGTTTCCCGGGTGGGGCTATTACAAGTAAAGCTGCTATGAAGAGTCGTGTCCAGATTTTTCGTGTAGACATACGTTTTCATTTCCCCGGGAAATGCCAAGAAGTGTGCTGGTTGAGTTTATGGTTTGTATGTTTAGGTTTTGAAGAAATTGCCAGATCGCTTTCCAGAGTGGCTTGTACCATGCTACGTTCCCACGAGCACTGTATGAAATTCGGTCTCTCCACATCCTTGCCAGCATCTGACGCTGTCTTTTTTTTTTTTTTTTTTTTTTGGCGGTTGTGAGTGTGTAGCGATACTTCATTGAATCTTCATCTGCCTGCCAGCGATGCTGCGAAACATCGTCTGGGTGCTTGCTTGCCATTCCGGGTGTCTAGCGTGTGCCTTGCCCGAATTCTAATTGAACTGTTTGGCTTATTAGCTGTTGAGTTTTACGGGCTCCTTTCATAGGCGAGACACCAGTCCTGTGACAAATCACTGGTTTGCACATATTTCCTTTGGTCTGTTACCTTGTTATGTATCCTCTTAACAGAGCCTCAGAGGTCACAGTTTTTCATTGCAGTGAAGTCCCATTGATCAGTTTCTCCTATTGATTAGACTTTTGACATCCCATCGAATTCTTCGCCAAGCCCTGTGACCCAAAAATTGCTCCTATGTCTTCCTCTGTGAGGCCAGAAGTTGGAAATAACTCATGTGTCCATCATGAGTGGGTGAGCAAATGTGCTCTGCACATACCATTTTACTCAGCCTTCACGGGGAAGGACATGCTCACACAGGCTGCAACATAGATGAGCCCAAGGGCAGTGTGTCAGTGACATCCACCGGTCACAGAAAGACGGCACAGCGAGGCTCCGCTTACCTGCGGTGTCTGGCGACATCAGGCTCACAGAGGCAGAGAGCGGGTGGCTGGGGGGCAGGGAGCAGGGCACGGGGCCTTGTTATTTCCAGGTGCGGAGTTTCAGATGTGCAAGCTGAGAAGACTTCTGACAGCCATGGGAACGTACTTACCACTGAGCTGTACACTCAAACGTGGTTAAGATGGCAAATGTTACGTATATTTCACCACGATTTCTTCCAAAGGAAAAGATTGCAATAATGAGATCTTGGAACCAGGCTTTATAGGCATTATTTTATTTCATTTTCACAATGACTGTTGCAGGCAGGTGCATCCATTGTCCTTTCTATACAAATGAAAAGAGAAGGTGGAGAGACTAGTACGAAACTCCCACAAGACCACACCGTTACAAATTGTTAGTTTGCTTCTCAAAATTCCAGGCAGTCGGACTCTTAAGCCCATGCTGTCTTTATTACAAAGCAAGGGGCTGTAAACTAGCGGGACAAGACCAGGAGGAGGAGGCGGCCCGGGGGCATGAGACTGATAATGAGGCTGTGGGCAGGCGTCATACCAGCAAACCTGGGTTCCAGCATGCTCTGGCCGGGTGGGTTACCCAGCCACCAGCTCCCTGACAACGAGGAAGCCGGGGCCCAGGAGGAAGCATCAAGGACCATTGCAGTCCCCCTGACCTGAAAAAGGAAGGAAGCAGACATTTCCCTCGCTCTGGACTCAGCGGAATTTAGCACCTTAGCTTTTGCATAAGAAATCTCAGAGGACACAATGTACGATGTGCCCAATAGCAGCGAGCAGTCTGCAGGTGGCCGTTCACAATGCAAGCCTGATGGCAGTCATGGCTCTGAAAGCGGTTTGTACAAAGACCAGGAGAATAACACCCGGGCGTGCTGCTGCCTGCTGATTGGGCCCAGTGGGAGAGAGGCTGGGGAAGGTATCACCATTCCTCTCACAGAGACCAGCCCTGACTCACTGCCAGGCTGTGGGCAGGGGGCGCGGAGAGTGCGGAGCCACAGTGAGACACAGGTTATCTCCGCAGCAGATTGGGAAGAGATCGCGTGTTCGGCACAAAACGTGTCCCCCAGTTCGTTTCAGCACATTAAGGGGCTCAGCTGCATTGTCTGTTATTCAGGTGGACCCTCCCGATTCGGGCCAGCTCAGCACCCGCTTATGTAACGTGCAGCCTGAGAATTCACTTAACAGAGCCGCCACTGCAAACCTTCAGGAAATCAGGAGGCCGAGAAAACCGGTGTCAGCTGGACATGAGTGAATAATGGTCACCTTCCCCCCAGAAGGCAGATGGGAGTTTTAAACCACACATGTGCCCTGGCTGGTTCGGCTCACTGGATAGAGCGTCAGTCTGCAGACTGAAGGGTCCCAGGTTCAATTCCAATCAACAGCACATGCCTGGGTTGCTGCCGGGAGCCGGTCCATCCTTGCTGTTTCAAGGGACCTGGCATATATGGCATACTGTTCTTAATATGTTTGCTCCTCTTAGCACTATGTGTTTTAACCATGGTCACCTCTCCGAGAAAGGTTGTTTCCCCAGGTAGGGATTTTCCCCTGGAGTTAGGGAGGGGATAAAACCTCTTAACTAAGTGCCAGGCGGGTAGTTAATCACTTTAACTACGAACAATCATGCTTAAGCTACATAATCTTTACTCCCTGGAATGGAGATAAGAAATGCCCTAACCTTTGCAATAGAAATTGACAGGATTAAAATCAACTGGTATAAATACGGATGTAACAAGACAATAAACACCAGAACTCCGCTGGAGATCCAGACCAGAACTTGGCTGGAGATCCTGGCTAGAGATCCTGGCTAGGCTGCTGATCAACTGAACGCTGTCTCCGTGTCATTCCTTCTTCGCCGACTCCATCCACACCTTTGGGGACCCCTGGACCTGCTGGGGCTGGTCCCCACCAGGTTGCGGGCTCACTTCCCAGTAGGGGACATTCAGGAGGCAGCCAATCAATGATTCTCTCTCATCATTGATGTTTCTGTCTCTCTCTCCCTCTCCCTTCCTCTCTGAAATCAATAAAAACATATATTTTATACACACACACACACAGGGCCAGTGTGATTGCAGAGGGCCTCGATAAGGAGCAGGGGTCGTCAGCACAGGTTCCTGGGAGAATGGTTGTGGCGAAGACTGCATTACACAGGGATTGCTAGCATCCGAGCTGACCTATAGCCTTGGGATGGCAAGAACTATGGAAAGTTAATGGTTCTATTGTGAGCAAAATGAATTTAAAAAATTCATGTGAACTGTTTAGCCCCTCGCCTAACAAAAAGTGGGTGATAAAAATGAGCGATTATGATTTTCTGCTGTAAAAACAGCAAGCATGGGTTTAAAAGAATGGTGAATTTAACCTGAAGCCCTTCAGGAAATGTGTTCATTTCCACTAAACTTTTTTTTTTTGTCCCTATATGTAGTCACTGGAGAGTAACTCCCTCTTTCGCAGTCTCCTGCAGTTCATTCTTTCAAACACAAGTGTTATTTAAGGATTTGCACACGAGAGTGAGAGAGTAGCTGAGTATCAGAGAGGCCTTAGTGTCCTCCTAGGGGACTTTCACAGTTAAGTTTTTTGTTGTTGTTTATTTCTAAATATGCTTTTTTTTAGAGAGAGAGAGAGGAAGGAGAGGGAGAGAGAGAGAGAAACATGATTGGCTGCCTCTTGCACACACCCTACTGGGGATCAAGCCCACAACCTGGGCATGTGCCATGATCAGATTCAAACCTGGGATCTCTTGGTGCATGGGTCGATGCTCAACCACTGAGCCACACCAACCAGGCCACAGTTAAGTTTTAACCTCCCTAATATTAGCTGACTTGTCTACAAGTTTTTTTAATAAAACAAAGATTACATACAATATATTACTAAATGAATATGGTATGATTCAATTTAGTATGTGAGAGAATGCAAGCCTATAGTAAATGGAAAGATGGTAAAGAGTTAACTGGTTTTTCTGGATGGTATAAGAACAGATTCTTTTTTTCCCCTAATCCTTATCCAAGGATATTATTCCCATTAAGTTTTTTTTGTCCCTATATGTGATTTTTTAAAAATATTTTTATTGATTTCAGAGAGGAAGGGAGAGGGAGAGAGAGAGAGAGAGAGAGATAGAAACATCAATGATGAGAGAGAATCATTGATCAGCTGCCTCCTGCATGCCCCACGCTGGGGATCAAAGCCCCCAACCTGGGCATGTGCCCTAATCCGGAATCAAACTGTGACCGCCTGGTTCGTAGGTCAATGTTCAACCACTGAGCCATGCTGGCTTGGCTTCCATTAATTTTTAGAGAGACTGGAAGGGAGGAAGGGAAGGGAGGAGAGAGGAAAAAGAGAGAGAAACATTGATGTGAGAGAGACATATTAATTGGTTGCCTCCCACACATGCCCCAACTGAGGCTGGGGTTGAACCTGCAACCCAGGTACATGCCCTTGACTGGAATTGAACCCACGACCCTTGGGTGCTTAGGCCAATGTTTTGACCACTCTCACTCTCTGAAATCAATAAAAATTGAGACACACCGGCCAGGGAAGAACAGATCCTTTTAGTTACTTTGTTTTGGTTATAAATATTTTCTATTTCCTCCTACAAGGAAAATATATGGAAAATATATCTGAATTTTAAAAGGTAGAGGGACCAGGAATGTCAAGATCTAACATTTGTATGAGTGGGCGTGAACACGCATGGAATGCACTTGTTTACATGGTCTAGCCCAGGGGTTTGGCTGACAGGAATCGCAGCCTCCAGCCGTGGGTGTAGGGAGCAGCTATAGGGTGAAGCCTTGCATTGACCTGTGGCAGAGCCACAAACAAGTCCCAGCTTAGAGGGCAGAGCTCTCCTAGCATAATTAAGCCTGACCTTATAGCGCCCCCTAGATCCTTCCTGGATAGCTAATAGGCTGTGGGAGGTGCAGCAAGTGCTGCCCAAACAAGTGAAACTCACAAGAACATTGTAACTATGTTGACCACTACCTTGTTTTTCTCTGACTATAAAATAAAGGCTCAGCTTGCCATCTGTATCCTTCTCTGTGGCCTCATCCAGGCACAGGAGACCCACCAAGTCCCAGCTATATTCTCTTTGTCTGTCTTTTCTTTAATCCTTCACTGCCCCTCCTCAGGCTCACCAAACCCTTGGCTGAGCTGGCATGGCACACGTAGGAAAAAGTGAATCAGAACATCCACCCACTTACTCATCAAACACACTGTTCCTGGGACTCTGCATGCTAAGGGCTGTGTCAGGAATAACTTGGTAACTATAAGACACTGTACAGCTGGTGGCAGAGGCTTTTGGCCTTCACACAAACAGAACAGAAACCAAATTTCCCCAATTTTCCCAGGCCCCGGGCAGGTTCTGATTGAATTACAGGTGATTCAGGTGACTCTCAGAGGCAGCCCCAGCCTGCAGAGAGGGTGCTGATTCTGCTGGACTCGGGGTCTGAAGGGTGTGAGGGGTGAAGGGAGAGACTGGGCGGAGGCTGGACAGAGGTGGTGGAGCAGCGGGGAGGAGAGGTACCCAGTGAGTCCTCTGTGCCCCTGCTCACAAGGGTGCCCTGTTTCACCAAAAAGGGCCTGGCATCTCTGATGAAGGAGCAACCTGTGCCAGCCCCCCTGGGGCCTCCCTTGTGAAAACAAACTTCCCGGTGCAGGCACATGTAAGTCATCACAAAGCCCAGTGCCCGTGGGGAGATGGCTGCCCAGCCTCAGGCCCCGCTGGCACTTGGGACAATGGAGTGAGCAGAAGAGGCAGGGGCAGAGGAGGCCCCCGGGGCAAGTCTCAGCAGTGGGTCTAAGGGGGAAACGTCGAGAGGTGGGCATGGCGATTCCAGGAGGCTGGGACCACCAGAGCGGCTGCGTGTCCGCGAGACCTGGAGGCAGGTGGCAAGGCTGGGGCTGGACTCAGGGGCATGGACAACACCCCACAGGGGTGACTCAGGGATGACAGGGGGCTGGAATCAGCCATTCGATCAGGTCAGCCTGCGCTGGAGCCTGGGACGGGAAAGTAAGTGAGGAGAAGAGAGAGAGATGGTTCTTAAAAGTAAGGTTTAAGAAGATGGCCTCATGGAAGTGTGTCACAGCCTAACCGAGGGTGGCTGAAGGTTGGACTGGGACCTAAGGCTCAAGGTCAGACTGGGACCCAGGGCCCAAGGTCAGACTGGGACCCAGGGGTCAAGGTCAGACTGGGACCCAGGGCCCAAGGTCAGACTGGGACCCAGGGATCAAGGTCAGACTGGGACCCAGGGCCCAAGGTCAGACTGGGACCTGTGACCGTGATCTCTGACTTCACAGTGGGACTGTTGCCTCTCCTCTCTGAGGAGCTGCCAGGCTGTCAGTAGCTGCAGGGCCTCCATCAGTGCCTGCAGGTCATCGCCAGGCATGTGGACTGAGTCCAAGCAGAAAGAGCAGCCGGCCAGGTGCCCGGCCTGGAGCCTCAGGCTGGGGAGCCTGGGGCTGGGGCAGCCTGGGTTTGGGGGATCCTGGGGCTAAGGGAGCCCTGCTTCTGGTGGCACCTCAGGAGGGAAGGCAGGTTCCCCCTCTGGGTCCGATGGGCCCATGAGCAGCTGGTTCTGAGCTGAGCTGGGGTTCAAAGAAGCCGCCAGGGGTGAATCAGGAAGGTTGGGAAGCCAGCATGGGGCCTGACCAGCTGCTGGAGGAGGGGCTGGGGGCTCTCCCAGGCTCCCTGGCGGAGGGCGGCAGGGGCAGCCACCGAGGCTTGCTGGCTTGTTCGTTTGTGGGGAAGAACCCCTTGCTTGTTTCAAAGAATGAAAGGCAGGAAGGTTCTATTAACAAGAGTTCACAGCCAGCACGCTGCCAGTGCTAACCAATGGCGGTAGCTGGAGTCCCTGGCGCAGACCTGTGGTTTAATGTCAGGCGCTGAAGCGCCCGGGAGGAGTTTGTTCCGAGGCTGGAGAAGTAAAAACGGAATTAGATCAACCACTGACTGGGCAGAGCGGGGATGTTTGGGGAACAGCAGGTTCTTTGAGCCTGTCAGCGCGTGTGTGTGTGTGTGTGTGTGTGTGTGTGTGTGTGTGTGAAAGCTGCCCCTGCCACAACCATTCTGTTTAAAGACAGAAAAATACAGCGAGAGGCCGAATAATACGAGGGGTAAGAGGCGAACGGACGGAGCAGAATTCCTGACTCTGCCCCTTATCCCCTTGACTGTGCCACCGAGGTCAGGACAGTACCGTAGGGTGGTGGTGAGGACTCACTGAGTTTACACGCATACACGCTCCCAGCCCTGCAGGGCACGGAGCAGGGGCCTGGATGACACCTCACGGGGGTGACACAGGGATGACAGGGGGCTGGAATCAGGTCAGCTTGCGCTGGAGCCTGGGACGGGAAGGTAAGTGCGGAGAAGAGAGAGAGAGGCAGTTGTCCCGTGATGGCGAGTCTTAGCAAGCGTCACCACGTCACAGCCTCCCTGTGAACCCGCAAACTCAGCTGCACAGGGGACTCTCCCGGGGACTTTAGGGCGCAGACCCCGGCCCTGGCGCAGCTGATTCGGGTGCAGCTGGTGTCGGGGAGTGCGGGAGGCCCTAGGACAGTGATGGCGAACCTATTGAGCTCGGTGTGTCAGCATTTTGAAAAACCCTAACTTAACTCTGGTGCCGTGTCACATATAGAAATTTTTTGATATTTGCAGCCATAGTAACACAAAGACGTATATTTTGATATTTATTTTATATATTTAAATGCCATTTAACAAAGAAAAATCAACCAAAACAATGAGTTCGCGTGTCACCTCTGACACGCGTGTCATGGGTTCGCCATCACTGGTCTAGGAGATGCCACAGCAGAACCGAGTTTGAGAATCACAACTGCACAGAACAACTCCCCCGTGCTACTTAGTGACTTTTGTTTCATTAAATACAGGTTATCTTGATCGTGGATGAGTCTAACCTCTCACTAATGACAGCAATCAAACTGCAGATGCAGAACCTGGTGGGAGGAGGCGGCCTGGGGACCCGAACGTGGGCAGTGTCAGCTTTGAGCCGCGATGCTGGGCTATGATTCTCATGAGGGAGGATGACAGTGGAAACCAGCACAGCAAGAAATAATCGCCAAGGGGATGGAGCGAGGGACCACCAGAGGCGCTCCGTGGGGAGTCCCCAGGAGAGTCTGCTCTGCTCAGGGGTGCTCAGTGGGTGTGTGCCCTGCTCCTGTGGTGGGTTCACGGCGGAGGTGACACACAGGTGCTGACCCGTGAGAGCATGGAGTGTGCATGCCGCAGTTCACCGAGGCCTCCCCAGGGCCTCCCCCAGGGCCCGCCTGTAAAAATAGTTCCCAAGGCTGCGTCTCCCCGGCAATGCCAGGGGGTCATCTCCCCAGAACGCCAGGGGTCATCTCCCCGGAACGCCAGGGGTCATCTCCCCGGAACGCCAGGGGTCATCTCCCCAGAACGCCAGGGGTCATCTCCCCGGAACGCCAGGGGTTATGCAGAGAATCAGCTTCCGTTTCAGGTTGAGGAGCAGACCTTCCCTTTGGCGGAGGGGAGTTGGCGCGTGTTGCTCATTAGCTCATTAGCTCCGGGAAAGCGGGGCGCAGCGAGGCCTGGCCCGCAGGTAGCGCGGGGCTCATTCCCCGCAGGTAACGCTGCAGGGGGCTCATGACCCTCAGGTGGCGCTGCGTGGGGCTCATGACCCTCAGGTGGGGCTGCACCGGGTTCATCACCCGCAGGTAGCGCGGGCCTCATCACCCGCAGGTGGCGCTGCAGGGGCCTCATCACCCGCAGGTAGCGCGGGGCTCATGACCCTCAGGTGGCGCTGCAGGGGCCTCATCACCCGCAGGTGGCGCTGCACCGGGTTCATCACCTGCAGGTAGCGCGGGCCTCATCACCCGCAGGTGGCGCTGCAGGGGCCTCATCACCCGCAGGTGGCGCTGCAGGGGCCTCATCACCCGCAGGTGGCGCTGCAGGGGCCTCATCACCCGCAGGTGGCGCGGGGCGCTGTGCTCATGGCCGAGGTGGGCGAGCCAGGCGGCAGCCGGAACTGCACGCGGTGATCGGAGAAGTGACGTTTCCTGAAGAAATGATTGCATGCTGCTTGCTGCTTAGCGACCGAATGTGGGGCGGTGAACAAAGGCAGGGAAGGTCCCCGCGGTTTGTATGGGGGCTCGGAATGGAGGGCCAGGCGGTGTGGGAAGGGAGAGGGAGAGAGAGAAACATCCATGATGAGAGAGTCATGGATCAGCTGCCTCCTGCTCGCCCCCTGCTGGGGATGGAGCCCCCTGCCCAGAATCAAACCGTGATCTCCTGGTTCCTAGGCCCACGGGCAACCACTGAGCCACACCAGCAGGCGGGAGGAGCTCTGTAATGGCTCTGGCCCCAGTGGGCTCCTCCCGCCCAGCAGGAAACGGTGATCCATCCGCACCTGCAGAGGACCTCATGCATCACGTGGTGACGAAATGTCGTCCCACCACAGTCACTGACCTAGGGCCATGCAGCCGGCGGACACCGCATGCCCGGGTCCGAGTCCCTGGCTCTGCCATGCCCGCTGGGGACACTGGGCACTGTGTTCATCTGGAAAACAGACATCATCCAAGTACTTTTTCTCAAAAAATCCGCATTTGTAAACCGCGACCAGGATCTTCCTTCCTAGAGGAGGATGGGGGGGGGATGTTGTCACAGGAGTCGCTCCGAGGGGGACGGGCGGGCAGGGCACCCTTTAGGACCAGAGGATGCCATGCGCCCCTGATCTCAGATGGGGAGACAGGCTGTGAGTCAAGGCTCCTGGGCTTCCAGAACAGCAGAGCGGGTGAGACTCACCCCGTCTCAGCGCCCCCTGCTGTTTGCTGGCGGATCCCGGGTCCAGAGGCCTCCCAGTCTCCGGGGTCAGCAGTGCTGGGGCGGGGCAGCTTTTTCAGCGACGGGTCTTGGCCGGGTCCACCAAGGAAAATCGGTTGGTGGGGCCACACCGTCGCAGGGGCCGGTGCTTCGATGCGGAATAGACAGGGAAGCCCACGTTCTCCAGGGTCTGGAGCTGTAACATCGGCCCCAGGGCCCCGGGTGACTGGCTACAGGCCTGGGCTCAGACGGTTGGTGACTGTCTCGTGGGTCAGGACACTGTGGACACCCTGTCTTAGAAATGGCCGAGGGTGGTCGTGGGCGGCTGACTCCCCAGCTCCCGCCCCACCTGCCGCAGATCGGGGGTGGGGGGGTGGGGGGGGCCTAGAGAGGGGGCCGGGCAGCGCCATCACCTTCGGTGCTGGTGTCGAAAGCGATGGATGCCCTCCCACTGAGACGTGAAGTTTCCATCCTGTTTAACGCGTGCAACACCGGTGTCATCAGAGGCCGAGTCAACACAGCCCCCAGGATTCCTAGGACTTTTCTCAAGCTTTTGGCCTGGGGCCGCCCTGCAGACCGGACTCCTGGCTCCCTCTGCTCCTCTCCTTCCAGCCACTTGCAGGGCGGGTCTGTGTTCCAACTGTCACCTGGGAAGTGGAGGTTGTGTTGATAAAACAGCCGCAGATATACCTGTGAAAGAAACAGTCCGAGCCCGGCGGCATGGCTCAGTGGTTCAGCATCGGCCTATGAACCAGGAGATTGAGGTGCGATTCCTGGTCAGGGCACATGTCCAGGTTGTGGCTCCATCCCCAGTGGGGGGCCTGCAGGAGGCAGTGATCAATGATTCCCTTTCATCATTGATGTTTCTATCTCTCTCCCTCTCCTTTCCTCTCTGAATCAATAAAAATATATTTTTAAAAAGAAAGAAAGGAACAGTCAGGGCCAGAGCTGTGACCAAGCTATCTGGGTAGCTCCAGGCGGTCATGGTCGCCAAGTTGACCCCAAAGGGGCTGCGGTGTGTGCAGCCAGGCTGTCGGAGCTGCATGCCACTTAGATCACCCCGCCCACCCGTTAGGTTCTACTCTCCACAGGCAGACTGTCCCCTCTAGCTCGGTACTCAGTGTCCGCTTCCTGGTGATAGTGACTGGAAGGCAGGAACGAGGGACATGTTCTTGTTCGTGTTATTCCTTAGCCCTGCTCCTAAATCACAAACAGACCAACCATCCTCACCAAAATGACCTATTCCCATTTGCAGCAGAGTGTCTTTATCCGAATTTTATGGTTTCCTTCATTTTATGAACCAGCTAATATTGTCGAGCGTAAGTATATAAAAGTACACTGTGAACTTGGTGGATTTATCAGCTTCCAGGACTTATGCACACACTTATATTAAAATTATGTACATCAGCTTAATTTTAAAATATATCCGGCCCTGGCCGGGTGGCTGAGTTGATTGGAGCATCATCCTGAGCACCAAAAGGTTGTGGGTTTGATTCCCAGTCAGGGCACATACCCAGGTTGTGGGTTCGATCTCAGGTCGGGGCATGTACGGGATGCCACTGGTCGGTCTCTCTCTCTCTCTCTCTCTCTCTCTCTCTTTCATCAACTAACATCTTTAATCCTTGGATGAGGATTTAAAAATATGCCTTATTTTGTAACGCAGTGATCAAACTTTGCTCTCATCTTCAGCGTTCACTGAGATTTTTCAGCTTCTATGCATGTCTACCCCTGTACTGCCTGCAGTACTGGAATGGTTTGAATCCAGTGTTTGAGTTGCCTTCATATGCACTGTTCTTTCTGTCTTCATATCTGCTCTGGAAGGAGGCTGTCAGGCATCCTCTACCTTTTCATGCACAGTCATAAAGGGTATGATGTCCTATCATCTGGGTTCAAATCTCAGCTGTCATTTATTTGCTGTGACATCTGAGCAGGTTGTTGTGTCTCTCTGTCTCTCTCTCCCCACCACAAACTGGGAATGACCAGTACCTGCTCATAGGATTTGCATTATTTTGCATAAAGTCTTTGTGCAGTGCCTGATACTTAATAAATACTCCACAGTGTTAGCTGCTATTATTTAGGACTAGAGGCCCGGTGCATGAAATTTGTGCACTGGGGAGGGGGGTGTCCCTCAGCCCAGCCTGCACCCTCTCCAATCTGGAACCCCTCGGGGGATGTCTGACTGCCGGTTTAGACAGGAATCAGGCCTAAACCAGCAGTTGGACATCCCTCTCACAATCCGGGACTGCTGGCTCCCAACTGCTCACCTGCCTGCCTGCCTGATTGCCCCTAATTGCTTCTACCTGCCAGCCAGATCACCTCCTAACTGCTCCCCTGCCAGTCCAATCACACCCAACTGCCCTCCCCTGCAGGCCTGGTCCCTCCCCCAACTGCCCTCCCCTGCAGGTGTGGTCCCCCCACAACTGCCCTCCCCTGCAGGCCATCTTTTGGTGGCCATCTTAAGGCCACATGGGGGTGACCATCTTTGACCGCATGGGGGTGGCCATCTTGTGTGTTGGAGTGATGGTCATTTGCATATTACTTCTTTATTATATAGGATGACTTCACTGAGTTTTCACCTCCAGAGCCAACTCCACTGTTCACAAACCATTATTTCATTATTTCCCCTTCAAAAATTTACAGAATTTGTTTTCTTACTTATGCTCCAAGTGACCTAGTTATGAGGCTATAGGCTATTTTCCGAGAGAGAGAGAGAGAGAGAGGGGGGGGGGGGAGGGGGGGCTTCAGATCCAGGCATCTGCCATTAATCCTGTTTTATCTTACAGTAAGGCCCTCGTGGTTACAGGCTGAGAAAGAAATGTCGCGATCCTCTCTGTCTTTAAACACTATGCCTATGTGTTATTTCAGTGCTGTCTTAAACATGCTTATATATTAAAATATACATGCGAAGGCTCTCACATTTAAGAACCAGGGGAAATCATGTCCCCAGAACGTCTTTGGTTTCGATGGCCCCCAGGGGCAAGCATTTAAGTTAGAGAGAATTACAATAGAAGCAACAGGCAGCATTCCTGCTGAGTGTGGCCTGGGCTTTGTTCGTTGTTCAGATGGAGCGTTTCATCTCGCTGAGCAGCACATGCCCGGGTCCGTCCCAGCGTGGAGACCGCAGGAGGGAGGCCCGCCAGTGCTGAGGAGGGCGGTGCTTGTCAGGAAGATCTAGCAAGACAGCACGATCTTCGGGGAAACTTTAAAAGCCTCATGTAGGCCCTTTCCAAGGTTAAACCTGAGAAACATACACCTAGTATCTGTCACAGAACACTGTGTAAACTTTAAAATCGCAAATCCTTTTCACTCATCGAACTTTATTAGCAACCTTAATCCAGTGTTTTAACAAATGTCCAGCTGAACTGCTCGCTCTTATTCCAAAGACGAGCATGGAGTGGGCCCAGAAGGGGCTAGTCCGTGGAGAAGTGTTTCCCCACCAAAGTCCTCTCGGGAGCGATGGAACATCCACTGGGTGATCAGCCACACCTGCTCTTTCTCCACTTCCAGGGACAGGCCACCCTCCCGGGAGCACCAGGCGCTTGGTCAGCCTGCAGAGGGAGGGCCTTCTCGCTGGTCAGGTAGATGCCACACCCCGTTGTCAAGGTGATTTGCTGCATTGCCTTAGGATGAAATCTCTCATGGCTCAAGCTGCGTCTGTGTCCAGAGCTTGGGAGCAAGCCACACTCTCGGATCCCGAGTCATCCTTGTGGATTCCGGGCGCATGACAAGCGAGTCGCTGGCCCTGTGGCTACCCCATGAGAAAGGTGCCCGGCTCCATCTCCTCACAGCTCATGAAAGAGTCAGAATCGCTTTTCAAATCACAGAGTCTACAACTCGAGTATTGTTTCAATGAAAACCTCCTTACTGACAACATTCAAAGATCGAGAAGGTAGCCTTTGCCTCTGAAGGGTATTATTATAAACCACAAAAGAGACTTAAAGAAAACACACACACACACACACCATGAACACGCGATGCCAGCTCCAGGCACTTAGGGATAATGCCTGTAAGAGGCACTGGACGTCGGAGGGCAGCCAGCGCTGAGACGGCCAAGCCCGAGAGCAGGGGTTAGCATTTGCCCTGGGTTTTCAAGGGTAAATAGAATTCTAGGACAAAGGGAACCATGGTGAGCACAACCTTAACAGCAGGAAAATGTAAGGCATTTTCTAAAACACGGAGCCCGCGTAGGAGAGCATGCACAGAGCGCGAGGAAGGTGGCGTGAGACCTGACTCATTCTACCTCCTGTCCAGCCGAATGCCCCTCTCCGCGGTGACAAGTATCCCGATGTGTAGGGCACTTAAGTAGTTTGTGGTCAAGGGCATGGGTTTTGGAACTAGACCACCGTGGATACAGATCTTAGCCTTGCCTATGAGGTACGGGTCCTTGGCTAAAGTCCCTTCTGCACCCCAGGCTGTGTGAGCACTGGTCACATCCATGCGTGTGAAACATCTGGCCTGTAATAATTACTCCGAAACGTTTTCTCCTCGTAGGTGTTGGCATCTTGTCAGTGCACCATCTATCAAGTAGAGCAGCACAAATTTCAGGTGCACCTTGACCATCCACACCCGTGCTCTGGAGTTACGGAAATCCTATGGAAATGGGGGAAGAAGAGTCAAAACTTTGTCTCTCTCTCTCTCTCTCTCTCTCTCTCTCTCTCTCTCTCTCTCTCTGAAAGATAGTGTAACCATTTCCTAACCAAACGTCATGCAGAGTACCTCAGACATTACATAGGGAGTTGTTTGATGATAGAGATTCTGACTATACTTTTTTCTCTTTTGAAAAATGGGAATAAAAGCTACTTCTCAAACTTGGTGGAATAATAAAATTACATAAGCACGTTTTATATCACTTAGCACAGGGGTTAGCACAAAGTAAGCATCTGACAAAGGACAGTGGTAATGAGGAGGTTTCTATTCTCTCGATGAAGTGGGTGGTGAGGAGCTTTTGACCCAACTCCATTGTTCTATTGTGCAGCCATTTGAAGCCGCACGACAAAACCAGGGAACCGACAAGATCAAGGACTAGGATGGCTAATGGCTTATCTCTTTGAGCGCTGCAACCCCCTTAGCTGAGTGCCCTTGGCAAGTCTCTGAAAACGCTTTTCTGCCTCGCCATTGAGACCAGCCTTGGCGAGACCACAAACACCTCTGCCTCAGCAAGCACAACACTCAAGCCCCCCACCCCCACCGCCTCCCTCACTCAACCGTGGACAGTATCGTCCAGGCGGGCTACTCGTTCCGACACCTGCCCCAGCGTCAGTGACGTCCTCTGGTCCGTGGTCCTGCTCCTCATGCTTCTCCTCCTTCTGCAGAAGCTGTTCTTGCCCAACCCACACTGGAGCTCCAGGCATGGGCACCACTTCCCTCCTCTCCACCTGCACCCATCCCACAGTGGAATTACACCCAGGCTGTTAGCAAAGATCTGTCCCTAGCCCTGCACACTCCCTGAGCTACACGTCAGCTCACAGGCCGAGTCCACCTGACTGACAGCCTATGTCCTGAGGCCCTGTGCTGGGTTTCACAGACTCGGAGAGGCTGTGAAAACAGGACGGCCTCACAGCTCTGGGGCCAGGAGTCTGAGACCAAGACGTGGGCCAAGGGGAGAACCTCCCTCGTCTCTCTCAGCTCCGGCTGGGCCCCACCGGCCTTGGCTTCTGGCTGCAGAACTCCAGTGTCTGCCTCCTCCCGCCCTCTTAACAATCTTCTCCTCTTCTCTCTGTCTGTGTCTTCTCTTCCTTCAAGGGACACGTCCCTGGATTTAGGCTGCACCCGGGCAATCTAGAATGATCTCATCTACGCATCCTTAACCAACTCCATCTGCAAAGTCCCTTTTCCAAATCTGGTGATGGGCACGGGTTCCCAGGGTGAGGATATAGACATATCTTTTTTAGGGGCCACCATTTAAGCCACTTCACAATTCATCATGGACTTAACATTCAAGTATCTTCCAAATCCAGCCATTCCCACCATTGTCACAGCTTTCATTCCAAATCCAGCCGTTCCCTTCATTGTCATAGCTTCCATCCCAAATCTACCCATTCCCATCATCATCATCATCACAGCTTCCATCCCAAATCCAGCCATTCCCTCCATCGTCACAGTTCCCATCCCAAATACAGCCATTCCCACCGTCACAGCTTCCATCCCAAATCCAACCATATCTACCATCACCACACCTTCCAGTCCCATTCGAGCCACCATCTTCTCTTGTATAGACTCTGCACACGTACTTCACGGTGTCCCTGCTTCTCCACAGCCTAGTGTCTACACAGCAACCAAAGGGATCTTCTCAAACATAAAGAGGACCACATCTCCTCCCTCCTCAAATTTCTCCAAAACTGTCCCATCAGACATGAAACAAAATCCAAAGTCCTCACCAAAGACCACTAAGGCCCTACAGGGGGCCCCCCTCCACCACCAAGCTCAGCCCCTGCCACGGCTCTCTGATCACTCCGCTTCAGCACTGTGCTTTCTCGACCTTCCTGATTACACCAGGTGCGTCCCCGAGGCCAGGAACATCCCTCAGATCCGCACCAGGTTCTGTCCTTCCTCCAGATCCGCACCAGGTTCTACCAGGTTGCTGCTGCTCCAATAGCACATCTTTACTTTTTATTTATTTCTTTTTAAATAGTATCCCCAGGACTTACAACTGGAAGCTTGGGCCTTCACCTATTTTGCCCACCCTCTGCACTCCCCTCACCCCTGACAGTTCCGTGGGTTTTTTGGTTTGGTTTTGTTTGGGGTTTTTTGTTGTTGTTGTTGTTTGGTTTGGTTGATTTTTCTTTTAAGACTAGAGGCCCGATGCACAAAATTTGTGCAAGAGTAGGCCTTCCTTCCCCCTGACGAGGGGAAGCTGCTGGCACCGGCTTCCCTCTGGCACCTGGGACCCAGGCTTCCCTCCAGCCCCGGATTCATCCAGAAGGACGTCCGGAATGATGTCTGGTCTAATTAGCATATTACCCTTTTATTATTATAGATTCTACATAAAAGTGAGATCATATAGTATTTATCTTTGTCTAGTTTATTTCACTTAGCAAAATACCCTCAAGGTCTACCCATGTTGTCACAAATGGCAGGATTTCCTTTTTGTGAACAAATAGTATTCCATTGTGTGTGTGTGTGTGTGTGTGTGTGTGTGTGTGCATTTATTTATATTTCTACCATTCCATAAGTTGCCTTTTCATTGTGTCAGTGGTTTCCTTTGCTGTACAGAGCTTTTTAGTTTAGTGTAGCCCCACTTGCTTATTTTTGCATTCATTGCCTCTAGTTTTGGTGTCAAATCCATGAACTCATTGCCAAGACCAATGTCAAGGATGGCATGTCTTAGAGGCTCTCTTGCACTGCCCTTTCTAAATAGCTCACCTGGCTCTCTCTGTCACCTTCGTCTGCCTTATTTTTCTCCGTAGCATTAATCACGACCTGGTGTTTTACGCGCCCTTTCCTGCCCCTGGTATGCTCATTTCTTGAGGGCTCAGGCTTCATCTTAGACACCTGTTTCTCCAGTACTTACCACAGTGTCTAAGACATCATAAAAACTTCAAGCTGATTTGTTGAATAAATTAATGAGAGAATGTCCCCTTAAAAGGATGAAGAGGCAAGAGATTTTGGAGTAAGGCATACTAATCTAGGGCATACTTTTTACTTGTCCATTAATTTAATCTTGAACTTGCAAGACAAATAAATAGGCAATTTTCATCCTCATTTCCCCTCCCCCCCCCCTTAAAATCTTAGCTATTTGGTGGTGATCTGAAAAAATGAAAAAAAAAAACAAAAAACCACGAGGTTATAATCTAATTCAAAATACAGGCGTATTTGTCATTTAAACTATCTGAATATCCAGAATGTTTTAGGGAGGCCTAAAATGCTTTAATAGTGACTCAGGTTGCCTCATAAGTACTGTACTACCTTGGAAAAGAGGACACATATTCAGTAGTATGCTCTTTCATCTACCTCTCCCTTTTTATGTTTTTTTCCAGTTTCCTTTCACCTGGGATTCAGGCGTCACAGAACAGAGGCCCCTCCCTATTTGGAAAAGTATATATTCCAATTCCCACTACAGATGGTGATCCAGAGGTTACATAATGAGTCACTTAGAAAGTGGGTGAGCACATAGATGTTGGCAATTTAGTGTTTAATCTGGACATAAAGCCTGGCAATTATCAAAAGTGTACTTTTTATTTTCCCTGCCACAGCAACAGTCTGTCCCAGAGCTACCAGTATTCTCAGTAGTGGTGAGTTAAAATGTTCTCTGCCTGGGAGAACCAAGATGGCTACATAGATGAACGCCAGTACACATCGCCTCTCACAACCACATCAATATTACAACTAAAATACAGAACAACCATCATTCAGGACCACCTGAAATCTGGCTGTATGGAAGTCCTACAACCAGAGAAGTAAAGAAGAAAGTACATTGAGACTAGTAGGAGGTGCAGAGACACAGAACAGGATGGCCTGACACCTACGTGTGGCATATTTTTTAATTGGGAGGGATATCTTGGCTGCAGAGGCGTTCTGTGAGAAGCAAAACGTCCCAGCCCCACACCAGACCCCTTAGCCCAGGGTTCCATAGCTGGAAAGAGAAGTCCCCATAACTTTGGGCTATAAAAACCAGTGGGGATTGTGGCTGAGTGACTCAGAGGCTAGTGGAGTCCCAAGCAGTTCCTCTTAAAGGGCTGGCATATGAACTTACAGGGTCCTGCTTCCTCTGAGCTCTAGCACCAGGCAGAGGCTTTGGGAAGACCCAGTGACATACAGGGAGAAACTGGATTATCTAGCATAGGAGCAAGAACTCAGGGGCAGCTTTCTCCCAGACCGGTGCTCACAGAAATCATTGTTCCATGTTGGTACCTCCCCCATCACAGAGCTGACTGGCAGGTGCCATATCTTAATTTATATCAGCATGGCTCACACTGTTTGTTCCCCCTTGATGACTCCCTGAGACCCCCACCCCATTTAATTTGCAGCCCCACCCAAGCTGTTTGCAGCAGCTTTTCCATATGAATGGCCTATCCTGGCTTAGGCTTCAGACTTTCCTAAAATCTCTCAAATAAGCAGCAGCTGGCATCAGCATGCCCCAAGCCTATCCATAAGAGGCCCAAGCACCAACCTGTCTTGCTTCACAGCTTGGCCTTGCCTGGGTACTTCCAAGCTCAATATAAGCTGCAGCCATCTGCAGATCTCTCTGTAGCTCCTGCTGGGTGGCCTCAGGCAGTGTCCAATTTTGCACCTCTTGGGAGGCCCCAGAGCCAATGCACCAGGTGTACAGCTTCAGACCACACCAGATTATAACTCTACACATCCACAAGCCACACACTCAAGAGGCAGACTCAGTGAGCACCAAAGCCCCACTGAAGTAAGTCCTGGTCCATTGGGGTATCTCTTGCACAGAAGCTCTTCCATTGTAGTCAAAGATGGTCCTCACAGCCAATTGGCCTGGAGGTCAATTCATCCCAGTGATGCCAAAAGCAATCAAGGCTCAACTACAACAAGACTTTACACATAGCCTATGCAGGGGTGCACCTAGAGTGCCCAGCTCAGGTGACTGGGGAGGCTGAGCCTCTATGCCCTACAGGACACCTACTACACAAGGCCACTCTACCAAATCCAGGAGACATAGCAGTTCTACCTAATACTTTGAAACAAACATAGGGAAGCAGCCAAAATGCAGAGACAAAGAAACATGTCACAAATGAAAGAAATGGAAGCAAGCAAAATACTGGATACAGAGTTCAAAACAATAGTTGTAAGGATGCTAAAGGACTTTAATGAGAGTTTCAAGGGATTTACTGAAAATTCAAAGACATGAAAAAGGACCAGTCAGAAATGAAGCATACACTAACTGAAATAAAGAATAATTTACAGGAATTCAACAGTAGAGTAGAGGATTCTGAGAATCAAATCAATAATTTGGAATATGAGGAAACAAAAAGCACCCAATCAGAAAGAAAAAAGAATCCAAATATATGAAGATAGTGTAAGGAGCCTCTGGGACAACTTCAAGCACACCAATATTCATATTATGGGAGTGTCAGAAGGAGTAGAGAGAGAGCAAGGTATTGAAAATCTATTTGAAGAAATAATGACAGAAAACTTCCCCTACCTGGTGAAAGAAATAGACGTACAAGTCCAGGAAGCACAGAGAGTCCCAAACAAGAGGAACCCAAAGAGGACCACACCAAGGCACATCATAATTAAAATGCCAAGGGCAAAAGATAAAGAATCTTAAAAGCAGCAAGAGAAAAGCAGTTAGTTATGTACAAGGGAGCATCCATACGACCGTCAGCTGATTTCTCAACGGAAACTTTGCAGGCCAGAAGGGAGTGGCAAGAAATGCTCAAAGTGATGAATAGCAAGGACCTGTCACCAAGATTACTCTACCCAGCAAAGCTCTCATTTAGAATTGAGGGTCAGATAAAGAGCTTCATAGACAAAAAAAAAAAAAAAAAAAAAACTAAAAGAACTCACTATCACCAAACCACCATTACATGAAATGTTGAAGGGTATTCTTTAGGAAGAGGAGGAGGAAGAGGACGAAGACCAAGAAGAAAAAGAAGAAGAAATAAAAATTATGAACAATAAAAGGCAATAAATACATGTCTATCAACAATTGAATCTAAAAATCAAAATAAACAAATCAGAAATCTAAGGAATAAAATAAACTGATGAGTAAAATAGAGCCAGAGGCATGGAAACATGGAACAGACTGATGAATCTCAGAGGGAAGGGAGGGGTCGCCAGGAAGAGATTAACCAAAGATCTTACATGTGTGTATGCATTACCTATGGGCACAAGCAATAGGGTGGTGAAGGCCAGGGGTGGGGCAGAAACTGGGTAGAGGGGGACAATGGGAGGAAAAGGGGAAACATCTGTAATATCTTGACAATATCTTCACAATAAAGTTTTTAAAAAGTGTTCTCTGTCCCTGACGTGGTATTTGTCGAGGGGTCTGGTTGTAGGGATGAGGAGGCTGACAATCTGAGGGCGTGCCTCTCCCCCCACCGCCCACAGATGAACAGGTGTAGGCCGAGTGGACAGCCTGCTGAGCCCAGCTCCATCTGCAGGGTATTTTTCCTGGTGATAAATAATTGGAAATTTTTATCAGAAGTTTTTCCATAATTCCTCAAAATGGGATCCGATTTCAAAGATACCATGTACCTGTAATGAGCCTCAGACAACGCAGATCCCAGGGCTCCCCCTCTCGCATCCTCTGCAGGAGGGAGTGTTTCCATGGAGACACTGAGCAGCCCTGGGAGGTACCACTGAGCAGAATGTGGACCCGGATGTCCACTCTGAGTGGTTCTTCCACTTGAAGCCTCAAGTTGGTGTTGACGGAAAGTTCTAGCATGACCTCTCTGGTTGGCACATGAAAAGCAGTGAGAACAAGGCCACGCGGCATTCGATCCAGAGCCTGCTGGACCCTGGAGCTCGGAGCCGGTCCGGAGGCCCCCAAACGGTGCTTCTTCAGAACCTGAGGCGTCAACACTCGGACAGAGGGGCTTATAGCTCATGCTGGATGGACGTGCACGTCCTCAGGGCAGGGGAATTATTCAGGCAGAGCATGAAATGGCTGGAGTTTTAACTTTTTTCCAATCATGTTTTATAAACATTGGCCACGTTATCATTTCCTTTTTTGTTGTTGTTAATCCTCAGCTGAGTATATTTTCCCCATTTATTTTTAGAGAGAGTGAAAGGGAGGTAGGGAGAGGAGAGAGAGGGCGAGAGACATCGATGTGGAAGAGACACGTCGATTGGTTGCCTCCTGCACCCATCCTGGCCTGGGCCCAGGGTCAAACCTGCAGCCCAGGTACATCCCCCTGACTGGGAATCAAGCCAGAGACCCATTGGTGTGCTGGCTGATGCTCTAACCACTGGGCCACGCCAACCAGGGCCAGTTATCATTTCTTTATCTACTGTTAAGTGTTCATCCTCAGACTAATCGAGTGGATGCAAAAAATTACATTTAATGGTCATGATTTACTAAATAACCCAACTGCATATTGGGCCCCATTTGTTTGATGGGATTACAGATCCGTGTCCCACAGACTTACCCTGATTTCCAGTCGCTGCTGTCGGAACAAGCGAGAGAACTTGTCACGTCTGGTTGCCCTGTTCTCTGATTAAACCCAGACGTCACACAGAAATAAGGTCACAGCGACAGAAACCTCAGCATAATCGGGTTCTTTCACTCAATCGGTATTTGCGGGGACCACGGGGACTTCTGCTTCTTGAGCTGAATGTCAAACCTGCGGTGCGGGACAGCCCGATGCGAGCAGAGCCGGGGAAACGCACGCACCGCTCACCTGCCCTGAGAACCCGCCTTGCTTTCTCCGAGGGGTTCCTGGGAGACAAAGGGCGCAGTTCAGACCTCGCAGCCCAGGAATAAGGTCAAAGTCAAGCAGGGAAACCATCGTGGCCGCAGGGCAAGCCTTCCCGCTGCTGAGTCCCCACACCTGCAGGGCCGTTTGGCAAAACAATGATCCAGGCACAGCGATGAAGGAGGTAGAAACAAACAGCTGGCCAATGAGTTCTTTGTTTTCTCAAATTAGAGACGTGAACCTCCGATTCTCAAGGAGGTGGAGGATGTCTGGGGGACACTTGGGAGCATGTAACGAAGATGGGGTCAGACATGGGCTAGAGCCACCTTCTCCGTGACCTCCCAGTCACACCTGGGACCTGTCTTCCAGCAGCTCCCCGGGGGCAGGAGCCGCCTGCGGTGGACGGGGCGATGCGTGTGGTCAGCCCTGGCTCTGGCCCAATGCGGAGCCAGGAGGCGGCCAGCAGCCAGAGGTGTGAGTGAAGGCACCTCGCTCCGTGGCTCCCATTTCTACATCTGGGGGGGAATGTGTGTTTTTAAAATATCCCTCCCAGCTCTACAGCCTAGAACCTCTCCCCATCGCTTCCTAAAAGATACGTTGCTGTCCTCTGTGGCCCAGGACAGCAAAGTCTACGTTTACTGAATTCAGATCATCAGTCGATGGTTAAGGATAGTGAGTCTGTTCATGCCTCTGTACTTGAAAAAGATGACGCCAAAGAGACATCTATCGATCAGAAACTGAGTAGCCAGGGGTAAAATACTTCAGAGTACACTGCATTCTAGGGGACCCGAGGGGTGCATTAAATGCTAAATTAATGTCCAGTGTGCTGGGAAACAGCGGGAGCTGGTGACCTCGGGCAGGGAGGCGGGTGACACGGGGGAGTGTCTGCATCGTGCGTGAGGCCAGCAGCTGACATTCATTCTCCATAACGTGTCGGACGGAGGCTTTTCATCCGTTCCCCGTATCTCAAGCCAGAAAGTGTTGTCTTCCCTTCAGCTGAGAAAAGTGAGGCTCATGACCCAGCTCAAGCCCAGCTCTGGGTGGCCCCCACTCCTGCCAGCCCCACGCATGGCTCCCTGCTCAGGGGTGAACCGGGAAGGCCTGAGGGAGGCCCAGGAGGAGGGAGAACGCCTGAAAACCCAGGGGACAGACCTTTGCTCCCTTCCCCCTGTACTGGGTCTCGCCAGCCCCAGCAAATCCCGCCTCCGGCTGTAGGCGCTGTCTCGCATGGTAAAGAATTAGAAAGCGAAGGCAGGGACAGAAACTCATAAGTCTGAATGACTGATGCGAGAACCTTCCCCATTTTACATGGAAAGTAGAAGAACTCATCAAACAGGCGATGAATTTTTTTAAAAAAATTTGAGACAAGAAAATGTACAAAACAAAGATAAAATGTGAAAATTACAACTGCATGTCGCTCCCCCGTGTGACCTGGGGCTGCGAGCGGCCCTGAGCCTGCGCTGGGGTGTGGCCCTGCAGGTCCGTGGATTCGGCCGCTGTGGCTCAGCCCTGGATTAATTTTGCACTCACCTGTTTTAAACTCTTTTGATAAAAGCTTTTCCTTCCTAAAAGGGCTGGCAATCAGGGCCACACTGTGTTTCCAGGGCATCGAAGCCACGGGAGCGCTGGAGAGCGATCAGACATGCACGTGGCCCTCTCGTCGTGGGAGGCTGCTGGCTGCCGTGGCCGCATCAGCTCGGCCTTTCCCCGCGGGGTCTCGGGGTGAGGACTCAGGGGAGCAGCTTAGCGGGTCCGAGGATGCACAGGTGCTGTCCTCCAGGGAAGCCTCGGCAGGGCCCCCCTTCCGCCCCCACCCTACCATCCCCCCACCCCCCAACCCCGCCGCTCAGTTAGGGAACCTTAAGGTCTTCCGTGTAGTTTATTTTCATACTAAAAACAGCCGTAATTACGTGCTTCTGCTCCTCTCTGTCTGATCTGAGGGGTGTTGGGAATGGGCCCCCAAAGCCAGTAAGTGCTGAGCTGTCGTTCAAACAGAATGTTCTCAGTGTGTTCGCCTCGCAGAACACAGCGCGCCCCGCTCACCTGCAGCGCCATCCTGGCTGGTCGTCCCCAACTCCCTAGTGCCTGTGCCCTGTCCGTGTCCCCGTTTCCTTGGTGCAGAGGTGAGACTGAGGTGGGAGTGAGAGGTGAGACAGAGGTGGGAGTGAGAGGTGGAAGCGGCTGGCCAGGCCAGGATGCAGGCTGGGGTGATGAGGATGCACCCGTTTCCCCGCTCACCAGTTCAGCTACCTAAGGCCTGGCAGGCAGGGCTGGTGGGCAGCAGGGAGAGCAGGCCAGGGTCAGAGACACGGTGTGCCCAGCAGGCGGGGCGGATGGGCAGCAGGGAGAGCAGGCCAGGGGCAGAGACACCGTGTGCCTGGCAGCGGCTCGCAGAGGGATGCGACAGAGGATGCAGAGCCCAGGGCTCAGGAGGCGCTTGGCTTACACCCCGGTGTTGGAAGGAGGGTGCTGTGTGGGCCTAACACAGGAACAAGATGCAGTGTTCCTGCCACCAGATGCTTCCTGAGCGCTTGCCGGGAGCCAACCCTGCACCTGCGCTGAGGTCTCAGGGGAAGAACTAGCTGAGCGCACTCCCCGGGCGGGGCCTCCTCTCAGAGGTGACTCGATGAAACAGCCAGCGAGCTAGGGATGTGGTCCTGTTGTTAAAGCCACAACGGTGGGGGTTCCCTGGGGGCTGTGGGGACAGGAGACCAGAGCCCCAGAGGCTGGGAGGCCAGACAGGGAGTCACAGGCACTCATGGTCCTCGTCCTGGAGGGTCCACCTGAGCGGGAGCCGCCTGAGGCGCCAAGGAGCTGGGCTCCAGGGGGGAACCCTGAACTGCTCCTCCTTCACGTCATGGACAAGCAGGCAACTGGCTGGGCAATTGAGGGTCAGGTGCCAACAGCCCAACCTCTGGAGCCCAAGAGAAACCCAGGGCTGTGCAGCCCTCTGCCAGGGTGGGCGGCCTGGCCACCTGGCCCCATCGCCACCATGTGGTCCCTGCCAGGCAGCCCGTTTGACTCAACACATTGGACTCTTGCGTGAGGCTTTCCTGTGGAGCCTTTCTGTAACCCATGGGGGGGGGGGGCGGTATATATATATTTTACTGATTTTTTACAGAGAGGAAGGGAGAGGGATAGAGAGTTAGAAACATCAACAAGAGAGAAACATTAATCGGCTGCCTCCTGCACACCCCATACTGGGGATGAGCCTACAACCAAGGTCCATGCCCTTGACCGGAATCGAACCCGGGGCCCTTCAGTCCGCAGGGCAATGCTCTATCTACTGAGCCACACCGGTCAGAGCCCATGGGGGTGTTTGAAGTCAGTGCTCACAGAATCTCCGGACAGGCTGGCAGATGCAGGAGCAGGCTTACTGGACATACAAGAAGAACTGAGGGTGTCACAGTGAGGGGAGGGAGGAGAGGGTGCGCCCTTCAGAGGAGTGAGCTGGTCGGTGCTGTCCCCACGGTGCCCAGCTTCCGAGAGCACCGACCAGCTCACTCCTCTGAAGGGCGTCCCTCCGTGTCGCCTGGAGTGAGATGTGCGTGCACCGCCCAGGCTGCCTCGCTGGTGACATGGCAGGAACCAGACCTGGTCGGTGCATCGGGAAAGCCCCAGCTCGCTCAGATTCGCGCTTCCCCAGGCAGGGGGAGGCCGGCCACGGGGAGGCGGCTTCTGGAAAGGGAGGGATGGGACCAGGACCGGGTGTGCGTGGGGGTAGGAGGTGGCCCGTAGGTGTGCAGGGAAGCGAGGGCTGTGAATTAAACCTCACCACCCCCCAGGCTGGCCCCCAGCAGTCTCCTGCTAACAGCCATTTCACGTGGCGCCTCTGGGTGGGTTTCTACACAAAAAATGCCGACAAGAAGGGCGGATGCTATCCCCTCACCCACTATACTCCTCAGAGAAGCACAGTAAGCTACGATAATAATCATGCATTTTGTGTTTGTTTCTCAGTAGGTCAGAGTTGTGTGTGTGCTTAATCACAGTAATAATTACAGCAGCCTTAAGAGATATTAGCAGCTGTGTTTTCATTTTGTCGCAGCTTAAGATGGGAAGACACCCACACCAGTAAAAGTCTTTGAAAATATTAAACTTAGATTTCAAATTTCTATACGCAGAGAACATTTAAAAGAGAATAATGAGATCGTGACTCTCATCTATAATAATAAAAGTGTAATATGCAAATCAACCGAAGGACTGAACAGCAGAACGACCATCGGGACAACCTTCCAGACGACCACACTTTGACATGCACTGGCACCAGGCCAGCCAGGGTGGGTGTGATGCGATTGATCGGGGGCGCCGCCATCGCCCCACAATTGCCCTGCGGAGGGAGGGACCACGCCACCGGCAGGTGGGGAGATCAATGGGGGCAGAGGGGAGGGGAGTTCTGTGATTGCCCCAAAGAGGGAGGCCCAGGCCAGTCCTGTGCAGCAATCAATCATTGAGCCCCGGGCAGGTGGGCGGGGCCTCCCTCTGTTGGGCAATCCATCACAGAGCCTCACAATTGATTGCCCTGCAGAGGGAGGCCCAGGCCACCCGTCAGCGACACTGTGGTGGGTGTGTGGGGCTGGCCAGTGATCGCCCCACAGAGGGAGGCTTAGGCCAGCCAAGTGATAGCAATCCAGGTCTGTCACCTGCAAAGGGAGGTGACCGTTGGCTGGGGAGGGGGGCAGTGCTGCACAGATGGCAAGCAGTGGCAGCGGCAGGGGTGGGGCCAGATGCTGGCAGCCGGGGATAGGAAAGCCCTGATAGGCCCTGATCATTGGCCAGGCCTAGGGACCCTACCCAAGGGGTCCCAGATTGTGAGAGGGAGCAGGCCAGGCTGAGGGACACACACACACACACACACACACACACACACACCATGAACGAATTTCGTGCACTGGGCCTCTAGTCGAGACATAAAAGTATTACATCTAAAATCTCAAAGATTTTATCTAACTCACTAAATAAACAGGAAACCAGACCAACATTGCTGATTATTCAAGAAATCAAAGAACCATGAACTTTTTTTGACCTCACCTAAGGATATGTTTATGATTTTAGAGAGAGAGGAAGGGAGAAAGTGAAAGAGAGAAAGAGAAACATAGATCAGTTGCCTCCCCCACATGCCCCGACCAGGGATTGAACCCGCCACCTAGGTATGTGCCCTGACAGGGAATCAAACCCGTGATGTTTTGGTGTAGGGGATGATGCTCCAACCCACTGAGCCACCTGGCTGAGGCAAACCATGGTGTACGGGAATGGGTTTCCAATGCACTCAAAGGGGCTCCATCCCTCAGAGAGGGTGACGGAGTCCCCTCTCTGCTGTGGGTCTGCGCTGTGGAGGGTGGTACATGGTCCCAGGCAAGGAAGGGAGAGGAGCCATTATAGAGCCAGACAACCTCCCCAAGGCACACAGGCACAAGAAGGCCCTCCCTCCAGCAGCGTCTAGTTTATTCCCAGGTTTCCTATTTTTCTTTTTCTTTCTTTCTTTTTTTTTTTTACAAAAGATACCTGGTAATTGTTATAAAACCTTTTTTCTAAAATAGCAATTTTTTAAAAAATATTTTTTTATTGATTTCAGAGAGGAAGGGAGAAAGAGAGAGATAGAAACATCAATGATGAGAGAGAACCATTGATGGGCTGCCTCCTGCACGCCCCCTACTGGGGATCGAGCCAGCAACCAGGGACCCAGAATCAAACCGTGACCCCCTGGTTCATTGATCGTCACTCAACTACTGAGCCATGCTGGCCGGGCTCTAAAATAGCAATGTTTAAAAAGAGCAATTCTTTTCTTTTTTTAAAATATATTTTATTGATTTTTTTACAGAGGGGAAGGGAGAGGGATAGAGAGTTAGAAATATCGATGAGAGAGAAACATCAATCAGCTGCCTCCTGCACACCCCCCACTGCGGATGTGCCCGTAACCAAGGTACATGCCCTTGACTGGAATCGAACCTGGGACTCCTCAGTCCGCAGGCTGACGCTCTAGCCACTGAGCCAAACCAGCCAGGGCAAGAAGAGCAATTCTGAAAAGAATATCCTATTTCCACCTCACCCTGTGGTCGTGTTGCTCGGTTTCCTCCTGCAGCTGACAGATGTGCTAACTGGGAAGTGTTGGAGGAGAGGCCGCGCTGAGTGCCTAGCTAGACACGGTGCTCAGTGGGGTGCCAGCCGTCCTGCACTCCCACGGAAACGCAGGCGGGCAGGGCCAGAGGGCAGGCCCGGTTCTGTGGTGGAACCGCCGAGGCGGGCGGGGGCAGAACGAGGTTCTGGGGGCACATGTGTGGCAGACTCCCAGGAAAGACCATCTGAAGGGGTGTGAGTAAATACGGGGGCGTTTCCCAAAGAATGGCTAGGGACATCCACCTTTGGGGGCAGGTGTGGTGGTTTGGGGGTGCGCAGACCTGCAGAACCTCAACACACTGATGCACACGGAGATTCGGTTCTAGGAAACATTTGGAAATGAAATGGCATTGGGTTTCCTGGCAGAAGAAAAAGACCAAGTCACAGGGCTGAGGGGGAGGTGACATGGGAGTGGTTGGATGGGTCTGGGGACCAAATGGCGGGCAGAGGTTTTCATGTGGAGAGGGGACGTATGTTGGTTGTATGTATAGGCATGATGGGGGGGAGGGAAGAGGGAGAAAGAGAGGACTTGGCAATGCCAACCTACAGCCTGGCTGATTCTCCACGATAGAAAGCACCCCTTTCCCCTAAAGTTGTCTTGTCTTCCCTGCACACAATGGCTACCCCCAGGGCCTACTGCCGGTCAGAGCAGCGAGCCCTGCAGAGGCAGGAGCTAGGGTGCTGTCTTCACAGGTCATATTTACAGACGCTCCGAAAATCAAAACGCACAGCTATTTCACAATGGCACGGTGGTTACTTGCTGGGGTCCAACCCCAGCGGGTCCAGGGGCTCCCAAAGGTGTAGACGGAGTCGGCGAAGAAGGAATGACACGGAGACAGCGTTCAGTTGATCAGCAGCCTGGCCAGGATCTCCAGCCAAGTTCTGGTCTGGATCTCCAGAGAAGTTCTGCCGTTTATTGTCTTGTTACATCCGTATTTATACCAGTTGATTCTAATCCTGTCAATTTCTATTACAAAGGTTAGGGCGTTTCTTATCTCCATTCCAGGGAGAAAAGATTATGTAGCTTAAGCATGATTATTTGTAGTTAAAGTGATTAACTACCCGCCTGGTACTTAGTTAAGGAGTTTCATCCCCTCCCTGACTTCAGGGAAAAATCCCTACCTGGGGAAACAACCTTTCTAGGAGAGGCATCCCCTCCCTGACTTCAGGGAAAAATTCCTACCTGGGGAAACAACCTTTCTTGGAGAGGTGACCTTGGTTAAAACACACAGCGCTAAGGGGAACAAACATATTAAGAACAGTATGCTATATGCATGGGTCCCTTGAAACATATGGTGTGCAGATGTTTCTTTCCTGCAGTGACTGTGTCAAGCAGCAAGGATGGACCGGCTCCCGGCAAATTCCCCCTTTTTTATTTTTAAATGATAGCGCATGCAAATCAGTGGCCACCTCTCAGATTGGGCCTTTTAAGACTCGGAAGAAGACTGGCAAGCAATGACAGTGAGCATAACTATAAACATAGTGGATGGAGCGCACAAGGAGCCCCATTCCTGTAGAAGGTTGCCAGCCTCTTCAGTCAAGGGATTTCAGCTGTCCTCAAGTTGTTGGTTTGATTGTCTTTGTTGGTCTGGCTAGCAGGCAGCGTCACTGGCAACAGGCTTCCCAAAGCGTCAGCAAGTTGAAGGGCTGCATCAAAGGGTCCATCAGGGCCGTGGTTGATGGTGGTGTCGATGTCCGAGGAGGAGTAAGCTGTGCCCTCTGGATCCAGCTGATATGGAAAATGGAGGGTAGTAGAAAATGAAGAGAAAATTGTAATAGTGTGTCTAATTGTTCTCTTTTATAAGGTATTATTATCTCAGTAACTTCTCTTCCAAAGAGTTCGATACTGCGTCGTCTACCTTTGATAATGAGAGTGGCCACTAGGGAGGGATAGGGTGGTACAATCTTCCTAGGAGTGACAGGTAAATGTATCCATTCTAATGGTCCTTCCTGCCACAAGCATCCTGTAGGAGTATATTTAGTGGCTAGAATAATTAAGGCCCAAGATTTGGAATAATCTAGATACTGTAGCTGTTGCTGTTTATTGATGGCCTGTTCTATTTTTTGCTATAGCCTTTTCTCCTTCTACAGTTAATTGTCGGGAGACTTAGGGTTAGAATCTCCCTTTAAAATGTCAAATAGAGGTTTTCAAGTCAAGAGTGGTTATTTTTAGATATGGCCTGACCCAGTTGATATCACCTAATAGTTTCTGATAATCATTCAATGTGTTTAAATGATCTTTTCTTAATTGTAAAGGCTGATGGGTGATAGTAGAGGTATGTAATACTCTGCCTAAGTAGGAAAAAGAAGGTTCAGTCTGAATCTTTTCTGGGGCTATTTTTAGACCATGTTCTTCTAAAGCAAGGATGGTCTGAGTAAGAATTTCCTGTAAAGTAGCCCGATCTTTATGAGCTAGTAAAATATCATCCATATAATGAATAAGATATAGATCTGAAAAATTCTTTCTAATAACTTGCAATGCCTGATCTACAAACTTTTGACATAATGTAGGACTATTTTTCATCCCTTGTGGGAGAACCTTCCATTGATATCTCTGATAAGGCTGTTTAAAGTTTTCTGATGGTATGCTGAATGCAAATCTTTGACAATCAGCCGGGTGAAGAGGTATAGTGAAGAAACAATCCTGTAAGTCAATAACAACAACACAATACTCCTGTGGAATTGCCACAGGGGAGGGCAATCCAGGTTGTAAGGAGCCCATATCTTCCATGGTGGCATTTATGGCTCTTAGATCTTGCAAAAGTCTCCACTTGCCTGATTTCTTTCTTATTACAAATATGGGTGTGTTCCAGGGACTATTCGATGGCTCTATATGTCCCTCTGCTAATTGCTGATCAATTAATTGTCGGGCTGCTGATATTTTCTCAGATGTTAAGGGCCATTGCTCAACCCATACTGGTTGTGACGATTTCCAGACTATGGGATCAGCAGTCCTAAGGGCAATGGCCCCAATTACAGATCCTGTCGAGGAGTGTGAGGTATTACTTTCCTTTCCTAATCCCTTTCCTGGATTAAATCTCGTGTCTAGCATCTGTGATGTTACTCTATCACTGGGGCTATATAATACAACTCCCATTTGAGACAAGATATCTCTTCCCCATAATGTAAAGGGGATAGTCGTAATTACATAGGGACAGAATGTTCCTGAATGTTGATCTTCATCAGCCCAAGTTAGAATCTGAGAACTCTTTTTACATTAGATGCCTTGCCTAGTCCTACTAGGGAAGTGGAGGTGGTGTGCGTGGGCCATGAAGAGGGCCAATCCTTCTCTGCTATGCAGGAAATATCTGCTCCTGTATCCAATAGACCTTCAATTGGTTTTCCCTGAATTTGTAAAATTTTTGTAGGTCTAGTAGCATGGATTTCTTGTATCCAAAATGCTGCATCACTAGATCCAAAACCTCCGGCCCCTCTAGCTTCCTGGGTAACAGCTGTCCCTATTTTATGTATTGGTAACAGGAGTAATTGGGCAATTCTCTGGTTGGGCTGAATCTGTATAGTTGTGGTGGGTGGGGAAAGTAAAATCTGTATTTCTCCTGTGTAGTCTGCATCAACAACTCCTGGGATGACTAAGATCCCCTGTAACGAGGTGGAGCTCCGTCCTAATATTAAACCTACAGTTCCCTCAGGCAGCGGCCCAGACACTCCTGTAGGAATGGCTGCTACTGGCGCGTCTGGGGTTAGTACTGCATGGGTGGTTGAGTGGAGGTCCAATCCTGCACTGCCTGGGGTTGCCCTGAAGAGGTCACTGACTGATCGAAATTTGCAAAGTGGTTGAAGGTTGATGCCCCTATTATTGCAGGGGCCTGGGGCTGGCCCCTTCTCAAGTTTCCCAATTGAGGTGATGGGATATAACCTCCTTGGGAGCTATTTGTAGAGTTTAAAGGCCGACCATTTTTATGGTATTTTGATCTACATTCCTTTGCCCAATGGAATCCTTTCTGACATCGGGGACAAACAGTTTTTGGAGGATTAATATTATTCCCTAATGTATTTCCAGGCTGTCGAGGAGCTTGCCATCTGGCCTGAGTATTATTATTATTTTTATTTGGGCATTCTCTGCTAAAGTGCCCAGATAAGCCACAAGAGTAGCAGTTCATATTTCTTTTATTACCTGTATTATTGCTGGCTTGTCCTATACCCTGTCCATATTGAGGTCATGTCTCCCCTTTGAGAGCTGCAGCTATAGCTACACCCTGTATAAATGCTGGACTTACATCAGCACACTGTTTTATAAAATCATTTATAGTTCCTGTTCTGCGAATCGGCCTTAATAAAGCCTGACAGGTATTATTAGCATTTTCAAAAAGCCAGTTGTTTGATTAGGATATCAGCTGCCTCTTTGTTATTGATTACTCTCTTGACTGCCTGCATGAGGCGAGAAAGGAAATCCTGATATGGTTCCTCGACCTTCTGTTTAATCTCTGTAAGGGTGGTTGTTTTTCCTGCTGTATAAGGTAGGGATTTCCAGGCATTTACTGCACAACTGGTTACTTTGGTAAGTGCCTCTGTGGGCATATTCATTTGCTCCTGAGCCGTGTTAAAATCACCTTCTCCTAATATCATGTCTAGGGTTATTCCTTTTCTGGTTGTTTTGCTAGTGGCTACAGCTTTCTTAGCAAGATCATCATATTCAGTTTTCCATAATAAGTAATCGCCTCCTGAGAGACAGGATTTACAAACCTGTGACCAATCATAAGCAGTCATCCATTTACTGGCTAGGGTTTCTACCAAGGTTTGTGTGTAAGGAGCTAGAGGTCCATATTCAGAGCAGGCCAATTTTAATTCTTTAAGTACTTTGTAAGGTATAGGCTCCCAGGTGGGGTTTCCGTCCCCACCAGACTCATTCTCATATGCAACTGGGAAGCAGAGTGAGAATTCAAGATCTCCATTAGCTTCAGCTTCTCTTATCGCCCTTTGAAATTTAGACATGGAGTTCATAGGAGCCACAGGACCTGGTTTAGACTTCCTTTCTAATTTGGGGAGCCTGTTTTGAATGGGAGGGCCACTCTCCTCTCTACTGACTGGAAAGGACCAATGGTCATGTTTATGATATTTATTCTCCTCCCGATCAGTAGGCATAGCTAAATTGCTTTTAGATTGAGCTGAAGACAATGATGATGTATCCTCTCTGGGTGGAGCCAAGGGACTATTTAAATTTTGAGAAAGTTCAACCGTTTTTGCCTCTGGTGCCAAGGTGTCACAGATTGAATTCCAGAGGGAAAAGATATTTGGCAGGACCTTCTCAGATCCATGGTGTTTCTTTAATTGCTTTCCTACTTCAACCCAAGTTTTTAAATTAACAGTTCCATCCTCTGGAAGCCATTGACATACTTCTTCTATAAAACTTTCTGTCTCACTGGGAGTAACCGTAACTCCAATTCTGCTAGTAAGCATATGCGTTAAAAGATTAATACAGAGTGTTTTTTCTTTAGACTCAGTATGACCCATCTTGTCAATCTAAGTTCTGTACTAACTACCCGCTTACCCTACTTATCCTCTATAGGGGGTTCTGAAGCACCCTATGGTGCAGTCCTATCCGTCCCAAGTACGGGGGACTTACCTAAGGAATCCTGTTCAGGCGCCAGATGCTGGGGTCCAACCCCAGCGGGTCCAGGGGCTCCCAAAGGTGTAGACGAGTCGGCGAAAGAAGGAATGACACGGAGACAGCGTTCAGTTGATCAGCAGCCTAGCCAGGATCTCCAGCCAAGTTCTGGTCTGGATCTCCAGAGAAGTTCTGCCGTTTATTGTCTTGTTACATCCGTATTTATACCAGTTGATTTTAATCCTGTCAATTTCTATTACAAAGGTTAGGGTGTTTCTTATCTCCATTCCAGGGAGAAAAGATTATGTAGCTTAAGCATGATTGTTTGTAGTTAAAGTGATTAACTACCCGCCTGGTACTTAGTTAAGGAGTTTCATCCCCTCCCTGACTTCAGGGAAAAATCCCTACCTGGGGAAACAACCTTTCTAGGAGAGGCATCCCCTCCCTGACTTCAGGGAAAAATTCCTACCTGGGGAAACAACCTTTCTTGGAGAGGTGACCTTGGTTAAAACACACAGCGCTAAGGGGAACAAACATATTAAGAACAGTATGCTATATACGCCAGGTCCCTTGAAACATATGCTGTGCAGATGTTTCTTTCCTGCAGTGACTGTGTCAAGCAGCAAGGATGGACCGGCTCCCGGCAGTTACTGTTAGCATCTGGCTTTTTTGTTCAACATCACCTTCTTTTGTACCTTATGCCTTTGAGTAGACTTCTGTAGCAGCTTCTACTGACTGTGTAAAGGGCACACTTTTGGAAGATTCTTTTTCCTGGAGAATTACCAACAGCAACGGTATTGAATTTATTATCACCCACCGAAACGCCATGGGATGTCTTGTCACCCACCAAAACGCAGTCCCCTGCTCCTGAGTTGCTGCAGCGAGGCCATGTTTGGCAGACTGGTCTTTGCTTCATTGACCTCCGGCCATCATTGAGTGGCTGTGGGACCCCCAGTGCTGATTTCAATGCAGCAGAGATCTGAAGAAGACACGACGGGCCAGTGACATCTAGACTATTACATTGAGACTTTCAAAAATGTGGTCAGTGTCCCTCGTGAAGGCCTTCTTGGGGCGTTTTCATCATGAGTTCTCATTGTCTAAGAAATGGAAACCAGAAGGAACCAATGGGCACTTTCCTCAATGCTGTCATGTCATTTCCACCAAGCGCTGTGTGGATGGTCCAGAGCAGCGATTTTCAATCTCTTCGTCTCATGGCCCACATCGTCTGATTGCTCAAATCCTGCGGCACCCCCAAATACATATGTTTTGTGGTCTGACATTAAAACACAGGTGTAGGGTGTGGCTATAGGGTTAAGCCTTGGACTGACCTGTTGGCAAAGCCACAAACAAGTCCCAGATTAGAGGGCACAGTCCTCTTAGCATACTTAGGCTTGACCTTATGACACTCCCTAGATCCTTCCTAGGTAGCTAATGGGCTGCGGGAGATGCAGCAAGTGCTGCCAAAACAAGTGAAACTCACAAGAACATTGTAACTATGGTGACCACAACCTTGTTTACCTCTGGCTATAAAATAAAGGCTCAGGCCGAAACCGGTTTGGCTCAGTGGATAGAGCGTCGGCCTGCGGACTGAAGGGTCCCTGGTTCGATTCCGGTCAAGGGCATGTACCTGGGTTGCGGGCACATCCCCAGTGGGGAGTGTGCAGGAGGCAGCTGATCAATGTTTCTCTCTCATCGATGTTTCTAACTCTCTATCTCTCTCCCTTCCTCTCTGTAAAAAATCAATAAAAATATATTTTAAAAAAATAAAATAAAATAAAGGCTCAGCTTGCCTCTGGATCTCTCTCTGTGGCCTCAGCCAGGCACAGGAAGATCCACCTAGACCCAGCTTATTCTCTCTGTCTGTCATTTCTCCATCCTTCACTGCCCTCACTCAGGCTTTTGAACCCTTGGCTGAGCTGGCTCGGCACACACAGGTCTGGTTTCGATTCATTCACTCCGGTGGCTACTGCTGTGTTGGCTGTTGCATTTTTCCCTTTGACCTTGTGGGGAAAGGAGGTCAGTGGCCCTGGCTAAACAGTCAGGGGCCTCACGTGTTAAACATTCTTGCCGTTGAGAGGCCCTGCCCTAGAGGAAGAAAACAATAAGACATGGTGTCCATCATCCGGGGAAGGAAAGAGCCAGCAGTGCCACGAGGGAGACCACGGTGCCAGATGCCCCTTTATGGGACGGGCGTCTGGGACGTTTTTGGTTGAGGGTTACTCTAACGCTAGAAATACCGGACAGCAGACGATGTGCCGCCTTAGTCATCGGTGAATCCACGCTGACCGAGCCCCCGCCTGACGCCCGTTCAGGAAGCGGCGGCTGTGACGCGGGCCTTGGGATCTCAGGTGGCGCCCGGGGTTTCTGGTGGCGCAGGGGCATCCACTGTGGCATCCGTGACCCACGTTGTTCCCTGGAATGTCCAAAGACAGAATGGCCCTTGCTGTGCACAGTCCAAAAGGAGCACGTAGATGAAATCACCAGAAGATTTGTACTAAAGATCAGGAGGGAAATGTGTAAGTCTCGAAAAGCAACAAAAAAGGGGGAAGCGGCTAACCGAGCCATGGGCGGCAGCTAAGTGAGCTCTGAGGAGACCCGTGGCATCGAGGAAACAGCCCAGAGGAAGGCCGTCCGTGAGAAGGAACGTGAGTGGAGGGTGGGAGGGATCGCCAGCGCCTGCGTCGCTATGGGCTGTTGCCAGCATGCTGAAAGCCGACAGCTGTTAGGGGCAGTCTATGCCTACCGGAGAATAGAGTAGACGCAAGAGGCCAGCATGCCTTTAGCTTTGTAACTGGCCCAATACCCAAGAAACCTGAGGAAGCTTCTGGTTTTATTTTATTGTTGGTTAATCCTCACCGGAGGATATCTTTCCATTGATTTTTAGGGAGAGCGAGGGGGGCAGACAGAGAGAGAAACATCGATGTACCACACACTGATTGGTTGCCTCCTGCAAGAGCCCCAACCACGGCCAGAGATGGAGCCTGCCACCGAGGTACCTGCCCTTGACTGGAATAGAACCCTGACCCTTCAGTCCGTGGGTTGACGCTCTATCCACTGAGCCAAACAAGCCAGGGAAGGGAGCTCTATCCACTGAGCCAAACAAGCCAGGTGAGGGAGCTGCTTTGTGGGCGGTTGTAGGTGCAGAGAGACTATCAGGAAACATGGCTTCACCCAGCTGGTGTGGCCCAGTTGGTTGGGCGCAGTCCCATGCACTGCAGGTAGGTGGCTTGATTCCAGGTTTCAGGCTCAATCCCCAGCAGGGGGCGTGTGGGAGGCAGCCCATTGATATTTCTCTCTCAATGATGTTTCTATCTCTCTCTCCCTCTCCCTTTCTCTGTCTGAAATCAATAAAAAACAAACAAAACGTATTTAAGAAACACGGTTTCCCATGCCAGTTGGCCCGGACCCTGGCTGGGCCTCTCCTCAGTCCTCCTGGCAGCACCAGCCTCCCCTGCCCCCCGCCCCACCCCTCTTCTCTGCCCCGGGCAAGGTCTCCCCAGCTGGCTGTCCTCTGCTCTCTGTGCCGGGTCTGCGGCCAGGCCTTGTCAGACCATCACTAGAAGCGCTGGAGGGAGATAGAAAGCTCCGCGCCCTCAGTTGCTCGCTCTGACAGCGATGGTGGAGACTTTGCCTTCCGTCCCGCGTGGCCGTGGCCGGCTGTGCGCCTGGTTCCAGCCCTGCCCGTCGCCTGCTGGGATGCTGCTCTCTGTTTTCCTTCCCCCTCTGTTCACTCCAGTTCAATCGGTGACGGTCTTTGCTCTTCCGCGTGTCTGTTCTCCCGTAGGCTTGCAGTAGGCGGTCTTGTCACTTTCATCTTCCACATCTTGCACAAATCTGTTTGGTGAAATTCATCCCAAGGGCAGCTTCCAAGGGGGACATGCAGGGTCTGACTTTTGGATTCCTGCAGAGCAGTGGGTGGGTGCGGGGGGAGGGGGGCTGGCCACCGTGCCCATCATAGAGCTCCTGTGGCCACAGCCACATTTGGCCTCCGAGGCTCAGATTTCAGATTTTAGAAATCTAAAGCACTCCCATGTTAGCAACACCCCATAACTAGCACATTAACATTTCTACTAACGGGATAAAGACTCTCAGCAAAGTGGGAAGAGAGGAGCATATCTCAACTTGATAAAAGCCATAGATGACAAACTACAGCCGAAATCAGACTCAATGGAAAAAAACTAAAACCATTTCCCCTAAGAACAGGAACAAGACAGGGATATCCACTTTCACCACTCTTATCCAACATAGCACTGGAAGTCCTAGCCATAGCGATCTTATCTAAGAAGAAAACATAAAAGCACAAATTGGAAAGAAGGAAGTAAAACTGCCGTCCCCCCAATCACCCCTCCAGTCACCTCCTGCAGAGGGGAGTGAGCCTAAGCTGTCAGTTGGACATCCCCCCAAGGGCTCCTGGACTGTGAGAGGACACAGGCCAGGCTAAGGGACCCCTCCCCCACCCCCAGTGCATGAATTTTGTGCACCAGGCTTCTAGTATTGTAATAACTATGTGGGGTGTCAGATGGATACTAGATTTATCAGGTTGGTCACTTAATAAGTTACGTAATGTCTAATCACTAGGTTTTACACCTGAAATTAATATAATTTTGTATGTCACCTGTAATTGAAAAATAAATGTAAAACTTCTTATATAATGATATAAGCATAAAAATAAGATAATAAATATAGCATTCAGTGCAGTGGAACATGGACCAGACAGTATAATTATAAGTAAAAATGCCTCTTTTAATAATGAACAGAAGCAGTATGTCTTATTTTATTTTATTTTTTAAAATATACTTTAATTGATTTTTCAGAGGGAGGGAGTGGGAGAGAGAGATAGAAACATTAATGATGAGAGAGAATTATTGATCAGCTGCCTCCTACACACCCCACATTGGGGATCAACCCACAGCCCAAGCATGTGTCTGACTGGGAACCAAACCATGACCTCCTGGTTCATAGGTGAATGCTCAACCACTGAGCCACACCGGCTAGATGCCATATGTCTTTTTTTAAATGAAGATTATGCGTTTAAAAAAGTAAATGTTAAGTAATACCTAACCACAATGTCCTATTTTCCACTGACATTCCCCCAAGTATATGGGAAAGGGGCGGTCTTGCCTAAAACATTTGGTGATGATCTAGAGAAGTTTGGGAGGAATATCTGGCAACTGACATAAGATACCGATATAGATGATATGTGTGCCTGTTCACTGAATTTATCTCACCCAGGTAACTGTATCCCGCTCCTAGGCCCTGCTCCCTAAGATAAGCCTCAGGCCGTATAATATTTTTCAGCCTGAAGCAGATGGAAAGTACTTACGTAGTGTCTGGTTTATAGTGAGTTTTGTCTAAGAGGTTTACAAAAATGATTTTATTTCACCCTGACATCATTCCTTTGAAATAGAGATGGGAGGACTTCAAACGTAACCTCACACACACACACACAAAATCACAAGGTGCAGAACGGGTAAAGGGCGCTGGGTGTGGTGGGAAGATAATGGGCAGGACCTGCCCTCCGCCACCCTCTGCCTGGGCTGCCTCCACGGAGGGCAGGAAGCGCTGTTTGGATTTTGGAATTGCAGACACGACTGTAACCTGACACTGCTGAGTTCATTAATCCAATAAGGACTCACTAAAGTTTTATGATGGGCCAAGCATAGCTTAAGACATAAGGTCCCTGCTCTTGTAGAGCTCATAATTTTTCAGTGAAGCAGAAGAGAAATATATTAATGCGTGGGGTTAATTTCAGATGGTGAGAAGCTATAAAGGAAATAAAACACGGCAATGTACTAAGAAGTGGGTGGCAAAGGAGTAGTGTCAGCCAGAAGGCGGGGTAGCAAGCCCTGGACCTTCCCTCCCCCACAAACACCAATTCAGCCACAACTCATGGGCAAACTACCTTGGTGAGGAATCCATAAACTAAACAGAGGTACTGATGCCAGCCAGTGGGGGGATTCCGGAAGCCCCTAGCCCCAGCTGCTGCCCCAGAGCCCTGCCACGGGGTCAGGAAGAGAGGGCCCGAGGCCCAGGCTTGTGGCAGGGGAGGGGAGAGGTTGGCTCAGACTCCAGCACTCCAACTGGACTGAGGGACTCTCCCTAGGGCTGGCTTCTGTCTTGCAAACACCGAGCCAGAGAGTCAAGAAAAATAAAGAATCACGCCACCCAAAGCAATCTACAGATCAATGCAATCGCTATCAAAATCCCAAAGGCAGAAATAAATTTAAAAAAACCATTCTAAAACACATAATGCAGGATCTCTAACAGCTAAATCATTCCTGAGGAAGAAGAGCGAAGCTGGAGGTATCACTTTCTGATTTCAAATAAGCCCTGGCTGGTTTGGCTCAGTGGATAGAGCATCCGCCTGCGGACTGAAGGGTCCCAGGTTCGATTCCAGTCAAGGGCACATGCCTGGGTTGTGGGCTTGATCCCCAGTAGGGGGCGTGCAGGAGGCAGCTGATCAATGATACTCTCTCATCATTGATGTTTCTATCTCTCTCCCCTTCTCCCTTCCTCTCTGAAATCAATAAAAAAAATATATTTTAAAAAATTTAAAAATTAAAAAAATAAATAAAGCTGTGGTACTCGCCTAAGACAGACATGTAGACCAGTGGAACAGAATGGAGGACCAGATATAAATGCACGTATATACAGTGAACTGATCTTTGACGAGGGTGCCAACAATGCCCAATGGAAAAGGGACAGGGTCCTCAACAAACAGTGGTGGGAAAGCTTGAACAAAAGATACCACACACAAAAATTCGTCACATTTAAGTCTTTAATCCATCTTCAGACCTGAAACTGCAAAACTCCTGGAAGAAAACAGGGGCAAAGCTGCATGATGTTGGTCTTGGCAATGACTTCTTGGATCTCGCACCAAAAGCCGAGGCACCGAGAACAGGCAAGCTGGATTACATCGAACTAAACCGCTTCTGCGCAGCAAGGGAAACACCCAGAATGTGGGACGGTAGCCTGAGGCCTGGGAGAAAATAGCTTCAAGTCATATATTCGGCCATGGATTAATCTCCAAACTATATAAGGAACTCCTACACCCCAACAATGAAAAGAAACCCCAATTACAAGGGGGCTGAGGACTTTACTAGACATTTCTCCAAGTAAGACATACAAATGGCCAACAGATACGTCAGAAGGTGGTTAACTTGCCCTAGTCAGTTTGGCTCCGTGGATAGCTTATCGGCCTGCGGACTGAAGGGTCCCGGGTTTGATTACAGTCAAGGGCACATGCTGGGTTTGTGGGGTCAATCCCCAGTAGGGGGCGTGCAGGAGGCAGCTGATCTATGATTCTCTCTCATCATTGATGTTTCTATGTCTCTCCCTAACTCTCTGAAATCAACAAAATATATATATTTTTTGAAAAAAGATAAAAGTGGTTAACTTCACCAATCGTCAGGGAAATGCAAATCAAACCACGAAGAGATGTCACCTCACGCCGGCCAGGACGGCTACTATCAACCAGACAGGTGCCAGCAAGTGCTGGCGGGGATGTGGAGGAAAGGGGACACTTGCGCACTCTCAGTAGGAGTGTAATTGGTGCAGCCACGATGGGAAACAGTACGGAGGGGCCACAAAAATAAAAAACAGGACCACGTGTGACCCAACAGTCCCACTTCTGGGTGGTCAGCCAGAGTGAGATCGGGGCCTTGGAGAGATCAGCAGCCCACGATCGCAGCACTGGCCACACTATCCGAGACGTGGAAACTCTACACGTCCACCCACAGCTGAGTAAATGGCATGTGCTGCAGACACACAACGAAGCACGATCCAGCCTCAGGAAGGAGGGCCATTCTGTCCTAACGGGACATGGATGCATCGGAGACAGCGTCACACTCCGTGAGAGAGGCCAGTCACAGAAGGGCAAACCCTGCCTGATTCAGCTCATGGAAGGCATCGAAAATAACCCAATGTGTAGAATCACAGAGCGCAGTGGGGGCTCCCGGGGGCTGTGGGGGGGGGGGACATGGACTTACTAATCAAGGGACAGAAAATCTTAGTTCAGAAGGATTAACAGGCTCTAGGATCTGCTATGAGCCTTGTAACTACAATCAATAGTGACACACGGTGGCCTGAGAACCGTGGCTGGTGGAGAAAACAATTGTTAGATGCTTTTAAGAAAGTCAAAGACTGGGCTTTCTTCAAAGCTGGGAGGCTGGGGGTCTGAGTGAGAAAAGCCAAGGAGAGAAGAGAGCTCAACACGTTTCAAAAACAAACAGCAAAAGGCCAGCGTGCTCCCCACTGCATCCTGGCCGCGTCACCCGGGAGCTCCATCAGGAGCGGCAGGGGGTGGTGTCCGCGGGGCCGATCTATCAGGTGGCGGCCTCCTGGGTGCTGCCTGAACGTCAATCTGGGCCCGCCAGCAGTGGGAAAATTTCCCGCAGGAGCACCCACATGGTCCGGCCTGCAGTTACAAGGCCACCGTGGCTGCTGTGTGCGCAGGGGTTGGGAGGGAGGGGTAGTGAGGGAGACAGGAGCAGGTGGGCCGTGAAGGACTTGGCGTGGCCCAGGCAATACCGTCACCCCGGGCCGGTGCAGAAGGTGGGAGGAGGGGCTGTGTTCAGGACATATTTGGGGATTGGAACTCACTGGGGAGGGGATGGATCGTGTGATGTTAGTGGCCACACATTTTTTTCCATCCCGGACACATGCCCCCTTGCAGGTGAGCCTGTCCTCCCACCAGAGAGGCAGTCTACCCACCCCTGGAACCGGGGCTGCTTTATGAGTTGCCGGGACCAATAAAAGGTGAGGACGTGGCTGTGCAACAGTCCAGGCTGGGCCTCCGAGTGCAGCCTCCAGCGTCGCTCTCCTGAAATGCGGCCATGAGGCCATCAGGGAAGAACGCGTGTTTAGCTTATGGTCGGATGAGGAGGCACGGGGGACGGAACAGACCAAAGCACGCCCACCTGACCGACAGCCGGCTTCGCCCGGCACACGCGTGGACGAAGGCCAGCCACCGGTCAGCCGAGTGAGCCTCACAGAGAGCCCAGGTTAGCCGGCCGGAGACCCTCCCAGCTGGCCCCCAGCAGCGTGAGAAGTAGCAGATCGTGGTTTTTAAGCCGCCACTTTGCTATAAGCTGTATGTGGTTAAAACGGGGCACTGAGTTGAGAGAAGATGTAAGGATGGGTCTTACATGCTCAGCTCCCACAACTGGTTAAAAATAGTGCCTTTGCTGGCCAGTGTGGCTCAGTGGGTGAGCACTGACCCATGAACCAAGAGGTCACCGGTTCTATTCCCAATCAGGGCACATGCCCAGGTTTCGAATTCGATCCCCAGTGTGGGGCGTGCAGGAGGCAACCGATCCATGATTCCCTCTCATCATTGATGGTTCTATCTCTCTCTCCCTCTCCCTTCCTCTCTGCAATCAATAGAATTTTTTTAAAAAATAGTGCCTTTTACTGAGTTGGGGAAACCGAGGGCAAGGGTGTAGAGGTGGAAAATTGCAAGTTCTGTTTGGCTGTGTTGAGTCTGGAGATGTCAGTGAGCCGTGCATGTAGGGTGAGGGTATAATTTTGAAAGCGGGGGACATATCAGAAGCTCTAAAAGCCCCGGGGACAGGGCTCCTCAGAAGCACGGAGCAGAGAGGGGAGGGAGAGCTGGGACTCGGGGTGCTCGCACTTCTGATGCGGGAGCAGAAGAGGAAGAACCAAACAGAACAGCCAGGTCAGGGTCACCTGGGGAGGCAGGAGAAGCCAGAGGACGCGGCTCCGGGAGCCAGAAGGCGGGTCTGTCAGTGGTTCTGAGTCAGTAGTCACGCCTGCGTTAAAGCCGGAGCCTTCCAAAGGGCTTGTCTGCCTGCACGTGAGCATGACCAAAGGCACAGACAGGAGGGGCGAGGGCATGTGCTGGGGGCGGGAGTGGCTGGGGAGAGGTCAACGGGGGAAAGGAGACCAGAAAGAATTTAAATAAATTAATACATCTATGTAATAAAAGCCTAAGTGACCATGATGGCAGAACGGCCAGAATGACTGGTCATGATGATGTGCATGGACCCCCAAGGGGCAGATGCTCAACCAGAAGCCGGGTCACAGCTGGTGAGTGCAGTGGCGATGGTGGGAGCCTCCCCGCCTCTGCAGCAGCACTAAGGAGCAGCGAGCGGGCAGCAAGGAGCAGCGAGCAGGCGGGCGGTAAGGAGCGAGGGTCCTGGACTGCGAGAGGGCGCAGGCTGGGCTGAGGGACTCCCCACCAAGCAGGAATTTCGTGCACCGGGCCTCTAGTAAGTAAATAAAACCAGAGGCCTCCTGGGCCCTTCCCACAGCTCCAGGCCACAGGGCACCGTGCCAAAGAGGAAGCTGCCCCCTGCACCCGAGCCGCTGGCGAAACAGCCCGGTCCTCGGCATCACTCTGAGCTGCAGTCCTCGGGGAGGGCGTCGGATTGGGACACAGCCCCGACTCCCTCGGGCGCAACCCCGTCTAGGAAACACGGTCGTTTGCTCTCTAAGCTCTGCCGCACGAGGAGCCCCGAGAGGGGCTGGGAGCTAAGCCCGTGCTCACTATCGCTCCCCACACGTCAGGGGGAGCTGCACGGGGACGTATGTCCAAAAATGGGCCGGGCATCACTGTGTGTGACGTCAGAAACTTTGGCGACAACGGAAAAAACCTTATGTAGATCTCTGTCCAATTACTACACAGACGGGAACAGTGGCCCCGTAGGTAGTGAGTGAACGAATCATAGGTGCTCGCAGTTGTGGGTGACCTGGCAGCACGGTCTGGAGTAAAGCCAGTCACACTACCCTGTGCAGCCTGATACAGCTTCCAGGAAACCAAAAAGGGGACAGACCATTGTGTAAGGACGCACACGTGTGTGTGCGCGACACTCACATGGCACATGACTGACAACCACCGAAGTCAGGAGGGCAGAGAGCCCCGGAACTGGGCAGCAGCATTCAGGGTCAATGAAACAGGAAACAGTCCAGTGTGGGACTGGCTGTGGGTTCGCTGGTGTGCATTTCATCATCACGTTTCGAAACATGTCACCGTCCCTGTTAATGCACCACAGAGACATGCTAGCAACTTTTAAAGCTTATGCAACTTCGGTTGCATTAAAACAGCGGTTCTCAACCTGCGGGTCGCGACCCCTTTGGCGGTCGAATGACCCTTTCACAGGGGTCGCCTAAGACCATCCTGCATATCAGATATTTACATGACGATTCATAACAGCAGCAACATGACAGTTATGAAGTAGCAGCAAAAATAATTTTATGGTTGGGTCACAACATGAGGAACTGTTTTTAAAGGGCCAGAAGGTTGAGAACCACTGATTAAAAGAAGCATGAAGTTCAAAGAAAGGAAATTAAATACAGGGCTAGCCCTTTACGAACTGGTCAGCGTGGCAGTGGCGCCCACTTGTGGCCACAGCGTGTGAGGAGGGCCGGGAAGTAATGTGTCTCAGTCAGGACCACAGGTGGCCCACCTGGCAACAGGTAGGGGACAGCTGGGCCCGGGAGTGCCCCGAGCTCTCTGGGAAATGGCCTTTGCAGGCCAGGATGCACATTGCGGCTATAGAAGGAGGAACCAGGGTTGGTGAATCCCCAAGGACCCTGACCTGAGGGCTGGTGGCCGAGGGGGTGCGCCGGGGCAGGGCGGCGGGCGCCACGCTGAAGGGGCACTTGTTCTCTCCTTCAGGGCTCTCAGTGCTCGCCCTCCGGGTTCCCTCCAAACAAACGTCATGTCTGAGGGATTGGGGGGGTCGTGGGGGGCCTGGTTTCTCGTTTCTGGGCCTCAAAGCAGCCAGGTATGCTCCGCACACTGAGCTACACGGTCTGTCTCATTCGGGGACTGAAGGGATTCGGGGGTCCCTCCTGGCGAAGGCGGCTGTTGAGCACAGAAGTGCCCTCACATCTAGCGAACGTGAGCTTCGGGCAAAGAGTAAGTGAAGGGGCACGTGGAGAGAGGCCGCTGCGGGGAGCCTGGGGGCATGACGCCCAGCAGAAGCTGCAGCCACTCGCAGACCCGAGGCAGGAGGCCGCAAAATGAGGCCGAGGAGGTCCCAGCTGCTCTCGGGGCCTCGGTCTCAGCCCAGAGCACAGGCCCAGGGGCGGCAGGCACCCACGAGACCCCGTGACCCAGGCCAGGCCAGCCGCCACGATGGGCAGAGGGAGGAGGTGACTTCCCCGCTGACCCCCGCTGGCCCCCGCTGACCCCCGCTGACCTCTGGAGCCTCTGGTCCCTCGAGGGCACCGAGCAAGGGCTGCTCCCTCCGCAGAAAGTGGCAGGCGGGACCCACACCTGAGAGAGCAGCTGTGAGGTCAAACCCAGCTCCAGACGGGAGGACAGAGGGAGGACGGAGGCCCAGTTGTGACTGCAGCCCCTCTGAGTCCCCATGTCAGGCGGCGTGGCCTCCTGGGCTCCAGGCGTGCATCCTCGCCTCCGTGGGGAAGGAGATGCGCTTCGTGGTCGAGGTCAGGGCGGGCGGGAGGAAGGTCCGTGAGGTCCATCGAGTGACCAGCACGTCCTTCCGAGAATGAAGCACTAACCCAGCCTTCACGTGCAAACAGAGCGGGAGGCGGGCGCACCGAGGCACCGCCTTCCATGGCCTGGAGGACCCTGGCTGGCCTGGCGCGGCGACACCAACGCTTGCTGAGACCTCCTGTGAGGATGCAGTCACTCTGCCAGGTCAGACAGCCTGTGGTATTGCTGCCAGGTGACAGGAGGAAGTAGAGGTTCTGACACGTGCTTTCCTGCCCAGGAGCTGGAAGGTAGCGGGCCAGGATTCAACAGAGTCGCGTCTGAGCGCAGCATGCCTCTTCTCCCCACGGCGCAGGCCTCCCTTCCAGGCCGCGGTCTCAGAACCAGCGCAGAACATGCCACAACACCCGTGGGCGGTCAGGACTGTCCCATCGGAAAGAAGGGCAAAACCAGCCCCAGCCAGTCCACGCGGACACCTTTCTCCCGGGCCCGGGGTGTCCCGGCAGGAGGGACGGCCGAGTAGTGGGAAGAGAAGTTCACTCCAATGTCCCCAGCTGGGCAGGTGTGCTGACAGGAAGAGGAATCGAGAACACAGTCACGTCGGCCCATGGAGGGTAATCTGTTTAATTTGACCAGAAATGGATTTAGTGGGAGACAAGCGTGGGCACCCTTCCCCCCGAGTCACCTCATCTCACACGGCCACGCTCAGAGTCGTCCGGGGCTGTTGGCGCCCAAACTCCTGCTGTTACAAGATGAGCTGTGCTCTGTGGCCCAGAACTTCCTGTACCTAACGCCTTTAGAAACAGACCAGCCCGCCGCCTGGTCACCCCGCATTTCCGCGCCCCAGGTGAGCTGCACGACCCCGCGGGGCAGCTCCCAGCTGCCCACTTCATCCCCAAAGCTTCATAAACTCCTCTCCTTACGTTCACAGGGAAGCTGCAGTCCTCCAAGGACTGCCTGTCACAGCTGTCTTTAGCATGTGATCATCGCTTCCCGGCAAGAACACGGTGTCTTAGGTCCAGAGCAGGCGGTGGGAGGCAGCCAGCCAGAGGCAAAAAGCAGGGCGGAGGGCCCCGTGAGGGGGGAGGGAATGAACAAAGCTTCGGAGCTGAGAGCTGAAAAGTTCCCTGTGCACAGAGGAAGCCATTTAGAGAAGCAAGGGGCTAATGAATCCGGTGGAAGAGCAGCGGGCGGTTCCCTAAAGCAGGGCTGGTCCTCCCGCGTCCCCAGAGCAGAGCTTGGAACCCTGGGCCCACCGAGCTCTCGGGGCTCCACTATACAGGCCAGCCTCGGGGAGCCGCGTTAAATGCTGAGCATTCGCTAGAATGGCGCTTAGCGAAGTGTGCGGGCCAGACCTCGGGCGAAGAGCGTGCTGTCTCACTGTGTGTCCCTCAGGACGAGATGCTACAGGTCCCCGGCCTCCTGTCTCCAGCACAGGAGCATCCTGGGAGGACCACACTGCGTGGTTCTGTTCCCGGGAGTGTAACACGGGCCCAGGAATCGGTTCTGACAAGATGCGCTTCCCAGCCCCGGGGGCCGAGGGAGGATGCTCCACCCCGTTCCAGGGCTGCTGGGCCGCAGTTAGAGCTGCATTTGGGTCCGCAGGGGATTCCTGGTAGATATGAGTCACTCCCGTAAACAACGGTGCCTTCTCGCTCCCTGGAGCAGCATTTGCCCCGATGGGGAGCCCAAGGAGCCACAGCCTCCTGGACTCGGCAGGGCCGGCCTTCATCACCTTTCATGCCCCAGGACAGCTGACCATCGATGGCTTCCAGGCCGAGAGCTCAGGATGCTTTAACAACGTCACTCCCCCCGGATGGCCGCCAGCCCCTCACATCCACCTGACCACACTGACCCGTCCCGCCCCCACCAGCCCTGCCTCTCTGCCTGTCCTCACCGTGGCCTCGCCCACCCCTTCTCCTGACCTGGGAAATTCAGCAAATGCCTCCTTCCTCATTGTCAGACCAGCCACGCCTCCAATGTCTCCCTCTGTCCTGCCCTCTTCCTGGTCCCCATCCTCAGCCTGCATCCTATCCCCTCGTCCAGACGATCCCAATAACCACAAAACCGAGCCATCCCCCCACACTGCCCTGAGCCTTCCATCAGTCCCTGGCCCACAGGTCAGAGGCCTCCGGCCCACAGCAGGGCCTGCGCAGGTCCCCACGCCCTCGGGGTGCAGGCCGGTTCCCGAGCACATCTCCAGGTGGGAACAGCCATGTCCAGTCCCTCCCCGAGCTGAGATGTCGTGCCCCCTGCCTCACCGCACAACACCATCAATCCCTGGAGTGCCTGTGTGTGCATGCCCTGTCGGTCTGTCTGTCTGCCTCCACGATCTCTTGTTCTTCACGTGGCAAATACCTCCTCCTCTCCTGCCTCGCTTTCCCTGGAAACTTCCCCTCATCCCCCAGCCTTCTCATTGCTCCTGTCTCTCTCTGCCCCATCATGCCCTCTGCCTGCCTCTTGTGGGTTGAATTATGTCCCCCCTCAAAAGTGCAGAGTGGGGCGAAAGAAGGGCTACAGCTGTTCCTATGGCAAATGGCACAATAAATACGAGTGCCAGAATGCACTATTCCACATTCTCCCAGCTGTAAACCGACATTTGCCCTCCCTGAGTAAGTTCAAGTCTGAGTCTCCATGGCCTTCTCTGGGACCAGGGTCTTTGCAGGTGTAGTCGCCTGGAGATGAGGTCCTCCTGGGTTAGAGTGAGCCTCATGCAGTGACGATAAGGAGGGGACATTTGGGTGACAGACAGACACTCATGGGGCAGGGAGAGAGATGGAGCGACTGCAGGGAGGGGTCTCCAGGCCAAGGACATCAGCCAGGCCCAGCCAGAAGCCAGCGGAGGCCTGTGGGGGACCTCTCGGCCGCCCCTGGTTCTGGACTGCAGGCCTCGGCACTGACAGAGAATGCGTTTCTGCCGTTTCAGGCCCCCGGTTGGCGAGCTCAGTACCGCAGCCCCGGGACACTGGCTCCTGCCAACCTGCCCGCTCTCCACGCTGCGGCCAGGCCTTTGCTCTACACCTGCCTCTCCCACGCGGCCAAGTCCCACCCCGTAAGGCTGGAACCTTGTCTGTGTAACGTCCCCAGGCCCGACCTCGCCTTCCAACGCACAGTTCCTGCAGTGGCACTCACCAACCCCAGGGGACAAAAGGGAAGAGGCGGTCAGGAGGGCGGCTGGGAGAGGGCGTCGTCCCCCCCGGCAGATGCAGCGAAGAAAGTGACCCGTCTCCCATCCCCTCGAATGCCTCCCGGGGTCGCCGTTACATGTTCCCCCTAAGAAACCTCCAACTGAAGGACCTGGTGAAGCAGGACGGCTGGGCCTGTCTCGATGGTGGAAACTGACAGCTGGGGCTCAGGACCTGCCTGCGAGCTCTGGCTTCTCTAGGCCCGTAAGGATGTTCCTAAAACGCTTTCCATTCGTTCCAACCTTCGAAACCACGCACACACCTAGGGTTGGGGCTTCTCAGCAAATGATCACTGGCAAACGATGGGCCCTCCTGGCCACGTGACCGCAGCCTCCAGCCTCGAGTGCTGGCGCCCTCCGGGGGCATTCACCCTCTCTCCACCGCAACCCCACTTCTAGGTCATTCACTTACTACCTCCTTGGCGTCTCCAGCCCACACACTCTCATAGAAATGAAGATGGTAAATGTGTCCCAAATATTTTTAAAGAAGTTTTATTCCATACCCTCACCAGTGTGGCTCAGTGGATAGAGCGTCGGCCTGCAGAGCAAAGGGTCCCAGGTTCGATTCCGATCAAGGGCACGTACCTCGGTTGCAGGCTCCTCCCCGGCCAGGGCCCTGGTGAGGGCATGTGCAGGAGGCAACCAGTCGATGTGTTTCTCTCACATGAATGTTTCTGTCTTTCCCTCTCTCTTCCACTCTCTCTAAAAATCAATGGAAAAAAATATCCTCGGGTGAGGATTAAAAGAAAAAAAGAAGTTTTATTCCAAAATATTATTGCTATTTTCAAACAATACACAGAGATAATGCAAGCCTGGGTGTGGGCATGAAGATGCGTAGTTTCCTACGTCGCTGCCGGTAGATTCGACCCTGCGTTTTCACTAGTGAGAATGTCAGCAGGCCGTGGCCCTCCCTGTCCCCTCACCGGGTCACGGCAGCCACGCGGCCACGCATGAGGCAGAGGACAGGGCCCAGACCGCACCTTCGCTATTTTCATAACCGCTTGGCCTGCCACTCGGTTCACGCCAAGTGCCATGTGGGATGTCCTCGGTCATTTTGAACATGAGCTCAGTAAGACAAGTGGGTCCGTCTGAAATGCCGTCACTCCCTGCACTAGCTCTCAGGCAGCCTGAGCAGGTCTCCATCACAGGCCCAGGCCGCCTCCCTGCTCCTCCTCCCCCTCGCGCTTTCCCTGGAGGCACCGGGTGCACAGATGAGAGACGCAGGCCCAACTAAGGGAAAGAGAAATCTTCAGATGGAAAGAGAAGGCCTCGGGTTTAGCACCGGGAAGGTGTGATCAGACACTGAAGAAGAATAACTGCATCTCAAGACACGGCACATTTCCACAAGCAGAGGGCAGCCGGGCCAGTCCAGAGTCCAGAGTGTCCCCGATGTGCCCAGACAAGGGCGCGGTGGCGTGCGCACAGAACCCGCTCCCCTTCCCTCTCGTCCGCGGTTCGCTGTCTGTAAGTTCTTATCAGGCAGCTCATCTTGTCTGGAGGAGACGCTGAAGGTGGCTCGAAGTTTCCCTACAAGTTCTCCAACAACCTGTTCCACAGATTAGTCCAAATCACAGCCCCCTGGCAACCGGCCTGATGGCAGAAGCAGAGGGTCCAGTCCTGGGGTGGGGGATGGAGGAGTCTTGGGGGGTGCGGAGGAAGGGGGGTGAGAGCTTTAGCCTGTGATATAAGATGGAGTGAGGAAGGTTGGGCAAGGCCAGCCTGGCACAAGGGGAGGGCAGGGCGTGTCAGACTCAGGGCTAAGATTGGGCACTAAAGGCCAGCCAGTCACCAGAGGGAGCAGGGGCGGTAGGTAGGGACTGGGGAGCGGGGGACGCCAAGAGCAGCGCCAGAGGCCCGGTGGGTAAGAGCAGGAGAGCCCCCCCAAACAGCACTGACTTCTAAGACCCCGTGGGGCGCCGTGACAGTCGGTGGGACCTGTGATTTCCCTCAGCCACTGGCCTTGACTGGCATTTCAGTCCGTGAGGTGAGCTGGGCGCTCACAGAACTCAGCCTCAGGCACGCTTTACATGGACAGATTGGCTCATCTGTCACTATGGGTTCCAGCACCAAATATTTGATTATTGGAGCCTCATAGGATATCTCATTAGTATTAGTCTACCCTTTATTCCTCTTCCGCTCCTTGAATTTCTTAGGTGCTCTCAATCATCTTTTCTGTGGTGTTTAGACTAAACGAAGGCAGGGGAGTGACCCCTCTATAAGACTTTTAAAGATGATTCTCCCGTTAGAAGTGGCGCTTTAGATCAGGTTTCCCCAAAAGGCTTCCACTGACAGCGTTCACCGTACAAATGGCCTTGGGTGAGATTGACATGCTCACAACAGTCTGTCCTCCCATTCAGACCTCACTGTGTGTCTGTCATTGAACTGTCCCTGTGTGTGTGTGTGTGTGTGTGTGTGTGTGTGTGTGTGTGTGTGGCTTGTTTGGTTTTGCGATTCATACTGACGTTAATTCTAAGTATTTCTACTTACTGTGCTTTCTGAGTAGGATCCATTTTTCCAATTTGCATTCTAATTGGTTTGGGCAAGTTTCAACCAAAACGGTTAATTTGTGTGTCCCCATTTGACCGGCACCTGGTGTGCTGATGCGTCTGTGCCTGCTATAATGTGGTGACAGTGCTAAGGTCCTGACCGTCCCCTGAACTCACCGGACTTCTCCATCTGTATCCTGGTGAATCGGCTCGTTCTGTCTGGGCTGTTTTTCTCTCCTTTGCTGCCTTTATCCTCTGTCACTCAACGAGATAAATCTTAAGCCCACTCTAGCCTCACTGCTGAGTCCTCCATCCCAGTGGCATTTCTCACAGAAACTAGAAAAACAACCCTACATGCCCTCGCTGGTGTGGCTCAGTGCCTACAGCAGCCGTGGGCAAACTACGGCCCGCAGGCCGGATCCGTCCCGTTTGAAATGAATAAAACTAAAAAAAAAAAAAACAAAAAACCGTACCCTTTTATGTAATGATGTTTACTTTGAATTGATATTAGTTCACACAAACACTCCATCCATGCTTTTGTTCCGGCTCTCCGGTCCAGTTTAAGAACCCATTGTGGCCCTCGAGTCAAAAAGTTTGCCCACCCCTGGCCTAGAGCGTTGACCTGCAGACTGAAAGGTCCCAGGTTCAATTCCTGTCAAGGGCACATGCCCGGATTGTGGGCTCAATCCCCAGTAGGGTGCATGCAGGAGGCAGCCGATCCATGATTCTCTCTCATCATTGACGTTTCTATCTCTCTTTCCCTCTCCCGTCCTCTCTGAAATCAATAAAAATCTATTAAAAGAGAAAAAAACCCTACAGTTTGTGGAAGACCCCAAATATCCACAGCAATCCTGAGAAAGACGAACAAAGTCAGGAGCAACACACTCCCTGATTTCAAGCAACCCTACAAATCTATGTTCATTAACGCAGAATGGCACTACATTAAACACAGACATATAGACCAGTAAACAAAGTTGAGAGCCCAGATGTAACCCTCCCATTTACAGTCAACTAATAATTTTTTAAAATATATTTTATTGCTTTTCCACAGAGAGAAAGGGAGAGAGATAGAGAGTTAGAAACATGGATGAGAGAGAAACATCGATCAGCCACCTCCTGCACATCCCCCACTGGGGATGTGCCCACAACTCAGGTACATGCCCTTGACGGGGATCGAACCTGGGACCTCTCAGTCCGCAGGCCAACGCTCTATCCACTGAGTCAACTAATAATTTGACCAGGGAGCCAAGAACCTTCAGGGGGGAAAGGAAGTCTCTTTAAAAAGTGGAGCTGGGAAAGCCGGGAACCACCTGCAGAAACATGATGTGGGACCGACTTCCACCTCTCACAACAACTGACCACAGAATACTAGTACGTGGTGTGAAGTGTTTGGTTGATTAAAAAATCAGTTCATCCCTGGCTGGTGTTGCTCAGTGGATAGAGCGTCAGCCAGCAGACTGAAGGGTCCCGGCTTCTATTCCGGTCAAGGGCACATGCCCAGGTTGCAGGCTCGATCCCCAGTGTGGGACGTGCAGAGGCAGCCTGATCAATGATTCTCTCTCATCATTGATCTCTCTCTCTCTCTCTCTCTCTCTCTCTCTCTCTCTCTCTCTCTCGCCTTTCCTCCCTGAAATCAATTTAAAAAAATATTTTAAAAAATCAGGTCCTATTTATTTAATTCATTTATCTGCCACTATGAGGAATCTAATAAACAGCCATTGATTTTCAAAAGGTACAAAAGCCCCCTCTGCTGCTGGCCTGCTGGAGGCCCTCTGCCCTGCCCGGGTCCCCTCCCTTTATTCCTGGTTACAATGCCGCCCTGCCCTGCTGCTCTTCACACAGATGTGCTCATGTCTCCTGCTCTGCACAAAGGGGAAATTGTTTGCACAGCAAACAAGGGAGGAGACGTTTTTCATCCCTCGTCCAAATTCTGAAGCCAACACGCGGGAGCCGGCACCCCAGCTCGGCTCTGAGCAGGAGGAGGGCTCTCCACCAGCATTGGCACCCGCTGGGCAGAGCTGTGTTCGGGGGCCCATGCTTTCCAAGCCCTGGGCCCAGGGCCAGGGGTGCAGACATGAGTCCACATGCCCTGCCTCCCCTTCACTGAGGGCTCCCCCTGCAGGGGGTGGGGAACAGCACATGTCTCCCCTCCCTCTCACACCTTGTCCTCCACATTGTACTGTGTCTCTGTGTATTTTGCACATTGTAGATTTTATGGTCCTTGAAAGAAAAGTATTTGCACAGTGGCCAACTGAGGAAGGAAATGACCATTTTTCTTTTTTTTTTAATACATTTTTATTGATTTCAGAGAGGAAGGGAGAGGGAGAGAAAGATAGAAACATCAACGATGAAAGGGAATCATTGATCGGCTGCCTCCTGCATGCCCCGCACTGGGGATCAAGCCTGCAATCCAGGCATGTGCCCTGACCGGGAATCGAACCCTGACCTCCTGGTTCATAGGTTGACACTGAGCCACACCAGCTGGGTGGAAATGACCATTTTTAACGTTGATGAGTTCCAGGTTGAAAACACATGTCCATAAATACACACATACATTACACACACCAAGCAAGCGACATTTTACTTTAAATTGAAGGGGAAAGAAAATACACAACAAGTGAGTCCTGGAAAAATGTGCACAACCTGTGGAAAAATACAGGCTATGCAGAGGCAGTGTGCCAAAATCATTTTCCATCTGCTCGCTCACATTCCAAAATTGCTTTTCTATTTAGTTTGGAAAATTGCAAACAAAATGTCAAACTAAAAGCTTGCAATTTGCTTACAAGTAAGTCATCAAAATATGGTTTCTGGAAAGCTTTTTAATGTCTAGAATTGTTTTGCCATAAATGTTTTTAAAAGTTCCTGGCCTCCTTGCCTTGGAGACAGAGAATAACAAACTTTAAAAAGTTCAAATACCATTTGAAGTGGAAAAGCCCAGGGTAGGAGGTGGTCTTGCTTCGGTGAGCTGTACCTCTCCTTCCTTGGTGGAATGGACAGGGTCTGGGGGTTTGCGGGATGGAGAGGGTGTCTGGGGTTTGCGGGATGGACAGGGTGTCTGGGGGGTTGCGGGATGGACAGGGTGTCTGGGGGTTTGCGGGATGGACAGGGTGTCTGGGGGTTTGCGAGATGGACAGGGTGTCTGGGGTTTCCGGGATGGACAGGGTATCTGGGGGTTTGCGGGATGGAGAAGGTGTCTGGGGGTTTGCGGGATGGAGAAGGTGTCTGGGGGTTTGCGGGATGGACAGGGTATCTGGGGGTTTGCGGGATGGAGAAGGTGTCTGGGGGTTTGCGGGATGGAGAGGGTGTCTGGGGTTTGCGGGATGGACAGGGTGTCTGGGGGGTTGCGGGATGGACAGGGTGTCTGGGGGTTTGCGGGATGGACAGGATGTCTGGGAATTTGTGAGATGGACAGGGTGTCTGGGGTTTGCGGGATGGAGAGGGTGTCTGGGGGTTTTCGGGATGGACAGGGTGTCTGGGGTTTGCGGGATGGACGGGGTGCCTGGGGTTTGCAGGATGGACAGGGTGTCTGGGGGTTTGCGGGATGGACAGGGTGTCTGGGGGTTTGCGGGATGGAGAGGGTGTCTGGGGTTTGTGGGATGGAGAGGGTGTCGGGATGGTTGCAGGATGGACATGGTGTCTGGGGACTTTGCAGGACCTATCGCACTGGGCAGGACGCCTCCCTCTCTGTCCTGAGAGGTGGTCTGAGCCCACCATGGGGCTCAGGACAGGAAGCTTGGTCCTCCAGGGATGGCCAGAGGCGGTTCCCATAGCAGCAGCCTCTGCTGCCGCTTCGGCAACTTTCCTATCACACTCCCACCAGGACACTAAGTTGTCTCCTCCAAGCTCTGGAACAGGATGCTCCGTGCGTGTGCTCAGGGCTCCTCGGGCATTTGTGTTGATAAGAAATGGATGTGTGAGGGATCAACCCTGGAGAGAGGAAGCTGCTTCCCTCCACCCACACTCCTCCCCGCTTCCCAGCCCCTCCCCACTCCTGTCCACGCCCTTGTCCTCCCCGACCTGCCTCACCCTCAGTCTCTCACTGACCTTGCTGTGGCCTTAGTGGGCTCGGTGGTAAACTGGGCAGGAAGCTGGGCCTGCCTCCCACACACCTCGATGTTCCAGAGACTTTACTGAGGCCCTAGAAGGGCATTTGCGATGTTGGAACCGCCCGGAACTGTCCGAGGCCCAGCACATCAGCCACTATCACTGCAAAATAAAGGCAGGCCATGCCTGTCAGGACTGTGCGGACATTCAGTGTATCTAAAGACACATCATGAAACAGCTGCGTCAGCCGCCCCTGGGAGACCTCCCACCCCGTGTCCCCACCCCGCCCCCTTCCTCATGCCGTTGTGTTAACACTGGGCTGTGTCCACCCCGAAGACCTGGCTCCCAAATGGGTGCCCAGAGACACCGAGCCCCAGGGTGCTGAATCCGTCCTTTTATTCGAGCTCTTCCAGTAACGCTGCCCCTGCTGAGATGCCATTCCGGGCGGACACCACCCAACCCCACCATTTCCCTCTTGAACAAACCCGTAATTTCTAGCAGTCCTTCCGCCTCCCACCCCGCTTCGTGCCCTTCAAGTCACGGATGGGCAGGAGCAGGCCTCTGTGCCAAGGCAACGTGGGTGACCATGGCGCTGCCCTGGCCGCCCGGCCCAGCTGGGTCCGCAGCGGAGGAGCCAGGCGGGCAGCCTGATGCCAGGCAAGGCAAGCCGCTGCCTTCCAGCTCCCTAGGTCCCGGTCTCTAACCCCCGCTGGCATCTCTCACCAACGGTTGAGATGCCTCCAGCTCCGGACCGGGGCCAATGAATCCCCCCCCAACTCCCACCCCAACCCCTGCCAATGTGAGTACAAATGAGCCGCCCAGAGGCCACGGGACTGCTCAGTGGTGCCTCTAAGCCAGTGATGGCGAACTTTTGAGCTTGTCGTGTCAGCATTTTGAAAAACCCTAACTGAACTCTGGTGCCGTGTCACATGTAGAAATTTTTTGATATTTGCAACCAGAGTAAAACAAAGACCTATATTTTTGATATTTATTTTATATATCTAAATGCCATTTAACAAAGAAAAATCAACCAAAAAATGAGTTCACATGTCACCTCTGACACGCGTGTCATAGGTTCGCCATCACTGCTTCTAAGCGGCTGTCCTGCTCCTGTCCCGAGCAGTTAAAGCAAGGGCAGCGGTGCCTGCAGAGGCCTGAGACAGCAACGTGGGCGCTGAATGTGGCCTGGCCTGGAAGCACAGGAGAAACTGAGTCCTGATCCGCCAGCGAACCGGCTGAAGTCACCTGGCGCTCATCCCAGGGCCCAGGGCTCCCTAAGGAGCTCCGAGCCCCCAGCTCCGTGGGAAAGGCAAAGTCGCCTGCGGGGTGAGCAGGCCAAGGGGTGACAGATGCCTGTGTTTTCATAAAAGGAGCCAGGCCGCCTCCCAGACCTTTTCAAAGCTGCACGCAGAAGCCTGGAGGCAAGCCTGCAGCGTCCGCTCAGAGCTGAAACCTCTTGCTAGGTCTCCTCCCCAGTAAAGGCTTATGTTTTCCTCAGCGCTTCACAGAATACGGTGAATGGAAGCTTTTAAAAAATGTATGTTTTTATTGACTTTTAGAGAGAGAGGAAGGGAGAGGGGGAGAGAGATAGAAGCACCAGTGATGAGAGAGAATCACTGATCGGCTGCCTGCTGCACACCCCACACTGGGGATCAAGCCTGCAACCCAGACACATGCCCTGACCAGGAATGGAACCAGCGACCTCTTGCTTCATGGGTGGACCTCAACCACTGAGCCACATCGGCCGGACTGGACGCCTTTAATGCTTAATGCCTGTCCTCTCAGAGGAATCATCCTTTCTGGAGGCTTAGGCCAACCTCTCAGCCCCTCCTGCCTGAGCTTAACCGAAGGCAGCTGCGAAGGAGAGGCACTCAAGGCTGGTGGAAAATTACAGCTCCTCACTCGCCAGCGTTCCTTGTTCCTCCCAGCCTGGGCGCAGCAGGGGAGGAAGCACTCCTGTAGCAACCCGTTTATCCGAGCGACATTCACTACAGCTTAGTGCTGAGCTTCCCTGACCCCTGACACTTGGCCCTGGATTTGGGACTTTGGAGGGAGTGTGGCTACCTACACTGGCTTGAGATCCCTTTGGCATCAAAACAGCGAATACAATGAAAATGAGTCTTCTCAGACTAGTCCTGAGTTCCCGGCCTGTTGGTGGGACTCTATGGTTATTTTTCCATGGTAAGCACCTACAGGCAGTTACTGCTGCTGCATACCATTGCTTACAGCAGGGGTGGGGAACCTGTTTTCTGCCAAGAGCCATTTTCATATTTATAACATCATCCGCTTAGTATAATTCACTTAATATAAAAGTATGTTGCTATGAAAAAAGCTCCTAGATTTATTGAATTTTGAGTCCCACCTGCGGTTGCCTTGGCAGGGCCAGACCAAATGATTTCTCTGGCCTTATATGGCCCACAGGCCAGATGTTGCCCACCCCTACCTTACAGGAGGGTCCCAAGTACAGCCAGGTTCAAGGGCAAGGGCAGTAAACTCCACCCCTTTGCAGGGAGTGCCGAGAGCTGGCCAGGGGAGAACGGTGGTAGCCGCTGCAGAAAATGTAGCACCAGGGTTCAGTCTGTCCCTAGATAAAGGTTCAGTCCTCCAGGGTTCCCATAGCCATTCACTCATTCCCTTGTGACTCCAACAAATATATATGGGCATCGCCTACGTGCCAAGCGCTGTTCTAAGCACTGAGGATACAGTACTGATCAAAATCAACATTTCCTCCCAGCATAAATTGGACGTCCATCTCCAGCCTCCCTTGCAGCTAGGTGGGGCCATGAGATCAAGTCCTGACCTCTAGCGTGTCCACCACACACCTCTTCCACAACCTCCTGTGCTCTTTTGTTTTCTCTGGAAATCTGCTGAATAGAGAAGATGCTGAGGCCCTGGGGTGATGGTGGGGAGAAAGCCATGGAAGAAGCCTTGGCCCCAATGATGGTGTGGAACGAAGCCAAGATGGACATGATGGAACGAAGAAGCCAAGATGCTCCCCACCATCACCGAGCCATATCAGACCACACACTGTGAGAAGTAAGCGCTCACTGTGTCTAAATGCCAGTGACGGGGTGTTTTGGAGCTGTGTGTGAGCATGCCCTTCTATAGGAGTTTGAGACTGAAGACACTTGGCAAATTCACGGGACAGATCAGCATGATGGGAGCTCAGTGCCCGGGGGCGGGGGTGGGGCGAAGGGGGGGTAGCCCATGGGTGAGCTTCCTGGGGAAGCCTGGGAAGGCCTGGGTTTCATGCTACCTGAGGGGAGGCACCCACGCAGGTTTGGAGGAGGGTAGCATAATCTGATTAGAAATTCAAAAGTGTTCCGTTGTCTACCATGTGGAAAACAGACTGTAGAGGGCCAGGGAGAGACAGGCGAGAGGCTGGTGCAAGGACAACTGAGACTAAGGTATTGAAAGTGAAAGTAATTTTTTAAAGTCGTAGTTTGGATACAGAGCCAAGATTGCTAACAGAACACTATGAATATTTTATCCTAAATTTCCAACAAGAAACATGGAATTGATAAAGAGGTTGATGAGTTGGTTATTCCCAGGAGAGGTCAACTATAAATTTAACTTCACATTTTGAGGTTGTCAGCAGGTAGCTGATGCTGCGCAGCAGACAGATGAGCTGTGGGATTAGATACGACCACCACGGAAATAAGAGTAAGGAGAGAAAATAAATCCCAGGGCTGAGCATAGGGACACAGCAACATTAAGGAGATGGGAAGCCAAAGGAACCATAGCAGAGGGTCAACCAAGAGAGATAAGGAGAGAAGATGCCCCGAGAGACCGCGGCCTCGGCAGTTGTGTGGAGAAAGCATCTCAGGAGGAGGAAGCAGTCACCGGTGTCAGCTTCTCCTCAGAGACCCAGAGGGAATGGCCCATGGAAGTCACTGGTCTGAGAGTGACAGACCATGGGAGTCATTGGTCTGAGAGGGAACGGACCATGGGAGTCATTGGTCTGAGAGAGAATGGACCATGGGAGTCATTGGTCTGAGAGGGAATGACCATGGGAGTCATTGGTGTGAGAGGTAAGGACCATGGGAGTCATTGGTCTGAGAGAGAATGGACCATGGGAGTATTTGGTCTGAGAGGTAAGGACCATGGGAGTCATTGGTCTGAGAGAGAATGGACCATGGGAGTCATTGGTCTGAGAGCGAATGGACCATGGGAGTATTTGGTCTGAGAGGGAATGACCATGGGAGTCATTGGTCTGAGAGGTAAGGACCATGGAAGTCATTGGTCTGAGAGAGAATGGACCATGGGAGTCATTGGTCTGAGAGGGAATGACCATGGGAGTCATTGGTCTGAGAGGTAAGGACCATGGGAGTCATTGGTCTGAGAGTGAACGGACCATGGGAGTCATTGGTCTGAGAGGGAAGGACCATGGGAGTCATTGGTCTGAGAGGGAATGACCATGGGAGTCATTGGTCTGAGAGTGAACGGACCATGGGAGTCATTGGTCTGAGAGGGAAGGACCATGGGAGTCATTGGTCTGAGAGGGAATGACCATGGAAGTCATTGGTCTGAGAGGGAATGGCCATGGGAGTCATTGGTCTGAGAGGGAAGGACCATGGGAGTCATTGGTCATACCAGAGCAGTCTCACTGGTGGGATGACAGCCTGATGGGAGTGAGTTTTAAAGGAATAGAAGACATAACCGTAGAAGCAGATCCAGGGTTTGCCTCTGAGGAACTTGCCATGGAGCTGGCCTGCCCAGCATTGGGAAGGCTGAGATCAGAGTTCAGATGGAGGCCCCAGGCCTTGGCCCGCCTCCCTCGCTTCCACTCCTGCCTGTCCCTCCCCACAGCACACACCTGCACCAGGACACGCCAGGCAGCTCACCCACCTTCCCCACAGAGCTGCCCTGGGACACCCCTCGAGCCCAGGACGCACACACAGTTGTGTCAGGAGGACTAACCAGGGAGGGAGCCCACAGAAGCAGGACCAGAGCCCTTAGGGACGGGAAATCCTGGGTGTGATTAGGAGGGAGGGGCAGGGAGATGGGGCTCCAGTCACCCAATCCAAGGGCACCACAGGCAGGACCATAGCAATAAGCTGAAACCCAGTCAGCAATCATGGGGACATAGGGACACCGTGGCCTTTAAACGTCTTTGTCAAAAATTAAAAACTCTTCCTGTGGTTATAAGCATTGCAGGGAAATGAACAAATGGTACAACTAATACTTAGGACCCTGCATTTTGAAACATTGAGAGTTAAAGTGTTTTACTTCTTTGTAAAAAACAAACACGTGTCAAGAGTAGACTGTACTGGGCTTGCCTTCTTTGCATCATACAACCTAGTTTTTGCAGCAACATCTTCTCTAAGCAAATTGCCATCCTTCTTTCTAAATCCAGGTCATCTTCCAACATTTTATCTCCTGTGCTTTCAATGGCATGGAAAATCTCCGGGAGCTGCGTCAGTGTGACGTGCCCGCTGGGGCCTCCCTGGGACCCCTGCTCTCACAGCCATAAGCTCATCTCACGGGTCTCTGGCTGCACAGCTCAGGCCTCTTGAATAACGGCAGTGTCAACCTATCCATCATCAGCTATTTCTCCCCAAAATCCACGGATATCCCCTTTGAATGACACTTCCAGAATTTCCATTTTTTTCTCTCCTTGATGCAATTCCATCTTTGTTGGCCAATTTTCATTGATTATTCATTTTTATAACATGCTACCCGGGTCTGTCACTGGGAGGTAACGTAACTCCCCTCTCCGCTGTACGTGAGCTGAGACACACAGCAACCCTCCCCCACAGACAGGCAGGGGCGGGACAGGACCTGTCGCTCACACACGGCCTGGGGGCGGGAGGGCTGGCAGCCACGTGGGCCCCTAGGGCAGCTCCATCGCTATGCTGTGTACCTGAGACCTGACCAGGGTGCTGGGAGCGGCTGCTTATTAACTGAACTGTGGGGACGGGCACCATGCCCGTGGCCACCCTGCAAAGCCAGGCTGCCTCCTGCCTCCCTGCTTTGAAAAGTTGCCGACAGCACAGACACTAAAACTGGAACGATACGGAGAGGATTCGCATGGCCCCTGCGCGAGAATGGCACGCAAATTCCTGAAGCACTCCATAGTTTTTAAATTAAATTTTTGAAAAGTTGTCGAGAACATGAGCAGAAGTTAGAGAAGACGCTGATGGCCAAGGGAAGGTTTTTTAAAAGACAGAAAATTACAGCCGTTGTTTGATGGGAGGGTCCTAGAGAGGAACAGTGGGCGACGAGACTGACACCCTCGAGTGGGCGAGCGGGATGCAGCCCCGTGCATGCAGGGTGAGCTTAGACACGGCCGTTCATCCTTTGTCACTGCACAGGGGAGCACACGGCTCAGGGTGCTGGGGGAAAGACAAGTTCTCTCCTGATCGGACACTTTTCTCACTGGAATAAAAACCTGGGTCTTTACATGAGAACAAAGAGCCCAGCTGGTGTGGCTCAGTGGCTGAGCATCGACCTATGAACCAGGAGGTCATGGTTCAATTCCAGGTCAGGACATGTGCCTAGGTTGTGAGCTCCATCCCCAGTAGGTGTGTGTAGGAGGCAGCCAATCAATGATTCTCTCTCATCACTGATGGTTCTATCTCTCTCTTCCTTCCTCTCTGACATCATAAAGATATATTTTAAGAATAAATAAATGAGAGCAAAGAGGGGACAGCGAAGCCTCAGGGAGAGGAGGCCGTGTGGGGCCTGTGTTTGGAGGAAGGAAGTGAACTGATGACAGACATGCAGGAAGGTTCTGAGCCCTGCCAGAGCCACCTGGAGGCCATGAGGAAGGCAAGACTGTCCCTCAGCTGTGTATCTCCAGCACGTCTGCTCTGCCTGAACCCTGCAGAGTGTGAGACACAGCCTGTCCTCCCACACCTGTCCCCACCAACCTCTCCCCACCCGCAGGCCCATCCCTGCAGACTCCATGTCGGCGCTGACCCACCAGGGACTCCAGGCGGCACCAGGCCCGACTCCCGGGAGAGGCTTTCTCTGTGTCCCCATCAAGTGCACAGTATTCAGGAAATGGGAAGTACAGCCCATGGAAGGTAAGTTAGAGCCATGACCGTAAGTAGAAAAACACTACCAGTGTGCCCTGTCCTAGTGATTTCACATCAGAGTGAGTCAAAACTAAATGCTTCCTGGAGAATCTTAAGGCGAGATTCCCACAAATGCTATATAATAAAAGCCTAATATGCTAAGTGTCCAGTTGTCCGATCATCCGTTCAACCAATCAAAGTGTAATATGCTAATAATATGCTAAGGATGCTCAACCACTTGCTATGACCTGCACTGACCACCAGGGGGCAGATGCTCTGACCAGTAGGTTAGCTTGCTGCTGGGGTCCAGCCAATTGGCTGGTCAACCTCCCACATCCCTCCCCGGCCCTGATCATGCATCAGTGGGGTCCCTCGGCCTGGCCTGCACCCTCTCACAATCCGGGACCCCTTGGGGATGTTGGAGAGCCAGTTTCAGCCCGATCCAGCAGGCCAGGCCGAGGGACCCCCTGGTGCACAAATTCATGCATGGGGCCTCTAGTCAGATAATAATTTCTTGGTTCTTTCACAGCTTTCTGGCTTCATTTTCCACCCTGTGACTTTCCTACAGACCCAGAAGTCATAGCAATTAAAAAGAATTTGAGTTGAAGGCTCAATGAAGCACCTAAATTACCCAGCAGACAATTCAGCCCTTGTCACAGCACCAAGGAAAGACACAAAGGCAGCTCAGACTCTGGTGCCCTACAAAGGAGTCACCTGGCATCTGCCTGAGAATAAAAGAATAAAAGAATAAAGAAAAGAATAAACCTCATGAAAGAAGTCAAGGGGCAGACGGCTCATCACGAAATAACAACACACCCGCTCTTCTGAATTCCTCCATCTCCTCCACCCTCTTCAGAGTTCTCTTGCAGCCCAACCCTCCCTTCCCCCACCCCCACCTCGGTGAAGCCTGAGGACCAGGCCACCCATCTTTCAACACGGCAAGCCCGCCCCAGATCCGCACCTCCAGCACCTGCTCCCCCCGCTGCCTCCTCCACAGCATTCAGATCCCACCTCGATGCTATTCCCTCAAAGCCCTTTCCTTCACCCCCACTGACGGAGGTTTCCCTGTCGTCCGCCCCAGAACCCCGCACATGCTCCACCTTACAGCACGTGCTGCCGTTTGCAATCGAGCACTTGTTAGGGAACATCTGAGGACCCGGTGGAGTGTGCGCTCCGGCGGGAGGACTAGGGACCACGTGCGAAGTGTGGTGTGGACAGCAGCCGCTCAGCGCCTGGGACCTGGGAGTCAGGACGGTGGTGTCAGAGTAAGTACAGGGCCGTGGGCTGGAGCCCTCACAGGTGGCCGGAAGCTGGGCAGGGGCCGGCCTCACGTGTTGGGGGCAAACATCAGGGGCAGCAGGAACTGAAGTCCCTCAGAGACCGAGCGCGTGAGAACAGGACTCACATGGGGCCCGAGACGTGGCGAGAAGTTGGCTGGGAGTCCGGGACCCAGACCCACGCTCTGGGCTCTGCCACTGGGACTCGGGGAGGCGCAGCTCCTGGGACCTCCCATCTGTTCTGGAGGATGGGAGGGCGCCAGGTGGCATCGAAGCTGAAGTGCCCCCCACTTCTCAGGAGCAGGCTGTCCCCGGGGAGTTTAGCAGCTCCTGTGCTTTGCGGGTCAGGGCACCCCGTCGTCACAGGCTCGCCCACAGCAACTTTTCAAGGAGTCTCGGGGGTTCCCCTCGGTTACCGGGAGCCCCTGCTTCCTCCGAAATGGCCCGTTGCCCACCGGCTGCGTCTCAGGTCTGCATGGTCACTCCCCGCTCCACCCTCCATTTCACTCTGAAGGCGTCCTCACCTGGAAAGAAAGGAAATTATCAGACAAAGGCAAACAGACTTTATTAGGTGGTATTAACACAGAGGACCAATAAGGCTTTACTTCCCAAAAAATCAAAAAAGTGATTTAATTCACGCCTTGCCCTTTCTAGTCAAAATGTCTGGCGCGCAATTGCCCAGCGGACGCCGTGTCTGAGTCCTCCGGTCGGAGGGAGGCGGGCGGTGGGGAGGACTCTGAGCTGGGCGGGCCAGGGCCACACCCCCCTCCACTCTCCATTCTGCACGCCCCGCCGGTAACCTGACGGATTCGCGTTTCTCCCCACAGCCCTCTGAGGAAGAACGTGCCACTGAAAACCCGCGAACCTGGGGTCGGAAAGCCTGGCTGTGTCACCTGCTAACTCGCCTCCTCGGCTAGCCCATCGGCGGTCCTGAACTTCGGTTTTCTCAACTTGAAATGAGAACATTGGCGTCAATAAACTCTTAACTCTCCTCTAACTCTAAAGGTGTGGTCACATCTCTCCTGGCCCACAGAGCGTGCTGCTGGGATCCAAGAGGCCCCCCCGCCCCCCACCCCGTGTCTCTCCAGAATCCCACCGAGGCGGCCCTGCCTGCTCTGAGTCGGACCATCTGGGAGAGGCGGGAGCATTAGGCTTTCCAAGCCCAGTGGGTCCCTGTGAGCCTCCCTGCCAGCAGCCACCGCACCAGGGGGTCAGGGGCCGGGCCGGGGCTGTGACCCCACAGACAGGGGCTGGGAATTGAGAAGGAACCTTGGCACAGACACTGCCTCTCCCCGGGCAGCCCAGGAGGCTCAGGAAGTTCAAGAGACGGCTCACCTTCCAGGGAAAGGCCGTAATGGCGAGGGCCAAAGGCCATAACGGTGAAGAATCAAGTTAAATAAACAAAACAGCAAGCCTGGGGCTGGACCACATCACAAGAGTCAACAGTGAGACCTCCCCCAGGACAAGAGCAGGGCCTTCTGAGAGCAGGACCATCGGCAATGGGGCCACAGTACTCTTATATATTAATTTTTTTATATTTTTATTGATTTCAGAGAGGAAGGGAGAGAGAGAAACATCAATGATGAGAGGGAATCATGGATCGGCTGCCTCCTGCACGGCCCCTACTGGGGATCCAGCCAGAAACCTGGGCACTACCCTTGACCAGAATTGAACCCAGGACCCAGGCCAATGCTCTATCCACTGAGCCACACCACCAGGGCGGACCCCAGTACTTTAAATACGTGCAGGCCAGAAGCAAGAGTGAAATGGTGATTCCAAACCTTGTTGTTCTAATCATGTTGCCTGTGTTCTAAGCATTGCACGGAGTCTTATGAAGGGGGCCTCTTTGCTTGGAGGGACAGGCACTGGCTTAGCAAACTCCGGCGAGAGAGGTCAGTTTCTCCAGTCTCGTCCCTGGCCATCAGTGGGAATTGGCGGGCAACCCCCAAGTGGATGCTCTAGAATCTGGAGTCTAGAATAAGTGTGAGCGGCGTGAAAGGCTGCCCCGGGAGAACGCGGCGCCCCCGATGACCTAGGGATCCCAGCGTCTCTGATGAGCTGCCATGTGGCTGAGGGCGGGGTCCCAGCTTTTCTGGGAGGCTGCCCACGGGTAACCCGCAGTAGTAGCCGTTATCTAAGGAGTTCGTTCCATGGGCAACCACAGCTCCAAGCACTTGCCTTCTTTCAGCTCAATTCTCAGGACAAGCCCGGGAGGTAGGAATTATCACCACCCTCACTTGATAGCTGTGGAAACTGAGGCCCAGAGAGGCCCGGTCACCTCGGACTCAGCTCGCAGACTCCGAGATGGGAGGCAAACCACGCGCTCTGGTTAGCAGCTGCTGACTCAGGGTGCTGTGGGCCGCCCTCTGGGCTCAGCACGCCGCCTGCACCTCCACCCTCGGAGGACGCGTGTCATCTCGTATTTGCTCATCAGACGATGTCAATATGGAAAAGGACCCAAGAGGTAGCTCTGTGCCATGACAGCCAAGACGTGAAACTCCCTGATCGGGAATGTTAAGGGCTTGTGAGGTTCTCTCTGCAGCATCTGCCAAGTGCTGTAAAAAGATGATCTGAATAAAAACAACTTCAAAATGCATGCAGACCCGCAGGCTGCTGATCCTGTCTTTCTGATCATGATCTGCTGTTGGTCGTGGAACTGAGGCTGTTCTGTCAGGAATGGAGCCTGGATTCTGAGGGAACCGCAAAATGATAAAATGTGCAAGGGGTTGTTTAGGGGGGAAAAAAAAACTACTATAAACCACCCATCAAATGTGCCTCCTTCCAGGGGATCAGCAGACGTCTTTACGTCAGCTGTTCTGATGTTCTCCAGACACCATCGCCCGGCTTCCTCCTTTCAGACAGAGAGAGGCCCGTCGGCGGCCAGAGCTAAGATGGGGGCGCGTGGCTGTGGAAATGCTTTTTTTAGATTAGATTTTCCTGGAATGTCAAGTACAAAGCATGTGGCCTGCGAGACGAAACAGCAGGAGTGCGGAGCAGGCTGGACGAGCTTACAGATTAAAGCCAGTTAGGGGCGCTCTAAGGTCATGGTCCTTAGGGACCGAGCAGACTGCAAACTAAGTCCTCCTGCGTTTGTCTACTACAGCGGTTCTCAACCTTCCTAATGCTGCGGCCCTTTAATACAGTTCCTCATGTGGTGGTGACCCCAACCATAAAATTATTTTCATTGCTACTTCATAACTGTAATTTTGCTACTGTTATGAATCGTAATGTAAATATCTGATATGCAGGATGTATTTTCATTGTTACAAATTGAACATAATTAAAGCATAGTGATTAATCACAAAACAATATGTAATTATATATGTGTTTTCTGATGGTCTTAGGCTACCCCTGTGAAAGGGTCGTTCAACCCCCAAAGGGGTCGCGACCCACCGGTTGAGAACCGCTGGTCTGCTACAACCCTACACCAGAGTCCCAAACGGGACTTGATTTCAGAAATCATCAAGTTCAACCCTGCTCATTCTCCCTGTCCTGTTTATTAAAAAATATATAAATCAGTGAGGTGCACAGATGAAATGGCTCAGCCAGGCCTGTGGGAGTCAGAAACTGTCTCCTGACGCCCCGGGTCATGTCTTTCTGCAGTGAACACTCGCCCACTCTCCCGTGCAGTTTGGCCAAACTTGATTGTGTGAAAAACTACACTTATTTGTAAAAATACATTGTTTGTTATGTGATATGTAAAAAAATTTAACTCCCAAATTTTTATGAGTGAAGAAAGATATATTTGAAGTTCAATAATTCTTGCAATTATTGTTTCATTCAAGTACAGTTAAATTAATAATTTTTATTTTTAAATCACATGTTTGATGCCCTGGTCAGTGTGGCTGCTCAGTAGATAGAGTGTCGGCCCATGGACTGAAGTGTTCCGGGCTCAATTCCGGTCACGGGCACATACCTCGGTCGCAGGATTGATCCCTGGCCTCAGTCAGGGCCCACGCAGAGGCAACCAATTGATGTCTCTCTCTCTCTCACATCAATGTTTTTTTCTCTCTCTCTCTCTGTCTCTCCCTCTCTCTCCCACTCTCTCTAAAAAAAAATCAATGGAAAAATATCCTTGGGTGAGGATTAACAAAAAAGTAAATAAATAAAAAATAGATAAATCCCATGTTTGATATGAATCCATTTTCCTAAAACTATTTCTACTTACATAGCTGTTGTTTGAGCAGTGTGTGTGTGTGTGTGTGTGTGTGTGTGTGTGTGTGTGTGTGTGCATGTATACAAACATAAAGAAAGGCCTAAGGTAATAGTCACAAAATATTGACCAAATGTTAATGCTTTTTTCCTAGAGGGTGGAATTGAGAGGCTGGCATACTGTCAACATGAATTTCCTATACTGAGTACTTTATAATGGACCATATCGTTTTAAGAAATCCTATCTAATAATGCAGTGATATGCAAATTGACCATCACTCCTACACACAAGATGGCCGGCAGGGGAGGGCAGCTGTGGGTGATCAGGCCAGCAGGGGCAGGCAGTTGGGAGGGACTAAGCCTGAAAGGGAGGACAGTTGGGGGCAACCAGGCCTGCAGGAGAGGACAGTTGAGGACAACCAGGCCTGCAGGGGAGGGCAGTTGGGAGCAACCAGGCCTGTAGGGGAGGGCAGTTGGGGGCAACCAAACTTGCAGGGGAGAGCAGTTGGGGAGACCAGGCTGGCAAGGGAGGGAAGTTAGGGGTGATCAAGCTGGCAGGGGAGGGCAGTTAGGGGCAATTGGGCTGGCAGGGGAGCAGTTAGGCATTGATCAGGCTGGCAGGGGAGTGGTTAGGGGTGATCAGGCTGGCAGGCAGAAGCGGTTAGGGGCAGTCAGGCAGGCAGACAGGTGAGTGGTTGGGTGCCAGCAGTCCTGGATTGTGAGAGAGATGTCCAACGCCCATTTAGGCCGGATCTGGTGGGATCGGGCCTAAACAGGCAGTCAGAAATCCTTCAAGGGGTCCCAGATTGGAGAGGGTGCAGGCTGGGCTGAGGGACACACACACACACACACACACACACACACACACACACCTGTGCATGAATTTCATGCACCAGGCCTCTAGTGAATACAAAAAGCTACATTGGCCATGTGCCTGACTACTGGCCCTGGGATAGCCGGGTGGGGTTTGGATAATTCAATATTGGCACTAAAACCACAGCCAGCATCATCCTGAAACCTGCATCTTTTCTGTCCCTTTCTGTTCGCCAGCTGCACTGCTCCTGCTGGCTGCGGCCCCACTGGGTGCTCTGCAGTGACCAAGGGAGAACTGGGTCCATGAGGCCATGGCCACCATCAACACCCCTGCGATACTCTCTCCCCACGGCTACCGCCTTCCCCTCCTCCCAGTCACCTCCTCCACTGTGACTCCAGCTGCTTGTCCAGGCCTTTGCCACCCTCATGGCTCTGGACAGGGGGCCTCTCCCTGTAAGATGGGCCCTACACACAGGGCCCGTCTCCACTGGTGAAGATTGTGGGAGCCTAAGGGTGTGATCATCTCCCCAAGAGCAGAGGGCGCTGGACCCCCCGCGGTGGGTATTGGTTCAAGCTGATGTTAAGACTTTAAATTCCACACTACCCTCCTACCTGGGGAAGGAACCACCCTGGATCTTGGTAGGAAACAAGGTCCCACCAGGGACCATGAATGCTGGAGAAGTCCTGGCAGCTGCTGGCTGAGCAGGAGCCCCACACTGCCAGTGAGAGCGTCCAAACAAGACTTGGAACCCAGGGGTGATGTGGGATGGGCAGCCAGAAAGATCTTTAAAATGAAACCCTAACATTCCTACTTCCCTGCATAAAATCCCCCTCCGATTCTAAAAGCATTCAACATGGAAACCACAGCCTGGTGTACTGGCCTTTAGGATTTGACCCAGGACTCTGGCCTCTTCTCTTTCCCTTGTATCTACATGTTTTTCTCATCACACTCAATTCTTTTCTTTTTTTTAATACATTTTATTGATTCTTTACAGAGAGGAAGGGAGAGGGATAGAGAGTTAGAAATATTGATGAGAGAGAAACATCAATTCAGCTGCCTCCTGCACACTCCCTACTGGGTATGTGTCCGCAATCAAGGTACATGCCCTTGACCGGAATCGAACCCGGGACCCCTCAGTCCGCAGGCTGACGCTCTATCCACTGAGCCAAACCGGTCAGGGAACACACTCAATTCTTTACATGGTGTCGGGCCTCCTGATCTTCTCATATTCTGTTCCCTTTGCCTGGAGTGTTTTCCCTGCCTACTCTCCCTGCCTAATTCTTACTGGCCCTTCAAATTAGCGTTCGTCTTATCCTTGGTGCTAAAGATTGGGGTCCCAGCCCATGAGACCTGATCATTTCCTGTAATACCCGATGTGTATTGATTTATAGCCCTCTTTTCACAGAACTGCCACCGCCTGATTTATTTCCCAGACTTCCACAGTGAGCCGTAACCGAAGCGAGGGTTAAAGTCTATCAACTTCCGTCACCCCAGTGCCTTTCCCAATGCCCTTCAAATAGTAACATTTTATTTTATTTTATTTTATTTTTAATATATTTTATTGATTTTTTACAGAGAGGAAGGGAGAGAGATAGAGAGTTAGAAACATCGATGAGAGAGAAACATCGATCAGCTGCCTTCTGCACATCTCCTACTGGGGATATGCTCGCAACCAAGGTACATGCCCTTGACCGGAACCGAACCTGGGACCTTTCAGTCCGCAGGCTGACGCTCTATCCACCGAGCCAAACTGGTTTCAGCAAATAGTAACATTTTAAAAAATAAACGGAAAATAAATGAATGAGTGTAATTGAATCACAATATGGTTGCAGGCCCAGGGCTAAGGAAAGGGTTTCCAAATGTGTGCTTAGGAACACAGTTGGAGACCACTATTGTAATTAGCTAATTATTAATAACTAGAGGCCCAGTGCATGAATTCCTGCATGGATGGGGTCCCTTGACCTGGCCAGCAATCAGGATGATTGGGGCCAGCTGGCCGGGGAAGGACTGCAGGAGGACTCCAGGGCATGTCCGGCCTTCTCGCCAGACCCCAGCAGCAAGCTAACCTACCAGTTGGAGCGTCTGCCCCTGGTGGTCAGTGCACGTCATAGTGACTGGTTGGTCAGACACTTAGCATATTATGCTTTTATTATATACAAGAGGCCCGGTGCACAACATTCGTGCACTGGGGGGAGGGGGTGAGAAGGGGGGCTCAGCCCAGCCTGCACCCTTTCACAGTCCAGGAGCCCTTGGGGGATGTCTGACTGACAGCTTAGACCCACAGTCAGACATCCTTAGTGCTGCCACGGGGGCAGGAGAGGCTCCGGCCACTGCACTCGCCAGCCCTCAGCCCGGCTTGTGGCTGAGTGGCGCTCCCACTGTGGTAGCACACTGCACTGACCACCAAGAGGCAGCTCCTGTTTTGAGCATCTGCCCCCTTGTTGTCAGTACGTGTCATAGCTACCAGTCATTCTGCCATTCGGTCAATTTGCATATTAGCCTTTTATTATATAGGAGGATAGGAAAGGAGCAAAGGGAAGTCCAGACTTTATAGGCGTGTTTCCTGCAAAACACTGGGGGAGGGGACTGGACAAAGGGAAGGTAGACATATGCACAGTACTGTCAGATGACTAGGGAAGATGCTTGCTGTCAGCCACACCTGGGGACAGAGATGGTTGGCCAGAATGGGCATGGCCACTGCACGTGCATGAAGATTTGGGATGTATAATCCCCTAAACAAAGGAGTTCACTCTCTTAGCTCTTGGTTCCTCTTGGCAAGCTTGGCTGGTGGCTCACACTTGGCCTCCCAGCATTCCCCCAGATGGCCCACCCCCAGGCGGACCCCACCCACAATGGACCAATGGACTATCACTAGTCTGATGCTGAACTGGGCCCGGTTCCAACATGGAAAGGACACGCTGGACACTGGCTTTGCTTCTAGTTTACTGAAACCGCAGCTACACCTCTCCCACAACTGGGCAAAGGGAAGTGGGACTTGGAAAACCCAGGGGTGGAACTCCATGGGAATACAGCTTCCACCACATCTCATCCCCCTGAGGGGGCCTCCTCAAATGGTTATTCCAGCGGTACCCCGAGGCCACACTTCCACCGATACCACTGTCATAAAACAGGTGGGAAAGTCTTCAAAATAAATCATTGCATGACTCTCAGGAAGAGAGGAGCACGGAGCACACAAGTACATCCAAGCAGCCTGCACAGCGAGTCATCCCACCCTCTCCCTGAGTGACCCGGGCCATCAACAGTCAACGTCACAAGTCATTCCGGAGCCTAAAGATCCAGACTTTAAAGTCAGGTGAGCACTTAAGAGTTCGGTTCTATTAGGAATGAATTGATGAACTTTTTTTTTTTTACATAAGTGTATATTTAAAAGAATAATAATAGGAATAAAATGAGCACTCACACCTAAGAAACAGAACATTGCCAATACTTTGGAATCCCTCTGTGTGCCCTAACTCACACTCTTTCCTCTCCACATTCCCACACATGCATCCTCCACTGACCAGGACATCTAGTTCTGCCTGTTTTTGTGCTTTATAGAAATGGAACGAGGGTCTGTCTTCTTCTGTATCCTTCTTTCACACAATTATGTATTTGAGATCCCTCCCTGTTGATATGGAACGGATAAATTTTTAAGCAAACTCTCCTCAGGGAGGTCCCCAAGTCCTTTCTCAAAATGACTTCAGATTTTACAACTGAACTGTGAATTGTAAGCAGAAGAACAAAACAAAGCTAAAAGATCTAATGAGATAATAGATGAGAAAGGACATATAAGGCATTATCCTTATTAGATATGTGTCTTGGTATAATACAATATCTGTGTTATGTTAAAAATCAAATAAGTAAATTTAAAATAACTAAATTATAGTTTTGTAATATGCTATTTTATGAGGCTTAAGAGAAATGAAAAGGGCCATGCCAGTGTGGCTCAGTGATTGAGCATCGACCCAGGAGGTGACAATTCGATTCCCGGTCAGGGCACATACACAGGTTGTGTGTTCGATTCCCAATAGGGGGCTTGCAGGGGCAGCTGATCAATGTTTCTCTTTCATCACTGATGTTTCTATCTCTCTCCCTCTCCCTTCCTCTCTCTGAAATCAATAAAAATATATATTTTAAAAAGAGAGAAAAGAAATTAGAAAAAAAGCTGTGTATCTGGTAAAGGCTATGACTCAATATTTCTTTTCCTGAAATAATTTTGCAAGCCTCCAAATGGAAGGGAAAATTTTGTAAATATTTCTTAAATATTGTACTTAATTTGATTTTAGCAAGATGTCCCACTTTAAATTGCGAGCTCAGAGAAATTTATAGCCTATTTAGTATCATCACCAGCTGTTCAACTTAGTATATTTTTAATAAGAAAATTTGTGCAATGGTATTAATAAATCTAAAAATTTAGATGAAATTAATTTTTAGAAAATATAATTTACCAAAATGGACTCAATAAGAAATAACACACATGAACACACAGAGAGCCATTGAAAGCATTGAGTCAGTAAATTAAATCTTCCCACAAAGAAAATAATAGAGGGATTTTCTAGACAAATAATAAACAGATAATACTACTCTGGTACAAACCTTATACCAAAAGCAAAACAAGGATAATAGAGGAAATAAAAAACTCACCAAGCTCATGGATGTAAGTGTAGAAATCCGAAACACAGCAGTAGAAAGCCAAATCCAATCAGCATCCCATACAATGTGGTCAGTCAGGATTACCCTACAATTGCAAGGGAGGCCTACCTTCAGAACACTGCAGGGTGTTTTCATCACCTTAGCAGAATCAAGGAGATATAGCATAAAAATCTCTGTAGCATTCAGTGAACTCGACATTTTATTCCTGATAAAACTCTTAGCATCCAGTAGGAGGAGAGAATTTCTTCAACTTGACAAACATGTATCTCTAACACAAAAACAATGATAAACTCACAGCCCGTGATGACACATTAGAATTATTTTTTAAAATTCAAAGAGAAGGATTCCACGCCTCTTCTATTCACTGTGACTACAGAGGTCCTAGCCAGCAATAAATGACTAGAAAAAATAGTAAAATAAAAGGTATTAGAGCTGGAAAAGAATAAACTAAATTGTCGTCATCTCTAAAGATACGGTTGTCTACACAGAAGATTGATGCTGACATTAAGTGATTGCCCATTGAGGGGAACTGAAGAGTAAGAACAGGATATGGAGATTTAAAGTCAGAAGTAAGTATTCAAGCAAGAGAAGGATGAACTGTCACAGACGGGCAGGTGTGTTCAATGACCTGGGACTTTAAAATATACAGATAAGCCCTAGCCAGTTTTGCTCAGTGGATAGAGCATCAGCCTGTGTACAGAAGGGTCCTGGGTTCAATTCCGGTCAAGGGCACATTACCTCCGTTGCAGGCTCCTCCCCGGCCCAGGCCCTGGTCGGGGCACGTGCAGGAGGCAATTAATCAATGTGTTTCTCTCACATTGATATTTCTCTCTGTCTTACCCTCTCTCTTCCACTTTCTCTAAAACTCAATGGAAAAACATCCTCAGGTGAGGATTAAAATAATAAATAAATAAAATATACAGATAAGTTATTAGAATAAGTAAAGGAGCTGAGCAGTGAGATTGATTTTTAAAATCAACTACATTTCTATATAGCAATAACAAAGAGACAGGCTGTGTAATTTATAAAGAAATACTGTTTAGAATAGTAATAGAAGAATATATTTTAAAATACATACAAGAAATGTATGAGAAAATGATAAATATTTATTGAAAAATACTAAAGAAGGTTGAAACAACTGAAAGTCGGGACAAAATATATGACACAATATCTTCAAGACTTTGTGGAAGCCAGGGTGGAAGTAGGAATCCCATCTCCACATTTCATGGCAGCGTGGCTGCTCGGTCCTATTTACATGTCTCTGCTTGTGAGTCTGAGCTTCTCTTTATATGAATATCTAGAGGCCTAGTGCATGGATTCGTGCACCAGTGGGGTCCCTTGGCCCAGCCTGCGCCCTCTCGCAATCTGGGACCCCTCGGGGGATGTTGGACTGCTGGTTTCATCTCGATCCCCACAGGCCAGGCCAAGGGACCCCACTGGTACACGAATCCATGTACAGAGCCTCTAGTATGCATATAAGATCTTTGGTTAATCTCTTTTCTGCCCTCTGCCCTCTCCACTTCCCTCTGAGATGCATCAGTCGGTTCCATGTTTCCATGCCTGTGTGTTGAGCGTCTGCCCCCTGGTGATCAGTACGCATCATAGCTACTGGTCAAACTGTCGAACGGTCACTTAGGCTTTTATCTAGATAGATGGCCTATACATATCCCACTCCATAAACTATTTGTCTTTTGCTCATTTTTTTATTTGCTATTTCTCAGGAGCTTATTTTTCAGCTTCTTGAACATTTTAGCTATTAATTCCTGATCACTTCTTAATATCCAAAATATTTACTGCCATTCCATCATCCATCCTCTTACTGTCCATTTATTAATAACTACTCCATTCGTTAAGTGCTTAACCACCGTCCCTCAGTGGACAAAAACACCCTTTGTTTTTATCTAACTAAAATCATATATTTGTTACGCCATTTGTTTTTACGGTTTCTTTAGCAAATCATTCTCTGGCTTGTCCCTCATTCACACAGAATCTCTGCCCTACCGTATTTTCCCATGAACTCTATAATGTTGCCTTCACAGGGAAATCTTTACTCTACCTGTAGTCCATTGCTGTCTGTGGCATCTATCAGGTATTTTGTTGCATAAAGTTAACCGGTTTTCCCTACACCATGTATTTCATGTACTTGTCCTTTCCCCATTTACCTGTGATGCCCTATTTCTGTATGTTAGCTTACAATGTCTGCATGTACTTTGTTCTAAGAAGTACCTATTTTTTTGTCTACGTGTCATATGTTGAGCCAGTACTTGTTTTGACCATGCTGCCCTCATAGTTTTTCAGTCTCAGTAGCTAGTAGGTACCCAGAACTTCAAAACAACCCAAGTGGAATTTGGACCACGGAGAATTCACATCTTTATGGTACCGAGCGGTCCCTTTAAAGACTTTGTTTCACTCTCTTTACTCCGCCCATCTTCTCTGCCTCTTACCAGTGCATTAACATAAATAAATTCTTTGACATATTACAGTCGTACTTGCTTCCCAATGGTAGCTCAGTCCAGTTGTGTTTTTATGGGTTCCTGTGGGCGTAGAGGGATTCTGTCAGTTGTATGAGTTCATGCTGATTCGCAGGTGAGTGCAGCCTTTCTCCGGCCTCCCGCAAGGTGAACATCTTACCCAGGACACTGGCTCTGCACAGCCCACCGAGCTGGTCCGGTTCCGCGGTCGGTCCTGCAGGCCCTGGCCCCTGAGTGTATGTGTCCGTGGCTCTGTTCCCTGTTCCCATCTCCCACAGCGGTGAGAGGGCGAGTGGAATACTTGCTGTGAGGCTTGATAAAATAACGTTGAGCACATATGGAAGCTCCCTTGCATTCCCAACCTAGCTTTACATTTTTTAAAATAAGTGTTGTAGCCCTGACCGGTTTGGCTCAGAGGATAGAGCATCGGCCTGCGGACTCAAGGGTCCCAGGTTCGATTCTGGTGAAGGGCATGTACCTTGGTTGCGGGCTCATCCCCAGTGGGGAGTTTGCAGGAGGCGGCTGGTCGATGTGTCTCTCTCATTGATGTTTCTAACTCTCTATCCCTCTCCCTTCCTCTCTGTAGAAAATCAATAAAATATATATTTTTTTAAAAAGTGTTGTACCATAGCAGGTGCATTTTCTGTATTAGCTGAAAAAATTACTCTCCCTCATGAATATTTTATAGTGATGAACTGCACACGTAGATTTTCCCAAGGAGACGTCACCCTTGCATAGCTAACGGGAGCCTACTGACCCCGCGAGCCGGGTCACACTCTTGGTCTCACACGCGCCCTGCTGGCGGGGCCGACAGGAAGCGGAGGGAGCACACGGTCCACAGGTGGGCAGCGTGAGCGCCTGAACAGAGCTGGCAGGTCAAGCCCCTCGCGGCCTGTCCCGGTGAACAACGCAGAGCCTCCCGGGCGCGGGGAAGCGGGACACATTTCAAATATATATTTTATTGATGTCAGAGAGGAAGGGAGAAACAGAAACAACCATGATGAGACAGAATCATTGATCGGCTGCCTCCTGCACGCCCCTTACTGGGGATCGAGCCAGCAACCCAGGCATGTGCCCTTGACCAGAATCGAACCTGGGACCCTTCAGTCTGGAGACCAATGCTCCATCCACTGAGCTAAACTGGCTAGGGCGAAGCAGGGCATGTTTTAAGCAGCCCCACCAGCAACCACAGTTAGGAAGCAAGCCCAGCTCCTGCCACGCACCCAGCAGAGCAGGGCAGCCACCAGCCAGGGAACCTGCCCCGGTGAGGAGGCAGGAAAGGCCACGGAAGCAGAGGGGACTGTGTCTCAATAGCCAGCCCCAGGGAAAGGAAGATGACCCAGGGCCGTCCTTCAGACTTCAGAGAACCAGCCCCTGACTCCTACGCGCTGTGGCGAGTGCGTTCTCAGCACAGCTGTGAGGTGTGATAGCCCAAGGGGAGACATCTCAAGATAGATTTAATTTTTATTGATTAATTTTAGAGAGAGAGGAAGGGAGAGAGTGAAAAAAAACATGGGTCCTTCACTTGATGCATTCATTGGTTGACTCTTTTGTGTGTGTGTTAATCCTCACCTGAGGATATTTCTCCATTGATTTTTAAGGAGAGTGGAAGAGAGAGGAAAGACACAGAGAAGCATCGAAGCATCGATGTGAGAGAAACACATCGATTAGTGGCCTCCTGCATGCACCAGGACCAGGGCCCGGGCGGGGAGGAGCCTGCAACCGAGATACGTGCCCTTGACTGGAAGTGAACCCAGGACCTTTAATCCAAGGCCAATGCTGTATCCACTGAGCCACACCAGCCATGGCCATCGGTTGATTCCTTATGTGCCCTGACATTGGATCACACCCGCCACCTTGGTGATCAAGACGATGCTCCAGCCAAGTGAGCTCCCTGGCCGGGGCCCAAGGTATATATTTAAGGAGGAGCAGTGGGGTCTCTCACTCTGTGACTAGATTCATGGTGTATTTCCCACACAGAGAGAAACATCAAGAAAAATGTGCTGACCCCTGTACTTTGCAAAGAGTTGACAACCTCAGGGGCAGTGGGGCTGAGTGAAATCAACTGGGCATGGAGCTGCTATTCAGGGTCCCAGGGTGGCGCTCTCACTGTGCACAGGACCAGGGAGGGGTCCTTAGAAAACAAACTGTGGGCTAGGTTGTGGAGAAACTGGTGATTAAAACTGATGGCTTAATGGCAGCCTCCGCGGGAACGGGAGTGGTGCGGCCGCCATTAAAAAGAAGGGAAGTTATGCTTTTGCAATGTAGATAGAGAGGAAGGCATCAAACGCCCAGGGATCTCGGGGGGGGGGGGGGGGGGGGGGGGATAGCACTGTCTGTGCAGGAGGCGTGGGAAAGATGCTGATTGCCTGCTCAACAGCCGGTCTCCCTTCCTGACAGTGAAAGCCCTGCAGTATGGGGGCGGCATAGCAGAAAACGTCTGCACTGTTATTTACAGACATGTTATGGGGCTTACCGGGAAAGGCCGACAGAAATGGCCTTCTTTGGTGAGAGGATTCCAGAAAGCTGTTGACTACACATCTTTTCATATACCCCACCCCCCACCCCCCGCCCAAAAAATAAAACTGCATCAACAAACTACAAGTAACAATCTGGGAAGTCCAAGGTTAACACACAGACCGGAAAATGTTCCTAACAGCACCGATGAGCGTGGCTAACCGTTAATCACTGCCCGCGTCTCCCAGCCGCCCTGCCTGTGTGGCCGGGGCCATAGACATGGTGATGTGTTGGCGGGGGGGGGGGGGGGGGGTTCTGGGACAGTTCTTTAAGCAGAGCTGATGCATCAGAAGCAAATCCGTTTTCTTCTCCCCTTGCTTCCTTCTAGAAGGCAGACGTGGCCGCTACAGCCCTTCTGGGATCATGCAATGATCTTGAAGGCGAAGCCATAGTTACCGATGGGGAGACAGGATGGTACAGTCTGGGTCACTGTGAAATCATGGAATTGGCCACCCAGTCCCAGGCCGGCTCATTCCAGGTCACGCCAGCTGGGAGGGGGCCAGGTCCTGCCTCCAGGGAACGACTAGGGCCTGAGGTTGCTTCTGTTAGCAGGAGTTTGCATTGCCCATGGGCTGAGGGCTGAGGGAGCGGGGAAGAGTGTTCTGTTAGATTCTCGAGGGCTCCTGAGTGTTTCTGATCAGCAACATCAAAGGCAAGGACACTTCACAGTGGGAAGGGAGTTGAAAGAACCCAGTGGGATCCATGGCACTTTTCCTCCTCATTAAGTCATGTTAATTATAGTAATAAAGCATGCCCAATTTTTCCTACCAAAATAAATGCATATTTCTAAATCCACATCTACACTTGAAGGTGGGATTTAAGCGGTGGTCTGGGTTTACAATAAGCTAACCCAGCTTTGAAGCCTGGCTCTAGATCAGGGGTGGGCAAACTTTTTGACTCGAGGGCCACAATGGGTTCTTAAACTGGACCGGAGGGCCAGAACAAAAGCATGGATGGAGTGTTTCTGTGAACTAATATAAATTCAAAGTATACATCTACACTAATAAAAGAGAAACATGGTAATTGGCGTACAACCGCTACCCTTCCCATTGGTTAATCAGCGAGATATGCAAATTAACTGACAGCCAAGATGGCGGCCAGCAGCCAGGCAGCTTGAAACTAACATGAGGCTTGCTTGCTTCAGTAACGGAGGAAACCAACGTTCCCCGCCTGCGGCTGCAGGCCTCTGAGCCTGCAGTTTAAGAAACTATGTAACAAATACCGCCGGACTTCAGCCAGCAGGATTGCAACATTGTAAGCAAAGGCCAGAAACCTACTTTCAGCCGCGGAGGCCTAAGAGCTGGAGCCAAGCCTCAAAGCTAAAGCTGGCCCAGAATAAAAGAAAAAAAAGAAGAAAAGGAGCAGTTGGGAGCTTCAGTCACACCCAGCCTGAAAACAGCCCTCAGCTTCTCACCCAGACTGGCCAGGCACCCCAGTGGGGGCCACCACCCTGAAGGGTGTGTGACCAGCTGCAAACAGCCCTCATCCCCTCACTCAGGCTGGCCAGGCACCCCAGTGGGGACCCCCACCCTGATCCAGGACACCCTTCAGGGCAAACCAGCTGGGCCCCACCCATGCACCAGGCCTCTACCCTATATAGTAAAAGGGTAATATGCCTCCCAGCACCGGGATCAGCGGAGCCACGAGGCCTCCCAGCACCAGGATCAGCGTGAAGGGGGCAGCACCCAAACCCCCTGGTCGCCCTGCGGCTCAGTATGTGACAGGGGGCGGCACCCAAACCCCCTGATCACCCTGCAGCTCTGTGTGTGACAGGGGGCAGCACCCCAACCCTCCCCCCCCATGGGCCCTGCTCTGTGTGTGACGGGGTAGAGCCATAACCTCCCCATCAGCCCTGCCCTGAGTGTGACAGTGGTGGCGCCCAAACCCCTGATTGGCCCTGCTCTGTGGGTGATAGAGGGCGGTGCCCCAACCCACTGATCCACCCTGCTCTGTGTGTGACAGGGGACGGTGACCCAACTCCCCTATCGGCCCTACTCTGTGAGTGACAGGGGGGAGCTCCTCAACCCCCTGATGGGCCCTGGTCTGTGTGTGACGGGGGGAGCTCCCCAACCCCCTGATGGGCCCTGCTCTGTACATGACAGGGTACGGAGCCCCAACCCCCCTGATGGGCCCTGCTCTGTGCGTGACAGGGGGTGGCGCCACAACCTCCCCATCGACCCTGCCTTGAGTGTGACAGGGGGCGGTGCCCCAACCCCCCAATCGGCCCTACCCTGAGCGTGAATGAGGGTGGCATCACAACCTCCCAATCCGCCCTGCTCTGTGCATGACAGGGGGCGGCGCCCCAACTCCCCAATCGGCCCTGCTCTGAGCCTGACCAGGGGCTGCACCTAGGGATTGGGCCTGCCCTCTGCCACACGGGAGCAGGCCTAAGCCAGCAGGTCATTATCTCCCGAGGGGTCCCAGACTGCTAGAGGGCACAGGCTGGGCTGAGGGACCTCCCCTCCCCCCCGAGTGCACAAATTTTTGTGCACCGGGCCTCTAGTCATTACATAAACGGGTAGTCTTTTTTTTTTTTTTTTTTTTTTTTTAGTTTTATTCATTTCAAATGGGCCGTAGTTTGCCCACGGCTGCTCTAGACTCAAACAGCGCAGGTAACAAAAGAACAACTAAATAAATGAGATCTCATCAAAATTAAAAGTTTTGTGCATCAAAGGATGCTATCAAGAGAGTGAAAAAACAACCCACAACAATGGGAAAATAATTGCAAAGCACGTCTCTTAGAAGGGACTGATATTCAGAATAAAGAACTATAATTCAACAGCAAGCAACTCATTCAAAATTGAACAAAGGACTTGGGCAGACATTGCGGGCGGCCTGAACCGGACAGGAAGGCAGCAGAAACAGAGCTCATCTCTGCCTGGGGAGAGGCGCCCAACTGTGATTCAGCAGCAAACAACTCATTCAAAAATGGACCAAGGACTTGAACAGACATCTCTCAAAAGAAGATACACAAAAGAAGATTGCCGATAAACACCTGAAAGCTGTGCAACATCACCAGTCATTAGGCAAAAACAAATCCAAGCCATGGCAGATACCCTTCCCACCCACTGGCATACCTGTTATCAGGAAAACGGAAAAGGGCAGGTTGGCGAGGAGGCGGAGAAATTGGGGCACGCTGGCGGGAATGGAAACGGTGCAGCCGCCGTGGGAAACAGTGGAGCAGTCCTCCCACAGGCTCCCCCTGATCCGGCAACCCCTCTTCCGGTGAAAACCGTGACTCTACACATACATACACACCCACGTTCATAGCAGCATTGCTCACGCTGGCTGAAAGGTGGACACAACCCGAAAACTCCATGCTACACTGTGGTGTATGCATCTGTTTCATAGACTTTAAGAGGAATAAAGTTGTGAGAGAGGCTACAACATGAACGAACTTCGAAAACATCCTACTAAGTGCTGTAAGCTGGACACAAAAAGACAAAAACAAATACTGCGTGGTTCCATTTACATGAGGATGTGTAACACTGCCCTAGATGTCAGGTGACGGGGCTGAGGGATGCGCAGAGCTGGTGAGACATTATTGCTGAGCATCCAGGAAGAGATCAGCATGTGGGCCAGGGGACTGAGGGAAGACACCCCCGTCCGAAGTGGGTGGCATCGCCCAATCATTGAGGGCGGCCTGAATGGGGCAGGAGGACAGAGGAAAGCAAGCTCACTGTCTGGCCCCATCTCCTCCTGCTCTCGGACATCGCTGCCCTCGATTCTCAGGCTCCAGGACTCAGACCACAGCTCACACCACTGGCTCCTCAATTCTTAGACCGTTGGCCTGGAACTGAATTCCACCACCGGCTGTCCTGGGTCTCCAGCTGGCAGATGGCAAATCCTGGGTTCTCGGCCTCCACAACCACATGCGCTAACCCTATAATATGTATAAGTAGGTGTAGGTGTATGTGCATATACACCCACACATATGTATGTACATATACACACACACAAATATATATAATCTTATTATTTCTGTTTTTCTGGAGAACCCTGCCTAATACTCTAGGTAGTGGTCAGCAAACTGTGGCTCACGAACCACATGCAGCTCTTTGGCCCCTTGAGTGTGGCTCTTCCACAAAATACTATGTGCGGGCACACATGTACAGTGCAATTGAAACTTTGTGGCCCACGCGCAGGAGTTGGTATTTTGTGGAAGAGCCACACTCAAAGGGCCAAAGAGCTGCATGTGGCTCATGAGCCACAGTTTGCCAACCACTGCTCTAGGTCATCAACTTCCAACCTTTTTCGTCTCATGGCACACATTACACTAGTTATTAGAATTCTGCAGCACACCAAAAAATATTTTTGCCAATCTTATAAAAAATAGGTATAATTTTGATTCAATCAAAATTGTGTTGTGTTGGCTGTTGTCATTTTTTTTTACAATTTCAAGGAAAAGAGGTCAGTGCTCCTGACTGAATGTTTTAGATTCAGGCACTGCATGTTTTAGATTTTCTCTCAGGGCCTGGGCTAGGTAGCTCCATTGATTGGAGCATTGTTCCAATATACCAAAGTTGCAGGTTCAATCCCCAGTCAGGACACATACAAGAATCAACCAATGGGGAGACAGAAGATGGCAGCAATATAGGCAGACGTGTCCCAGGTTGTGTCCCAGAGAAAATGGAGTGAGCAGCTGAAACTAATAACACTCACCCTGAATTGGCGAAATTGTTCAGCTGGTGAGACGGTTTGCAGCTGGGAAGGGCAGAACTCCCCTGGAAAATGCCTGGTACGTGGTGCCTTGTTGTGTTGTATTTTGTGCCTTTAAATCAACGCAGCAGATCCAAGCAACAGCAGCCTCCTGAGCACCACACCCTCTGCTGAGGAACAGCAGCTGTACATGAAACCTCCCCCCACCAGCCAGAAGAGCCACCACAGCTGTGAACAACACCCACCAGAGGAGCTGCTGCCAACTAAACAGCAGCTGCTACCACAACGGCCCGAAGAGCAACCACAGACCAAGGAGTCACTGCCACCCAGTGAGCAGTCACTGAACAATTCAATGTCTAGATATGTCAGTGAGATCAAACATGGGTAGACAAAGAAACCCCCAAAGGAAAGAGAAGGAGGACTCTCCAGAAAAGCAGCTAAGTAATACAGAGGCATGCAACATGACAGAAAAAGAATTCAGAATAAGGATCCTAGAGTGCATAAACTGGATGGAGGAAAAAATCAACAACTTCTGCAAGAAGCAAGAAGAAACAGGTGAAAAAGTCAACTACCTATGCAAGAAGAAACAGATGAAAAAAATCAATAACATATGGAAGAAGCTAGAAGAAACAGATGAAAAAATCAACAACTTAAGTAAGACCCAAGAAGAAATGAAGAGTGATATAGCTGCAATAAAAAACACCATTGAAAGTATCAACAGTAGACTAGGAGAAGCAGAGGACCGAATTAGTGAATTAGAAGACAAGGAAGCAAAACACACCCAAAATGTACTGCAATTGGAGAAAAAAATTAAAAGACAGAAGGAGAGCCTAAGGGAGCTTTGGGACAACATGAAACGAAACAACATACGAATAATAGGGGTGCCAGAACAACAGAAAGATGAACAAGGGTTAGAAAACCTATTCGAAGAAATAATATCAGAAAACTTCCCTGAGGTGGGGAAGAAAAAAGTCACACAAGCCCAGAGAGTCCCAAACAAGGTGAACCCGAAAAGACCCACACCGAGACACATCATAATTACCATGGCAAATGTTCAGGACAAAGAGAGAATCTTACAGGCTGCAAGAGAGAGACGGAAAGTTACATACAAGGGATCTCCCATTAGATTATCAAATGATTTCTCAACAGAAACACATCAGGCCAGAAAAGAATGGACGGAAATTTACAAAGTAATGCAAAGCAAAGGACTGAATCCAAGAATACTCTATCCAGCAAGGCTATCATTCAAACTTGAAGGGGAAATAATAAGCTTCACAGACAAAAAAAGGCTAAGGGAGTTTATCACCACCAAGCCAGCAATGCAGGGAATGCTAAAGGGACTGGTATAAAAAGAAGAAATAAAAAGCTCAGAAAGAAAACAGCCACACAAAAAAAGAAATGGCTACAAGCAAGTACCTTTCAATAATAACTTTAAACGTAAATGGACTAAATGCTCCAACCAAAAGACATCGAGTGGCTGAATGGATAAAAAAAACATGACCCATACATCTGCTGTCTACAAGAAACCCACCTCATTAGAAGGGACACACACTGACTGAAAGTGAAAGGATGGAAAAATATCTTTCAGGCAAATGGAAAGGAAAAGAAAGCTGGGGTAGCAATACTTATATCCGACAAAATAGACCTCAAAGTGAAGGCCATAACAAGAGATAAGGAAGGCCACTTCATAATACTAAAGGGATCAATACAACAAGAAGATATAACCCTGGTAAACATATATGCACCCAATGCAGGAGCACCCAAATTCATTAAAAAAAACTCCTGGAAGATATCAAAGGAGAGATCGACAACAATACAATCATAGTAGGGGACTTTAATACACCACTGACAGCACTGGATAAGTCCTATAGACAAACAATCAGCAAAGATACAGCAATCCTAAATGACTCACTTGATCAGATGGACTTAATAGACATCTTCAGAACACTTCACCCCAAAGCCAGGGAATATACATTCTACTCAAGTGCTCATAACACATATTCAAAAATAGACCATATATTGGGTCACAAGCAAAGTATCCCCAAATTCAAGAAGATTGAAATCATAAAAAGCATCTTCGCAGACCATGATGGCATAATATTAGAAATAAACTACAATAAAAACAACCCAAAATACTTAAACACCTGGAAGCTGAATAGCATGCTATTAAATATTGATTGAGTTACCAATGAGATCAAAGAAGAAATTAAAAACATCCTGGAAACTAATGACAATGAAAACACAACAATCCAAAACCTATGGGACACAATGAAAGCAGTCCTGAGAGGGAAGTTTATAGCTCTACAGGCCTATCTCAAAAAACAAGAAAAAATGGTAGTACACCATCTAACTCTACAACTCAAAGAATTAGAAAGAGAGCAACAAGAAAACCCCAGAGTGAGCAGAAGGAAGGAGATAATAAAGATTAGAGCAGAAATAAATGACATAGAGACCAAAAAAACAATACAGAAAATAAATGAAACCAAGAGCTGGTTCTTTGAAAGGATAAACAAGATTGACAAACCTCTAGCCAGACTTACCAAGAAGCAAAGAGAGAGGACCCAAATAAACAAAATCAGAAACGATAGAGGCGAAATAACAACAGACCCCACAGAAATACAAATGATGGTTAAAAAATACTATGGACAGCTCTACTCCAACAAACTAGACAACCTGGAGGAAATGGACAAATTCCTAGAAAAATACAACATTCCAAAACTCAATCAGAAAGAATCTAAAAATCTCAACAGGCCAATAACTATGGAAGAAATTGAAGCAGTCATCAAAAAGCTTCCATCAAACAAAAGCCCAGGACCAGACGGCTTCACAGGGAAGTTTTACCAAACATTCAAGGAAGAACTAAAACCTATCCTCCTCAGACTACTACAAAAAATTCAAGAGGAAGGAACACTTCCAAGCTCATTCTATGAAGCCAGCATCATCCTAATACCAAAACCAGGTAAAGACAATGAAAGAGAATTACAGGCCAATATCTCTCATGAACATAGATGCCAAAATCCTCAACAAAATCTTAGCAAATCGGATCCAGCAGTACATCAGAAAGATCATACACCATGACCAAGTAGAATTTATCTCAGGGATGCAAGGATGGTACAATATCTGCAAATCAATAAACGTGATACATCACATAAACAAATTGAAAGAAAAAAACCACATGGTCATATCAATTGATGCAGAAAAAGCATTTGACAAAATTCAAAACCCATTTTTGATAAAAACTCTCAGTAAGGCGGGAATAGAAGGATCATACCTCAACATAATAAAAGCCATATATGACAGGCCCACAGCCAACATCATACTCAATGGACAAAAACTAACACCATTTCCCCTAAGAACAGGAACAAGACAGGGATGCTCCCTCTCACCACTCCTGTTCAACATAGTACTGGAAGTGTTAGCCATTGCAATTAGGCAAGAAGAAGAAATAAAAGGCATCCAAATTGGAAAAGAGGAAGTAAAACTGTCCTTATTTGCAGACGACATGATATTATACATACAAAACCCTAGAGACTCCATCAAAAAGCTACTAGACTTAATACATGAATTTGGCAATGTAGCAGAATACAAAATTAACCCCAAGAAATCTGAGGCATTTCTATACACCAATAGTGAACTTTCAGAAAGAGAGATTATAAAAACAATCCCGTTTACCATTGCACCAAAAAATTTAAGCTACCTAGGAATAAACTTAACTAAAGAGGTAAAAGACCTCTACTCAGAAAACTACAGGACATTGAAAAAAGATATAGAGGAAGACATAAACCGATGGAAGAACATACCATGTTCATGGATTGGTAGAATTAACATCATTAAAATGTCCATACTACCCAAAGCAATCTATAAATTCAACGCACTTCCCATTAAAATACCAACGGCATACTTCATAGATCTAGAACGAACTCTCCAAAAACTCATATGGAATAAAAAAAGACCCTGAATAGCTGCAGCAATCCTGAAAAAGAACAAAGTAGGTGGGATCTCAATACCAGATATCAAGATGTATTACAAAGCCACTGTTCTCAAAACTGCCTGGTACTGGCACAAGAATAGGCATATAGATCAATGGAATAGAATAGAGAGCCCAGATATCTGCCTGAATCAATATGCTCAATTAATATTTGACAAAGGAGGCAAGAACATACAATGGAGCCAAGATAGTCTCTTCAATAAATGGTGCTGGGAAAATTGGACAGATATATGCAAGAAAATGAAACTAGACCACCAACTTACACCATATACAAAAATAAACTCAAAATGGATAAAGGACTTAAATGTATGACAGGAAACCATAAAAATTCTAGAATAATCCAAAGGCAACAAAATCTCAGACATATGCCGAAGCAATTTCTTCACTGATACAGCTCCTAAGGCACTTGAAACTAAAGAGAAAATGAACAAATGGGACTACATCAAAATAAAAAGCTTCTGCACAGCAAAAGAAACCATCAACAAAGCAACGAGGAAACCCACTCTGTGGGAAAACATATTTGCCAATGTCATATCTAATAAGGGCCTAATCTCCAAAATTTATAGGGAACTCATACAACTTAACAAAAGGAAGATAAACAATCCAATAAAAAAATGGGCAAAGGACCTAAATAGACACCTTTCAAAAGAGGACATTCAGAAAGCCAAGAGACATGAAAACATGCTCAAAGTCACTAATCATCCGAGAGATGCAAATCAAAACAACAATGAGGTACCATCTCACACCTGTCAGACTGGCTATCATCAACAAATCAACAAACGACAAGTGCTGGATTGGATGTGGAGAAAAAGGAACACTTGTGCACTGCTGGTAGGAATGCAGACTGGTGCAGCCACTATGGAAGACAGTATGGAGTTTCCTCAAAAAACTACAAATGGAACTCCCATTTGACCCTGTGATCCCACTTCTAGGAATATATCCCAAGAAAACAGAAACACCAATCAGAAAGGATATATGCACCCCTATGTTCATAGCAGCACAATTCACCATAGCGAAGATCTGGAAACAGCCTAAGTTCCCATCAGCAGATGAATGGGTTAGAAAACTGTGGTACATCTACACAATGGAATACTATGCTGCTCTAAAAAGGAAGGAACTCTTACCATTTGCAACGGCATGGATGGAACTGGAGAGCATTATGCTAAGTGAAATAAGCCAGTCAATGAAGGAAAAATACCACATGATCTCACTCATTCATGGATAATAGAGACCATTATAAACTTTTGAACAATAATAGATACAGAGGCAGAGCTGCCTCAAACAGATTGTCAACCTGCAGCGGGAAGGCCGGGGAGGGTTGGGGGGCAGGAGGTAGGGGTGTAAGAGATCAACTAAAGGACTTGTATGCATGCATATAAGCATAACCAATGGACATAATACACTGGGGGATAGGGGAGGCTAGGGGACTGTCTAGGGCGGGGGGGAAAAATGGACACATATGTAATACCCTTTGTAATACTTTAAGCAACAATAAAAAAAATCAACCAATGAATACATAAGTAAGTGAAATAGCGAATCAATGTTTCTCTTTCTCTCTAGAAAAAATAAATAAATAAAATAATAAAATAAAAATTCTTGAGGCATCCTGGTTGAAAATTGCTGCACTACGCTGATCAAATTCGTAGAGACAGAATAGAGATTGCCAGGGGTTGGTGGAGAGGGGCTGAGAAGTTATTAATAGGTCCTGGGATGATGTGGGATGATGGAATTCTGTGTGGGATAATGATGGAATCACGTGTGGGAGATGAAGGAATCCAAGTGGAACAGTGATCCAATTCTATGTGAATGATGGAGACTTTCTGATTTCTGCATAGGATGATTTTTTTGTGGGATGATGAAGAAATTCTGTGTGGGAAGATGATGGGATTCTGTGTGGGATGATGATGGGATTCTGTGTGGGAAAATGATGGAATTCTGTGTAGGATGATGTAATTCTGTGAGGGCTGATGGAATTCTGTGTGGGATGATGATAGAATTCTGTTGCTGGGAGCTGGTCTATCCTTACTGTTTCACGGGACCTGGCATATATGGCATACTGTTCTTAAGATGTTTGCTCACCTTCTTGGCGCTGTGTTTTAACCAAGGTCACCTCTCTGAGAAAGGTTGTTTCCCCAGGTAGGGATTTTCCCCTTAAGTTAGGGAGGGAATAAAACCTCTTAACTAAGTGCCAGGCGGGTAATTAATCACTTTAACTATGAACAATCATGCTTAAGCTACATAATCTTTACTCCCTGGAATGGAGATAAGAAACGCCCTCACCTTTGGAATAGAGATTGATAGGATTAGAATCAACTGGTATAAATACAGATGTAACAAGACAACAGGACTCAGAACCTACACACAGAACTTAGATGAGGATCCGAGAGACAGAGCTAGGAGACAGAACTTGGAGACAGAACTTGGAGGACAGAGCCTGCGCAGAGCCTGGAGACGGAGGAGCTTCGCTGGAGAGAACATGGCGGGGGATCCTGGACAGAACCTGGCTGCGGAGCTTGGTTGGAGAGCCTAGACAAAGCCTGGCTGGAGAGCCTGGGCCGAGCCTGGCTGGGGAGCCTGGCAAGAGAACATGGCTACGGAACCTGCCTGGAGAACCTAGCAAGAGAACATGGACACAGAACTTGGCTGGAGATTGTGGCTAGAGATCCTGGCAAGGCTGCTGATCAACTGAACGCTCTTTCCGTGTCATTCCTTCTTCGCCGACTTCGTCCACACCTATTGGGGACCCCTGGACCCGCTGGGAACAGACCCCGGCATTCTGTGTGGGATGATGATGGGATTCTGTGTGGGATGATGGGATTCTGTGTGGGATGATGGAATTCTGTGTGGGATGATGATGGGATTCTGTGTGGGAAGATGATGGAATTCTGTGTAGGATGATGGAATTCTGTGAGGGCTGATGGAATTCTGTGTGGGATGATGGAATTCTGTGTGGGATGATGATGCGATTCTGTGTGGGATGGTGATGGGATTCTGTGTGGGATGATGATGGAATTCTGTGTGGGATCATGGGATTCTGTGTGGGATGATAAGGGAATTGTGTGGGATGATGAGATTCTGTGTGGGACGATGATGGGATTCTGTGTGGGATGATTATGGGAGTCTTTGTGGGATGGTGATGGGATTCTGTGTGAGATGATGATGGGATTCTGTGTGAGATGAAGCAATTCTGTATGGGATGATGCAATTCTGTGTGGGATGATGATGCAATTCTGTGTAGGATGATGGAATTCTGTGTGGGATGATGATGGAATTGTGTGGGATGATGGAATTCTGTGGGATGATGGACTTCTGTGGGATGATGATGGAATTCTGTGTGGGATGATGGAATTCTCTGTGGGATGATGATGGGATTGTGTGGGATGATGGGAATTTGTGTGGGATGATGCAATTCTGGGTGGGATGATGGAATTGTGTGGGATGATGATGGAATTCTGTGGGATGATTATGGGATTCTGTGGGATGATGATGGGATTCTGTGTAAGATGATTGCATTCTGTGTGGGATGATGGGATTCTGTGTAGGATGATGAAATTCTGTGGAATGATGGGATTTTGTGTAGGATGATGAAGGAATTCTATGTTGGATGATGATGGAATTCTGTAGGATGATGGGATTCTGTGTACGATGATGATGGGATTCTGTGTGGGATGATGTAATCTGTGTGAGATGATGTAATCTGTGTGGGATGATGGCATTCTGTGTGGGATGATGGGATTCTGTGTAGGATGATGGGATTCTGTGTGGGATTATGATGGAATTCTGTGTAGGATGATGGAATTCTGTGTGGGATGATGATGGAATTCTGTGGGATGATGATGGGATTCTGTGTAGGATGATGGAATTCTGTGGGATGATGTGATTCTGTGTAGGATGATGATGGAATTCTGTGTTGGATGATGATGGAATTCTGTGTAGAATGATGGGATTGTCTGTAAGATGATGAGGGAATTCTGTGTGGGTTGATGATGGAATTCTGTGTAGGATGATGGAATTCTGTGGGATGATGATGGAATTCTGTTGGATGATTATGGGATTCTGTGTAGGATGATGATGGAATTCTGTGTTGGATGATGATGGAATTCTGTGTAGAATGATGGGATTGTCTGTAGGATAAGGGAATTCTGTGTAGAATGATGGGATTGTCTGTAGGATGATGAGGGAATTCTGTGTAGAATGATGGGATTGTCTGTAGGATGATGAGGGAATTCTGTGTGGGTTGATGATGGAATTCTGTGTAGGATGATGGGATTCTGTGTACGATGATGGGATTCTGTGTACGATGATGGAATTCTGTGTGGGATGATGATGATGGAACTCTGTAGGATGATGATGGAATTCTGTGTAGGATGATGGAATTCTGTGTGGGATGATGATGGAATTCTGTGGGATGATGATGGGATTCTGTTTAGGATGATGATGGGATTCTGTGTGGGATGATTGCATTCTGTGTGGGATGATGGGATTCTGTGTAGGATGATGGAATTCTGTGGGATGATGGGATTCTGTGTAGGATGATGAAGGAATTCTATGTTGGATGGTGATGGAATTCTGTAGGATGATGGGATTCTGTATACGATGATGATGGGATTCTGTGTGGGATGATGTAATCTGTGTGGGATGATGGCATTCTGTGTGGGATGATGGGATTCTGTGTAGGATGATGGGATTCTGCGTGGGATGATGATGGAATTCTGTGTAGGATGATGGAATTCTGCGTGGGATGATGATGGAATTCTGTGGGATGATGATGGGATTCTGTGTAGGATGATGTTGGGATTCTGTGTGGGATGATGGCATTCTGTGTGGGATGATGGGATTCTGTGTAGGATGATGTAGGGATTCTGTGTGGGATGATGGCATTCTGTGCTGGATGATGATGGAATTCTGTTGGATGATTATGGGATTCTGTGTAGGATGATGAGGGAATTCTGTGTGGGGTGATGATGGAACTCTGTAGGATGATTGAATTCTGTGGGTTGATGGGATTCTGTGTAGGATGATGATGGAATTCTATGTTGGATGATTATGGAATTCTGAAGGATGATGGTGTTCTCTATACGATGATGATGGGATTCTGTGTATGATGATGATGGAATTCTGTGGGATGATAAAATTGTGTTGTTTTATGAATGATTGTGATGATTTTTCAACTTTATGAATGTACATTGTGCCACTGAATTCCATAGTCAAAAATGGTTAAATTGGTAAGTTTTCTGTTCTTTTTTTTAACTGACTAATATATATTCACCACGACATAGGAAGCAAGTTAACGTTTAGCACAGTTAATGCAGTTCAATTACCACTGCAGGGATAATTACCTATGAAATGAACAAACCTCTTCACTCACTCCTCAGTTGACCACTGGAAGTGCATGCACGCTGCATCCTGGTAGTAAACTAAACAGGGAGAAGCTTCTGGTAAAAATAAACAAGTGACTTAAATATAGTGTCTGAAACATGGAAGTGACACAGTTGGAAATGTCAGCAAGGTAGGCATTTGGCCTACATGGAACACAGTAAACAAAGTCACGGTCACTGCGGCAGTAAAAGCACCAACTAACTCAAAGCAGGGACAAGGGAGAATCCAGATACCCCTACACCAGGGGGACATTTAAAGACGCCATTTGCCAGCAAATGGCAGAATCAATGGGAATACCAGTGGTTGATGGAAGAGACTGGCCCCATGTGCAGTTCTTGGCCAGGTTCCATGGACTGTCCCAAACAGTGGTTCACAAGCCACTTACGGTTGATTTGCAGATTTCAACAAGCCTCACCATGCCTGTGTCTACACAACACTTGTCCTTCAGGACCGAGTCCTCTCAGAGAACCTATTTGCATCACAGTGAGCTGGAGCAGGAAGAGGGATGCTGAGCCATGCCTGACGCTGCAGCCATGGCTGAAAGATGTCCCCTAAACAGTGGGACTTCTCATGCTGGTCTGTGGTTCCCTGATCACACATGACAATAGATGACAACAAAGACGAGCAAACTGTCACCTGCAGGAAACTGAAAAGTAATCGGTCCTTGCATGAAGGCACACTCAGAGAGGCACAGCCCAGAAACCAGACGTAAACGAGAAGTCATTGACATCTTTACCTGTATCTCCTAGTGAGCGCACAAGTGAGGCTGAATGTAATACCCACAGGAAGGCTTCGCAATCCCTCCCCACACCTTCCCTCCACAAGTCCCTTTCACTCCACACCTGCTCCAGAACACCCATGTGTGCTCCAGAACCTCCACACATGCTCCAGGCCCTCCACACATTCTCCAGAACACCCACGTGTGCTCCAGAACACCCACGAGTGCTCCAGAACACCCACGAGTGCTCCAGAACCTCCATATGTGCTCCAGAAACTCCACACATGCTCTAGAACATACACACATGCTCCAGGCCCTCCACACATGCTCCAGAACATCCACGCCTGCTCCAGAACACCCACATGTGCTCCAGAACATCCACGAGTGCTCCAGAACATCCACATGTGCTCCAGAACCTCCACACATGCTCCAGAACATCCACACCTGCTCCAGAACTCCACACATGCTCCAGAACATCCACACGTGCTCCAGAACATCCACATGTGCTCCAGAACCTCCACACCTGCTCCAGAACATCCACATGTGCTCCAGAACACCCACGTGTGCTCCAGAACCTCCATATGTGCTCCAGAACATCCACATGTGCTCTAGAACTCCACACATGCTCCAGAACATCCACATGTGCTCCCAAACATCCACGTGTGCTCCAGAACATTCATGTGTGCTCTAGAACCTCCACACGTGCTCCAGAACATCCACACATGCTCCAGCACTTACACATGTTCTCCAAAATATCCACTTGTATTCCAGCACCTCCACACATGCTCCAGAACCTCAATGAATCCTCCAGAACATCCACATGTATTCCAGAGCCTCCACACATGCTCCAGCACCTCCACACATGCTCCAGAATATACACACATGTTCCAGAATACCCACATTGCTCCAGAACCCCTCGTAGCCAAACCCCAACACCTTCTGTAATCTCAGCCTGGGTGACTGTTTTCAAAATCTGCCTGTTGCCGTGGTTTTTTCATGTTGTCCAATCCTTTTCCTCCCTTTTCCTGATGCTGCTCTCCAAGTCCTGAATCAGACGAAACTCTTCAAGGGAGCTGCCATCAGGCGGGAGGAAGGCAGGCCGGAGCACAAATTAACCATCTTCTCCCTATCTGATATCCAGCTGTCAGCTACCATTGTTTTTATTTTTTAATGTTTTTATTGATTTCAGAGAGAGGAAGAGAGGGATAAAAACATCCGTGATGAGAATCATTGATTAACTGCTTCCTATACACCCCCTGCTGGGGATCAAGCCTGCAACCCCAGAATAGGCCTTGACTAGGAATCAAACCATGACCTCCTGGTTCATGGGCCAACACTCAACCACTGAGCCAGGCCAGCCAGGCCTCAGCTATCACTTTAAAACCCAAGTCAGAAACTACCAGAGCCAAGCTGACATTACTGGTCCCCATACATGAGTCTCTGTTCTGACGTTAACTGCTCCCCATACGTGGGTTCATGAAGCAGCATCCGTGGCCGGTCTCTGCTCAAGAGCCAGAGCCAGAGCGGGCCTGAGGTACAGGGGCTCCAGAATAAAGACAGGCAGGTGATAGGACAGTGGAAGCAGAGTGGAGGCCGAAGACGTGTTCTCCAAGCACAGTCAGCCTTGGGGCGCCACCTTGGGGTCCGCTCCTGCCCTCCCTGGCCTTCCAGAGGAAGGCTCTGGGACCGCCACCCCTACAGCAGGATGAGGGTGTCCGAAGCCTAAGCCACCGGTGGCGGGGTCTCAGAGTGTCCTCCTGCCACAGGGGTTACCTGGGAGTCAGCCTCCCTGACCGCTGTCTCACGGGGCTTGTCTCGGGTCATGCTCACGCTTCGGTCCCCTTGTTCTACTTTCCCAGCACTGGTCGAGGTGAAGCAGAGGTAAGACCTTGTTCCTGAGTTTCGAACAACAGTGTGCAGGCAGCCTGACTTCTCGGAAGCAGTTAGCCTGTTGTTCTATTTGCTCTGAAAGATGAAAAATGAGAACAAAGTTCAGCAACCTGTATGAAGAGTGTGCTTCTGGCTCGATCTAAGCCAGCGTGTGCCCAACTCTAATTCTGTTCTGTTTGAATGCTTCCATTTGCAAAGTCTCAGAGGTGGGATGGAAAGACCTTGAACCTACGCTGTTAATTAAAATTCTCTTTTGCTTGGAAACCAGGTGATAATGAGCGGCAAAGGGAAGACGCACATACAGAGAATCATGGTGGTTTGTAATATAAATTCCCAAGGACGTCCATTAAGGCTTCAGAACTTCTTTAAAAAGTCCGCTTGGTCTTAAAAAGCAGTGAACATAGTGTTGTGTTTTATACACTGATATATGGATCTTTGTTAGGAGACAAAAATTGCATGTTATTTCAACAGTGAGGGTTTCATATGAAGAATTAAACTAGGTAAAAGGATTTTTTAAATATATTTTTATTGATTTTTTTACAGCGAGAAAGGGAGAGGTATAGAGAGTTAGAAACATCAATGAGAGAGAAACATCGATCAGCTGCCTCCTGCACACCCCCCACTGGAGATGTAGCCACAACCAAGGTACATGACCTTGACCGGAATCGAACCTGTGACCCTTCAGTCCCAGGCCAACACTCTATTAAAAGGATTTTTTTAAACTAGAAAAACAAATTAAAGAATATGGTGTTAGAAGCTGGCAAGCGAGGAATCAGCTGGGGGGCGGGGGACTGGAGAACAAAGGACGAAGGAGGGAACTCCTAGCATTAGAACTTGGGACAAGAGCCCACTGAGCTGACCCTCAGACCTCTGACCGTGGGCACCTCTGACCGCGGGCACCTCTGACCATGGGCACCTCTGACCGCGGGCACCTCTGAGCACGGGCAGGGAGTTAGGTATTGCAAAGGGAGGCTTCGTGGCCCCTGCTGGCCCCTGAAAGGCACAATGACACCTCTTTCTTCAGAGGCTGCAAGATCTTTATGTGAATTCAACTGCTTCTGTGAAATGAAGCGTCCCTCTCACTGTGGTACCACAAGAGCCCAAAGAAGCAAACAGGAGGCCATCCCTTCCTGGCCCTTGGCATCCAGTCCTCTCTAGCGCCCCCTTTGTCAGAGTCTCTGGGGAGGAAACCCCGTTTGTGGAGCCCAGCCCTACCATCACAAAGCGGAGGCAGGACTGAGTGGTGCAACCACCCCTCTGGCAGCTCCGCACCCTCGCCCACCTTCTGCACACGTCCGACCCCGCACAGCAGCAAGCAGACTCCAGGGCCGTGGCTGACTCGCACCCATCCTGGCTCCACAGCTCACACAGCTACCATGGATCAACACCCCACTACACCTAGAATATTCCGGGGCCGTCCTCCAAGACCCAGGCACTTCTGTAGAGTCCAAGCCAGCACGCTGAGTGCAGATGAGATGTGTACCAGTATCCCTGCAGCGCCCAAGTCTTTGACCGTGGCCACCAGCCTAGCCGTTTGTCCAGAGTCGTGTTGTTGCTTAGTAACCTGCAGGGAGGAGACGTTCCAGGGGCAGCCAAGCCACTGAGTCCTTCCTACCCAACGCCTATACTTTGCGGGTCACAGAACTCTTCCAGTTGACACGTCTACTCAAATTATACATTCGGAGACTCGGGCACTAGCCACAGTGACTTAAATTGAGGCCAAAACCCGTATCTCCTGGACCACCATCAGCCCCGCTCTGACTAGCAGACCATAGTGGCATTGGGGTGGCCCTGGCTTTAGCGACAGCTCAGAGCCCGTGTACAGTAGTTCCAACGTCCAGCTACTGTATTTCATTCCCACGCGCACCACGCCCCAGCCCCCTGGGAGAGAGCTTGCAGGAGGGGTTACCACAGCTGCTGAGAACTTCCCCACATGACTTGATGGCTCAGAAACCTGCAGGTTCTCTGTAAAGCATTCATGGCAGAGCAAGAAGGTGACGAAGTGTTCATTTCCTTCCATTCATTCACTCAAAAAACACTAATGAGTGCCCACTCTGTCCCAGGCCTTGTAGAAGCTGGGGGACCGGAGGAAGTGCCCTCCAGGATCTCACATCTTATTAAACAGGAAAAAAAATCAAACATTTCAGATACTTTCAGATTGCGACGCGTTCGGTGAAAGGTGTGAACAAGGCGGTGTACAGAGATGTCAGAGGGAGAGTGTAGGGGTGACAGGTCAGACAAAGTGGACGGCAAGGCCCATCTATTAAAATGTGAGATTGAGGTTAAATGCGGAGGAAAGCAATGGAACCGGCTGCGACAAAAACAAGTCTGGCGGCGACCCTGAGTGGGTGTGCACGAGGCTGCGGCCCCAGCCCCGGGGAGACCAGCCCAGGCCCGCGAGGCCGTGCCCGGGCGACCTTGGACAGAGAATTCTGCTACAACAGGACAAACACACTTCTGGAAACCGCTGTGCAAAACCTCACAGCCCACAACCCGGGCTTACAGGAAGCAAGGGCCAAAGGTAAGACACTCAACAACTTTGTAAACAACAGCCTAAAAATGATAGAAACCCAACAAAACAGCACAATATCGATAATTACACCCATAAACAGTACAATGAGCGAGGCACTCAACTTTCAAGGACCAGGCGGGGTCTGAAGGCTGCAGCCCTGGGCTCTCCCAGTGGATGGAGGGTGAGGCCATGTGAACCCACAGTAGAGGGAACACATGGGGGACAGGTGCGCCCAGACGGCTGGTGCTGGGAGGTGCGCATGCGCGTGCATGCGGCATCGCCACCTGCACTGTGTGGAAAGTGGGGGCGATTTTCACACATGAACAACGGGAAACCACACGTGCTCAAGTTGTTCCATCATGTACCAGTCGTTTTTTCAAAGCTGGCACTGTAGCAGGACAGCCTGCATTTTACTGTAATTGGCTGTTTTTCCCATCTCAAATAAGAATAGATATAGATATACTAGTAAGAATAGAGATAGAGATAGAGATAGAGATAGAGATAGAGATAGAGATAGAGATAGAGAGATAGAGAGAGATATCTACACCAATAAAAGAGAAACATGCAAATTAACCACTCCATTACTCCGTCACTCCGATACACCCACCAGCCAATAAGCGTGACTATGCAAATTAACCCAACAAAGATGGTGGTTAATTTGCATACACAGGCAGGGAGTGAGGACTGAAAATGACTTTTTTAAATATATTTTATTGATTTTTTTACAGAAAGGAAGGGAGAGGTATAGAAAGTTAGAAACATCAATGAGCGAGAAACATCGATCAGCTGCCTCCTGCACGCCCCCTACTGGGGATGTGCCCACAGTCAAGGTACATGCCCTTGACCGGAATCGAACCTGGGACCCTTGAGTCCACAGGCCAATGCTCTATCCACTGAGCCAAACTGGTTAGGGCCTGAAGATTACTGAAGATGGTGGCGGCCATGGAGCTGGAGTGAGCAGGAGGCTTGGGTTGTTCCTGGCAATGGAGGAAGGCAAGCTTCCCTCTGGCCCTGGACTCCGCTCAAGAATCCAGCTCTGGCCTCTGCTGGAGGAGCTGGGGGGGGGGGGGGTGGAATAGGAGGGGCTGGGAGCAGCCAGAGCGGAGAAGCCAAGCCTCACTGCTGTGGCCTGACCAAAGGCCTGGGTCCCAGGTGCCAGAGGAAAACCGGTGCCAGCAGCCAGGGGATGGAAGACCTATTGCACAAATCTTTGTGCAAAGGGCCACTAGTATCTATATATTATCGTACCCTTAGTTCAGTGAAATTCAAGAAGGACGTAACACAAAAATATTAATCACAGTTACCACTGGGATTATAATGAATTTTATCTCTTCTGTCATCTCTGTATCTATTGTCTAGTTTTTCCCCTGTGTGTCTGTATCAATTTTGTCAAGATATTTTTCACTCTTCCCTGAATTGGTGAATCATCAAATAATAGTATTTTCCTGTCATCTGTGGACCATAATCATTTGTATTTTAAATTCTAGTCCCATCCTAATTGTAATTTACTTGCACAGACTTCAAAATGAAGGGCTCACATATATAGGAAGCCAAGAAGCTGGTTAAATCCATAATATATTTTATAAAACTGTTCACATTGGAGAATGGTGTAAATGGTTATTTCAAAAAGAGAGTTGCACACTAAAATGTTAACAACAGCTAGTTCTGATTGCTATCACTTCAAGTGAGTTTTATATCTACACTAGAGGCCCAGTGCACAGATTTGTGCACTGGTGGGATCTCTCGGCCTGGCCTGCACCCTCTCGCAATCCGGGACCCCTCGGGGGATGTTGGATAGCCGGTTTGGGCCTAATCTCCACAGGCACAATCCAGATAGGAGGGAGCGGGATCCCCACAGGCCTAATCCAGACAGGAGGGAGCCTGATCCTGTGTGTTGAGCTTCTGTCCTCTGGTGGTCGGTACACATCATAGCAACTGGTCATTCAGTCACTTAGGCTTTTATATATAGAGATATTTCTATTTTTTTATTTTATTATCTTTCAAATGTGCTACCCTTACAATCCTTTCAAAAGCAGAAGACAATGAAACATTAGTGATATTATAATGTGCTCTTATTCCATGGAATTCTGGAGATGCAGAGTAAACAGAACAGCCTGGTCCAGGGCCCCCTGACAGACCTTCTCCTGCAGAGCTACCCAATGACCCACACTAACAGGCTCAGAGCCAAAGGCTGCACAGTAAATACAACTCAAATGCAAATCACTGAGAGCAGGGACCACACCTTAGCCCATCTGCACCCAGCAAGTGCTCTGCATGGGGCAGGGACACAGGATTTTTGTTGCAAGTCATAATGAAGATCCCCAGACACTTAGAAGTTGCAGGAGACTGACAGTCACTGCATCCACCACATCAATAATCCCTGATGCATTGCTTCTCCCTTTCTGTCCTTGACCCGTCTCATTTCACAGAACAGGTGTCCAGCCCCCAGTAAGTCACCCAGTTCCTACCCAACCTCCACAGAGGGGGCTCAGCCCTCTCTCTCCAATATATGGGTGGGGCCTGCCTCCTTCCGGAGGACTCCATGACCTTTCACAAAGCATAAACCTCCCAAGTTCCAGAACTTGACCTCAACTTATGGGGCCTGCAGGTGCAGTTTCATATGTAGCAGGTGTGGACTAAAGGGGACACATGCTGACCTGACAAGCTCAGGGGAGGCCTGCATGGCATTCTTGCAAACTCAGAGACCTAAAGTAACCACAAGTGATGGTCTGAAATTAAACTTTAACTAAAAGCAGTTGTGGTGGGGAGTCACCTCCTAGGCCAGTATCTACACTGACAAGGTCAACCTTTACCTTAACTGAGCCTATCTGTCTTTTTGCACCTATAATAACAGTAGAGGCCCAGTGCACAAATTTGTGCATGGGTAGGGTCCCTCGGTCTGGCCAGCAATAGGGGCTGATCAGGGCCATCTTGCCCAGTCCCAACCAGGCCGATCAGGGCCAGCCGGCCAGGGGGAAGGACCACGGGAGGTTGGCCAGCTGGGGGGAGGGACCGCGGGAGGTTGGCTGGCTGTGGGAGGATGGCTATGGGAACACACTGACCACCAGGGGGCAGCTCCTGCATTGAGCATCTGTCCCCTGGTGGTCAGTGTGTGTCATAGCTACTGGCGGGTCATCCAATTGTAACGATTGCTTAGGCTTTTGTATATATAGATACCCTTGAAATGTCTGGGTAACTTGTAACTTCCCTTTTACTGGACCCACATTTAGCAGTCTTCTATAAGTGATAACAGCTGTTTTTAAACATTATGAAACTTTCAGACATTCTCTGTAACAAGTCAGACTCTGTGGCCGCTGTGAAAAAGGCCTGGTTGGCAGAAATAACACCCAAAATAAAATGGCAAGACAGGAAAAGAGCCAGAGAAGAGGATGCAAAGTAAATAGTAACGCTTCTAATTCAAATATTCAATACCAGAGGTCATGTCCAAGGGAGAAAAGATCAGCATTAACAAAACAAAAACCTGAGACCAGAGGGAAAGGACGGGTTTGAGATATTCTCAAAGCACAAGGAAACATGATAAAGAAATGAAAACCAAGGAGGATAAAGAAAAGAGATGCAACCTCAGAATTATATATTTTCCTCAGGAAGAGCCCAGAACAGTTGAAAATATTCAAACCTATAATTACTAATTGTCTAAATTTTAAAAAGAGTTTAAGGGTCAGAGATTAAAACAGTTCACCTCATTCTAAAACCAACAAAAAGAAATTCATAATTAGATAATTAGAAATTCACATTCTGATAAATTTTTTAATTAAAATAATAAAGGAAAAAATCTCATAAACTTGGAGGCTGATGAGATGAATGGGGGAGGGTTACACAGACTGGCCTCCGCCTTTTATTTCTACTGAGCGCTAAGTGAAAAAAAAATCCTCAGCTTTTGATGAAAGCAAATTTTATCAACAACTACATTGTTTTGCAGGGAGTAGACAACAAAATTATGTTCACAAATACCCTTTTTCCTATGCTAGCCATGAATAAGGTGAGTCAAAATAATAAACAGTCATATCAGAAAACCATACATGAAAGCCTGGGGAGTCCTTGCTGGTCAGGAACTGACTTGGCTGATCTGCACTGGAGTGGATTCTGCCCCTTAGAGGTAGAGCCTGGAACTTCACTCCTCTATGATTTCCTCTTCATTCACCTATATAATTTTATTAACCAACTAGAGGCCTGGTGCATGAATTCATGCACCAATGGGGTCCCTCTGCCAGGTCTGCAAGATCAGGCCAAAACCAGCTCTCTGACATCCCTCAAGGGGTCCCGGATTGTGAGAGGAACCTCACCAGTGCACAGCTGGGGCCAGGGAGGGACCACAGGAGGGCTCCAGGGTGTGTCTGGCCCATCTTGCTCAGTCCCAATTGGCCAGATCCCAGCAGCAAGCTAACCTACCAGTCGGAGCATCTGCCCCCTGATAGTCAGTGCACGTCATAGTGACTGGTCAACTGGTCGACTGTCTTCTCCCTGGTGGTCAATGCACATCATAGCAAGCAGTTGAGCAGCCTTAGCATATCATTAGCATATTATACTTTGATTGGTTGAATGGACGACTGGACGACTGGACACTTAGCATATTAGGCTTTTATTATATAGGATGTTGCCTCCAATGAATTCAATTTAAAAATATAATTAAAAAAGAGCAACAATGTGTAAGCACCTCCTTTGTCCCAGGCACTGTGTTGGGCCTTGGGGATTGCAGTAAATCACATCATCGTAATCACTTCCCTAGAAGAGCCGGCGTAGGAAAGCTAATTCTTGGGTCACATTCTTCACCCCACATTTAGCGAGGATCTCTTCTCAAATAGGCTGCCCACTTAAAACAATAATGGTGTTACTATGCCCCAGCACTTTCAGAGATTAAAGTGTCTATGGTCAGGACACGGCACGGGGAGATTTGTCCTGCAAAAGGTCCTCTGTTTCCCCTGCAGGACAGCAGAATTACACAAAGCAAAATAAGAGACTCAAGCCACAACTGTCCGTCTCTTCAAAGATCCTACGTAATGAATAGGCTTTGGACTTTCCGGCTGGAAAACACTGCTGTTATCTGTCACCAGCACATTGTCATACCTGCTTCCAGCCAAGATTCGGCTGTCTGTGTGCTGACTACACAGTGGACATGAACCCTGACAGCAAGTTAGCACCTGACAGTGTCTGAGGGCTCACAGAGGGGCTGTCTGGACCCTGCCCTCTCCTGGCACCTTCCCCCATCTCACCCGAGCCTGCTCCCAAGCCTGGGGTAATGTCACCCACACTCTCCCTCTCTCCATAGCGTGCATTCCAGGGATTCCAGCTCTAATCAGACAATGCAGAAATGCCGAAATAGGGCACCAGAGGGTGTTCTGATACCTGCATAAAACCAACACTGAGGACCTAGCTGGTTTAGCTCAGTGGATAGAACATTGATTGGCCTAGGGACTGAAGGGTCCCAGGTTTGATTCCAGTCAAGGGCACATGCCTGGGTTTCAGGCTTGATCCCCAGTAGGGGGCGTGCAGGAGGCAGCCGCTCAATGATTCTCATCACTGATGTTTCTACCTCTCTCTCTCTCCCTCCCCTTCCTCTCTGAAATCAATAAAAATATATTCAATTTAAAAAAATTAACACTGAGATGGAAGGGAGCTATTCTCAACTCCTCTTCCACTTCACAAATCTCTCTTCTTCTTAGAACCGTTAGACTATTTGCCCAAATAGATTTTGTGCCAAACATGTAGGTCTGTGGATGGTGCCTACCACCCCAGCGCAGTGCAGATGATGTTTACACAAACCTGGAGGGCAGGAGCCCGAGGAGGCAGCTTGGCCCGTGTGAGGCAGGAGGAATTATTGATCAGGTTTGATCAGAGAAGCAGACCCACTACAGTGCTGTAGGGAGCGCCTGGGAGAGGCCCCTGAGCTGAGTGTCTGAATCCAGTGGCGCCTGGCAGAGCCATGCCCTGGAAACATACCTTGCCAGAGGCAGGTGTGTTGTCAGCCTGACCTTCAGCTCAGGTGCCAGGGGGTGGATTTCATTATCTAAATCCAGCCAGGCCCCAGGAACAAACACAATTATCCAGGCTCAGCCAGGAGTGAGGATTACAAAGAAGTCACAAGAATGCACATATTTTCTTTATCTTAAACTTTAGTAAAACTTCCTGGTATCTTACTGTGTAAAATAAACGCACTGTATCGGCTCTGGGTCCCTGTCTCTCCATCCAAGGATAGCTGTCCCACCGGTCCCAGCTTTCCCTACTGTCTTTGTGTCTGTCTATTTCATTTTCTCAATCCCCCGTCACCCCTACTCAGGACTCCTGTCCGCTCTCTAGCCGTGCTGGTCACGAAAAAGAGAGAAATATTTATGCATTGCGACAGGTATTTATGGGGAAGGGGGTCCCGACAGCCGTGGGATCTGGTGAACCATGGAGGGGGGCTGTGGTGTCCGTGTCTAGTGCCTGAGGTCCACAGGGCCACCGCCAGGAGGGACCATGAACACCAGGTGGGAGAAGGGACAGAAGCGCTGATCCACTCGGATCTGAAGCTCCCACCGCACTAGTAAGTCAGCCTGCTACTGTTCAGGTTCTGGCAGAAGACGCGGACCCTGTGCCAGAGACACGGCTCTCTGTTGCTCACAGCGCAGGGGGCACACAGCATCCCCTTTGTCTCGGGTCCCCTCCTCCCGGAGCCCCCGGGGCCGCCCTGCAGCGCGTTGGCACACAGCTGAGAAGCAGGTCTGGAAAATAGCCACAGGACACGCATGGAGAGTGAGCAGCCTGTCCTCCGGCCACGGAGAGTGAGCAGCCTGTCCTCCGGCCACGGAGGCTCCGGGGGCCACAGCTGACGGAGCAAGAGGGCGTGTGGAATGGCCTAGTGTGGCCCCTTCAACCAGTGCCCAGCAGGGCCGCGTGTTCACATCACGAGGGCATGTTCCCGGCTACCTGTCTGCCTTCATAATAGCGTGCACGGCAGCAGCCAGCTCTGAAGGAGGGAATGGTCTGAGTACACAGCTGGAGCTACAGGCTTACAAAGCGATGCCTGTCATCAAAGGCGGACCCGCTCGGTCCTCCTGCTGTGACCATGACCCACAGGAAGCCGCCGAACCAACGACGACGTGCTTCTCGCCCACCGAGAGGCAGAGGTTCACGGTGGCCTCCATCTCAGACCCAATTAAATCTGCATCTGATTGCCCAGCTTCCACACAGGCAAGAATTTCCCATCGCATTGTTACTCTACCCGCTGGAGGGCACATGAGAAACTGGGGGCAGGGGGTGGGGGGGAGCGGTTACACAACTCACAACACAAAGAGAAAATGTCTTCAGCTTCGGTGAGCATTCGCTTAGTTCTCCAGGACACAAATTTGGGGGCTCCTCTGAAGGTCAGCTCCAGGTCTCGTCCCTCTGCCAGCTGCCCCCGCTCCTCATGGGACCGGGACAGGAGTGAGGGACAAGCCCAGCCCCTCAGGAACCCCTGTCCCCCCTCCCTGTGGGCCCCTCCCTCACCGGAGCCTGCCCTCCACTCAGGGTTGAGCTCACCTTTGTGCCCGCCTCCCATGGAGACAAGCAGAGAGGCTGCTGTGCGCTCAGACCCCGAGGGGCCACCCCGCACCCCAGGCTGCAGGGGAGGCCAGGTCTTCAGCTCAGACCCCGAGGGGCCACCCCCACCTCAGGCTGCAGGGGAGGCCAGGTCTTCAGCTCAGACCCCAAGGGGCCACCCCCAACCCAGGCTGCAGGGGAGGCCAGGTCTTCATGCCTCAGGTGAGCCTCCAGCTGCAGCAGCGACAGGGGGAGTGAGGACGAGCAAGCACCCCCGTCACACACACTCAGAGGCAGGACCCAGCACAGACCCCACTAGCCTATGGCCACTCATTTCACCTGAGATCTCCTCTCCCTACAGAGTGGCGGGGTCAGGGCCACATCACTGTGCCAGCTCCCCTCTCAGGCCCAGCTCCTCCTCTCCCCACCCACCCTGTTCAGCAGACACTCACCACATCTTCCCACCTGCCAGCCATCCCCCCAACACCACCCCACACCTGCCAGCCAGCCTCACCCCCACCTCCCAGCCACCCCCCACACCTGCCAGCCTCACCCCCACCTCCCAGCCACCCCCACACCTGCCAGCCCCACCCCCACCGACCAGCCACCCCCACACCTGCCAGCCATCCCCCCACCACCCCCCACACCTGCCAGCCAGCCCCACCCCCACACCTGCCAGCCAGCAACACACCCCCCCTGCCAGCCAGCCCCAGGGGATAAACTCTGGTGCTCAGCACAGACTCTGCCCAGCTCACCTTTTAATGAAGTACACACGCATCCTCACTTTACACACGAGGAAACTGAGTCAGGAGAACCAGTGCAGCATCGAGCGCTGGTGGCTGGTGGAGGAGGGGTTCCGCTGGGCAGGCGGGCTCGGCAAGCCTCTCCCTGAGTCCCGAGATGGCAGGTGTCTCCCCAAGGCAGCACCCCAACAGCAAGGGGTGCAGAACCTCATGTGCCTCCCCACTGTCCTAGACCCCAGCAGCCCCTCCCCCTCAGGCCCATGGACCTGAGGCCAGTCCTCCTCCAGGCTCCCCACCTGAGGGCCCCGCTCTTCACTCGCCCGCACCCCCGACATTTCCACCCAGTAGGTGCTGAAAACAGAAGCTTGTGCCTCAGAGATGACACAATGCTTAGCCACGCTAAGGAAGTCCTCTTGTCCTAAACTGGCAGGTACACAAGTTCATTGGTGTTGAGTCGCTATCCCCTCCCCTTTCCCTCTCCTCCCCCCCTCTCTCGTCTCTTCTCTTCCTCACTCCAGACTCCCTCTCGCTGGCACCTTATTGAGCTTAGTCTTCAGGTGGGTAATCCAGCCCAGCCCAGCCCCAAAGGCAGGGTCAGGTCGGTCCGGACACGCTCACCAGCCGGGGACCCCCCATCGGACTGTAGATCCTCAGCAGAGAAGAACGCTTCCCACCAGCAGGCAATCCTGGGCAGCTACGCTGAGTCCGAGACGTAAAGCTACTATGGTCTCTACAGCTCCGTGTGGCTCTAACCATCAATGCCCGCTTGGCTGTGGCCATTTTTAAACAGAGAAATGAGGACGCCATGGCCTGTGGCCCCTGGACTCTTGGTTCCTGTCTGCCACACACAGTCCTTGTTCATAAATGTGTCATTATCTTCAGGAGAAAGATAAAGAATTTTATTTATTAAAAAAGCACATAAACCTATTACTTCACACCATCCAAACGTCTCCTCCTATTATGTCTTCTTCAGTACATATTCTTGGCTTTTCGTTTATAAAAATTCAAAGTAATTCAATAGCCAAAACGGTATGGGTGCCTTCTGCATGGGACTGTTCTGGTGAGCGGGGGCAGGAGCCTGTGCAGGGCTCCGAGCGGCTCCTGGAGGCCTGACCTTCTGCTGGAGGAGAGAAAGCTCTAGGCAGGATGATCAAAAGCACAAAGCAAGGGCCTGGCTTGTGTGGCTCAGTGGTCAAGCATCCACCCACGAACCCAGAGGTCACTGGTTCAGATTCCCAGTCAGGGCACATGCCCGGGGTGCAGGCTCGATCCCCAGTAGGGGGCGTGCAGGAAGCAGCCAATCAACGATTCTCTCTCATCATTGATGTTTCTCTCTCTCTCCCCCTTCCTCTCTGAAATCAATAAAAATATATTTAAAAAAATTTAAAACAGGCAAAAACCTGTTTCCATAGCTGTTGGAACAAGAAATAAGCATGTAATGTGAGAGGAGCTAAGAAGGGTGACCCGTGTGCTGAGAGGCCTGGCGGTGAGAGGTGAGTGGGAAAGGGGCTTACTCACCATCCACTGCAGCAGGAAACCAACGGGGAAACCTGAACTGAACGAGAGAGGGAATGGTCTATATAGACAAACACCATCACTCAGAAATGCGGGTGGATTGGCCTGGAAAACAATGACATGGAAAATCTATACCGACGTCTTCCAGTCATCCTTCCGGACAAAGCCACAGTGGCAGGGGCCAAGGCAGAGGCGGTTAGGGGTGATCAGGTCGGCAGGGGAGAGCAGTTAGGGGCAATCAGGCTGGCAGGGGAGAGCAGTTAGGGGCAATCAGGCTCGCAGGGGAGAGGGGTTAAGGGTGATCAGGCAGGCAGAGGGGATGGGGGCATCAGGCAGGCAGCAGAGGTGGTTAGGGGCAATCAGTCAGACAGAGGGGTTAGGGGAAATCAGGCAGGCAGGCAGAGGTGGTTAGGGGCAATCAGGCAGGAAGACGAGCGGTTAGGAGCCAGTGGCCCCAGATTGCAAGAGGGATGTCCCAGATTGGAGAGGGCTGAAGGACACCCCCCCGGCCTGTGCACAAATTTCATGCACTGGGCCTGTAGTGATAACAATGTTAAGGCTTGTGACACCCACCCCCAGGGGCATGGGGAAGTGAGGGGATAGGGCTTCTATTCCTTACACTTTCATGCTATTTGATGTTTTACATTGGTGTCGTTATTGCTTTGATAAAAAACAAGGAATTTTTCTTTAATAAAATGAAGTCATTTATTGTAGTCCAAATAAGGTCATTCTGGACACAGGCTCACGGCGGGAACGGGAAGGAGGGGCAGGTGGGACAGATATAATGAGGGAAGCCGGTCTGGACTTGGTCATTAACAGGAAGGACACAGGGAGGGAGGCTATGAAAACAATCCCAAAGCTTTGAAACTGATGAGTGTTAGGACAGGAGAGCCACTACCAGAAACAGGAAGTTTTGGTGAATCCTGTGGGATTCAGGATGGAAGTAGCTTTAGACATCTGTAACAGCGGTTCTCAACCTGTGGGTCGACACCTCTTTGGGGGTCGAACGACCCTTTCACAGGGGTCGCCTAAGACCATTGGAAAACACATATATAGTTACATATTGTTTTTGTAATTAATCACTATGCTTTAATGATGTTCAATCTGTAACAATGAAAATACATCCTGCATATCAGATATTTACATGACGATTCATAACAGTAGTAACATTACAGTTATGAAGTAGCAACGAAAATTATTTTATGGTTGGAGGTCACCACAACATGAGGAACTGTATTAAAGGGTCGCGGCCTTAGGGAGGTTGAGAACCACTGGAAGATAACAGGGAGAAAACGAATTTAAATGTTTTAAACATTCCTTCATTTCAAATATCAAAACCCAGGAGACACATCCATTCTGCGAGGGGGGTTTTCCCTACAGGCACCTCCGGTTGCTGTGTAATTGTTACCAGGTTTTAAAAGAAGGAGAACGTAGACAAACCCCAAGACGTGGCCAGGGAAGGAGACGTGCCGCCTGCTCCCCGCTCCACTGACGGGTGGGGAGCGGGAGGGCAGGTGGGAATCAACCCGACTATAAAACATCCTGGGGAAACAAGCCAGGGCTTTCAGACCACGACTGGCTACCCTAACCAGGGTCACGGGTGAGTGACCCAGTCAGGGATTAAAGCGGAGATTTTCTTTCTGCCCGGGGGTTGGGCTGAGGAAGATGGTGTAGGAATCTGGACCCCGTGGTGCTGCAAATGTTTCAAGTTTCAATGTAAACACAGGTGCAGTTTGAATGTCATGGAAGTAAGTTTATGCCAACAGCACCACCTACTGGGCACGAGAGGCACTGCCGCCCGTGGACGAGAGGCCAGTATCATTACCACTAGGTACAAGCACAAAATCAAGTGATGGAAGGGTTTTTCCCCATTCCCGCCAAATTAACTAGCTAGAGGCATACGGTTTGGAAGTTCCCCTGACACCTCGGATGGAGAGCATCACTCCCACGCCAACAAGGAGAAAATGCTGTGTAGACCACAAAGGCGCTTTCTCGACACCGCCTGGCGTAGGCAGAAAAAGCCTCACTTCCCCCCAGCACCAAAAAAAAGATGCCCACGTCTTAATCCCCGGCATCTGTGAATGCGTGGCCTCACGTGGCAAAAGGGAGTTTGCATCCATGACCCTCACATGCAGAGGGTACCTGGCTTATGCAGGTGGGCATCAGCAGGGTCCTTAGAGGGAGCGTGCCAGGCCGAAGAGAGGGGAGGCCGGAAGGGGAACTGGTGTGACCCAAGGGCCAGCTGGGTGGGGAGGAGGGGCCGGGAGCTGCGGGTGCAGAGCCTCCAGCCACGGGGACAGACAGGACGCGGCTTCTCCCTGCGCCTCCAGAGGAGCCGCCCTGCCCACTCCTTCACTCCAGCCCCGAGGCGAGGCGGGCTTTGGACTCTGACCTCCAGAACGCTGAGATAACAATTTGTTATGTTAAGCCAATAAGTCTGTGATCAATGAATGTATACCTGATATCTATATGTTTTAAAGTGTGTATGTAATGTCCCAAAAATGTATATACACTTTGAATAATTATTAATTTCCATAGGTTAAATCTGAAAAGAAAGAAACATCAATTGAGCTATAAACTTAAAATGTGATTTTGTGCCCTAACCGGTTTGGCTCAGTGGATAGAGAGTCAGCCTGTGGACTCAAGGGTCCCAGGTTCGATTCCGGTCAAGGGCATGTGCCTTGGTTGCGGGCACATCCCCAGTAGGGGGTGTGCAGGAGGCAGCTGATCGATGTTTCTCTCTCATCGATGTTTCTAACTCTCTATCCCTCTCCCTTCCTCTCTGTAAAAAAATCAATAAAATATTAAAAAATGTGGTTTGGGGGGGAAAAATATGGTTTGGGGGAACACCGTGTGTGTGTGTGTGTGTGTGTGTGTGTGTGTGTGTGTGTGTGTTAAATTGTAGTTTAAGGAGCTGCTGCACACACACACACACACACACAACTGACTTCATGAGAAAATCTACCAAACATAAGGAAATTTTCATGCCAAGTTGATAGAGACTCATGCACAGGATAGAACAAGAAGAAATACTGTTATGGGGTCAATTCATTTTATGCGGCCAGCATTACTCGGATGCCAGAGCTGAACAAAATATTTCTAGAAAAAAATAACTACAGACCAATATCCCTCATGAACACAGAAACAATAGTTTTCAAAAATATACCAGAAGTCATATCCAGCAGCATACAGAAACGATACCACATCATGACAAGGTGCAGCTGTCCTGGGAATGCAACCTTGTGCTGCATTTGAAAATCAACGGACGTGGCCCAGCCAGTGTGGCTCAGTAGTTGAGTGTCATCCATGCACCAGGAGGTCACGGCTTGATTCCTGGTCTGGGCACATGCCCGGGTTGTGGGCTTGATCCCCAGTGGGAGGCGTGCAGGAGGCAGCCAATCAATGATTCTCTCATTGATGTTTCTCTCCCTCTCCCTGCCGCTCTCTCTCTAAAATCAATAAAAATGTATTTTTTTAAAAAAAAAAATTTAAAGAAAAGCAACTGATGCAATTCACCTGATCAGCAGGAAAAGCAGAAACGCAAAGTCCGGTTCAAGACGGAGACACACGAGGACCTTGAACTTACCTCCTGCCCCGGCCGCACGGCCTCACAGCGAGCACAGACACTTTCTTCTGAAATAAACTGCACCCCAGGCCAGCGAGACACTCCCCACATTGACCCGGCGGGAAAGACACCTCACCATCAACTCCCCTAGCGCAGTGGCCCTCAGCGTCTCCCTGAGGAGTGAAGGGCCTGAACCCCACCTGGCACCCCAACTTGTGAAACCTACACCTGAGATACAAGCCCCATAATATCTAGCTTTCAAATCTTGCAGGGCTGGCGTCCACGAGACCCCCAAGGCTCTGGCAAACTGAGAAACAGCTTAAAGGTCGGCACAGCCTCCCCGACCGGGGGGCCCAGCACAGAGGCAGCCCCTGAAAAGCGCCCCCACTGCCGGGAGGAGAGACTTCTATGCTTATCTTTTTGTTTGTTTGTTTTAATCCTCACCTAAGGATATTTTTTCCATTAATATTTTTTTAAGAGAGTGGAGGGGAGGAAGGAACAGGAGAGGGGGTGAGAGGGAGAGAAAGAGCGAAACATCAATGCGCGAGACATCAATTGGTTGCCTCCCACATGCACCCCAACTGGGGCCAGGGATGGAGCCAGGCACACGCCCTTGACCAGGAATCGAACCCATGACTCTTCGGTCTGTACGCCGACACTATCCACTGAACTGAACCAGCTAGGGCTTGTATGTTTATCTTTTCTCTCTTTTTTTTATTGATTTCAGAGAGGAAGGGAGGAGAGAGAGATATAAACATAGATGAGAGTGAACACATTGATTGGCTATTTCCTGCACACACACACCCCACACACACACACTGGGGATGGAGCCCGCAACCTGGGCATGTGCCCTGACTGGGAATCAAACCGTGATCGCCTGGTTCATAGGTCGAGGCCCCACCACTGAGCCACACCAGCCGGACTTGCATGCTTATCCTGACGAGCCAGCGCGAGGGCAGCTTCTCGTGAACACAGTCCCGGCCTCCTGAAACCTCCTGCAAGGCGGAGGCCACACTCAGCCGACGGGCCTCCGGAAAGGAGCTGTACACCCTCTGCCGCCCTGACTTTGAGGACCCGGGAGACACCTGTCCTTTGCCTGCTCTGGGGCCGCAGGCGCATGCTCACGAGTCCCAGGGAACTGGACGGATGGAGAGCGTTCCTGGCCGCCACCACCCCACAGTGGAGAGGCACCCAGTGTCCCGTATCTTCAGAGCAGTGGCTCAACACACGAAACACACCTGGAGGGCTGCCCGGAGGAGGCAGCACGGCCACGCTCTCTCCGCCACGCGGTCTCCCCGGCACGCCCGAGCGCCCCTCTCCGGGAGGGAGCCTGCCACGCACCTGGTGCCCCGCTTGGTGGCTGCTGTCCAGGGCCCTCCCGGCCCCCTGGCTGTGGAGACCAGAGCAGCTTGGTTCCCGGGCCCGTGGGACACACCAAACCAGCAGTTCCTGGCAGGAGCCACCGCGGGGACACGGCACAGACAGGGACGGAACCAGTCCTCGTGGCATCTCTCCGCGAGAGCCGCCTACTGGCTTACCTGGGACGCTTACACGGGACCCCCGGGGCGCCATCTGGGGACGGAGGGGGCGCCCTCTGCCTCCGCCTCCTGCAGTTGCCCAGGCCTGCACCTCTGGCAGCTCGTTTGCCTGTGTGGCAGAATTTCTGCACCTGCTGCCCAGGGACCCGCTCCTTCACCAGCTCAGGTGCCACCAGGCTGTGCTTCTGGGCCAGTGGGACTGTTACAGGCAACACAGTTCTTCCCCGCCCCCCGTCTCCCAGGGCACAGCAGAGACCAACACACGGAGATGCACCCCAGTCTTCCTGGGAAAGGGCTACCGGCGTATCTTGATAGCTGCTGCTAATTAAACTAAACATGGAGGGGCTGCCTCAGGCCTCTGCAGGGGCCAGGGGGCTGGGGGTGCCATCGCCACGCTGCCCCGCCGCCCCGCCGCCCCGCCGCCCTGCCCACGGTGCCTGTGTCTCTGACTGAGAGGAGCCTGTGCACACGTCTGGGCCCCGGCTTTGGTGGCCGCCAGCAGAGGACACATCGTGACAGCCTGGCTCTCAGCGGCCAATGGGAGGTCACAGGTTCAGCAAAATGCACACAAAGAAGCAGCTCTTCACTGGCCTTCACCCCAAGCTCAGCGCAGTCAGAAACGCCCATCTCCCAGCCTTCCCCTCGAGGAGGTACACTGCATCCTTTAAAAGCTGCTGCCTGGCCTGACCGGTTTGGCTCAGTAGGTAGAGCGTCAGCCTACAGACTGAAGGGTCTCGGGTTTGATTCCAGTCAAGGGCACATGCCCAGGTTGCAGGCTCGATCCCCAGTAGGGGGCATGCAGGAGGCAGCCGATCAATGATTCCCTCTCATCACCGATGTTTCTCTCTCCCTTCCTCTCTGAAATCAATAAAATTATATTTTTTAAAAATAAAAGTCTAATCACTATGCTATACACTTGAAACTAATATAATATTGAATGTCAGGTGTAATTGAAAATTTTTAAGTAAATAGACTAGAAAAAAAGAAAATAGCAAACATGAGTGAATGATAGAAGAAAACTAGCTCTCTGAATGTTTAGGTGAAGTTTCAGCGTTTCTACAAAGCATCATAAGCCTCGTGGAAATGGTGCCACAGGGACGCACTGCCCGTGGGCCGAGACCTGGCCGCGAGCCCGGCTCCGGCTCCCACTGCAGGGACGTGCAGTCCGCCAGCTGCGTGTGGGGTCTCACCCCCAGGCCCGCGGCACACCCCTCACCGTCAAACACGTTACATTCCCAAACACACACCCACAGGCCGGGGAGGACATGTTTATTGCGCTGACCCTCTGAAGGCACCACACGATTCCCAGGTGTCACTCGGTGGCCCAGCGGCCGGCGAGCCTTCCAGGGTCCCAACTTGCAGCTGGGCGTCCAGTCGGCCGCACGGTGAGCGCTGTGACACCCACAGGCCGCCTCTTCCAGGGCCACGCGGGAGGCAGCTTTGGTCTGAGTGAGGAAGTGGCTTGAGAACGGTCAGAGAGGAAGGATGAGCGAGAAGCCCTGTGCCTGCGTCTGCGACACGCGTGGGAACATGGACATGGGGACAAGGGCGTCGGGCAGGGGTAAGGCAGCGAGTGGCGCTCGGGCGGCGGAGCGGCGAGCGGTGCTGAGGGCGGTGGCGGGCACGGGGTGGGCACAGGTGGGCACGGCGGGGTCCCTGGTGGCACCTCAGTCATCTTCGCCCCCGCAGAGCAGCAGGAGGGCTTTCTTATAGTCCCCGGACGTGTCGCCCTGAAACCCAAAGGCTCTCCGTGAGCGACCCCCACAGCGGCCACAGGGAACAAACAGAGAGAACCAGCCGGCAGGGAATTTCACCGGGACTTTTCCCCGAAGTGGCGACCCGACGGTCACACCGGGGATGTCACGGGGTTTCCTGTCGACACAGCCTCTCGCTCCCGGCTCTCCCCGCCACGGGTGTGCGTGGTCTGTGTGGATTTCTACACGGAGCACCGAGCAGGGCCCTCACCTTAATCATGGAGTAGAGCGAGGTGGCGAAGTTCTTCCGGAACTCCTTCCTGATGTTGAACAGGTCCACCTCGCTCCGGGACACGATGACCCTGATGAGGGTGTGGTCGTCGGTGCCGGCGCCCTGGAGAAAGGACAGGCAGGCCCCGTTCACAGACCCGCACTCCCGAGCAGGGCGCACCCGCGGAGCAAAGCCAGGTAGTGACGTGCAGCTACGAGCTTTAGGGAGAGAGGAACGTCCCCAAGGCCACCGCCTAAACCGCCATCGCGGTCGCAGGGGGAGAAAGGACCAGAGAGAAGCGAGTGAGGGGGACTTACCTTCATCGCGTAGTAGAGCGTTTCGGCCAGGTAGGCGGGGATGCTGCGGATGCACTTCACTAGGAGAGCGAGAACATCAGGTCAGAGGCTAATCTGGTAAGAAAGGGACCAAGAAGCCCTGGCTGGTTTGGCTCAGTGGGTAGAGCATCGGCCTGCGGACTGAAGGGGTTCCAGGTTCGATTCCCAGTGTGGGGCGTGCGGAGGCAGCCGATCAATGATTCTTGCTCATCATGGATGTTTCTATCCCTCTCTCCCTCTCCCTTCCTCTCTGAAATCAATAAAAAATATATTTATTTTTAAATATATTTTATTGATTTTTCACAGAGAGGAAGGGAGAGAGATAGTTAGAAACATCGATGAAAGAGATACATCGATCAGCTAACTCCTGCACATCTCCCACTGGGGATGTGCCCGCAACCCAGGTATATGCCCTCGACTGGAATCGAACCTGGGAGCTTTCAGTCCACAGGCCGACGCTCTATCCACTGAGCCAAACCGGTTTCGGCAATATATTTATTTTTAAAAAGGGACTAATTAAAAGTCCCAGGCTGCCTCGCGCCCACGACTGTTTATTCCCGAGGACAGAGAGCGACCTCCTGGGAGCTGAGCTGCAAGTATTTCCCCAGATGGGGGCTCCTTCAGGCCCCGCTTCCCCAGCAGGGGGCGCAGCGCCGGGGGTGGGTCTGAGGCCACTGTTCCCAGCACCCTCCCTTCTGGCAGTTTCAGTAGCGTCGGTTGTTACAGCACAACCTTCATCAGCCCCGAGAAAGTCTACAAGCATCCTGGGGGTCTCCTTCCAGTCTATGCAAGCCAGTAACACGGATATCTCTTGTCCCTGATCTTTGCAAACCCTGGACCAGGGGTCCTCAAACTGCGGCCCGCCGAAAACATGTATCCGGCCCGGCCGGGTGTGTTTGCCGCCGCTGCCTGTCCTGCTTAGCAGCCGACTCGTCCCGGGCCCGCAGTGTCTGAGGGACAGTGAACTGGCCCCCTGTTTAAAAAGTTTGAGGACCTCTGCCCTGGACTGTCCCCCACCATCGTAACAGAGGTGTTCGGTCTGCACCCTGCACACCTGGGTGCCCAGGGACAGGGCACAGTTCAGAAGGAACCAGGTAAACAGGTGGCAGAAAAGGGCACCTCCCCTGGACGGGCACCTGCCCCTCCATCTCCTGGGGCGGCCGCTCGGCCTCCAAGGCTGCTGAGCTGCAGAACACTTAGATGAAAATCCCTCACGATACAAAAATCACCCTCCACGGGGTGGGATAACTTTTCCAATGCTTAGAAAAAGCCCAGCCACCAGAGACTAAACACGTCACAGTGCTCACGTGCAGCGGACGCGCTGCTCGAACCCGCGGGAAAGCTGATTTGGAGAACATGAGATACTGCAAGGAACTGCACCCACTCGGTTCCCCCCTTTTTCTGGATTATCCTGAATGTGCAGCTAAAACGAAATTCCAATCATTTATCTGAAAACCACCGTGGTCACAGCTCCCGGTTCATCTAAGACACTTTTCCGACATCAGGCGCCACGTCTCAGCCACCACGGAGCTGGGAGGGTGGTGCTGGGAGAGCATGGCGTCCCGCAGGCATCAGCCGTAATGGGGACCAGCCTCCAGATGATGCCCACTTTCCGGGGTGATCGGGGAACGGTAGGACTTTTAATGCCGCTTCAAAATGGTTTTTAGACAATTCCCTTTATGATCCCACAGGAGCTAACGAGATCAAGAATTTCCAGCATCGGAGCAGGCATCCCATTGGAAACGTAGGCGTTTGCGTCCTACAAGCTCTTCTTTTCCTAAGAAACCGGTGCTGATGTTCAGACACAGCCTGAGCTGGATGAACTCCGGGAGCTCTCGATGCCACGCGTGTCACGGACGCCGTCCAGTTACCTACCCACAGCCAGGAGCAGCTGCTCCAAGTTGCCAGAAGTCTCCCGGTCAATGGTCTCCTCGATCTGGAACCCCGATATGGTCATGTACTTGTCAAACACTGGAGAAGAGAAAGATGAGCTCAACACCCGGGGCTCACTCTCCCCAGAGAAGGCCCTTCTCTCACCGGGCACTGCCCTTCCGGACGCAAAGCCCCTTCTCCTTCCTGACGGAGCCCGACGTGTCCGAGCCTCAAAGTGCCCCAAACACCTGCTGACAACTGTCGTGCTCCCTGATGCCCCGGCCCCTGAGCTATGGGACCGACGGGAAATCTGGAAGATTCGGAGACGCCTTCCTTTCCTTATAAAAGTCACGGAAGCGCGTTTACATCTTCCTTTTCTTCTCGCTGTAAAAACGGTCGCTACGTCTGGGGCGACAGCAGCCATCCTGGGACATGGGACGGAGAGCGGGGGAGCGAGCCAAGTGCTGAGGACAGTGGAGCAGAGATCAGAGGCCACGGCGGCCACGGCGGCACGGTTTCCCGTCACCGGCCCCTGAACTCATTCCCGCCTGGCACCGTGGGTAACGAGGACTATCGAACCTAATAAACTGTGGACAACTTATTAAAACCCGGAGAAGCAACCGAGTGCCGACCTCTCCAGAGAAGAGGGGTGGTGACCGCTGTCCAGAGGGAATGCCTGCAGGGCCCACAGCTCAGGGGTCAGTGACAGCGTGACTGCCCAGAGCCTGCCTCTCCCTCGTGGAGCGAGAGGTGGACAAGGAGTTCTCGCTTTTAAAAAGCTACAACAGCCGCGAAGAGAGTGACGCAAGTCCTCTGGGTCCCCAAGAAGCAAGCAGACGCGGACCAGCCCGCAGGCAGCCGAGGGCCTCCCTGCACCGCGTCTCCCGCACTCACCCCTCCGCAGGTGGGACACGCTCCGCGTCCCGAAGATGGTGATGAACTTCTCCTCGTCCGTGCCCCACTTCAGCTCTCCCGCCTGGAACAGCGTCTGCGGAGAGTTCCGCCCGGTCAGTCCCACTCCGGCCTCTCACTGGCATCACACCCGGTTCCTCTCCCCAAACCGGAACCCGCCCGGTGCATCATCGGACCCTTTTCCACCCTCATGGTTCCTATCCTGACCTCCGACCTGTGCCTGGGGCTAGTTGGGGTCCCAAGGATGAACTGCCACAGAAGACAGATGGGTCGGAGCTAAACGCAGCACCGGCCCCGGGTGAGTGTGCCCAGTGTGGCCGCGACCGGTCTCTCCGGGGCCCCCAGGGGTGGGCCGAGTTAACCGAGTGGCCACGCACAGGCCGGGAGGGAGTGGCCTGACCCGGGCTGCGTCCTCTGCCTTTTCTGTTTTCCTGCTCTGGGTTCGCCTGGTAGAAAGTAGCTTCCTGTTTTCTCTTCACACCTGACCGTGAGCCCGAGCGAGCCTCAGACCGTCCTCGCGTGGCTCGGCCCTCGCGTGGCTGCGAGATGGGCCTCTGCAGGCCCTCCCGTGACTGACAGCTCAGTTCCACATGTGCCTTTTCACAGGGAAGGGATGTTTGCCCTCCGGTGCCCATGCAATTACGGGAGCACGAAAGTATATGGACATCAGCACTCAGCCGGAGGCCCCTTGCTGACATGTGGACGATTTACTGGAACCCAGAGGCGCAATCCTCACAATGTCTGTGCTACCCTTTCAGTTCCGCACTTCACGCCAGCACGCCCAGGGCGCCAGGAGGAAGGCAAGTGGCTGGGGCTGCGGCTGGGAGCCGCCCCATCCCCCCAGTGGCAAACCAAACGGGGCCAGGCGGCGGTCACGGCACGTGGACACGTGGGTACATGGGCACGTGGGTGTGTGGGCATTTCAGCCACACTGCATTCAAGAATAGAGACTGCAGTTCATTTCCAGAACACGAGACAACGAGTTCCATCTTTACACTAATTCTGAAATGATTTTAACGATAAAAATAAAGAGCATAAATCCTGGTCCTGTGAGCATGTGCTTTAACATGGGGAAGATCCGCCGGCCGGCGTGGCTCAGTGGTCGAGCGCCGACCTATGAACCAGGAGGCCACGGTTCGATCCCCAGTGAGGGGCTGGCAGGAGGGAGCTGATCAATGATTCTCTCTCATCATTGGTGTTTCTCTCTCTCTCGCTCTCCTTTCCTCTCTGAAATCAATAAAAATATATTTTTTTAAAAACAACAATGGGAAAGACCCCCAGCAGTCAGCCTTGAGCTCCAGCTTCGAACCCGTGTTCAGACCCCTCAACACAGCCTCCACATCTCCTTACAGAAACACGTGTTCCCTGAAAAGTGCTGTAAACACAGGAAAACCTAAATGAAATGACCACAATACCACGTCGTAAAGCCACCTGCTGCGTTTTCCGCACAGAGGAGACGCACGTACACGCTCACAGGCGGGGCCTGCACCCTGTGCTGGCGGGAAGCCCTGCTTTCTCACCACCCGCTGCACCTCGAGGGCGGCTCCCTCGCAGGCAGGGCGCGGGACGCCTGCAGCGGGAATCACGGTGAAACGGCCATTTTAACCGCACGCTCCTGGTTTTGTGGAAGAACTGTGTCTGGGGTCGGCATCTGCTCCACAGCTACTCGCAGGAAATCCCGCACTAAGTGAGGGCACCTCACGGACAGCAGATGCTGAGCGGCCTCGCCTCCTCCTGCTCTGATGGGTGGGCCCACTCCCCACCCCACCCCCCCAGGCTGCCGCATCCACATGTGGCTGTCAGTAAGAGGCCTCCTGCCTCCCTCCCCCTGCACCCGCCTCCTCCCCTGCATCCTCCCTCTGTATCTGCAGGCTTTACATTCTGCCCAAACACAGCTGGGTAACCTGGTTCAGTGCCAAGCACAGAGGTTTCAGAGTCAGAAAGGCCTTGGCCCTGGTCCTGTCTGTGGGTCTTAGACCAGGTCCCTGGCGTCTTCTGGAGCCTCCATGTCCCCACAGCGGAGAGGACTGTCTCCACAGGCTCAGCCATGGAAGCCACAGCGGCCGGTCACCCCCGCACGGCTCAGTGAACACGACGCCCTCCTTCCCCTCCCCGGGCCAAGAAGGCACAGAGGACGCGAGGAGGAGGTGAGCTCAGGCACCAGGTGCCCACGGTAGAGGCCAGAGGGCCATCCCAGTGCGCTCAGTGCCAGCCACTCACCGGCTCACCAAGTCCTGAGACGGCAGGGCGCTCGCGGCCAGGGACCAGGAGATAAAATGCCACAGGCTTGGGAAGGGCCCTGAGCTGTCTGCTTACTCTCCACGGAGAAATCTTAACCCGCCCCCCACCCCCCAAGTGACAACAGTCGGCTGCCCTCCCCTCAAGGCACAGGGGGGCGTGTTCCCTTCTATTGAGCTGGCAGGACCCTGTTTCCAACAGGCGGAGCTGAGTACGCACTGCAAAGCCCACAGCGAAGAGGGCGTCGCCATCTGAGCTGCCCTGGCCACTGAGCAGGCGTGAGGCCTGGACTCCGGTCAGGGGACACTTCCTCAGGCACATTCTGATGTTCCCCTTCGGTTCTGGGCGGTCACAGCCCTGCAGACAGGGAGGGGACACCTGCACGGTCTCAGCCTCGGTGTGGCCCAGGACCCCAGGGGCATCACGAGCCTGTGAGCAATGCCGGTGCCCGGCCCCCAGGCCCTGAGGGGAACCTGCAGTGGGGGGACCCCGGGAGACGAGGCTGAGACGCACCGACAGGGAGCGCTCTGCGGAGGGACGGCACTGAAACCGGTGACAATGACGCATCCACTCGGCAGAATCCCATCAGAGGAGAGGGGGCAACCCCCTAATCCTACAATTATTTGTCACCTGCTGTATACTAAACACCACTCATCACTGAAGTACATTCTTCTTATCCTCTCTGCCCAGACCTACTGCCCCCTTGGCAGTGGGATCAATAACACCTGGGTTGTGTTTGGTCGAATTCTCCGTTTTGTGGGTGTTCCGGAGAAACTGCACCTCGTGCGCCTCACTCTTCATGTGGCATTTATTTCACTTCACTTCGGCTTTGGGATAAAAGTTTGTGGGCCACATCGAAGTGAAGGAAATAGCCCTAGCCGGTTTGGCTCAGTGGATAGAGCATCAACCTATGGACTGAAGAATCCCAGGTTCGATTCCAGTCAAGGGCACATGCCTAGGTTGTGGGCTTGATCCCCAGTAGAGGGCAGCCAGGAGGCAGTCAGTCAATGATTCCCTCTCATCATTGATGTTTCTATCTCTCCCTCTCCCTTCCTCTCTGAAATCAATAAAAAATATATATTAATTTTTAAAAAGTGAAGGAAATGTACATGGGCCTTGTCCTGTGAGAGACCAGACAGGCGCCATTGCAACACGGCACGGAGAACGCCATGAGCACGGACTCTCTTCGCTCGGGTGTCATACGCAGCCGCCACACACGGGGCCACTCACCTGGGCGTCCTGTTCAACCTGCGCCTCGTCGATCCCGGCGTCGGGGTCCCTATTCGCCTGCGAGAGAGGACACCCCGAGTTAGCGAGTTAGCGGCATTTCCCCACGAAAGGAGGCGGCGCCACCTGCTGGCTGTGCGCAGAAAGCTTTTCTCTCGGGGATAACGTACTTTTATTAAGATCCTATCAGTGTTTCCCCTTATCCCACAGCACGTCCAGCCCCCACCCGATCCTCTTGGTTTTAAATTCTATGAGTAAAAGAGGACAGTGACACCCCAGAAAGCTGCCAGTCAGCTACGAGGCATCCGCTCAGACCCCAGGCAGACGGCCAGCACACAGCCAGCACCGAGCGGGCCCCAGAAATGACTGACAGAATCGCGAGTGGCCTCGCTTCACGGGTCAGGCCAGTCTGGCTTGGCTTTCCTTTCACACTGTCGCCCACCCGGTACCTGCAGGAGGACCACCAGCATCCTCTGGTAGAACCCCGAGGTGTCCCCCACCACGTCGTCCTCCAGGCTCGAGCCGTATTCTGCAACAGAACAATGTCGGACTTAGTCACAGCTCCGGCAGCAAGAAGAGACCCCACCCCCTTCGCCAGCGGAGGAGACACAGGGGGAGAGGCGCTGCTCAGCCCAGCAGGCGGGACCCATGAGCCAGGGGGTCGCGGTTCAACTCCCCGTCAGGGCACACGCCCGGGTGGCGGCTCCATCCCCAGGACCCCAGGAGCCCGCAGCCCTGGTTACTAACTTGCAGCCGCCACTGAAGGAAGGAGGTGCCTCCAAGGCATGTAAATATTTCATCGCTATTGGAAGGCGGACAGCATTTAAAAGCCTGAGACGGCGATTGGGATTGGCGTGCAGGAGGCAGCCCATCCATGCTTCCCTCATCACTGGTGTTTCTCTCTCTCTTTCCCTCTCCCTTCCTCTCTCTGAAATCAATAAAAACACTTTTCAAAAATTGATCTTAACTTTAAAAAAGAAGTCTCTGATTAGCATAAACGTTCTCTGCTCTGACACTGTGACGCGAAGGCTCCGAGTGAGCGGCTGGACCGAGAGGCATTCGGTTCCCCAGAAGCACTGGGTCCACGCCCGAACCTGGACTCAGCCCCTCACAAGTGCTTGGGCCAATGTCACTGAGAGCCTGCGGGCACGGCGGCACGGGGCCCCCAGAGCAGGCGCCCCCGGGCTGACTGCCTCCTCCTTCCAGACGGGTGCAGGCCCCTAGGTCTCCCGCCCTCCGGACCAGCGATCTTCCACCTCTCCCATCTCCCAGCATAAACGCATCACTGAACTGCAGCACGCCAGCACATAGGGTACTTTTTGCCAATGACACACACACAAAATGAGGCGTCATTTTGATTCGTTCACACCGGACGGCTACTGTTGTGTTGGCTGCTGTCAGTTTTTCATTTGACCATCTAAGGCAGCGGTTCTCAACCTGTGGGTCACGAACCCTTGGGGGGCCGAACGACCCTTTCACAGGGGTCACCTAAGACCATCGGAAAACACATATATAATGACATATTGTTTTTGTGATCAATCACTATGCTTTAATTATGTTCAATTTGTAACAATGACATTGGGGGTCACCACAACATGAGGAACTGTATTAAAGGGTCGCGGCATTAGGAAGGTTGAGAACCACTGATCTAAGGGGAAAGGTCGGCGCCCCTGACTCAACCATCAGGGGCTGCATGTTTTAAACACTCATGCGGCACACCAGATGAAAACTGCGGCTCTGACAGTCTCAGTTGTCTTTCTTGGGGAACGGCCATCCTTCCACTAAAAGGGTCCCTTTCCTCCGCAGCAAATAAAGTTCACACTGAGGGCAGCAGGGGCAGCTTAAACCAGGCCGCTGCCCGCACACATTTCAGCTCTTCCACCGCGGCCGAGGCAGGGAGACCGGACCGCAGGAGCCCGCAGCGCCGCCGAATGAAGGCGGCCCGACCCAAGGCATCTAAATATTTCATCGTTATCTGAGAGCAGCCAACACTTACAAGCCTGAAACTTCTACTTAAAAAGGTCCAAGAGTGTTGTATGTTTCTTTCAATCAGTTATCCAAATACAAACCCTGAAGGAACCCTTCCTCGCTCCCTCCACTCAACACCTTTCACACGTGTCTCCTGCAGGATTCATTCCCCCCACCTGCCACCCACCTGGACGGTCGGACCTGCCTGGCTTACCTCCCGCCCTCCCTCGGCCACCTGATCCTCCATTGATGCAGATCCGTCCTCCTGGTCCTTCAGCACCCCTCGCCCCCCGGAAGCGCTGTGCCTTTCACCAAGGCCGACCTGCTGACCGCCATGCGGATCCCCTGTAACGGCCTAACTCACCTGCTCAGGTTCTCTCCACCCGGACACACGCGTTTCCTCCACACGGTCGGGTTCTGTCCCCTCCGTACACTTTCCACAGCCCGGTCTCCATGGCACTGCAGGCCGTGGGTGGGCAACCAAACTGCCTTCCTTCTCCCCCAACCCACCCCCCCCCCCCCACCCCCCACCCCTGTCTCAAAACCCCGCTCAGGGCCTGACTACACCATGAAGACCCCCCCAACACCCAAAGCCTCTCTTCTCCGAGTGAATTCCTGCATAAAGGCTGTGGGTACTTGGCTTCGGTTTGAGGTTTACGGTCCTGTAATTACTGCCGTTTCTCTAAGTCCCGTCACCCCTCAGTAGGCAGCAAATGCCCTGAGGGCACAAGCCAGGCCTGGTGCATCTTCCCTGTCACTCATGATGCCCACACGCTGCCCCGGCAGGGACCACAGGCGGGCACTGTGCCCGCGAGGCACCCGGCAGCCTCCGGGGCACATGGCTCACCCTTCCATGTCAGAAAGAGATACCTGACCGTGACACGGAACACGGCTCTCAGGTGACCACAGGCATCTGAGATGCACGTCCCACCTCTGCCTTGTGGTTGGGGCTGTCCAGCCGTAACAGCAGAAGCAGGCAAGGAGCGTTACAGGGCCCCAGGGCAGGAGGACTAGGGAAACGGAGGCAGGGGAGTTAAAACAAGGCCAAACAGTGCTGTCCTCAGCTGGTAACTAGCAAGCCATTATCTTCCCAGCCACGAACTTGAGAGCAAATGGTGAAAAACCTTCGGAATGAGAGAATGCAGAGAGGGAGGGGGAGGGGAAAGGGGAAAAGGCAGTTCTACTCCCTCAGCAGGGAAGCCCGCAGTCTCAGGCTGGGCAAGATAAAGCTGCAGGTGCTTCTCATGAGTTCTGGGAAGGTCACAACAAAGTAAAAACAAAAAAAAAGGGGGGGCGGGGGCCTGGAGAATCACTCTGCACCAAAACAGTCAGCAGAGGAATGTTGAAGCCCATGGACAGGAGGGTGTATAACGCCTCAGACCCCACCCAACTCGCTCTTCAATGAGCTGAGAGCCCGTCCGCACTTCATGGGCCAGATGCCTAGGTTTGCTGGCTTTGCTTTTGCTTCTTTCAATCGAGATGCAGCTTTAATTGCTTTAATAAATTGGCTTTTCACAAGGCAGTCAAGGTCCCTCGTATAAATCTATAATAATAAAAGCGTAATATGCTAATTAGACCAGACAGCCGAACAGCGGAACGACCCAGCTTCGAGGGCCGAGCCCCTCGCCTGAATTTCGTGCATCGGGCCTCTAGTTCATTTATAGGAGAAGACGAGGATGGAGGTTGGGGACAGCCTCTCCCCCTGGCGCAGGGGGCTGTCCTGTCCGGGAACCCCGCTCTGGTGTCGGTGAGAGGGGCCTCTGACAGAGAGACCAGCACTTGGGAAGGTAGCTGTTCAGCTGCTGTAAACCCCACCCTGTTCTGACTTGCTGGGTCCCAGCAGACATTCCTTAGATTAACAAACCAACGCTCCTGGCTGACAGCAGTGGGCGTGGCGGCCTGTGGGCTGGCCGCCATCCTGAGGACGGCTGGTCCCTCCGCCAGGCAGGGCGAGTCTGGTACAGGACATCTGATGGGGAAACTCTCTACTACCTTTACTCTTATTTTCATTTTCCTGGTTCCATTCACAGAATATGCTTCAGACTGACAGACTTTTTTTCACAGGAAAAGGCTGGCACGCCAGAAAGAGGAGCCAGCGTGGAGCCCTCAAACACTGCCGTCGCCGAATGGCATGCCTGGCCGCAGACGCTCAGCCGGGTGAAATTTCTTTTTACCTCGGAGAATTCTCAACTTTGGTAACAGAAAACTGAACTTTTATAAGGACGAAAAAACCCCTACATCTTTCCCTTTGCTAATCCTCACCCAAGGATATATCTTTTTTTTAACATTGCTTTTACGGAGGGTGGGAGGGAAGGAGGAAGGGAGAGCGAAACACTGATGTGAGAGAAACACAAAGACTGGTTGCCTCCTGCATGAACCCCGACCAGGGGTTAGGCAGTGAACCCGCAACCCAGGTACATGCCCTCGATGAGGAATCTAACCCTCAACCCTCTGGTGCACAGGCTGACCCTCTAACCACTGAGCCACGCTGGCAGGGCCTGCTTACATCTTAAAGTGAATATGAAAGAAAGACCTACTGTGTATCCCTACGCTAGTGGTGAATCCTATCAAAAAGGGAATGTTGTCTTCGCCCAAAACTCCTTATAAAACTAAAAGTTACCCATAAATAACTACATTAGCCATGGGAAAGGGGTTGGGCAGGAGAAAAGCAACTTGAATGGTTTCTCACTTATTCCCTCACCCATTCGTCCAGCAATCACACGTGGCCTGCCTCCTGCAACCACGGACCTGCATTAGCTCTAGAGCAGCGGCTCTCAACCTGTGGGTCGCGACCCCTTTGGCGGTAGAACGAGCCTTTCACAGGGGTCGCCTAAGACCATCCTGCATATCAGATATTTACATGACGATTCATCACAGCAGCAACATGACAGTTATGAAGTAGCAATGAAAATAATTTTATGGTTGGGGATCACCACAACATGAGGAACTGTATTTAAAGGGCCAGAAGGTTGAGAACTGCTGCTCGAGAGAAATGGAGGAGGGACGGGGGGAGGAGAAACACAGGTTGAGCCTGTACCTTCCTCGTAGACTTTCTTTATGGCCGTGAGCTCCTCAGGGGTCCTGGAAGCAATGATCTCCGTCAGGACTTTCTCGTCCGTCCCCGCTCCCTGAAGAGATTAATTTTCAATAAAAAGAACATGTCAACAGACTAAAAAGGAAGTGATCCTCCTAGAACAGACGTTACCCAAGTTGCAGGATCATACAAAGAGTGTCCAACATGGCAGTCCCTTCTTTGCATGTGGGATCCGTTAGTTACAGGAATAAGAAACTGCAAATTGAGACAATTTTACCCCTTGTTGTCTAATGAAAAACAACGTCCATTGTAAGTGTGCATACAGAGACAGCAGGTTATACAAACCTGTAATTTTATCGGCTTAATTCTAAATAGTTTAACAGTAAAGCATTTTAATGAAACATGGAAAAATAAAAGAGGCTGAAATAGTGCAAATGTAACTCTTACATGGATTTATATGGAGAAGCACTGATACTTAAACAATCTACCCAAAACATCAGCCCTGCCCCCACCTCAGCTCTCTGTGGGCGCACGGGGGCGTCTGAGCAGAGGTGACAGGCAGTGTGGCTCAGTGAGCAGGAACTGAATCAGTCAAAGGATTGGGACCTGCTTTCTGGAGTTTTGAAAAATAATTGTAATCAGCCCTAACCGGTTTGGCTCAGTGGATAGAGCATCAGCCTGCAGACTCAAGGGTCCCAGGTTCAATTCCGGTCAGGGGCATGTACCTTGGTTGCGGGCACATCCCCAGTAGGGAGTGTGAAGGAGGCAGCTGATCGATGTTTCTCTCTCATCGATGTTTCTAACTCTCTATCCCTCTCCCTTCCTCTCTGTAAAAAATCAATAAAATATATTTTTTTTTAAAGAAAAATACTTGTAATCAGTTTTCCTTTTTCTGATGATAAAAGTCACAGTGACACTGATAAGTTAGAAGACACAAGCAATGATATAACCTACCTCAAGTTTAAAAGGTAGTATGTGTAAGCATTATTCTCTTCATATCTCTGTTTCTTTACCAAAAATCAAGCCCTTGGAAGGCCTGGATGTACGCTCTGGCAGAACCTTAGCTGCTGCTACCACTTCACAGCACGCCACCAAGACACCCTGTCTCCGGTGCCCTAAGATGGTGTTTGCTCCCAAAGAACCGCTGTAGGAAAATGCAGGGCATAGGCCCAGGAAGGCCCCTAACCTGGCACCCCTCTTCCCTCCACTCCCAGGAGGAATCCCTGGGCCACATTATCTCTTTGTTATTCAATCTGTTTCCTTTTCCTCCGAACTCAAAACTGCTACTGAATGAAGTTTCCAGTGCCGTAGGTCCAACCACCGTTTCAGTGTCGTCAGACTTACACAGTAGTTCCAGCACCCGTGGAGGACACGCCGTTAGTTATCGGCTACAAGGAAAGTGTGATGAGCTCACCGGACACTCCTAGGAAAGGGTTCAACAACACTACTCTGATCTGAAAATTCCCCGAAGCTTTATTGTTTAGCCTCTAATGATTAACCATACTATTTTCCCCAACCCGCCAACTTCCTATTTTATAAGATAAAACACCTAACCTGTAACATTTTTAAGACACATCTCAAAATTAGAAACAGGCTTAAGAGATCTAAAAGGCTGTAAAAAATGTTAAAAAATTTAAATAGCGCCCAGCTGGCGTAGCTCAGTGGTTGAACATCGACCTATGAACCAGGAGGTTGTGGTTCGATTCCCAGTCAGGGCACATGCCTGGGGTGTGGGCTCGATCCCCAGTGTGGGGTGTGCAGGGGGCAGCCGATCAATGATTCTCTCTCATCATTGATGTTTCTCTCTCTCTCTCCCTCTCTCTTCCTTTCTGAAATCAATAACAAAATATATGTGTGTGTGTGTGTGTGTGTGTGTGTGTGTGTGTGTATTTTAATGTAAATAGCCACTAGTGTTGAATAAACTATACAAGGATTAAATGACACGCTTGTAATTGCCTCCGCCTCTCCTCCTGATTGCCTCCCACAGTTCTGCTCTCCAGGAAACCCTCGCAGGAATAACCGAGTATTTTTACGATGAAGGAGGGGTGGTCGCGAGCACAGACCCACATGGGGAGGCGTGGGCGCCGCCTGTACCTTGAGGGCGTGCTTCAGCTCGTAGGCGTCGTAGAGCCACGAGGGCTTCATCAGGGCCACGATCAGCTTCTCGAACTTCCCTGTCAGCTCGGACTTCAGGTCGTCCAGCAGGTCCTGCTCAGAGAACACAGGGCGTTACCAGGCGCACACGCTGCACTGCGAGTCTTCGCCGGGAATGGCGGCCTCGCTCTGAAGGGCTCCCCAGCAGGAGGCGCGGAGCGAAGCCAAAGCCCCGGCCTGGGCTTGAGGGGAAGCAAGGCCTCCCTCCGTGTCAAGGTCACTGTTCCAGAGATGTTTCTCTTCCTTCAGGAATTAAAAAAATGAAAACTTTAAAAGGACACAAAAAAATCTGTTTTACAAATACTGCTCTGAGGAACACGTGTAGCTTTAAAAAAAACTTCCCCCCAAAAAATCCTGTGTATGTTGACAAAGGGTAAAATCTGTCCCGTCCTCCGCCAACATCTCTTTCCTCTGTGTCACGGAGGACGCGCTGTGCCCGACGGGGCTGCACCATGGGAAACGCGCTCGCGGGTGAGAAGGAGACGGATGCCCAGCCCCTCCACTGAGCCTCCTGACAGCTGGAAACTGGGTTCGAAGTGCCTGCTGCTGCTGCCTTTTTTTTTGCTTTGCATTTATTTCTAAATGAAAGGGCGAAGGAAAATTTGCAGAATGATGAAATGACACCTAAGTTTTTATGGAGGTGCCCATTCATTTCGTAACAAATTTAATTTCCATTTGAATTGTCAAAATATCCTCCCCGTCGAGACTGCCTGTGTCCTGACGACACGCACCGTGGCCCAGGCCGACAGCTGGGAAACAGAAGCCGGGACCCCTAGGGCACCCTGGGGAGGCCGGGACCCCGTGGGACATCCTGGGGAGGCTGGACCCTGTGGGACACCCTGGGGAGGCCAGGACCCTGTGGGACACTCTGGGGAGGCCGGGACCCCATGGGACATCCTGGGGAGGCCGGATCCTGTGGGACACCCTGGGGAGACCGGGACCCCCTGAGACACCCTGGGGAGGCCGGGACCCCGTGGGACACCCTGGGGAGGTCAGACCTTGTGGAACACCCTGGGGAGGCCGGGACCCCCTGAGACACCCTGGGGAGGCCGGGACACCTGGGGAGGCACAGTAGGGCGGGGTCCAGCCTCACGCAGGAAGGGCAATGTGTGGGGACAAGCGGGTGAGCACTGTTCACCGACAGCTGCTAATTAAGCAAATGCAGGTCAGGGAGGAGGAAAGCTGGAATCGTTAAATACGCGATTTCTGCCAAAATTTCAAACACATCTTAAACTCGCAGCTGCCGCAGTCGACGGGCGCGTCTTACCCGGCCAAACAGCGTCTTGAAGGCGGCCACGATCTCCTGGCGCTGCGCGTTGCTGCGGGCCGTCAGCAGCGTCAGGATGCTCTCCTCGTCGGTGCCTGCGGGGGGCGCTCGGTCAGGCCTGGCTGCACACCCACCGCCGCTCACCTCTGCAGCCAGGGCCTCGGGGCCTCACCCCACACATGTCGTGTTAGGAAACGCATTAAGCTAGAACGTGACCACGTGCTCGACGTGGCACTGCCAGCACATCCACCGCCGCTGCTGCTGCAGGAAGCAGGCGGGAAGCCCTCCTGGCTTTCACACTGAGGGCACCGGTGTCCTCGCAGCAAACGGGGCTGTTCCCACGCATGAAGCCATCGGGTTTCCAAGTAACGAGAGGGACAAAGAGGGAGATCCGGTTTCAAGTGACAGACGAGGGAAAAAATACAGACACACACAACCACGGGCTACGGCAGAACGTGACAGGGCCGAGGAGAGGCCGAGGTGCTAAGCGAGGCCCCAAGGAGGTTCTCGAAGTGACAGGAGGTGGACGGGTTTGGGAAAAGGTGCAGCCGTCAGTCTTGAAGGAAGAAAGGCCAAGGGGAAGGAGGACGGGCTTTTGTTGGGATGAGAGGAAAGGGCAGCAGGGGGAACACCAGGCATTGGTGAACAGCAGGAACAGCGTAGCTCAGAGACCAGGGGAGGGAGGAGTCAGACCGGCAGGCGGGGTACCACGGAGGCCGGGCCAGGCCAGAGCGTCACCAGGAACCCTCCCCAAGGGCAGCCACGTCTGAGAAAGGTGGGTCCTAACACGGGGCCTGGGGCAGGGGAGCACCTGGTGCAGGGATGGGGAAGGGGAGCACCTGGTGCAGGGATGGGGACGGGGAGCACCTGGTGCAGGGCCTGGGGAAGGGGAGCACCTGGTGCAGGGATGGGGAAGGGGAGCACCTGGTGCAGGGATGGGGAAGGGGAGCACCTGGTACAGGGCCTGGGGAAGGGGAGCACCTGGTACAGGGATGGTGAAGGGGAGCACCTGGTGCAGGGATGGGGAAGGGGAGCACCTGGTGCAGGGCATGGGGAAGGGGAGCACCTGGTACAGGGATGGTGAAGGGGAGCACCTGGTGCAGGGATGGGGAAGGGGAGCACCTGGTGCAGGGATGGGGAAGGGGAGCACCTGGTGCAGGGATGGGGAAGGGGAGCACCTGGTGCAGGGCCTGGGGAAGGGGAGCACCTGGTACAGGGATGGTGAAGGGGAGCACCTGGTGCAGGGATGGGGAAGGGGAGCACCTGGTGCAGGGCTTGGTGGCTGGGAACAGTGTATGTTGAAATCCGCGAGGACAGAGGCTGCTAAGTGGCTGGGAAGGAGTCTGGGACAGAGGAGACGGGTGTGGAGGAGGCGTGAAGCGGGTGTTGCTGGCAAGGACAGCGGAGACTGCAGAGGGGGGCCCGGGAAGGTCTGCTCCCCTGGCCATCACCCGCCACAGGAAGAGCCAACAGGCGGCTGCAGACCCAGGCTGCTCAGTCCAGACCTTGAACCCTGGGTGGTCAGGCGATGATTCCATCATCTCAGTGCACCTCTCTCTCCAGATCAAAATATCCCAAAATCAGCCCTCCTGAGAATCAATGACGTTTTGTTTGGAAAAACAATGATCCCATTTCTTTAGAACAAAAGGAAAGGGGGCCTTACCCAGGCCTTTCATGGCCTTCCGGAGGGTCTCCGCATCCGCCCGCTCGTCAAACCCGGGGAAGTCGGTCACGGTGCCTCTGAGAGCCTGAGGCGGGAACAGGGGCGTTATTCACAGTGTGACTATCACACACACACAGCACGCACATAACACGCACACACAGCACGCACATAACACGCACACACAGCACGCACATAACATGCACACACAGCACGCACATAACACACACACAGCACACACATCAACAGTGAGCCCGGCTCTATCACATCCCGGCGCAAATCAGCTCCCCGTGATAAGCTGTGTCACCCTATTGAAATGGGCGGGTCAGCAAGACCATTCAATGCACGGGCTACAGCCCCCTGCAGCACCTCCGGGACTTAGTGGGAGACCCGCTGGGGGGGGCAGCCCTCTTCCCTCTGGCATGGCCTCTGTGAGGACCCCCCACCCCCACCCCCACCTCCTGACTCTCTTCCTCCCCGACCTTCTTCGCGGGAAGCCTCTGGCCGCTGGTCCAGGGGCCCTCGGAGCCCGAGTTCTCGCTGGAAGACCTAACCCAGGTGCGCTGTGCTCTCGCTCTTTGACTTTGAGTGTAGCCCTATTTCCGTTTGCTTATTAGTAACAGTCCAGTAACCTGACAACGCCTGGGAGGTATTGGAAATGTGTGCGCCAGGAGAAGACGGTCTCTGAATGACAACGGTGCATTGTGGGAGATTCTCCCTACATTTCCTGCTACCCACCCTTTGATCACACACACAGCACTTACAGCATCAACACATTTCATGCTCGCAACTTCTTTAGATCTTTAGCGGAAGAAGGCTCCCAATACTGAGTCAAACATTTATCTCTGATAAAGGGGGCTGCCAGCATTTCCTTCCACCCACAAATGTCTTCAAAGCCCCTCCAGACTCCCGTTAGGGTTCCATCTGAAACTGAGGGACCCTAAGGGGGGGGGAGGATCCTGGCGGGTGTGTAGTCACGCGTGTTGGATTATGAACGCATGCGAGCCCGGTCACCTATGCCCCACCCAGCCTCCGACTGCTGCACTGGCCAGCAGCATCCGGCCACCAGCCAAACCAAAACAGATGCCGAGAGAGCAGCCACAGGATAGGCTACCATAGGACACAGCGCCACGGCCAGCTGGCAGCTCTCCTCGGGGCCCTGAGCTACGCCCCCTGAAAGAGCAGCGCACGGATCCTTGACCCCGTTCAGGCGGCTCCTCTGAGCCCCTTAAGGGCGAGGCCTGGTCCCTCCCAGACCTGCTGAGTCAGCTGAGGGAGAGCCCCACCCTCCACATCGGTCCAGTCCTCACGCCCCCCTCTGAGGAGTAAGTCGTGGGCTGCCTCCAGCAAGAACCCTCCTGGGCCAGGTTAGCAAGACCCCCTGCCCTGGATGTCCCCTCTCAGTGATTTCCACCCGCTGACCCCACCGTAACCGGATCAGGATAACGCTCCCCTGTCCCTCCTCTCACTCAAGGAAAGAAGCAAGGCCCCTCGTGCTTCCTCGGAACAGGAGTCACCCTGAGAGACCCTGAGAGGACCTCGGGGCTGTGCTCCCGGGGCCCAAAGAACACAGCCCAGGAGGAAGGGCTGTCTCCCAGGTGATTGCCGGGGCCTGTAGGCAGGCAGCAGCTCCTTCCCGGTCGCTGAGCTAAAGAAAGGGTGTGGCCAGCTAGGGAAGGGGAGGGGCAGCCCCATGCTCCCTGGTCTCATCGGGCGGGAAGCTAAGTCAAAGCTCTCTGCTCCCCTCACCCCACTCCCAGAAATGCGCCCCCACCAGGCAGTCTCCCCGCCTGCCTCTAACACGGCAGATGCACGAAGAGCCACAGGCCCCTCCCCTGGTTCCACAGCTTGAGCCATGAGGACCGGGCGGCTGATACAGGCAACATCAGGCGGTCCTACATCGTTACAGGGAGCACCGCTTGGGAGATAAGCTGGTAAGGTTGGGAAGACAGCCCGTCCGATCTGAGAGGAAAAGTGCTGCCTCTCAGGCCACATGCAGCCGCTGCTTAGTGGGGCTTCTTCAAACCCTCTGCCGACGCCGCCAGCATCACCATAACAATGAGGAAACACACACGCTCTCACAGTGTGAGAACCTGGGGCCCACAGCTGCTGTAGTTTGACAGTCTGTTTATTCATTCATTCGACAACCATTTTTCTTTTATATATTACTAGAGGCCCAGTGCACGAAATTCATTCACTCAGGGTGGGGGTGGGGGTCCCTCAGCCCGGCCTGTGCCCTCTCACAGTCCAGGACCCCTCAGGGAATGTCCACCTGCCAGTTTAGGCCCGATCCTTCCAGGGATATGGCCTAAGCTGACAGTCAGACATCCCTCTCGCAATCCGGGGCTCTAGCAATCTGGGACCCCTCCCTCCTTACCACCCCACTTGCAGCAGAGGCTCCCGCCACCACCGCTGTGCTCACCAGCCTTGAGCCTGGCTTCTGGCTGAGCAGTGCTCCCCCTGTGGAGAGCATTGACCACCAGGGGGCAGCTCCTGCATTGAGCATCTGCCCCCTGGTGATTAGTGTGGGTCATAGCGACCGGTCACTCTGCCGTTGGGTCGATTTGCATATTAGGCTTTTATTACATAGGATATATACTTTATATCAGAGAGGAAGGAAGAGGGAGAGATAGAAACATCAATGATGAGAGAGAATCATTGATCAGCTGCCTCCTGCTCGCTCACACTGGGGGCTGAGCCCACAGTCAGGGCATGTGCCCTGACCGGGAATCAAACCCTGACCTCCTGGTTCATAGGTCAATGCTCAACCACTGAGCCACACCTGCTGAGCAACAACCATTTCTGAATGCGTCCCACATGCCAGGCACTGTACACTCACTAGGAAAATGCCGAGACCTCTACAGCCGAGAGGGCATGACTGCTGCGTAAGCGCAGGCCGGACGTGTGTAGGGCACACACAGAGGGTTCTCCGGGGTGACATGAGCACTCGGGGAGGGACTGAGTGGGAAGAGTGGGAAGAAATGGGAAAAACTTCCCCAAAATGTCTTGAAAGTGGCCTGTGACATCGCCAGGCAGGTTCGGGAAAGTAGAGAAGTGCAGAGGCGTGTCAGAAGCATAAACCCGGGAAGAATGCGGTTCTGGTGAAGGGTGAGTGTTTCAGCAGCCAGGGCGGTCCTGTGGGGGGCGCTGGGAGGTCAGCTCAGGAATGCTGACCTCCTCCGGGCTCCAGGCCAGCCCTCAGGGCCAGGGGAGGAGCAGCCACTCTACACCCAGTTACCAGGGCAGCGGGGAGACCACAAAACGGGCCCTGCAAACCTGGGAAGACTGCAGAGTTACCAACACAGAAGATGCAAGACTCCGGGTCAGGAGCAGCTGAGGCGGAAAGGAACAAGCAGACAGGGTCAGGTTGCACAGACGGGGTCAGGGCCAGACAGACAGGGTCAGGGCCAGAGAGAGGGGTCAGGGCCAGACAGTCGGGGTCAGGTCAGACAGACGGGGTCAGGTCAGACAGACGGGGTCAGGGCCGGACCGACAGGGTCAGGGCCGGACAGACAGGGTCAGGGCCGGACAGACGGGGTCAGGGCCAGACAGAGGGGGTCAGGTCGGACAGATGAGGTCAGGGCTGGACAGACAGGGTCAGGTCGGACAGACGGGGTCAGGACCGGACAGACAGGGTCAGGTCGGACAGACGGGGTCAGATAGGACAGACGGGGTCAGGGCCAGACAGACAGGGTCAGGGCCAGAGAGACAGGGTCAGGTTGGACAGACGGGGTCAGGGCCAGAGAGACGGGGTCAGGTCGGACAGACGGGGTCAGGTCGGATAGACGGGGTCAGGTTGGACAGACGGGGTCAGGGCCAAACAGACGGGGTCAGGGCCAGAGAGACGGGGTCAGGTCGGACAGACGGGGTCAGGTCGGACAGATGAGGTCAGGGCTGGACAGACAGGGTCAGGTCGGACAGACAGGGTCAGGGCCGGCAAAAGGAAGCAGGAGGCAGCTCCTTGTTGGCAGGGGAACAGGCGGCTGCTCTCCTTTCCCCACAGCAGGCCTGTGACTGACAGCGCGTGGGTGGGAACTGGAGCCGGGAGGAGGCGGTCACCAAGGGCAGAAACAGGAGAAAGGGGTCGGAAACCAGAGCCAGAGGACAGGGAGGTCACCTGCCCTCGGACGGCCGCCAACACCTGCACCGGCTCACCAGGGCCCTGGCTCGGAGGAGGCCGGAGGGAAGGAGGCAGGGGGAGTCCAAAACCAGGGGAAGAAAAGGAGGGGGGCTGGGGGAACAGGGCCCTGGGTTGGGAGGCTGGGTCCTGGCGGCGGGAACAATGGGACTGGAGACACTGAGCAGTGAAGGCGGGGGGACATCTCTGGGAACCCCCACATTACAAATGGCGGTTTATTAAACATGCTTTTAAGAACAGACCCGGGCCCTGGCCCGGGTCGTCCTGAGAAGTTGAGGTGGCAGGTTAGATCCCCCGTCAGGGCACATTCAAGAAGCAGTCAATGAATGCATCAGTAAATGGAACAGATCGATGCCTCTCTCTCTCTCTCTCTCTCTCTCTCTCTCTCTCTCTCTCTCTCTCTTTCTCTCTCTCTCCCCTCCCTCTCTTCCTCCCTCCTTCCCTCCTTCCCTCCCTCCCTCTCATCAACAAGTAAGTAAAACACTAAAAACACACTCAAAAAACACTTCTCGCCGTTCGCAGGCTAGGGTGGAGCTATAAACAGACAGAAAAGCAGGGGTGACGTGAACAGCAGAGGAGACAGAGATTTGCCTTAAAGAGAAGAGAACTGTGACCCCCTGAGATGAGGGAAACCGGGCGAAAGCTGGAGAGCAGTGTCCTCAGAACTGCAGCCACCGCCTCTGAAGAGGGAATAAGTGCTGGCTGGAGAGCTTTCTAGAAACTGGGAAATACTTGCTGCATTCCATATGGCCAGAGTCACCGTCCCCGCTAGCAAAGCCCCGTGGGGACCAGACGTGAGTCACAGGCATGAGTCAGAGGCCACAGCCCTCGAGTGGACATCCTGCCCACACTCGCCCCGCCCACACGGAGGGGGCCGAGTTGGGCAGGGTGACTTCCCGTGACTCAGACAGGGCTTGCCTCCGTCCTGTGCTCCCGCCTGCCCGGCCACACATCGCCCCCCCCCCCCCCCCCGGCCACACATCGCACCCCTGCCGGGAGAATTCCAACAGCACCAGGTGCTGTCCCCTTGCCATGCTGTCCCCCTCAGTCACCCTCGTCCCCTGCCACAATGCCTTCACAGGGAATTACACCTATTCTCAGGCAACACCTGGCCAAACCTATAATCCACTCTAAACGCTCACCTTCAAAATTACCCACTCCTCCAGCTCTATCATTTTGTTGGCTCTTTTGGTTTGTTTGCACTAAATGAAGAAGTTCTTTACCTTCGAAGACCAGGCATGCCAAAATGGGTAAAATTAACCCAAAGAGCAAGGGAAGGGTTGCTCTTCTCTACCCAGAATTTAAAGACACAGAAAGGCTGGGTCCAAAAACCACGTAAAGCAAAGAAAGGTCTCAGGAGTCCTCATTTATATTTTTAAATCAACGACTGTGCTTGTGGAGTTTTAGAAAAGTATACAGGCTATCCTATATAATAAACCCTAATATGCACACTGACCAGCGGAACGACCGGTTGCTATGACACGCACTGACCACCAGGGGGCAGATGCTCAATTCAGGAGCTGCCCCGTGGTGGTCAGTGTGCACCCACAGGGGGAGCGCTGCTCAGCCAGAAGCTGGCTCATGGCTGGTGAGAGAAGCGGAGATGGCAGGAGCCTTTCCTGCCTCCAAAGCAGCACTAAGGACCCCTTGGGGGTCCCAGACTGAGAGACGGCATAGGCCGGGCTGAGGGACCCACCCCCACCCCAGTGCATCAATGTCGTGCACCGGGCCTCTAGTAGGAATAGAATTTACTGCAGGAATGGATCTATGTTGTAAAATGCTGTGACATTTCTACCCGTGAAACTTCTAAGTCACTAAGAGAGGGCCCGGCCGACTGCCACCTCTAACTCGCCGCCACGGGGCAGGTCTCCGGGGCAGGAGCTGCCAGGAGGGAAGGAAGGGCCGGCTGCCAGGGGACTCAGGGGCTTGCAACGCAGCCAAGCCCTTTTGGATCCAGCGCTTCCACCGGATCCAAAATAAAGACAAGAGTCAAAGGAACCGGGACCTGAGTGAGACTAGCCAGGACCTGAGTGAGGTTAGCCGGAAGCACCACAGGCCAGGGGCATCAGATAACCCTGACCTGAGACCCGAGGGGAAGTCCCTCGCCACCGAGAGATCCGACCTTGGGTGCAGGGCCTGCGCAGTGTACCAGATGCAGCACCACCTCTGGACTGAGCCTGGTCGCAGCTTCCCCGCTCACACTGACACTGCCCCTGCGCCTGCGCCTGCGCCAGACCTTCGTAAATTACCCCATAAATTACAGCCCAGGGACTGCAAACCAACCCCAGATTTCCTAATCCAACCTTCAGGTCAGAAGGTAACTCCTCCGATGTGCATGAAGTTTCTGGTGAAAAATTATGGAGCCTGATTTTGCCTCGATGACATTCCTGATGCTTCTGAATGTCTTCACTCTTTATAAACAACCTTATAAATGAAACTAAGCTCAGACAGCCCCAGGGTAATACTTTCAGTTCCATCACCTTAAAGAAAATCCTATATAATAAAAGGCTAATATGCAAATTGTCCCCTCGGCCGGGAGTTCGACCAGGGGGTGAAGCCAGCCCGCCAACCTCCCTCGGCCCCTCCCCAGCCAGCCCAATCGGCCCTGATTGGGGCGGGCTGGCCAGACCCACCCATGCACAAACTCATGCACCAGGCCTCTAGTTAAAGATAAAAGCCTTAAATTGAATGAAAATGTGTTAAATAGATCATTCATCTATGAAATACAGCCAAATCTTGATTTTTTTCCCCCAAACCAAGGGTGCGGAATGTATTTAAAATAACTTAAACTATCTGTGGAAAAAGTTGGCTCTAGCTAACGAGTGAGATGGAAAACCCATGGGAGCAAGTAGGGAGGTTCCCACGTTAAGTAGAAAGAGAAGACACTGGTACGGTTCATAAACATGAAGAATTGCCACTATGAGTGCCAGAGTGCTTGAGCGTCAACCTACGGACCAGGAAGTCACGGTTCAATTCCAGGTCAGGGCACATGGCCTGGTTTCGGGCTCAATCCCTAGTGTGGGGTGTGCAGGAGGCAGCCGATTGATGGATGATTCTTTCTCACCGTTGATGTTCTCTCTCTCTCTCTCTCCCTCTCCCTTCCTCTCTGAATGAATGTTTTAAAAAACTGCCACTGTGGAAGGCTACATATTAATTTTTCAATAGGAGGCATGGATTTTTAATAATACATTTTAAATTGCTAAATGTGCACTTGGAAGAGACTCAGGAATCTGATCGCATGCGTCTACAGGTGGCCACAGAGTGAGGTCTCTGGTCCCCACACCCACAGGTCAACAGCGGGATCCGCCCTGGAATCCATCTGAACCTGACACGGACGCCCCTCCAGGTGCCCGGGGGGGCCAGAGGACATGCAGACAGGAAGGTCAGTTCCATAACAGAAGTACAGACGACCAAAGTCCATCGCAATATTAGATATTTCACCAAAATGTTTTGCTGGAATGGCTTCCAAGGATAACTAATGACAAAGCCAGTACAAATTCAACATCGAATCTTTAACAGCTGTAACTTTCATGAAAACTAAAAACTGGCTTTGATTGGAAACAGGCCTGGTGTTATGGTGGCATAGAATCACATACATAATCTTATAATACAAACCAGCATTCTCCCTTGTTCTGTACAGATAAGGGCCCTGACACTAGTTCCCTTCTTTGAAGGTATTAATGTCCGCACCAGAAAAAATTCCCTCACCGATGCTCTCTTGGGTCAAGTGTCTACATGATTAAAAGGCATTGATTGAAAACTTCAGGCATCGCTGGGAAAACGCACAGGAGAGATTCAAGAAACAGCCAAATGAGCGAGGATAAAGAGAAGGATTCTTTGAAACTCGCTCACTCATCATTTACATCACCACACCAGCATATCAAGATAGGACACGTTATTCTCAGGAAAGTTCATTCCACATAAAAGTATCCCTTCCAGGGGGAAGAACCTAAACCAAAGTTTCCACTGGAAGTAACAAAAGAATCGGTTCATTGTAAGATTTCTTAAGAGCAAAAGAGGAAGTAAGAATGGAGCACTGTCTGAATTTCATAGTTACCAACCCATCTTAATCCCCCCACTTTCTCTTGGAAAGGACTGGGAAACCTTACTCAATTTTGATAAGTTAATCTGATAAAAAAGAACTCTCGGTGAGAAAGGGCATTGTTTGAGTAGTGAAAACCCTTGTTTAAAAAAATGACCTGGACTCTGACAAGCCATTAGAAGGATAAGGTCTGTAAAATTAGTTCTGGGTGGAGCTGCCAGGCAGCGATGTTTTATTCACAAAGGACTGGATGTTTTATTCGCAAAAGACTGCGCAACATGGTCCATGTTTAAAGACTGCTCGATAAATCACACCACTTTCTTTCCTACATTTTTGATTAATGATAAGGAGACAACGAAAGCCAATATTAGGTCATCCAGTTCTGAAACAGACCCAAGCGAAATTCAATTCAGAACTCGTTCCGCGAGTTCATTGCTTAAGCGGCTTTTCTGTTTCATGTTTTGCATGAAAAGAAAAAAAAAATCAGTGCCTACGACGAACCATTCCTTTTAGTAAAACTGGGCTGAGCAACTGGGGAAAGCCGCGCGAGTTGCTCAGCGGAGAAAGCCGCCGCCCATCCACGGCATTAAAATGCAGGAAACCAGGCGGAAAAAAACGAAGGAAGCCAGAAAAAAGAAAAAAAATGCGTTCCCCTCACATGACCGCGCCGGGCTGTTCCTGCTCTGGTTCTAATTTTAGCGGCTCTTCGGATTTGGGGGAGGCCCCTTCTCCACGTTCACTCGCGACGAGGCAGAGCGCAAAGCCCGGCCACGTCACCCGGGCCGCGCCCGCGGGGCCGGGCAGGTCCGGGACACGCGGGAGGGGGCCCCGAGGGACCGGCGGGGGCACCGGGGACCCGCACATTCCCCGGGGCAGAGCCTCTTTGCTCCGAAACTCTCCCGGCTCAGACACGTTCTAGAGCCGCCCGGGCGCCGCTGACCGGGGCGCTGACCGGGGCGCACGGCCTTACCTGCGCCATGGCGACTGCTCAGGTCCGGAGAAGAGACCGAGGGGCGTGGGCCTGCAAGACAGGGGCCAGCGCTGGTTCCCGGAGGCAGACCCGCCCTCCCAAAGCCCGGGATCGCCCTCCCCGCGCCCGGATCGCCCTCCTCCCCGGTCTGTGCCCCCCTCGCCCCCTCGGAGGGCCCCTCCCGGGCCAGGCGCGCACTCACCAAGGAGAGGGACGAGGAGCCGGAGCCTCCGGGAGAGCGGCGAGTGCGGGCGCGCAGCGAGGCGTCAGGGATGCCAGCAGGGCGCTCGGACCGCTGCTCCAGCTCCAGGCAACGGAAACGCCCGCCCGCCCGGCCCCCGGCCCCGCCCCGGCCCGCCCCGCCCCCGGCCTCCGTGCGCCTGCGTGGGGCGCGGCCAGGCAGCGGGTGGGGCCGGGGCTGCGGCGGCGGCTGCGGTGGCACCCAGGTGGGGCGCCGCTCCCCGAGGCGGGACGGGCGTGGGGAGCCGACCGGGACTCCCTGGCCTCCGCGGCCGCGGAACCGGGGGCCCCAGCCCGCTGCTCGGGCGCCGCGGCGCGTGGGTGTCTCTGCAGGGACAGCCGGTCACTGCGCCAGGGACACTTTGACCTTGGAATAGACCAAGCGTGAAGCTTGGAGGGCCGCTTCCCAACTTGCTTTTAAGTTATGAGTCTTTTCTTTTTCTCTTTCTAAGTGCCAGTAGCCCGCTCTTAAATGTAGCGCCTTCGGTGGCTTAGGAGGGAAATTTCAAAACCTCTGCGCGGTCCGTTTCCTTTCCAGAACCAGCCGACGACTGTGATATCATTTAAACTTGATGGTCGTCCCCCATGAAGTCAACATGCTATGTGAGCACAGATGAGACAGACGAGGGGTGCCGTGGGAGGCAGAGCTGGGGAGGCAGCGCCAACTCAGACTCCGGTGCGGGGGAGGCACAGGGTGTGGCCGCGCCCCGGGACCGAAGCCTGGAAGGCCGCTAGGGGAGACCAGACGGATGCCCTGTGATCAGGGAACGCTGCGCGTCAGAGACAGACTCTGCCTGGGGGGTACGGAGGGGTTTGTCATCTTGAATGGAGAACTGGTGTGGCCCTTCGCCTGCGAGTTCTCCTTGGCTTGCGCGTGTGAGCACAGGCTCCAGGAGGCCCTGACCGAGGAGCAGCGGGGAGGGAGGCGAAGCCGAGCAGCGCGTGGGCCTGCGGCTCGCACCCCGCCCAGGTCCCCTCTCCAGTTCCCGGCCTCTGCCCCCTGCTGCGTGTCCTTTAAGCCCCGGGAGGTAGCGGCGTCCTACCTGCTCTTTAGATTTAAGTGGCTATAGAGCCCTTAGGGGAAATGGGTCCAGATTTAGTTCAGAACCTCCTCCTGCGCCAACAGTGCTAACTACAGGGAGGCAACTTAACCTCCCCTTCCCGGACCCCCGGTGCTCACCAGAAATTACCTAAAAGCAGGCTCCTGGGGTTTTAGCTTTAGATGTCCTTCCCTTGTTTCTATTCAAAACAATATTTGCATTTATCCAGCGAAACATGAGTCATCCTCCCTAGCAGCGGCGGACTGTGGGTCTCGGGTAAATAATCAGGAAGAAAGATTCTCCCAGGGCTCCTCAGGGCGGAGTGTTCTGAGCCTGATGAAGATTCTGGGGCTGTGAGTGGAAGGAGCCACGGAAGTCCTCAGCCCTCGCACAGGACGGCTGGGTCTGGCCTGTTGCTGCCTCCCCTGCCCGCCTGGCACTGAGGCCATGTCCCTGCCCCCTGAGTGTTTTAAGTGGAAAAGCCATGGGTGAACGCATCCTCTAGGGTTGGTGTGCGGTTCTTATTTTGAACGGTGGCTGCTGTTAACTGCAAACCACTGATCCGCGGAATGATGAGGAAGATACGCGAGCGGGTCCAAAGGAAGCCTTTTGGGAAGCAGGGGTTCATGTGCGCAGACAGGGCCCCGTGCTGGAGAGGACTCGTTCTGGGGGAATACAGTTTGCTTTATGGTCTGGCCAGCCTGCGGCCTGGACAGTGATCTGCTTTTTCCTGCTCCGGGTGGTGGTGGGGACAGCATGAGCTCACTGTTTAAGGCCGAGAAATAACAGGGAGGCTGGCCTCAATTCTCATCCCAATAATTTCTGTCCAAACACTCTCTCCACCAACCCCGCCCTCGTTTCCATGCTGAGGATTCAGCCCCACCCACCCGCTCAAACACCAGAAAGCAGGCTCTGTGACCCCAGGGGCCATGCCGCAGGCCAGCTGCCCAGCCCTGCCTCCCAGCCCACTCCCTCCGGGGCCAGGCATGGTCCTCTGAGCACTGCTTCTTGACCTGGCACTTCTGCAGTCACTCAACAGCTTTATTGTGTCAGACCTGTGACAGGCACTGAGGACACAAAATAAAAAAGGTGCAAGACTCTGTCCAGGAGGGCACCCAGCCTGCAGACTCAGTGGGTGACAGTGGAGTCCTGGGAATTTATGTGAGGACTAGAGGCCTGGTGCACAAAATTCGTGCACTGATGGTGGGGGGGTGGGGTTCCTCAGCCCGGCCTGCACCCTCTCGCAGTCCAGGAGCCAGCAGTCAGACATCCTTAGCGCTGCCACAGAGGTGGGAGAGACTTCCGCCACCACCACTGCGCTCACCAGACGTCAGCCTGGCTTCTGGCTGAGCAGCACTCCCCCTGTGGGAGCGCACTGACCACCAGGGGGCAGCTCCTGCATTGAGCATCTGCCCCCTGGTGGTCAGTGCACCTCATAGCGAGTGGTTGAGTGGCCTTAGCATATCACTCGCATATTACGCTTTGATTGGTTGAATGGACGACCAGATGACCAGACACTTAGCATATTAGGCTTTTATTATATAGGATTCCTCGTGGAGCCACGGCTCCAGCTCCAGTGTCACAGGGTCACCCAGCCTGCAGCGGGCCTGGCCATCGCAAAGGACAGCCCACTTCCCCTCCACTCAGACGCAGGCTCACTGCTCCCGCCCCGAGGCTCAGGTCTCAGCCAGGACACCCACAGCCAGCTGCACCCAGGACACCCACAGCCAGCTGCACCCGGCGTGCTGAGCCTGCCCATCGTTTGGGCGCCAAGACCGGCTGCAACCATTGGACGTCCATATGCAAAGGATGAGTGACAACAGTTGGACACAGACTCACACATTTCACAAAGTTAACTCACACTGGGGCACAGGAGGTGGAGCGCAACCCCTTACCCCTTGAGTGTGGGCTACAGAGTGATTGTCTCCCACATCCACGTCCTGGGTAAGCATCACGGTTAATGCGCGGCTCCTGCAGGCCCAGCAGGCCCTGGTTCCCTCGGTTTCCCTCGAGCCCCGCCCACCACGCGGAAGGGGAAGGTGGCGGATTCTAACAACGGGCTCCTGCCCACCTGCCAGGCACAGTCTGCCACCAGCCTCTTCGTTTCCCCTCCCTCTAACTTATCTTCACACGCGATTGTGTTACTCTGTGCTTATCATCAATGGATTTGTATGTTCCGCTCAATCTAAAAAAGACGCTTAAAAAAATAGTGCATGCTGCCCAAACCAAGTTAGGTTTCCCGCTTGGGAGGATGGATAACTCCCTTTTAGAAGATGAAACCGGGGATTCACGACACCAAACCGGAAGAGCTTTCACATCACACCAGCGAAACCATTTCCCAGTATTTTCCAAGAACGACTGGAGAAAGTGCCGCTCGCCCCTGAGCCCGATCACTGCCCTCTGATTCTTAGCACAAGCAGCGCCTTTCTCCGTCTGGATTTGTGGGGGGGGGAACCACATTCGACTGCCCCCCCCCGACACCCCCACATGCACACCCACACACACACACACACACACACACACACACAGGGAGAGGCCGGGCAGCAGGCAGGAGTCCAGGGCAGTGGGCAGAGGGCTCCGTGACTCAGGGTCCGGGAATCCCATGGGGTGGAGGACGAGGGGTTGAGCATAGAAAGAAGAGGAAAGGGGAAAACTTGACAAGGCCTCACAGCTGTGAGCCGGGCCGCACGGGGCCAAGGACCAAGGGGGCAGGGGTTGGGCCCTACAGCGGGTAACCCCAGGCGCCCCCGCTGCGCGGGGAAGGCAGAACAGGGAAAGCTGTGGCCCGAGGCCAAGGCATCCCGCGGGGAGAAACCTGTACGTACAGAATTCAAGCTGCCACCAGTTAAATACCGACACGGAGGCCCAGACGGAGGGACATGGTGTGTAGGGGTCACTGTCTCCCCAGCTCACGTCAGCAGTCCTTCCTCAGGGAAATGCAGCTCCCCAGCCTGGCCACCCGCAGCCGCCCCCGCCAAGGGTCCCTCGGGGTGTCGCCGGGATGCCATTGCCTTTCCGGGCGCACCGCCCTCTGTCAGGGGCTTTCCGTGGCCCCCAGGACCACGCGCCTTCCTCTGGGCAAGCCTTCCCTTCGTGTATGCAGCTGCCTGTCGATTTTTTTTTTTTTTTGACTATGGAACATCTTAAACTAGAGAAAAGTGGAAAAGAAATTTTGTTACTAATTAAGTCTTCTTAGAATTAATACCTCATTAAACAGATTTTAAAATAAATAGATAAAATGTTTCAGACACAGAATAGTATTATCATTATTCCTCCTTAATAAGTTATTTATGTATCTAATAAAAAGCAATAGATACAGCATTGCTTGGCATGTTTCAAATTTCATATAATTAGTGAGGTACTATTCAGACTCTTTAGCAATTCTTTCACTCTACATTGTGTTTTGGTGCTATATTAATGAGGATATTAAGATCACTAACACATTTGACTACATTAAAATTAAAAAGTTATGATGATAAAATATTATATAAATGAAGCTGAAATACAAGCTGCTGACTGTAGTTCATCTTTTTTTTTCATTGATTTTAGAGAGAGAGTAAGGGGGAGAGAGAAACATTGATGTGAGGGAAACATCGATCAGCTGCCTCCTGTACAACCCCCAATCGAGATTGAACCCACAACCAAGGTATGTGTCCTGATGGGGAACTGAACCTGTGACCCTTTGGTAACAGGTGACACCCCAACCAACGGAGCCACACTGGCCAGGACTGTAATTAAAAATATACTAGAGGCCCAGTGCACGACATTTGTGCACTGGGGGAGGGTCCCTCAGCCTGGCCTGAGCTCTCTCACAGTCCGGGACCCCTCGAATGATGTCCGCCTGCCAGCTTAGGTCCGCCATTCGGTTGATTTGCATACTAAGGTTTTATTATACAGGACTAGAGGCCCAATGCACGAAATTTGTGCATGGGGGGGGGGGGGGGGTTGTCCCTCAGCCCAGCCTGTACCATCTTGTAATCTGAAACCCCTTGGGGGATGTCCAACTGCTAGTTTAGCCTAAACCAGCAGTCGGACATCCCTGTCACAATTTGGGACCCCTAGCTGCTTACCACCCACCTGCTCACTCCTTACTGCTTGGCTTACTACTCCTTAGTGCTGCCGGAGGCAAGAGAGGCTCCCACCACCGCCAATGCGCTAGCAAGCTGTGAGCCCAGCTTCTGGCTGAGAGGCACTCCCACTGTGGGAGCTCACTAACCACCAGGGGGCAGCTCCTGGTTTGAGCATCTGCCCCCTGGTGGTCAGTGTGCATCATAGCAACCGGTCATTCTGAGGTAATGGCCACTGGGCTTTCATATATATAGACAGATTATTCTTTCAAAGATGTTCTTGTTCACAATTTTAAAAGTCAAGTTTTTCTAATATGTTTTCAATTTTAAAAGTCTCTTGTTGCCCTGGCTGGTTTGGCTCAGTGGATAGTGTCTGCCTGTGGACTGAAGGGTCCTGGGTTCAATTCCCGTCAAGGGCACATGCCTGGGTTGCGGGCTCAATCCCCAGTAGGGGGTGTTCAGGAGGCAGCTGATCAATGATTCTCTCTCGTCATTGATGTTTCTGTCTCTCTTTCCCTCTCCCTTCCTCTCTAAAATCAATAAAAATATATTTAAAATAAAAAAAATAAATTATAAAAAATAAATAAATAAAGTCTCTTGTCTTACTTGGTTCCAGTATTAATTTCCATTCTCCAGGTAGATTTTCTCAACTTTTTAAAAAATATTTTTTATTGATTTCAGACGAAGGGAGAGAGAGAAAAAAAAAATCATCAATGATGAGAGAGAATCATTGTTCGGCCACCTCTTGCATGCCCCACACTGGAGATCGAGCCCGAAATCCAGACATGTGTCCTGACCAAGAATTGAACTGTGACCTCCTGGTTCACAGGTCAACACTCAACTACTAAACCCCACTGGCTGGGTGACTTTCTCAACGTTTTAAACTTTTTTTTTCTGGAATTGGCGTCCATGTTTTTAAATACCATCCTCTTTTTTTTCTCGTTAGGATAGCACCTTTTGCCTCCATCCTGTGGGAGGAATGACTCATGATAATGGCCTGTGAGCTTTCTTCACAGGCTCCCTCTCCCCATGTCAGCTGCTCTCATTTCTGTGTGGAGCAATGCTCAGTGCTCACATGATGAGCACGTGGACAGTCACTCACGAAGGGCCATGCAGGGTCCCTGTGCTCTGACCTCACTCTCCTCTATGGCTTGGTTACCCCTGTCGTCCCACTACCCTCCCTGGTTTCATCAACTGTGTGCCTACAACTCTTTGTCTTGAAACTCTCCCCAAAAACTCACCAGGAAACACACACACATAAACACACATGCACAGACGTGTGTGTGTGTGTGTGTGTGTGTGTGTGTGTTCCCCTGGGTGGATTTCCCAGGCCTCCCTCTGGCGCACTCTCTCCCTGTCTGGTCCAGTTGTTCTATGTCTACGGCCAGCTCTCCACGTGGGAGTCCCCTCGCTGCCATCCTGGTCACAGGGCGACCGATTCATCCCACTTGCCAGGGGTGGGCCCAGCTGCAACGCTGACAGCCCCACCTCTGGCCCTGAGGGCCCAGGCGGACTGGAACAACTGGTCCGCCCACCGGGACGCCCTTCACCTCATTCCTGTTTTAGGTCCCATATCCTGGGTCCTCTTTTTTCTGGGTTCATCTCCGTATTTTGTGGCTCCCATTCTCCAGTGTTTTCCTGAAAAGGGGGTAAGGGCATTTTTAATTGTGTGTCGGGCGTGTCTTTGATTGGCTTTCACACTTGTCAGAAAATGTGACAGAGAACCGAGACCAAGGACTGAAATCATTCTCCATCTGAATGTCCACAGGACTGCGGCCTCGAGCTCCCGTGGGGCTGCAGGGCGAGAAACCTGGTGCCTCTGGCCTGGAGCTCAGGCCCTGACCTCTGGGAGTGCGGGACCTTCATCCCCGAGGCTCTGACATGCCACACGCATGCCCTGGGGCGCTGTCTCTCTCTGCAGGCACGTGCAGGGCGCTGAGCAAGCTCTCCATGATAGAGGCGCTCCTGCCGCTCAGGGACACCATTCTCAGAAATTCGGTGCCTCTCTGCCTGCCTTCCCTGGTTCTGGAGCTCCGCTTATGAGGGTGTTGGGCCTCCTGCACGCTAACAGGGTCCTTTATTTGTGATTGGCTTTCTGGGAGAATTCCTCCAATATCTCCCCACTGGCTTGGGGATCTCTCTGTTGCATGAAACCTGGCTCTCTGAACGTTCCACTCTGTAGCCTTCGCCGTCCTTTCCCAGGTGGGTCTCTTCTTAGGCGTGAGGACACTGACCCCAGGGTGGGTTTGTCTGCAAGTTTCCTTCTGCTCCCTCCGTAGGTCCCTCTAGCCTCCAACTGTCGGCTAGATTTGCTTCTGCCTGTCCTGGCACAGACTCTCTCATTAAGGGCTGGCAACCCTTGGCTCGTATTTTAAAACAAAGCAATTTAAAAAGTGACTGAGACAGATGGGTACACGTGCCTGTAGGGCAGCGATTTCCAACTCATGTCTCACATAGACTAATTACTAAGATCCTGCTGCCCTCGGGCCATCTGGCTGGGTTTTCCGCTGTTTCTTGTGTCTTTGCTTCTGCTTTTCGCCAGCTCCCCACAGAGCAGGCCTCCGCCACACTCGCCTGGAAGCGAACTTTGGCCGCCTCGCCTCTCCTTACAGGCCTGCAGCTACTGCACCACCCGTCCCTGATGTTTCTAAATATCTCCCAGACCGTGGCTTGGCCGGGCCCTGCCGCAGCCCCCGATGCCCGTGCTGGTTCTGCTGTGAAGTCGGTGTGGCCGCCAGTCATCCGCCTCCCAGCTCCCAACATTCCGAGGCTGCCACAGCCTCTACTCATGAGTATCCCATTGTTTCCCCTGAAAAAACCCTTTGCTGCCACTTGAATGTAGTTTGGGCGGGAGGCTGACCAGGGTGTTCGCTCTGCCCTATTTGACAGGAGCCTGGCCTCGCCTCCCTGTGTGCTCCCTGTCGCTCAGGAGGCGGCGAGGGGAGGACGGCCTCTGGGGTGACTGTGGAGGGGGGGGGCCTCACGCGCTGCCTGGCACACACGCGGGGCTAATACGTCAGCGAGGGGTTTCGAACGGATGCTCACACGTAGACGGTCATTTTGTGAAATACTGTCAGTGTTTTGCTTCGTGTTTCCCTCCAGTGTCTCACTCTCCCCTTTTTGGAGAGGATCATCGACGACCACTGCTTCAGGGGACGCCTGGGACAACAGGAAGCAAACGACGCCAGGATTTCGTTTCAGAATCTTACTTCTTTAGTAACATTGACAGGGCTTATGGCGTAAGCAGAATATCGGGGCAGAAGCACTGACGCCCACATCTGCTCCCCGACCACCCCCCCCCCCCGCACCCGGACGGCTGACCCTAAAGAGTTAGAGCTCAGCTCAGGGAAGCAGCAACGTCTCAGAGAAGACCTAGTGGCCCAGTGCATGAAATTTGTGCACATTAAAAGGGGATTAATTAGAGGAAATTTTTTAATATTGCTATTTTCCCTTTCTCTATAATAGAAGTGTCAGAGATGAAAGAAAATTAGTAAAATGTATATGAAAATCTTCCTCCTGTCAGAGTCTGGGGCACACCATGGGACCCAGAGTCAAGACCCACCCACCCATGTGCGCCTCGAAATGGCATGAGACCCAGACCCAGACAGCCCCACCCCCATTGGGCTAGATCAGTGATGGCGAACCTATGACACATGTGTCAGAGGTGACATGTGAACTCATCTTTTTGGTTGATTTTTCTTTGTTAAATGGCATTTAAATATATAAAATAAATATCAAAAATATACATCTTTGTTTTACTATGGTTGCACATATCAAAACATGTCTATATGTGACACGGCACCAGAGTTAAGTTAGGGTTTTTCAAAATACTGACACGCCGAGCTCAAAAGGTTCGCCATCACTGGGCTAGATCCAGACCCAGCCAGTCCCAACCTTGTCAAGTCCCACTGGGCGGGGTTGCAAGCCTCAGGTCCCCTGGCCTGGCACCAGATGGGGGGCATGGCCTGAGGCCCCCCATCGAGCCCTGCCCGGTGGGGGGCAGGCGGAGGTCCACTGTCAAACCCCACGGAGGAGGAGGGGTTGGGAGGGGCGCAGCCTCAGGTCCCTGCTGATGGCAGTTCAGGCTTTGTTACGGGAACTTGGCCTCTGCTGTGGGTGCCGCCATCTTTGTGGTGAAGTGACAGTCAATTTGCATATTCCCTCTTTATTATACAGGATAGAGCATGTGTCCCGGCACCTGGGACCATTTCAACCGCAGGGATGGCTGGGAAGCACCTGAAAGCCTCCTTTGCATTCAAGAATGGGGACGTGGTAGACAGATAGAACGGTGGGTCTAACGCGGCCTTGAGGGTAAGAATGAAGGTCAGGAGATGCCAGGCTGGGCCCCGGGTGGGAGACAGCATGAAGCCCTGTCGGCGGGGCATTACAGACAGGGGACATTGAGCGTTTGACCCCTCCCAACCCTGACACTTTGCACCATGTAAGCCCCTCGTTACTTACACACAACTCTCAGGAGACCCCCAAACGGGCTGAGCTTAAGTTTCTGCCACTTAAGTAAAGGGGAGCTGAAGATTGAAGTTAAGGTGAGTTATAAAAAAATAAAATTAGCCGGGCTGGTGTGGCTCAGTGGTTGAGCATCAACCTATGAACCAGGAGGTCACGGTTCCATTCCCGGTCAGGGCACATGCCCAGGTTGCGGACTCCGTCCCCAGTGTGGGGCCTGCAGGAGGCAGCCAATCAGTGATTCTCTCTCATCATTGATGTTTCTATCTCCCTCTCCCTCTCCTTGCCCCTCTCCTTCCTCTCTGAACTCAATAAAATATATTGTAAAAAACAAATAACATTACTTTTCCCCAATGCCTCAGTTGGCTGGTTGAAAATCATATAAAGCAGATTGTATGAGCAGATAGTGATGTTAAATCTTATAAGGGCTTCCTAAGCTTTACCACAGATGACCGTGTGCTCACGGTGCTGATGCATGGAAACAGCCCGGCCCGTGGAGAGGCAGCAGGTGGGCACTTGGCTGACGGCTGACGGCACCATTTCCTCATCTCAGCAGAACAAACAAGAAAACAAGAAACACCTGTCAGGAGCGCGTGGCAGGACCTGTCTCCTTGGAGGTGAAGGCCAGGCCCTCACAGACGCTGGAGAAGCCGGATGAAGTGCACAAAACAGCATGGGGCTGCTGGGAGGGGATTGAGCAACAGGCCTGGGGGGAGCGCTGGGGGGTGGGCGCTCTGCAGGGACTTCTCCCTGGGGCTCTGGCCATCCACTCCTGGGCCGGAGCCCAGAATCCAGGCTGCAGATCTGGGCAGGAGGTCACTGAGGCAGAGGCAGCAGAAGTCGGGGCAGTTTGGGGAGCTGGAGAGGAAAAGTGGAATCTGTGAGGCTGGGACGCCAGGGAGGGGGGTGCAAACCCGCGTCTGGCCCCTCCCCCCCCCAAGTTCTCCCCAGTCCCAGGGCTAAGGAGCAGGGTGTTAGAGGCTGAGGAGGGAGGGGGTCTGCATGGGGAGCTGGGAGTTTGGGGCTCAGACTCCCCTGGAGGGAGGGGCGCAGGCGGACCTGGGAAGCTGCTCTGACAAACACCCGCAGTCTGAAGGCTGGGAGTCCAAGGTCAGCGTGAGGCCCGGGCCTGGGAGGGCTCTCCCTGGTCGTAGGTGGCCATGTCCCTGCTGTGTCCCCACCTGATGGGAGGGGAAGGGAGCTCGGGGCCTCTGTTAACCGGGCGCTGATCCACCCACGAGGACTCCTCCTGCTGACCCCACGCCTCCTAGGGCTGACCCACCTCTGCATACCTCACGGCAGGGGGCAGGGTTTCAAAGGGTGAATTTGGGGGGAACATAAGCATCTAGTCGAATGGAAGGCTACCCCCTCAGAACGGGGGGGGGGTCCCACAGAAACGGCCTCACCAAGACTGCGTGCACCGCGGACCTGCACCTGCAGACAGGCAGGGCCCTGGGACAGTGAGGTCAGTGTGGCTGGGACTGGGGGTGTAGGGGGGAGCACGGGGTGTGGCGTGTCTGCCAGATGCTCCCACTGGGGGTCATGACATCACAGCTGAGTGTGCAGCTCAGAGGGAGCTCTGCTGTGCACATGGACTGGGGCGATGAGGTGCCAACGTGCCGTTGCTCTTGGTTAAAAGAAAAAGTCCCCTGGGCGGGGGTGGGGGTGGGGGGTGGGGAGGGTGGGAGGGTGTTGAAGAGGAGGGAGAATGTGGTGGGCGGGGCAGGGGGCACACGGGACTCTGTACTTCCTGCTCACTGTTTCTGTGAGCTTCAAGCTGCTCTAAAAAATAAAGGAAAAACAAAAGCCCTGCAATCAGCCTGGCCAGTGTGGCTCAGTGGTTGAGCGTCGACCTATGAACCAGGAGGTCACAGTCCGATTCCTGGTCAGAGCACATGCCCGGGTTGTGGGTTTCATTCCCAGTAGGGGGCGCGCAGGAGGCAGCCCATCAATGATCCTCTCTCATCATTGATGTTTCTATTTCTCTCTCTCCCTTATTCTCTGAGATCAATTTTAAAAATAAATAAATAAATAAACAATAAAAACCTTGCAATCCGCCTACAGTGCTCCATCTCCAACAGGATTGGGGTGACCGGCCCCCTGGCAGAGGAGGGGGTGACCGGCCCCCTGGCAGAGGAGGGGGTGACTGGCCCCCTGGCAGAGGAGGGGGTGACTGGCCCCCTGGCAGAGGAGGGGGTGACTGGCCCCCTGGCAGAGGAGGGGGTGACCGGCCCCCTGGCAGAGGAGGGGGTGACCGGCCCCCTGGCAGAGGAGGGGGTGACCGGCCCCCTGGCAGAGGAGGGGGTGACTGGCCCCCTGGCAGAGGAGGGGGTGACTGGCCCCCTGGCAGAGGAGGGGGTACAGCCCCTGGAGGAAGATTTCACCCCAAAGCCTCTATACATTTTGAGCCACAATGTCTGGCATTGGTTCAACATCTCCTGGCACTCCAGGAGACAGAAGCAATTACTAAGAACCATAAAGAAAACATATAAGCGGATACATTGATCCAGATGGCTAAGTTATTAGAAAACATTCGCCCGTGGTTAAGATGCTCAGGAAAATAGATGGAAAGAACGGATCAGCTAAAACTAAATGCAGGCATGAGCCTTGAAGTGCAGCGTATATCAAAAAGGCCCTACTAATCGCATTCCACGCTTACTGAACGCTGATTTGGGGCCAGGCAGGCATTGTTCCAGGTGATCATTCGGTTTCTCACAACAGTTCTGTGAAGGAAGTAGGATTATTGCCCTCCTCCCGCTTCACAAATGAGGAAAAACTTGTGCAAGGGGGTTACGGACTCAAGTACCTACTAAAGGGCAGAGCGAGAATCTGAGCTCAGGTCCGCAACGCAGAGCCCTCACGTCTAACGCTCTGCTTCTCGCCGACTGCCACAGCCTGAGGCTCCTATCCCGTCAACGGGACACGGCCCCCAGGCTGTTCAAATTAGTTAGGTCACCACAATGTTTGCTGTTTTCTCACAAGAGAGAAAGAGTTCCTTTCAGCCTAAGGTGTGTTCTTGACCCCACGCTGCCCAGTGTTTGCGGAAGGGGCGGAAGACGGGGTGAGTGTGTGATTTTCAGAAGGCTGAAATAGAAATAGAAACAAGCATGTGACATTTGACCAGAACCATGCTCAGTACTGGCCGCGTCTAAGCTCTGCCCTGTACACTTCGGCCTGAACACTGCGAGTATTAAAGCCGCCGCCTCACCTCTGAACTGCTGGCTGCAGAACCACAGCTCATTTATTCACTATCCCGCCCTGGGGGGGGGGGGGGGGGCGGGGGGCGCTGGCAGAAAGTTCCACCAGCGCTCCCAGCATAGCCCTCTCCACCCCGAACACCCACTGTTCTGCGACGGCCACGCACGCCTGCTCAGCCATCTGGCCAGACGCCGCCTGAGGGGGTACTGAAAGGACAGGGGAGCCCGGCCGCCGTGGCTCAGGGGTTGAGTGTGGACCTATGAGCCAGGAGGTCCTGGCTCGATTCCCGGTCAGGGCACATGCCCTGTTGCAAACTGGATCCCCAGTGTGGGGTGTGCAGGAGGCAGCCAATCCATGAGTTCTCTCATCACTGATGTTTCTCTCTCTTTCACTCTCCCTCCATCTCTGAAATCAATAAAAATATTTTTTTAAAAAAAAGAAAGGACAGTGGTGTCCGCAGCAGGAAGCCCCCGTGTCTCCCACACCCCCTTTCCCAGTGATGCCTGCTCACCGTCAGAAAAACCTACCCTCGGTTTCCCTTCTCCAAGCCCCTCTATAGCAGCGGTTCTCAACCTGTGGGTCGCAACCCCTTTGGCGGTCGAACGACCCTTTCACAGGGGTCGCATAAGACCATCCTGCAGATCAGATATTTACATGACGATTCATAACAGTAGCAACATGACAGTTATGAAGCAGCAACGAAAATAATTTGATGGTTGGGTCACAACATGAGGAACTGTATTAAAAGGGCCAGAAGGTTGAGAACCGCTGCTCTATAGGGAGAAAGCAAACACGGGCCATCATCCTTACCTCAGTGTGAGCTGATGCAAGACCACTTCTCTCGGGCAGCTCCCTGTGATCAGGGACATTGGTGGGGACGGAAAAAAAAAAAAAAGACCACATGCTAATCCGACAAGCTCAGGGAAGGCCTGCATGGCAGTCTTGCACACTAAAGACCTAAGGTAACCACCAAGGATGGTCTGAAATTAAACTTTCACTAAAAGCAACTATGGTGGGTAGTCAGTCCTAGGCCCGTAGTTTCCTTGAGGGCAATTGTTTGCCTTAACTGAGCCTATTATCTGTCTACATCTAAGACAGTGGTTCTCAACCTTCCTAATGCCGCGACCCTTTAATACAGTTCCTCATGTTGTGGGGACCCCAACCATAAAATTATTTTCGTTGCTACTTCATAACTGTAATGTTGCTACTGTTATGAATCATCATGTAAATATCTGATATGCTATATGTGTTTTCTGATGGTCTCGACCCACAGGTTGAGAACCACTGATCTAAGATAACATACCTATGAAATGTAACGTCTCTTTTCCCCCCACCCCTGGGACACAGCCACATGCCCTGGGCGCCAGGACAGAGACCATAAATTCCTTCATTGTTATTATTACCATGTGAATTGTTGAATGTTGACTATCCTGCACCCGCTTAAGTATGTGCCCATCATTTTACTTTTTATCCAATCCCAGGGGTCCCCCGCTTTGCTTTCTCCCACCTCCCTAATCTATCACCAGTGGATTTCCTGTGGCCTGCCTCCATCCCCGCCTTCGACTGCAATGTATAAAAATAGATGAGAAACGCCACCCTCTGGAGCTTTATCCCAATCCATTGAGATTCTGCTCCCTGGCAATTGTCGGCAGTTTGGCTCAAATAAACTCAAACATTCGTTACGGGCTTGGACGTTTTTCCGTTAGCGTTGGGAGCTTGGCGTTTTGACTGAGGTGCGGTAAGCACAAGTCATGACAATTTTTGAACGTAAACCATGGGGTTGTTGCTTTCTTAATCGCTACAAAGTGAAAACGATTATGTAGCCCAGCTCGGAGGATTGCTGTGGAGATTGCACGAGGATTATGAGCATAAATATGCGAAGGATAATCTCAGGCACACCGCAGGTGCTAATAAATGAGCGGACTTCATAATGCACTGCAGTGGCTTTGGCAGTCATGGCGAAATTAAAGGGAATCAAACGTATTTGAAAAGAACCGGCAGGATGGTGATGGCGGTAGGTCCGAATAAAGTTGGTAAAAGAATAAAATTAGCCCCTCAGCTCACAGAGCTAGATTTCATCAGCATCATCCTGTGAGCTAACTGTCTTGCCCACAGGCCTAAATATTCACAATCTTACAAATCTACTTAGTGCATTAAGAAATCTGGTGGAATCGGAATGTCGAGTCTGTGGTTAAAATCTCTCTCCATTTCCTGAGTGATCCACAATCTCTGTCTATTTACTTGAGAACAAAGCCACCACCTGGCACCATGCCCAGCACAGGGTTGGTCTTTCTCAGATGAAACCCATCCTCCTGGCTCAGTATCAGTAGGATGTGCCCACTGAGCAACTTTTCACAATAACCGCAGTGGGTTGTACATATAATCCAGCACTTTCTCACCGAGCTTCTTTGGTGACCAGAGTAAACCTTTCCAAGCTGGTGAAGAGGTTTTACAGGAACAGTCTGGCTATCGTTCAAAACTAAGGGCATTGGCTCCTGGGACGTGAGAACTCTACAGTTGGCCTAATGAGTGCCCTGCTCTCGGCAAGGCAACCGGCTTCTCTGATCTCCCCTGGGGCTGGTTTTCTGCTCAGCCCTGTGGATGACACCACACTGAGTCACCCCAGAAGGCTGGCAGCTCCAAGCTAGTGTGGCTGAGAGATCTAAAAAGGCAGGAGCTCTGTTTAAACTAGAGGCCACGTGGAGTGACACACCTGGCTGGATTCCTCGGTGAGCACTGGGCACTGAGCAGTGTGCCTGCCACTTACCGGGTGTGTGGCCTTGAGCAAATCCTTCGCGTGCCCTGCCTTGTCTCTCAGGATGAGCAGTATGGACAGAGGAGAGCTTCGAACGCCCAACCTCACCCTGGTGTCTATTTCTCTTGCCTTTGGGAGGAGAAAGTGAAGACTTTGTTTCTTATGTAGAAGTGCCACTTCTAACGGCTGAGATGACAGCTACGTATGGAGATAGAAAACATCAATGAAATTAACTACACAAAATAGTGCAAGCAAAATCAAAGTCAACTAATTCTCTCAGGAATCACTCTCAGATGTACCCTCAATGAACTGCCCACACAGACATACATAGTGGACTGATTTTACAAAGGTACAAAGGCAAGTCGATGGGGAAAGGGCAGTCTTTAAACGGAGATGCAGCAATTGCACATCCGAATGCAAAAATAAATAAAATCAGACACAGACTTCACACATTTCACAAAAGGAACTCAAAGTGGACCATGGGATCACCATAGGATCACCTGACGTGTGGGCTACAGGTAGCGGCTTTCTCCTAAAGAATGCAGTATGGAAAGGGGGAAAGAGTAGCTTGATGGAGCCAACTTGACAAACACAACCTCAGCTAGGTGCTCAAGGTCAACGTCAACAGTTGTAGTGAAGCATAGTAACCTCCATCTTGTATAAAAACTGCTGTTTGAAATTCTCTGCTATTGTTAGATTGTCCCTTGTTCTGTAAACTCTGTCATTTTTAAACAGTCTCTTATTCTATAAAATAACTGTTTTCGTTTGAATAATAGAAAAAGATAAAAACTTAACTGTCTGACCTTGCAAGCTAGCCATCTAACGTAATGGACTAATACTGATAATAATTCCCATATTCTTATGCCAAATGTTTGTTCTTTATGTATCCAAGATTACAAACTGTCTGTAACAATAACTCACACAGAGCTCTTTGTAAAACCTGCAGACAAAGAAGCTCAAAAGGTATAAATACGGGAAACTTCCTCTGTGACTTCACTCAGAGATTTGGAAAAAACACCTCCCTCTGGGCCGAGCACAATAAACGACTCCTAATTAATCGGCTCATGAAGGCGTCTTGTATCTCACTCGCTGATTTACGACACAACAGTAGGTCATGGAGATAGCATCGCTTTGAAAGGAGTTTTTAGGGGTAAGATAGGCAGGTTTAGGAAATGTTAGGAATGAAGGGGTCCATGGGAAAACCACAGGGCTGCAAAGCAGGGAGCTGCCAGGAGGCACACATTTACAGAATAAAGGGAAGGAAGCCACTCATCCCGAGAGGGAAGCGGAAGGCCACAGGGAATTGGAACACAGTAAGGGACAGGAGGGGAACCTCAGGTGAGGCTTGAGGTCTGACACTGCTATGGGGACCACTCAGAGGGGAGATCAAGATACAGAGAACTGCAGCCTTTATAAACCTTAGAAAAAAGGGACTTAGTGGGACTCTCTCCTCCCCACGTGGGAGTCTGTGCTTGTTTCTCAATAAGTTTCCATCTTTTCCTGCACCACCTTTTGTCCGTGGCTTCATTCTTCAACTCCACCTGGACCAGGACTCAGAATCATGGGTCATCCTGCCCAGAGGAACACTACGTTCCAGTTCAGTTTTCGAGTTTGAATTTCTGATACAATTTGTTGAGAAGAATGCTTTACCTCTGTGGTCTTCCTCCAAGAACCCATAAACCCAGTCTATCCACAAGGGTAAAATCAGGCAGGTCCCTCTGAGAGACAAAACCCATGACCAATAATTCTCAACGTGGTCACGGTCATAAAAAACGAGAAAAGGCTTTGAGACAGCGTGGAGGGACCTGGAGAGCATCACGCTAAGTGAAATAAATCAGTCAGAGAAAGACAAGTGTCACATGATCACAGTCAGATGTGGAATCTAAGTAACAAAATAAATGGATGAACAGAGTGGATCCAGAGACATGGAAGCGTGGAACAGAGTGTGGAATCTCAGAGGGAAGGTGGGGGAGGGTGGGTGGGTGGGAGGCCATCAACCAAAGACTTTGTATGCACATGTGCATAACCCATGGACACAGACAGTGGGGTGGTGAGGGGCAGGGGTGGGGTAGGGTGGGCTGGAGGGGGTCGATGGGGGAAAAAGGGGGACATATGTAATACTTTCAACAATAAAGATTTAAAAAACAAAACAAGAAAAGGCTAAGAAACTGTCACTCCAAGAGAAACCTAAGGAGAAGTGATGACTCAATGTCACGTGGTGTCCTAGATGGAATCCCAGAGCAGAACAAGGACATGAGATTAACACAAAGGAAATCTGAATAGAGAAAGGACTTCGGTGACTAACAATGAGTCAATATTAGTTCCTCACTTGTGCCGTGGGCACCAGACTCAGGGAAGATGTTAATGAAAGGGGAAACTGGGTGAAGGGATATAGAACTCTGCGTCATCTTTGCAAACTTTTCTGTAGATTTAAACTATTCTAAAATTAAAAATTATTTTTTAAAAAGCACATGACCTTTTTGTACATTTCCAGGCAAAATGTTCACACCGGTAATACTGCTTTGAATTTGTTTCTCTCTCTTTCCTGCAGAGTAGATGATACAGCTGCCATGTTGTAGGGTCCCACCTTTAGTATTATTTGGTCCTTTAAGGACCCTTCAATTTTGGAAATAAGTTGTGTCCACAGAGTTATATCTTTGAAGGTAAAAATACCACCAACCACAAACAAGGGGAAAGCAGCTCACTTCTGTGGGTGAGCATTTCAGCACCACAACAACAAGCCAGGGCCTTAGTGGTGAGAAACAGAGGTCCGCCAGAGGCCCCCGTTCGGGAAGGTCCAAGTCCTAGCAATGGGGCGATCGGGCGATGGGGTGATGGGGTGATGATGGGGCAATGGGGGGATGGGAGGATGGGGTGATGATGGGGCGATTAGAGGATGGAGTGATGGGGCAATGGGGCGATAGGGGGATGGAGCGATAGGGAGATGGGGAATGAGCGATGGGGGGATGGGGCGATAGGGGGATGGGGCGATAGGGCGATGGGGGGATAGGGGATGGGCGATGGGGCTATGGGGGATAGGGGATGGGGGGATAGGGCGATGGGGCGATGGGGGGATAGGGCGATGGGGCGATGGGGGATAGGGCGATGGAGCGATGGGGAGATGGGGAATGGAGCCATGGGGCTATGGGGGGATAGGGGATGGAGAGATGGGCGATGGGGAGATGGGGAATGGAGCGATGGGGGATGGGGTGATAGGGGGATGGAGAGATGGGGCAATGGGGGGATAGGGGATGGGACAATGGGGGGATGGGGCGATAGGAGGATGGAGTGATGGGCGATGGGGAGATAGGGGGATGGAGTGATGGGCGATGGGGAGATAGGGGATGGAGCGATGGGGCGATGTGGGGTAGGGGATGGAGCGATGGGGCGATGGGGAGATAGGGGATGGGGCGATGGGGCGATGTGGGGGTAGGGGATGGGCGATGGGCGATGTGGGGGTAGGGGGATGGAGTGATGGAGCGATGGGGCGATGTCGGGGTAGGGGATGGAGCGATGGGCGATGTGGGGGTAGGGGATGGAGTAATGGGGTGATGTGGGGGTAGGGGATGGAGTAATGGAGCGATGGGGCGATAGGGGATGGGGCGATAGAGGGATGGAGCAATGGGGAGATAGAGGATGGAGCAATGGGGAGATAGGGGGATGGAGCGATGGGGGGATAGGGAGGAGCGATGGGGATGGGGCAATAGGGGATGGGGCGATGGGGGGATAGGGGGATGGGGCGATGGGGCTGTGGGGAGATAGGGGATGGAGAGATGGGCGATGGGGAGATGGGGAATGGAGCGATGGGGGGATGGGGTGATAGGGGGATGGAGAGATGGGGCGATGGGGGGATAGAGGATGGAGCGATGGGGCGATGGGGCGATGATGGGGCAATGGGGCGATGGGGCGATGAGGTGATGATGGGGCGATGGGGTGATGGGGCGATTAGGTGATGATGGGTCGATGAGGTGATGATGGGGCGATGGGGCGATGGGCGATGGGGCGATGATGGGCGATGGGGCGATGGGTGATGGGGCGATGAGGTGATGATGGGGCAATGGGGCGATGGGGTGATGAGGTGATGATGGGGCGATGGGGCGATGGGGTGATGATGGGGCGATGGGTGATGGGGCGATGAGGTGATGATGGGGCAATGGGGCGATGGGGCGATGAGGTGATGATGGGTCGATGAGGTGATGATGGGGCGATGAGGTGATGATGGGTCAATGAGGTGATGATGGGGTGATGGGGCGATGGGGCGATGATGGGGCGATGGGGTGATGATGGGGCGATGAGGTGATGATGGGGCGATGGGGCGATGGGGTGATGATGGGGTGATGAGGTGATGATGGGGTGATGAAGTGATGATGGGGCGATGGGGCGATGGGGTGATGATGGGCGATGTGTGATGGGGCGATGAGGTGATGATGGGGCGATGGGTGATGGGGCGATGAGGTGATGATGAGGCGATGAGGTGATGATGGGTCGATGAGGTGATGATGGGGCGATGGGGCGATGGGGTGATGATGGGCGATGGGGCGATGGGGTGATGATGGGGCGATGAGGTGATGATGGGGCGATGGGGCGATGGGGTGATGATGGGGCGATGAGGTGATGATGGGGTGATGAGGTGATGATGGGGCGATGGGGCGATGGGTGATGGGGCGATGAGGTGATGATGGGGCGATGGGGCGATGGGGTGATGATGGGGCGATGAGGTGATGATGGGGCGATGTGTGATGGGGCGATGAGGTGATGATGGGGCGATGGGGCGATGGGTGATGGGGCGATGAGGTGATGATGGGGCAATGGGGCGATGGGGCGATGAGGTGATGATGGGTGGATGAGGTGATGATGGGGCGATGAGGCGATGGGTGATGGGGTGATGAGGTGATGATGGGGCAATGGGGCGATGGGGCGATGAGGTGATGATGAGTCGATGAGGTGATGATGGGGCGATGAGGTGATGATGGGTCGATGAGGTGATGATGGGGCGATGGGGCGATGGGGCGATGATGGGGCGATGGGGCGATGGGGTGATGATGGGGCGATGAGGTGATGATGGGGCGATGGGGCGATGGGGTGATGATGGGGCGATGAGGTGATGATGGGGTGATGAGGTGATGATGGGGCGATGGGGCGATGGGGTGATGATGGGGCGATGTGTGATGGGGCGATGAGGTGATGATGGGGCGATGGGGCGATGAGGTGATGATGGGGCGATGGGGTGATGATGGGGCAATGGGGCGATGAGGTGATGATGGGGCGATGGGGTGATGATGGGGCGATGGGGTGATGATGGGGTGTCGCAGGGATGGGCGGGGGGCCGCAGGCCCCCTCTCTGCTGGTTTGCCCCATTACTCTTGGGCGCTGCCTGTTGCATGTGGCCCGGGACTGTGGTCCAGCACAAGCCTTCCCTTTTGAGAGCTCAGAAACGTGTGTTGAGTCCTCATTGACCCACCACAGCTGTGGCTCTGAACCTGCCCTTGTTCCGGGTCTGAAAATGGAGTTGGCATGAGCTGCCCCAAGATCTCTTCCATTTTCTGGTGCAGACACAAGAGTAGCAGACAAGTTGCATGCCTCGTCTGGCACAGAGTGGGGTCCTGAGGGAGGGGAGTGTCGGATGGGTAAACTAAGGCAGCTGAAACGTAATCTGAAAAGAGAAGTCTTGGGGTGTTCACGTAAGAAACATTCAAGCCCGTAAGGAATTTTCGTGAGTTTATTTGAGTCAAACTGTCGACAATTTCCGGCAGGCAGAACCTCAATGCATTGAGCTAATGCTCAGGGAATACTGGTTTTTCACCTTGTTTCATCCATGACAGTCAAAGGAGGAGATGTAAGTGGTTACATGGTAATAGACTAGGGAGGCGGGAGAAAGCAAAGGGGGGAACCTCTGGGATTGGATAGAGAGTAAAATGATAGACACCTGCTCCTTTTACGTAGGTGGGTGCAGGGTAGTTATCAGTCAACAAGTAACACGACAACAATAACAATGAAGGCATTTGTGGTCTCCACCCTGACGCCTGGCACCCTGGCGCCTGGCACAGCGGTTGTGCCCTAAGGGGGCCATAAAAAGGGAAGTCACAAGTGACCCTGACATTCCAACAATATGTTATCAGATGCAAAAGACGACAGACAGGCTCAGTCAAGGTAAAGATTGCATTTTGTCAGGGGAGATCCTGGCCTAGGACATGACTAGCCACCATTGCAGAGACTGAAAACTCACCACACATAATACACAGACAAACACGTGTCACATGAAGACCATACACATCATTCCAATTACTAATTTTTGTAGAGAAAATTAAGAAGTTTTTTAAATAAACTTAAAACTTTCCCAACAGTTTATAAACCTTTCTACAATTTTTCACACACCTTCTTACCCATTCAGAAATTATTGTCCTTAGAACACGGTGTTTTCATCCTTTTCCCTCAAAAATGAATCTCCAGCCCTGGCTGGTCTGGCCTGGTGGATAGAGCATCAGCCTGTGGGCTGAAGGGTCCCAGGTTCAATTCTGGTCAAGGGCATGTACCTTGGTTGCGGGCTTGATCCCCAGTGGAGAGCATGCAGGAGGCAGCCAATCAATGATTCTCTCTCATCATTGATGTTTCTATCCGTCTTTCCCTGTCCTTTCCTCTCTGGAACCAATAAAAATATTTTAAAAAAATGAATCTCCATTCCTCATGCCTTCTATTATCACAGCCATATAATTTCTTTCAACTTAACTCGAACTTTTAATTCTTAGAAGCCTCAATTTCCAATGATAACCAAAAAATAAAAATAAATGACCAGCATTCCTTAGATAGACATTTGTGAACACATTTTAAATATATTCTCATTTTCAAGAAACACACCTTCAACAAAGCACAAGACATTACATCAACAGTTTAAATCCACTTTGCAGACTTTCTGCAATGAAGACAAAAGCAGATGAACTTAAGACTTATCTAGCAATTAGTGTTTCAGTATGTCATGTTATTTCAAAATACCTAGATATTCAACAATTTTAATTAAAATTAACTAATTTAGAAAGGAATAGTTGAAATAAGTTGAAGTGATTTGCTTAGATAGCTATGTTCCAGAGATTTATATTTCCCCCCCAGAGATTTGCATTTTAAAAATGGTCCAGCCTTAGCCGGTTTGGCTCAGTGGATAGAGTGTCAGCCTATGGACTGAAGGGTCCTGGGTTCAATTCCAGGCAAGGGCACATGCCTGGGTTGTGGGCTCCATCCCAAGTAGAGGGTGTGCAGGAAACAACCAATCAATGGTTCTCTCTCTCATCATTGATATTTCTATCACTCCCTCTCCCTTCCTCTCTGAAATCAATAAAAATCTTATATAATAAAAGCCTAATATGCTAAGTGTCTGGTCATCTGGTGGTCCGTTCAACCAATCAAAGCATAACATCCTAATGATATGCTAAGGCCACTCAACCACTTGCTATGACATGCACTGACCACCAGGGAGACGCTCCAACCAGTAGGTTAGCTTGCTGCTGGAGTCTGGCCTATTGGGACTGACCAAGAAGGGCCAGGAGCCTTCCCACACTCCCAGGAGCCCTCCCATGCCCTGGAGCCCTCCCATAGTCCCACCCCAGCTGGCCAACCTCCTGTGTCCTTCCCCAGCCCTGATGGTGCACCAGTGGAGTCCCTCGGCCTGTCCTGCGTCCTCTCGCAATCCGGGACCCCTCAGGGGATGTTGGAGAGCTGGTTTTGGCCCCATCCTATAGGCCAGGCTGAGGGACCCCACTGGTGCATGAATTTGTACACTGGGCCTCTAGTATATTTTTTAAAAAATGGCCCAGACAAGAGTTCTTGGTATTTGCATTTCAAAGGTCCTGGGGCTTTGGTTTGAAAGCCAACTATCTATAACATTGGTTCTCAACCTTCCTAACGCCACGACCCTTTAACCCAGGGGTGGGCAAACTTTTTGACTCGAGAAGAAGGAGCTGCGGCCGTGTTTCCCGACCTTGCCATGTTAACACTGCTGCTGGTGAAGGAGCGGAGGGGAGAGCAAGAGAACCCTCCGCTCTTTCAGCTCCGCGGGCCGGATAGAACAGCTGAACAGGCCGGATCTGGCCCTCGGGGCCGTAGTTTGCCCACGGCTGCTTTAACCCTTTGCGGTCGTATTAAATTTGGACATGGGTGTCGTACTGGTCGGAATTAATTTCCATTGGAAGAGCAGTGATACATAACATGCAAGATTATGAAGGATAAACAAGATTTATTAATTTTTTTGGAACTACGTCACTACTAGTAGAATCACTACAAACGTTATCACTTTCTACGTCAGAGTCAGTATTCAAGGTGCCAAAATAAAACTCTTCATCGTTACTTTCAGATTCGCAGTACACTTCTTTCGGTAACTTTCTTTTTGCCATTTTGGAGGATTATTTTGAAATATCTTAACAAGCGAGAATGCCTAATTACATTTAAACGTAATTTGTAAAGCTTTATCTGAAATTCTGCGAAGTATCTCCGAAGCTTGTCGATTTCTTCACTCTCAAAAGGCGACTGACTCGCCACGGTGTTTTGCATGGCGAGTGTGGAACGACCGCGTTTGTTTATATTGAGTTTCGATATCTCCGATTTGTCGGGGCAATGTTTTGGTTCATGACAAGGTCGCTTAGATACTTAAGAGCTTTCAGAGAAATTATGAATTGATACATGAATGAATAGAGTTAAGATTCGTACGGTTCCTTGCTGTGGTGGCTGAGAGCAGACATACGACCGGAACGGTAAAAAAGCTTTGGTGGCTGAGAGTAGACAAATGACCGCAAAGGGTAAATACAGCTCCTCATGTTGTGGTGACCCCCAGTTTCATTGTTACAAATTGAACATAATTAAAGCATAGTGATTAATCACAAAAACAATATGTAATTATATATGTGTTTTCCGATGGTCTTAGGCGACCCCTGTGAAAGGGTTGTTCGACCCCCAAAGGGGTCGTGACCCACAGATTGAGAACCGCTGATCTATAAGCATTTTGAGCTGACCAGGGGAGGTTTGGGGAATATAAAAGGAAATAGTAAGCTTTGATATTCTGGAGCCACACCTCTGACCCTGTAAAGACTGCGTAGTAAAACAAGGACAGCACTTGAATTCCTCAAGGATTGGCAAATGTTGGCAAAAGACTAACAAATTCACTCACCCATTTTTGAAATGTTTCTTTGCATTTGAGTATTTTTTTCTCTCAGGTTCTATAGCTGTTTGGGGCAGAAACAGAATATTGGGGACCAGCTACAATTATAAGAAATATTAATCATGCTGTTGACCATGATGGTTCTGTTCTGATGAGAGAAAGCACATTCTCACTTGCTGGGAGTCGGACGCCCTGGGACAAGGGAACTCACATCGGAATGCGGTCCGTCCTCCTGTCCCGAGAGCTGCCTATTGATAACCGGACGGTGAGCCCAGGTGTTTTCCCAGTGTCTTGTCTCAGGGACGCTGAAGAATGAGCTACGTGGAACAGAAGATTTAAGCAAAAGTGTGGAAAACTTATTACAAGCAGACTCAGACTCCCCACAAGGGGAGAGGGACCCAATAGTGGGCTGCCCATTAAAGCCTTGTGGTCCAGGGTATATTATTTGCTACAAGCTTCTCTCTGTCCACCTGTGTTGTCACCTGATTGATTCCCTCAACTATTCTTGCCTGTGCTAGGGGCAGGGGCCTGACAAAAAAGAATTACTAAGTAGACTGAGGGGCAGGGACCATGGGAAAGAAAAATGGCTAGTTATCTCACTAGAAAAGCAATGTGTTATAATTGAACCCAGGCAGGTGTGACCCTGCTCGTAAATTTTATGTGAACTTTTCACCCTGCCAGTACCAGGAACGGTTAATGAACCGCTTTGAAGTTTGTTTTTTCTTTTTTAAAAAAATACTTTGTAATGTTGCAGATAAAAGGTCTGGCTGTACTCTTGGTCTGCACTGCAAGCTGTGGGCTCTTATGGGAAGGACATGGCTGGCAGTCAGCTGATCAGCTTAATAAAGGCTCTTAAAATTTTAATTCTGAGTCGGTGGTCTATCTCGCTGAGCTAACCCATAACATTGCCCAGCACCGGACCTGAACTTTCCCTTCATTCCTATCCTAAACTTTCCCTGTCTCTATGCATTCTTTCTGTCTGTGTTCTTTCTCCTTCCTATCCTGAACTTTCCCTGTCTCTATGTGTGCTTTCTCTGTTCCTCTCCTGAACTTTCTTTGTTTCTATGTGTTCGTACATTTTGTTCACCGCAGGCCCTCCCGTGGTTCCCATGCCTCCCACTTTGAGTCCAGGAAGTCTATTATTCCTGCTTGGTTGGTTCCTGTGGTCAGGCTGCTCCAACTGCCCCCTCTGCCCGGACTCTGCCTCACCTGCCTTTGTTCCCACGGGACCCTGCCCTGTCTGCCTGCATTTCATGCTAACCCTCTCGCTATCATTATGGAAAGACTTACAACCTGGTGTCTGACACAATCTAGTCCCGGAGGCAACCGCCTTTGCAGCCCCCAGCACCTCATTCTCCATTCATTCCCCTGGGACTGGGAAAACCGGTCTGGCTGCAGGGTAGCATTAAACTGAACGGTGCATTAACCAGTCACACCTCCCCATTGCCCATTTTACAGTGGGGCCAGGTTACCTTGCAAAAGATTAGCCTTTTTCTTGCGGGGACCCAGAGTCAAAGTTCTCCCAGCTGGCGAGTATGTACCCCCAGAAAGGGGACTCTCGAGGCACGGCGGCCTGGTTCCCCACCTGCAGAGACAGGGGCCTCGAGCGAGAGTGAGAGGCGCCTCTCTCAGGCTCTCCTGGAGGTTAATCCTGTAGGAACGGTGGTTAGCAAACCGTCGGTCAGCCTCAAGGTTACTTTCCTCACGGGAGGTTCCCTTTTTAAAACCACCATTTTCCGTTTTGGTTCAGTATCTGGTTCATTTAGTTCTAATTACATATGATCCTTCTGGAAAAAAAAGTGTGTGTGTGTGTGTGTGTGTGTGTGTGTGTGCATCAGTGATTAAAAAACCAAAACCCTCTTCCTATCAAGTGAATTGGGGCCGATTTGACCAGTAAAATATCTGTTGCCCATAACATGCCCCAGCTGAAAGGGGACAGGTTCTGATTTTAAAACAGCCAGTTGCTTAGATATCTCACCATTTGTACAGAAGCTTCACTCCGTGGATGAAAGGGGCCGCAGGCTGACCTGATGAGCTCAGGGGAGGCCTGCAGGGCGGTCTTGCAAACTCAGAGACCTAAAGTAACCACAAAGGATGGTCTGAAATTAAACTTTAACTAAAGCAGTTATGGTGGGCAGTTATGTCCCAGGCCGGTATCTTCACTGACAAGGTCAACCTTTACCGTAACTGAGCCTATCTGTCTTTTTGCATCTGTGATAACATACCCTTGAAACGTCTGGGTAACTTGTGACTTCCCTTTTTCTGGAGCCCCTGGGACACAACCAAATGTGCTGGGCGCCAGGACAGATACCACAAATTCCTTCATCATCATGTTAATTTATCCTGCACCCACCTAAGTATGTGTCCATCATTTTACTTTTTATCCAACCCCAGGGGTTTCCCTGCTTTGCTTTATCCCACCTCCTTAATCTATCACCAATGGATTTCATGTAACCCACCTACGTCCCTCCTTTGATTGCAAATGTATAAATACAGATGTAACCCGCCATTCTCCGGAGCATTATCTCAATTCGTTGAGGTTCTGCTTCCCGGCCTATGTCAACAGTTTGGCTCAAATAAACTCACAAAAATTCTTTACGGGTTTCAGTGGTTTTTTTACATTAACATCTCTGAGGGAGAGGGACCCTTAGGTGGGTGGGGTTAATAACAGATAAAGTGTCTACAAGGGCCTTAGTAACTTACCTTTTTATGATAAATTTCAATAAGCAAGGGGAAGGGGAAATGCCTTCTCATAGTCCTGGAGCAGCCCTATGTTTGCTTCTGTTTTCTCTTTGTAAATCCCATTTCAGTTTTTCTACGATCCTTCTTATGGTGACCTGGCTTTTTACAGCAAAAGGCTCCGCTACAGTTGCACACAGACCTTCCTGAGTATCTGTGGCCTTGCTCTCAGAAACCTGGAGGTGCATTCATGGGAACGGGTCAGAATAGCCAGGATCACATGTCCTAACAGTTAAATTGTGTGAGTCCATCAGGGATCGCAGGGATCGGGATAAAGTTGGGAGCAATTGCTGGTTCCCCTCTAGCTGAGACCAGCTTTTCCCAAAGGGAGCTGTTGGAATCCCTCTTCTCATTTTCCCTCAAGTCGGTGGTGGTAGAGGAGGCGGAAGGGGAAGGAAGAAGGGAGGGGAAAGGGCAAGTGTGGACAAGGAACTCAGAGAGCAAAGGACATAGTAGAGGAGCCATAGAAGGGGGGCATGGGGGGTAGGCATTCATTAGCTTCAGAATAGTCCCGAGACAGTCTCTAAAACCTTATTAATTAATTTCCTTTTTTAAAAAATAATTTTTTCCTATGCTTCTCCTTGGAAGCCGTAATTTCCTACTTATTCACTCGGTTTCATTTTAGTGCAGGCATTTCTCTGGTTTCTGCAGGCAAAACATTAACGCAGGTGCCCAGAGACAGCTGCATTTGGGCCATTTTTTAAAGTTCATATTTCCTAGGTAAATCTTCCCATTTCTGTATAGCGCTTGCAAGTCAAGGCTTCCTATCAGGAGTAAGGAATGAGGGCTGGGTTTGGGAGTTTCCGGCCTCACAGGCACAATGTCCCATGCTAATTTTTTTTTTTTTTTTTTTTTTTTTTTTTTGGATAGCTGCAGTCTGAGAACGTTTCCTAGGGATGTTACGTGGTGGGTCGAAGTGTGCTGCGTATGTGTTGAGCTCCACCAGGCTCTCACCCCTCAGTTCACATTCAACTCTCACGTGCCTCAGTTTCTCTCCCTGCTGTCTAAAACCCCTGGAAGGGCTCGGGGCCCCGGCAGACCAAGCCGTACGGGCCCCCTGGAGCCAGTCAGCTAATTACAGTGGAGTTGGGATTTCCCTATGGGGCTCCTGCACATCCTTAGGAATGCCCTATGACACTTCCACAAAGACTCTGAGTTGCCTAAGAACACCGGAAAATGGGCTGGAGGTAGGACGTGCCCCTTTATCTCTGGAGCTAAACGAGGGCAGCTCTCATTTACTCAGCAAAGGTGTTGTTATGGGGTTTTTTTGTTTGTTTTTATATTTGTTTTGCTCAGACTCTCAGAAAGCAATTCTAATTAAAAAGCCAAAAATCAAATCCAACCACCCATTTTTTCCTCCACTCTCTCCTTAGACTGGGTTCTGTCAACCTTAGCTCCATCTGAAAGATTTTAAAATACAGCTCAGCCCAGCTTCTGTGACTCAGTGGTTCAGCTTCAACCTATGAACCAGGAGGGCATGATTCGATTCCCAGTCAGGGCACAAGCCCGGGTTGTGGGTTTGACCCCCAGTGAGGGGCATGCAGGAGGTGGGCAATCAATGGTTCTCTCTCATCACTGATATTTCTGTCTCTCTCTCTCTCTCTCTCTCTCCTTCCCTCTCTGAAATCAATTTTAAAAATACAGCTCAGATAATCAGACCCTCTACCAAAAAGCAAGGGAAGGTCCTGGATCCAAGAAACAACTCAACAAAGTTCACCCAATGGGCCCCTTGCTGGATCCTAGCACCCGGTCTGGGTCCGTGGGATGGTCCTGGGTGAGCTTCTTTGGAATCCTGCTGACTATGCCAAGTAATCTATATATAAAAACCCTAATATGCAAATAGACCAAATGGCGGAATAACCAAACAACTGAACAACTGGTCGCTATGATGTGCCTTGTCCACCAGGGGCATGCGCAGAACATGGTGGATGTTGGCCACAGCAGGATGGTGGAGCAAGTGAGAGGGGGCGCCAGACCAAGGCAGGGCGCTGGTCGCTGTCATTGGGGTGAGCCTCTAGTGGTTGCTGAAAATTCTTTGCTCCCGTGTGCTGTGGCCCTGCCCGGCACTCACCTGCTGCCAGCACCAGCCCTGCTCACGCCACTGCCAGAACCTGTGCTGGCCCCGATCGCTTGGCACCGTCAGCTGGTGTAAGCTGCAGCTGCCGGCCCGATCGCCCCTGAGGGCTTCTCCACCTCCCCCTGCTCCTGAGGGGAAATCGGGGCCCACAGCCACCTCTCGCACCCGCTGCTGGCGCTGGCCCTGCTTGCACCCGCCAGCGCCAAAGCCACTGCTAAAACCTGCTGCCGGCACCCGGCGCCAGTCCCAATCGCTCAGCGTCATCAGTGGGTGTGAGCGGTGGCTGCAGGCCAATAGCCCCTGAGAGCATCTCCACCTCCCTGTGCTCCTGAGGGGCGATCAGGGTAGCAGCCGCTGCTCATGCCCACTGACAGCACCAGCCCCACTTGCACCTGCTGCTGGTGCCAGCCCCAATCACTCCACGCCTTCAGCAGGTGTGAGTGAGGCCGATGCCATCAGCACCTGGGAGTGGCGGCGGGAGCTGGGCTGCCAGCAGACAGGAAACCAAGCCGAGGAGGGAGGGGCCAGGCAGGGGCTCGGAGGATGGGCCGAGAACCTCCCCTGTGCCCACTGCAGCCTCGAGGCCCATAGTTCCTTTCAAGGTGCATGAATTCATGTACTGGGCCCCAAGTGTTAACATAAAAACATTCAAACCTGTAAGGACTTTTTGTGAGTTTATTTGAGCCAAACTGTCAACAACTGCCGGGAAGCAGAATCTCAAGGTATTGAGAAAATGCTCCGGAGAATGGCGGTTTCTGACTTGTTTTATAGATTACAATCAAAGGAGGAGCCATGAGTGGGTTCCATGAAATCCATTGGTGATAGATTAGGGAGGTGGGAGGAAGCAAAGCAGGGAAACCTCTGGGATTGGATAGAGAGTAAAATGATAGACACCTGCTTCTTTTACACAGGTGGGTGCAGGGTAGTTAAGTCAACAATTAAGATGACAACAATAACAATGAGGGAATTTGTGGTCCCCACCCTGGCGCCTCCGCCCTGGCACCCAGGCACATTGGTTGTGCCCTGAGGGGTCCAGAAAAAGGGAAGTTACAAGGGACCCTGACATTCCAACAATTTGTTGTCATAGATGCAAAAGACAACAGACAGGCTCAGTTAAGGTAAAGGTTGACTTTCCTCAGGGAAGACACTGGCCTAGGACATGACTAGCCACCATAGAATGCTTTTCAATGAAAAAGCTTTCATTTCAGCCCATCCTTGGGGTCACTGTAGGTCTCTGAGTTTGCAAGGCTGCCATGCAGGCCTCCCCTGAGCTAGTCAGGTTAGCATGCGGCCCCTTTTCACCCACAAAGGGGACCTGCTGCAAATTGTTAATGTAGAAACCATTGAAACCTGTAAAGAATGTTTGTGAGTTTACTTGAGCCAAACTGTTGACATATGCCGGGAAGCAGAACCTCAACGAATTGAGATAATGCTCCGGAGAATGGCGGGTTACATTTGTATTTATACATTGTGGTCAAAGGAGGGACGTAGGTGGGTTACATGAAATCCATTGGTGATAGACTAGAGAGGCGGGAGAAAGCAAAGCAGGGAAACCCCTGGGATTGGATAAAAAGTAAAACGATGGACACATACTTAGGTGGGTACAGAATCAATTAACATGATGATGAAGGAATTTGTGGTCTCTGTCCTGGCGCCCAGCACATTTGGTTGTGCTCCAGGGGGTCCAGAAAAAGGGAAGTTACAAGTGACCCAGACATTTCAAGGGTATGTTATCATAGATGCAAAAAGACAGACAGGCTCAGTGAAGGTAAAGGTTGACCTTGTTAATGTAGATACCGGCCTAGGAGGTGACTACCCACCATCACTGCTCTTAGTTAAAGTTTGATTTCAGACCATCCACTTTAGGTCTCTGAGTTTGCAACACTGCCATGCAGGCCTCCCCTGAGCTTGTCAGGTCAGCATGTGGCCCCTTTGGTCCACAGAATATTTGAAGAACCACCGTGTGGGAAGGGAGAGCAGACAGGCCCTGGGAAATCCCAGAGGACAGGCCAACAGATGTGCGGGAAGGTCCGCCAGTGAGCCAGCGTCCCCTGAGGGGTGGCCTCGGTCACAGGCATCCCAACGGGAGTGGCCCGGGGCAGTGGTGACTCCTGCTGGCTGAGGAGGTGAGTCCTGCTCACCTGGCAGGGTTGCTTCTGAGGGACGCTGCCCTGCCTCCCTTCCTCACCCCTTCCTTCCCTGGTCCCTCCTCTCCCCCTCCCCGCCTCCCAGGTTCCTGAAAGCTGGCCCTGCAACAGCTTCCACAACAAACATCCTGTGTCTGTCTGGGGCAGAGGGAAGAACAGGTGATGCTGATCTAGATGCTGTCAAAGCCCTCACAGTGCCAGCGTCTGTGAGGACGACAGGAAATCCTGGCTCAGGCTCCCAGGGCCCCCAGGGTCCTGCCTCCGCAGTCCTCCTCTGCCCACAGCCCCGCTTCCAGTCTCACATCCCACCTGTGCACCGCCTTCTCTCACAACACTCCATACAGAGGCGATTGCGGCTTGCTGGGGTGGCTTTTCTAAATGCTCCAAACTTGCCTGGCTGGGTGGCTCAGTGGTTGGTCGTCGACCTATGAACCAGGAGGTCACAGTTCAATTCCCAGTCAGGGCACATGCCTGGGTTGCAGGCTCAATTCCCCCATGTGGGGCGCGCAGGAGGCAGCCGATCCATAATTCTCTTATCACTGATGCTTCTCTCTCACTCTCCCTTCCTCTCTGGAATCAATAAATATATATATATTTTAAAAATAATAATATAAAATGCTTCAAATCCTCCGACACATTTTTTTTTCAATTTTAAAGGACTCAGTTTATTAACTGACCAGATTATAAAAATAACCATGGTAGATACCTTAGCTCAGTGGTTCTCAACCTTCTGGCCCTTTAAATACAGTTCCTCATGTTGTGACCCAACCATAAAATTATTTTCGTTGCTACTTCATAACTGTAATGTTGCTACTGTTATGAATCGTCATGTAAATATCTGATATGCAGGATGGTCTTAGGCGACCCCTGTGAAAGGGTCGTTCGACCGCCAAAGGGGTTGCGACCCACAGGTTGAGAACCGCTGCTCAGCTCATCCTTCTAATCAGCCTATTGATCTGGTCCCCCTGTTCCCAGTATCTCCACCTTCTACGCAGTGGGTGGTCTCCTTCCTCCCCCTCGTGGAGGAGAGAACTGGAAGGGCCACAGGAAGTTGATCACTTCTTTGAGCGCTTTCCCACAGCGTAGGTCTCATGGATCAGAGCTTCCATGCAGATGATGTCATATTTACCAAGAGATCGAGCAATCAGAGTTACCAGGCAGGGCGATTCGTTTTTTGTTGATTTTTCCATAACCACGCTTGTAGATCAATTCATTGACTGACTCCAGGTTTGGGAACCCCCATGCAATGCATGGCTCCACCATCCGCAGCCTGCTCATGGGAGCCTGTTGAGCTTAACCAAGGTGCCCTTGAAGATCTGGCGAAGGCGCAGAAGCAGCAGCACCTTTCGGACCCGTGGGCTCACACCATCGATACCTCTGATCCTGGACAAATGCCAATTGGGTTCGGCAGGTACAAAGACGTGACCAGCTTTTCTCGCCGTCCTGGCCATTCGAATCCCCGTTCTGTTCATCTGCCTGTGTTCCTTGGGATGGTGCTTAGCTTTCTCAGAGATGAGCTTTCTTGTTGCCTTTCGAAGCATCTTTTGGGCAGACTTCTCTCTCAGGCACTTGATTGTCAGCTCCGCGCTGGCCATTCCTTCGCTTTTCTTTGAGGGTTTCTGGCACTGTAGGAACCTCCTTCTCCCCTGCACCCTCCATGGTTCCAGCTCCCAGGCGAGGTACATAGAAGTTCCTTCCACTCCCAGCCCTGGCTGCGGCCGCCCAGCTGCCACACTAGCCCAGGGAGCGCCTTTCCTCCTGCAGCTGCGCAGGAGAAGGACCCAGTGCTCCGTGCAGGTCCCCTAAGTGGCCTGCTGGTTGGAAGCCAGGGCACTGCAGGCGGGCGTCCGGAACAAGGCTTTTTCTGGAGACGGCACTCCCCTCTGGGCGCCAGCAGGAAGGAGAGCGCACATGCACTCAGTGGGGCCTTCCCAGAGGCCCTGCCTTTCACATTTCCCCCCAAATCAGGACCCAGCACTGAGCGTGGGAGGCGGCTGCACTCAGGACCCAGCACTCAGCGTGGGCAGCGGCTGCACTCAGGACCCAGCACTCAGGGTGGGAGGGGGATGTGCACCCAGGACCCAGCACTCAGCATGGGAGGGGGCTGTGCACCCAGGACACAGCACTCAGCGTGGGAGGCGGCTGCACTCAGGACCCAGCACTCAGCGTGGGCAGCGGCTGCACTCAGGACCCAGCACTCAGGGTGGGAGGGGGATGTGCACCCAGGACCCAGCACTCAGCATGGGAGGGGGCTGTGCACCCAGGACACAGCACTCAGCGTGGGAGGCGGCCCCTGGAGCAGCTGGCTCGGAGATGGTTCTTTCTAACGTCCTCCTGCTGCAGCTGGCCCAGGTCACGGCTGGTGGCCTGAGCCTGGGACACAGGCTCCTCAGAGATCATGCACATGTCAGGGCAGGAGGCTTTCTACCCTTTAGAACAAGCTGATTCCCTGCCTCACAGTTCATCCGTTTTGTGTTTTAAATCTTTGTATTGACTTTTAGAGAGAGAAGGAGTGAGAGGAAGAGGGAGAGAGCAAACGCTGATTGGCTGCCTCCTGCACGCCTCCTACTGGGGATCCAGTCCAACCAGGACTTGTGCCCTGACCAGGAATCGAACCAGCAACCTTTCCATGCACAGGACACTGCCCAACCAAGCCACACCAGCCATGGCCACAGCTTATCAGTTTTATTGGTAACTAGAGGCCCAGTGCACAAAATTCGTGCGTGGAGGAGTGTCCCTCAGCCCGGCCTGCACCCTCTCCAATTTGGGATCCCTCTCACAATCCAGGACCGCTGGCTCCTAACCGCTCGCCTGCCTGCCAGCCTGATCGCCCCCTAACTGCTCCCCTGCGGTCTGATTGATGCCTAACTGCTCCACTGTCGGCCTGATGGACCCCAGCTGCCCTTCCCTGCCGGGACCTGCCTCCTCCGCTGGGACCAGCCTCCTCTGTGCTGCACAGAGCCGTGGAACCCCCAGGCCTCACTGCAAGGAGTGGCCACTGGGCTTTGCCTCCACTGTGCATGCGTCCATCTTGTGATGGCCACCTTGTGGCCACAATCTTGTGGCAACGTCTCATGAGGGCGTGATGCTACCTAGGCTTTTATTCTATAGGATGAGAACACACAGAAGCAACAGCCTAGCTTCTAAGACATATAGTTTCTTTTTAAATATATTTTATTGACTTTTTACAGAGAGGAAGAGAGAGGGGTAGAGAGCTAGAAACATCGATGGGAGAGAAACATTGATCAGCTGCCTCCTGCACACCCCCTACTGGGGATGTGCCCGCAACCAAGGTACATGCCCTTGGCCGGAATCGAACCTGGGACCCTTCAGTCCGCAGGCCGACGCTCTATCCACTGAGCCAAACTGGTTAGGGCGACACATAGTATTTTTATATCATTCTTTTCCCAGACAGAGATGTTAATTCAGGTGGTAAAATGATGGGCCCAGTGACTACTACAACCTTCTCATCTCTGAGTCGGTGTCACACTAGGCTGGTCGGGGTTACCTGTGTCTGAGCAGCCAGGCCAGCAGCTGGGTCCTCAGTGCTGGAGAGGCTGCTCATCTGTCCATTCATTCACGGGGCCCCTTTCTCTCCTGGGGGAACATGATCCGGAGACAGGACCGCAACTTGGGTGCGAGGCTGTACCTATCACCGCCGTCCAAGGTTGTTCTTATCTGTTTACACGTCTGTCTGGCAACTGGACTGAACTCTGAGGAGGGGAAGCAGGTCGCTGCCTGGAACAATAACTAACTGTCCCCGTGTGTTTGCTGAGTGACTCGGCGAGGAGGCCGTCAGACAGCGAGGCGCGGTTGAGATGTGCTCTGGGGGCGGGGCTGTGTCTCTCAGGTCCCGCACCCCATCTCCAGCCATGTGACATTGCAGTTAACCTGTTTGTGTTTCAGTCCATCTGTCAGTGGGGTTAGTAACAGTCTTCCTTCCTAGGGTAACTGAATTGGTCCATGTGAAACATGGAGAGAAACGCAGGCACACTACTGTTCAGCACGTGTTCACTGTTGCTGGGAGCCAGTCCATCCTTGCTGTTTCAAGGGACCTGGCATATATGGCATACTGTTCTTAATATGTTTGCTCACCTTCTTGGCACTATGTGTTTTAACCAAGGTCACCTCTCCGAGAAAGGTTGTTTCCCCAGGTAGAGATTTTCCCCTGAAGTTAGGGAGGGAATAAAACCCCTTCACTAAGTGCCAGGCAGGTAATTAATCTCTTTAACTATGAACAATCATGCTTAAGCTACATAATCTTTACTCCCTGGAATGGAGATAAGAAACACCCTAACTTTTGGAATAGAGATTGATAGGATTGAATCAACTGGTATAAATACAGATGTAACAAGACAACAAGACACAGAACTTAGAAGACAGAACCTACACAGAACCTAGAGACAGAAGAACTTCGCTGGAGAGAACATGGCAAAAGATCCTGGACAGAACCTGGCTACCGAACTTGGTTGGAGAACCTAGACAGAACCTGGTTGAAGAACCCGGCTACAGAACCTGGCGACCGAACCTGGCTGGAGAACCTAAACCGAACCTGGCTGGAGAACCTAGCGAGAGAACATGGCTACAGAACCTGGCTGGAGAACCTGAAGAACCTGACTGGAGAACCTAGCAAGAGAACATGGACACAGAACTTGGCTGGAGATTGTGGCTAGAGATCCTGGCAAGGCTGCTGATCAACTGAATGCTGTCTCCATGTCATTCCTTCTTCGCCGACTCCGTCCACACCTTTGGGGACCCCTGGACCTGCTGGGGTTGGACCCCAGCACACTGTGGTGGATGTTATTAGCATGATTGTCACTACTAGCCAACAAGAATACCCTATTAATAATAGTGCTGGGAGCCCTGCCGCAGTAGCTCAGTCATTGAGTGTCGACCTATGAACCAGGAGGTCACGGTTTAATTCCCCATCAGGGCACATGCCTGGGTTGTGGGATCACTTCCCAGTATGGGGTGTGCAGAAGGCAGCAGATCAATGATTCTCTCTCATCATTGATGTTTTTATCTTTCTCTCCCTCTCCCTTCCTCTCTGAAATCAATTAATAATAATAATAATCCTATATAATAAAAGCCTAATACGCTAAATGTCCAACTGAACATTTGACCGTTTGCCCAGTTGCTATGAAGTGCACTGACCCGGGGGCAGACACTCTGACCAGTAGGTTAGCTTGCTGCTAGGGTCCAGCCAATTGGGACTGGGTGAGATGGGCCGGACACGCCCTGGAGCCTTCCTGCAGACCCTCCCTGGCCCCAATCATGCAACATGGGGTCCCTCAGCCTGGCCTGTGCCCTCTCGCAATCTGGGACCCTTCGGGAGAAGTCAGAGAGCCGGTTTCGGCCCGATCTCTGCAGGCCAGGCCAAGGGACCCCACCAGTGCACAAATCTGTGCACCAGGCCTCTAGTAATAATAATAATAATAATAATAATAATAATAATAATAATAATAGTGCTGGGAGAATTTCCGACATGGGGTCATGGTCCTTTGCACCACACCAGGTACTCACCACACAGGGACGCCTGAAATGCGCTGTATCATCTCCGAGCAGGATGTGGCTGATGCTGGGCCACGTCCTGCACACACAGAACACGGAACACACGCCTGGCCTGCAGAAAGCCTCCTTCCTCACAGACACTGTGTAGAGCAGTTAGCCCACACCTCCTGCCCGCCCTCACCCAGAGCCCCCAAGACCGACGTCCCCGCCTCACGGCACGTTCGTGTCACCGATGGACCCGCTGTCACATCACTTCAGCCTGAGCCCGGAGCTTGCGGTTGGGTTCGCTCACGGAGTTGCGCATCCTTCGCGTCTGGGCACGTGGATCACGACAGGTACCCCATTAGCATCACACGGAGTAGTTCCACTGCCCTGAGAACCCACTGCACTGACCTCTTCTCACTTTTGAAGCAATTATGAGAGAGATCGTTATTCCCGTTTTTAAAAGATGAGGGAAGTGGGGCTCAGTGTGGCTGAAGATTACACACCAACAAGCGGGTCACCTGGCCCCGAGCCCAGGACCTGTGTGCTCCCAGCTGCCTCCCCCCCGAACATGCCGGGCGCAGGTGGATCCCAGAAAGTGGGCACTGCTCCCCACAGCCACGCCCAGCTCCGAGGGTGCCAGCGCCCTGCAGCCTGTGGTGCGGTCCCAGGGACAGCAACTCCCAGCAATAGAGGGTCCCCGGCCTCCCTGCAGACACAGGGGGAAAGGACCTAAGCAGCAAACCCAAGGGACGCCCTGGGGGACGTGCTTGCTGAGCTTCCACGTGGAAGGCCACGGGCCTGGCTAGTCCACCCGGCCTCCCAGCAACCCCAGAGCGGGCTCCCACTGACCGTGGGACAAGGCCACACTCCCAGCCACGCCCACGCTCCTTACGGACACTGTAATGAAAAACACCCACACCTGGTGTGGAACACAGAGCAGATCCACACACTTCACAGGCCTGGATTCTCCTGAGACCTCCAGGGCCTGAGGTGACCCGCGGGCGTCCGGGGCGAGCCCGCCAGGCCTGGGCACGTTTATCCCTTCCCTCCGCCCACAGCAAGTGTGAGAAGTAGGAAACGCTACTCTAAGCATCTGTGTGAACCCTCAGAACAGACTGTAAGAACTCTGGGTCTAAAATGTTTGTGTTAAAGCGCGGGCGGGTGTGGCGTTACAGCCAGAAAACCTTCAAAATGCCATCTTCCTATTCTGCACTCTTTGGTCCTGAAATAGCTGAGATGTGTTTTCACAGAAGCGTAACTGCCATCCTGACAGGCGTCTTCGCCCAGAAATTCCAAGCAACCTGCTGGGGGTGGGGGTCCCCCAACACACAGAGATCATTTGTGGGGTTTTTTTACAAGCCCGATGCTGCCCCCTGGTGGCCACAGGGCTCACGTGCCGAACAAAAAGTTTAGGTCAGGCTGGGAATGTGTTTCCCCAAATGGGGGGCAACGGTGGGTACCCCGTACGCTCCCCCAACCCCCTGGGACCTCCCGGGGCGGGGGCCAAGTCTGCAGTGAACTGAAGATGCCATGTGCATGACCTGGAAGGAATTCACCCTCAGCCCTTATTCCCAAAGGCAGGCAGCGCGGGTGGGTGAGGAGAGGCGTCTGGAAGGGAAAGGAAGCTTGATGTCAGTGCATCAGCGCACATCAAAATCCTACAGTGAAAAACACAGTTTGCCTTGTTATATGAATAAAGTTTTATTGGGACACAAACATGAACATATCTGGGAGCATGAAGCCATCGGAAGACCACTCAGTCGGACTGTGCATTTTGCCGGGTGCAGGGAATACTCTACAAGTGGGTCAGTGGTTTCGGGTCCTTCACTCCGGCCTTTCCTGGCCGGCGTCTGTGCCCGCAGGTTAGAAAGTGTACCAGCCACGCCGGCACGCTGGCAGAGCTGGCAGCGGGGAACCTGGAACCGGGCCTGTCCCCAGCCAGACATCAGGGGCCTGAAGTAGCGTCTGCTCACAGCCTGCTTCTGCTCATCCCCGGGTTGGCCTTAACCGCACGATTAGCCTCTAACTCGCGTCTCTGCCTTCGCTCTCTCACCGCCGTGTCCTGGAGGCCGCCTCTCGCTCAGGTCCACGGGGTGCAGCGTCCCGAAGCTCCAGCGGGGGACCCACCGCAAGTGACCGACAGCCCGATGCACAGGGCACCTCCTGCCCGTGTGTGTGTTTCTCTGCGAGAGACAGGGAAGACAGACTCACCACTTCTGTGAGTTTAACTTCACAGAAACTGCCAAGTTGCCCTCGTGTTCAAATCCACACGCCTACCGGAGGGGTGGGAGCACTGCTGCCCAGGCCCACGTCCATGCCCACGCCCACAGCCACGGCGGAACATGATCCAGCTGGAGGGCGCCCAGGAGAGCAGACCGGACAGCAGGGTGTGCCATCCTCTCAGGCTCTTCCTGTGTGTAACCCAGCAGGGAGACATCTAAAGAGCTCTCGTGCGAAAGAAGAATCCAAGTTATGCTTTGTCCCCTGGAGTGCGGGTCCAATTCTGCTTCCCCAGGCGCACCCCGGGTGAACAGGTCCGCGCGCACCTGGTCTGATCTCCACGGCCCTACCTGGCCCTGAGGAGCGATCTGTGCCATGATTATCTGTGCCGGGACCGAGGGACAAAATATCCACTGAAAATCTCTATTTTGCTTGGTATCATTTTTGCTAAGGAGCTGACACCATCCCATAAGGCAATTGTAACCATTTTTACTCATTTTTGTTTGTTTGGAGCCCAATGTTCAGAATACGAACTAGGTAAAAACTGTCTAATAGCCAATTAACTTACAAAAAGACGTTCGATCTCATCAATAAGCTACAAATAGAGTTTGTTTTCATCTATGAGATTGGAAAAGATACAAAAGACTAACAAAAGCTCTTTGCAAAGCTGTAAGGAAATTGACAGAGTCATGCCCTGTTGGGTAGAGCATCAACGGGTATAAGATTCTGTACATAAATCTAACAATCACAGAAATAGAGAGTGTATACATACTTTAGCCCAACAATTCTATTTCCTGGAATTGACCCTAAGGCAGTGGTCGGCAAACTCATTAGCCAACAGAGCCAAATACCAACAGGACAACGATTGAAATTTCTTTTGAGAGCCAAATTCTTTAAACTTAAACTACATAGGTAGGTACATTGTTATTAACTTAATTAGGGGACTCCTAAGGCTTAGGAAGAGCCACCCTCAAGGGGCCAAAGAGCCGCATGTGGCTCGCGAGCCGCAGTTTGCCGACCACGGCCCTAAGGGAACAATTATGGAACACGCCACTTAGCGGACGGCTTCTGGAGTTACTCTGCTCACTTGCACTAAAGAAAACCTGGGAACAATCTAAACGTGCCTCTGTGCGGGTTTGTGATGTGAATTGTGGCACCAGGCACAATGCAGTACGCGCGGCCATGTACATCCCGGGGTAGATCTGTGTGCTGGGTTAGAGCCCATCTGACCCTTCAGACCTATTTATTTTTAATATATTTTTTTAAAAAAGAGAGAGAGAGAGAGAGAGAGGAAGGGAGAGGGATAGAAAGATAGAAACATCAATGAGAGAGGAAGTCATAAATTTCTGCCTCCTGCACAGCCCCGCACTGGGGATCGAGCCTGCAACCTGGGCGTGTGCCCTGACTAGGAATTGAACCAGTGACTTCTTGGTACCTGGGTCAACGCTCATCCACTGAGCTGCACCAGCCGGACCAGATCTATTCTTTACCCTTGAGGACCCCGCCTTGTGTCCCCAAAGGGCACCAATGAGCTCCCTGGTCCTCCGGCTTCTAGCTGGATTGGCCACGGGGGTGGCGGGGGCACTGGTAAGAAATGCAGGGCTGAGAAGATGGTGCCATCTGAGTGTTCCTTCCCTTTCCCTGCGGGGTCACGGTGGGTGGCTGTCCCTGTCCTGGTCCCATAACCACACTCCCATCACCCCTGCGGATCTGGGAGGTGGCAGCTCCGGCTCCCACTGCTGCGTGCCTTGAAGGGGTGTGGGGGGTGTTCACCAGCCTTTGTAGGGTCCCCTTAACCCTAGCGCAGTCCTGTAATACAGGCTCACTTCTGCCCGCCCTTAGTGAAAGCTCAAAGGCAAAGGAGCCCGGAGATGCAGCATTTCATCCACCCCGTCCAAAATTGCACAGCAAACCCGAGCTGCTGTGTGTGGCGTGCGGCACATTTAGCTGCACGCAGAACTTAAATGCCCCAAACGTGCGCTTTTCTGTATTAGCTATTGTGTCTCATTTTAGAGCACCATTTTAAAAAATATTGTTATTGGTTCCAGAGAGGAACGGAGAGGGAGAGATATAGAAACATCAGGGATGAGAGAGCATCATTGATCGCTGCCTCCTGCATGCCCTTCCTCTGGGAAGCCCCCACACTGGGGATCGAGCTTGCAATGCTGGCATGTGCCCTGACTGGGAATTGAAAGGGGACCTCCTGGTTCATAGGTTGACGCTCCACCACTAAGCTATGCTGGCGGGCTGAGGGTTGAAGAAGAAAAAGTAACCCGTTTCCTAGTTCAGTGCAAACATTCCGGAAGTGTCAGGTGATAGGACCCACAGACAACCAGGGGTTAACTAAGGTAGTGCGACCCCGCAGGAGGGGAAATGGTAACTACCTACACTCAGTACAGTAGGGGCCTTGCCTGCCTTATTCCCACTGTTTCCACCGCACCTAACACAGTCGGACAAAGGTAAGAAAATGGACAGGAGAAAGTCAGGGCAGAGCATGGAGCTCACAAATGTATGGAGGCTAGGACGCAGCAAGAACTCCGACAGCTCAATAGTAGAAGACAAGCACCCCAAACAGGGCACGGGTAGAGAAGCAATATCAAGCGATGCCCAGTGTAGACAAACAACAGACACTTGTTACAAGAATGAGCCCACTACCATTACTACCCTCATGTTTTACCCAAACTCTGAATACAATGAATCATTTGGGATTTTTTAAAGAGACTTTAATCCGCATAGAGACATGTCCATTAAAAAGGAAGTCTGCCCTGGCAGTGTGGTTCAGTTGGTCTTGTGCATCAAAAGGTTGTCAGTTCAGCTCCTAGTCAGGGCACATGCCCCGGTTGTAGGCTCAATCCCTGGTAGGGGGCGGGCATGCAGGATGTAGCTGATTGATGTTCCACTCACACATTGATGTTTCTCTCTCTCTCTCTCTCTCTCTCTCTCTCTCTCTCTCTCCCTTCCTCTCTTTCTAAAATCAATACAAATATATTTTATATATTTTTTTAGAAGAGGAACTCTGATCTCCTGGCCTGGTGGCTCAGTTGGTTGGAGCATCATCCCGTACACCAAATGGTTGCAGGTTCAATTCCCCAGTCGGGGTGTGTGCAGAAGGCAACCGATCCAAGTTTCTCTTTCACACTTATGTTCCTCTCTCTCTCTCTCTCTCTCTCTCTCTCAAATCAATAAAAAAACAACACATCCTCAAGTGAGGATTTTTTAAAAAGGAAATCTGATATAAAAATAAACATTTCCTTCTATCCATTAATCTCATCCTAATTAACTCCCTAAAATTATGGTTAATAATAATTCACACAAAACACTGAGTTAAACATAATTATGTCTTTATTTCACGGCCTTTTAGAAAACATAAGCCGCTGAGTATTTTGAAAAGCATTCACAGAATAATCATGTCGCAGCCACAACATCACAAAATAAAGGGACACGGAAGGACTGCAGAGCAGAACCCAGAGGCCTGGGCTGCCTGCCGCGGGCCCGGCGGGCAGGTGCTCACCAGGGGGGGGGGGGGGGAGACGCACAGACTCAGGACACAGGTCTCCCCGTCAGCATCTCTGACGCCAGTCACAGGACCGCTCCCAGGAGACCACTGTGCGCACCTGCGAGGTGCAGAGCTGCAGGCTAACCTGTCAGCATCTGGAATCAGCTCCGTTTCCTCCTTTCCCTCTGGAGACAAGGTCAAGGGCTAGCCTCCAGGAGCAGTGAGACCCTGGGACACCTAGCCCGAGACTTGGTCAACCCCTCCCGGCTAGTTCTACATAAGAAGGACGGAGACGTGCACCGTGTTGGCGGATGCAATAGCCACTAGCCACACGTGGCTGTTTAAATCATTTGGAAATTAAATACATTTTACTGAGAAATGGGATGAAATTGAAACTCCCTTCCCCGGTCACACAGGGGCCCGTGCTACCCGCTGGGAGGAGGACAGGACGTTCCTGTCCGCACAGAAAGCCGTGGCCGCGCTGGGGGTGGGAGGCATTCTTCTCCCTTCGCGCAGCCAGAGTGTGGGCTGCGTGTGGAAGCAGCTCTGAGCAGCCACTTTTCTCCCAGAATAGCCCCGATTGGCGAAGGGCCACAGACGGGGGGGTAAAGTAGCTTTTTTTACATAGAACACCCTCCCCTGTGGTGAAGGGAGGGTCCTTGTATGGGGGTCCGCTACACCGGCCAGACTCCTCCCCAAATCTGTGGGAAAACTGGAGCAGAGGTAAGTGAAGGGGATGGGAGAGTGGCCCAGGGTAGGGGTGGGGGGGGGCTCTCCACCCCAGGCTCTATGAGGAGGCGATGCCCACATCCGCGGGTCCCCAGGCCGCCCCCAGAAGCCCTGGGTGGGCAGTGCGCGGGCTGGGAGCCCCCGCGATGCTGGAGAGCAGGCGAGGTCGTCCTCCCCGCACACGATCTGAGCAGAGCCTCGCTGCTGGACGCGTTGCCGGTTGTCAAACGTTATGCGCCTTTACAACTGCATTCCGTGGCCAGGCACAGACTGTGAGCTGTGCACCCCTGATCCACCATCACCTTCCTTATCAAGGCTCTGGCCAGTGTGCTCAGTGGTTGGGCACCGTTCCCTGCATGGAAGGGTTGCTGGTGCCATCCCCGGTGGGGGGTGTGCAGGAGCAGCCAATCCGCTCTGCTCTCACACTGCCGCTTCTCTCTCGCTCTCCCTCTCCCTTCCTCGCTCTAACAATCAATTCTAAAAATCTCTAAAAAATAAAAATAAATGAAAAAGAGGACTCAGGTTTTTGTAGAAGGCAGTTCTGTGTCCAGCTACAAAACCTCCATTTCTCAGGCAGCTTTGCAGACGCCACGGGCACGGTCTGGTCCGGGAGATGGAAGCTAAGGCTGCTGGGCGGCCGAGGAAGCTTGAAAAGGGAGCCCACGCAAACCGGCGTGTCCGTGTCCGTGGGCTTCCTCTGTCTTCTCCCGGGGCCCAAAGGAAAAGCAGGAGCCCCAGGGGCCGCCTTGACCTGACGTCTGTGAGCTGAAGTGACACTGCATGGCTCCCCCACTCCTCGTTTCCGGAGGAGAGACAGAACCCTGCTCAGTCCGGGGCCTCCAGGAGAGCAATCCACGTTGGCGCCCACGAGGAAGGCGAGACCTCCACCTGCAAGTCGAAGGCGCCTCTCTGAAGACCTGCACAGCCAGTGCGTGCAGGCGACTCCAGGGCCCTGGCAACACAGCCGGAGCGCAGCACATGTGAACTCGGACCCACCGGCGTCAACGGCCCAAGCTGAGGAGACACTCAGCCCGTTATGTCCAGCAGCTGCCGCTGAGGGCAGCAGGCGGCGTGGGGCTCAGTCCCACAGGAAGCTTGTTCCGGTGCCTGTTGCGTCCTGGTGTCTCTCACACTCAGGTCTGCCCGGCGCTCACCCCAACGCCGGCCTGTCACATGCTCCCCACTCAGACCATTCATGGACCACCGTTTCCTGTATAACTTCATTCACTTTGTGTAAACAGTGTACGAAATGGAGAGCTGAGAATTCATTTCACTGACTCCAATGAACAAACAAACCAACGCCAAGCTCTGCAACCCAACCTTCCCCCGTGTGTGTGACACACACACCTGGCGGTGATTCCCACGATCCCCGAGTTTTAACTGAGGATTTAGCTTCAGGTAGCACCTCGGGGGAGCTGTGCACATTAGAAACAAAGCCCAGCAGATACCTCCCAGGCACACGTAGCACCACAGTGTTCTAAACGTCCCTCGCTGCAGGCATGAGGCGGAAAAGCAAGCCTTTCCCACGGTCCTAAATGGTTCCAACGTTCACAAGGTTGAACATGTGGCCATTTAAACCATGTAACAATTGCACATGTGCAGACAAAGCTGGAAACATGAAAGCCAGGCTGCAGAGTCCCACTCACCTACGTGCAGGCGCCCACCTGCGAGGGCAGCAAGCACAGGTCCCGGCACTGCGCCCGGGAAAGCCAGCGCGGCGCTCCGGTGACTCCGCTCTGACCGGGGAGTCGCACCGGACGGCGTCAGTCCTGTGCCTGCAGCGACCCCACATCTGCAGTCCCGACCGGACCCCACTCCCCAGGACAGTGTAGATCCTGCAGGTGCAGGTGGTGTCACTGCGGAGGGGGTTCTTTCACGGAGAACTGCAGTTCACTGCACTCGCAAATCTGGTGATCGGTGAACACGCAAGGTCACTCTGGTAAGATGTGGAGTCGTTTCAAGCAGCTGAAATGCAGAAACAGTCATGACAGAAGAACACTTGAAAGAAAATACCAGCATTAAGAATTATGGCCCATTTCCTTATAAGGCAGGAAATTCAACTCAGCTTCTACCGTTGCTGAAAACCTTTTATTGGAAATAAAGCATAGGGGTCTCTACCATTGGGGTACCCGATATAATGAGCAGCTATTGGAAACATGCCTGACTCTGCGGAGGTCTTGGTCCCGAGCTGGTATGTACACCGTCTTCATACAGGCGCAGTGCTCATGTGGGACGCCGTGGGGCACGCTCCCTTATGCATTGTGAACACGCTGTGGCCGTGACCTCTCACCCTCTGCCTACACGCCTCTGTTCCAGGGTCTTGGCTTAGTCTGAGCTGAGGCAAGTGAGTGAGTGAAAGAGTGAGCCAGGGCGTGGCCAGGGCGGAGCCGCCACGGTGCAGCCTGGAGCGAGACCCTCCTGGCGGTCAGAGCTTTCCATGGAGAGCGCACACAGGTAGCAAAAATGTGAGTTGAAGAGTTGTTCTAATCAGTCTACGTTGGGTTTTGGAAAAACAATGATTGAAAAAATACTAGGAAAAGGCGGCTCCTACGCAGGAGTCAGAGTTTCAAAGGAAAGATAGGAGACCTGGCGCCCAGCTCTGAGAGCAAAGCCAGGAACCTGGCCTCCCACAGCATGGGCCGGCTCTCCATGAGGGCAGGTAGGTGGGCACTGACAGCTAATGAATTAGATTACAGGGGGTATAGCGTGGCACTGGGCACAGACGGAAAGGTAACTAGTCCTTACGTAGGAAACTGCATCAGCAGCACCAGTCGAGAGACAGGTCTAAACTCTCACTCCACCCTGACCTCTCACCTCCACCCTGACCTCTCATCTCCACCCTGACCTCTCATCTCCACCCTGACCTCTCACCTCCACCCTGACCTCTCATCTCCACCCTGACCTCTCACCTCCACCCTGACCTCTCTCCTCCATCCTGACCTCTCACCTCCACCCTGACCTCTCTCTTCCATCCTGACCTCTCTCCTCCACCCTGACCTCTCACCTCCACCCTGACCTCTCTCCTCCACCCTGACCTCTCTCCTCCACCCTGACCTCTCTCCTCCACTCTGACCTCTCTCTTCCACCCTGACCTCTCTCCTCCATCCTGACCTCTCACCTCCACCCTGACCTCTCTCTTCCATCCTGACCTCTCTCCTCCACCCTGACCTCTCTCCTCCACCCTGACCTCTCTCCTCCACCCTGACCTCTCATCTCCACCCTGACCTCTCACCTCCACCCTGACCTCTCACCTCCTCCCTGACCTCTCACTTCTTTAGACCCTGGTCTTCCTAAATGTAGGGGCAACAAAGGGACACAGGGAAACCAGTGTGCTTTCACCCAGCCCCGCCCCGCCCCCGCCCCGATTACCACTGGAGGAAAACGGGTGCAGGTTCCGGGGTCACAGGCGGTAACTGAGGCTTGGTCCTGGGCGCACTGCAGGCAGCAGCTTGGCTCTGGAGCGAGACCACCGAACGCGGGGAAAAGGCCTCTGTAGGAGGAGGTGGTCGTTTCCCAAATTAATGCTCGGAGGGCGCCCCGGCGACTGGAGGGCAGCCACTCCTCCCCGAACCTCCCCAATGCTCGTCCTGCCCCTGGAGGGACCCCGGCTGCCCTGGGCCTGTGGCCCCGCAGTGCGCCAGCCTCCTCGGCACCCTGTGCTCTCACTGCGGCCCCCAGGCGCCAATGGCTGGCGGCTGGAGCAGGAGTAGGGACCAAGGGGAGGACAGGATCCCCATAGAAACCGGCCACCGACGCCCCTCTCCTGGCACCGCAGGCCTCGCTCGGTTTACACCCACCAAGCGCGGGGACGGGAAAGCAGCGCTGGCGATGCTTCCCCTGCCTCCCGCCCCCGAACCACCTTCCTTCTGCAGCCTGGGTACTAGATGGACGTTCGACTTCGTTTGGAAGTGGCTGCGCTGAACTCTGGCTGTTCCCCGCCCCTTGGGCACCAGCTTCCTTCCAGTTGGACCTGGAGGAAGAGTTGGCAGGTGCCCAAAGCCATCTCGGCTCCAAAGGCATCGCTCCCCGCCCCGCCAAACGGAGATGCTCGGTCCACCCTCAGCACAGCGCCCGCCGGGACCCCACGCCCGGCCGGACCGCGCACCTGCTGCCAGCGCGGAGCGGCGGGACCCTGCGCCTCCCGGGGAGCCGAGCCGCCCGCCCCCCACCCCTCCGCCCCCGCCCGGCGCTGGAACAGACCTGCCCGCGCGGCAGGCGCAGGCCCCGGACCCGGCGGCCGAGCGCACAGAGCCCGGGAGACCGGCGGCGCCCCAGCCCGGTCACATCTCCTGCTCGCGGGGGACGCCCCAAGGCTCGCGCAGCGAGGGGCGCCCGGGCTGCAGCGCCCCGGCCGTGCTGGCCGCCGAGTTCATGAGCTGCTGGATGAGCAGGAAGAGCAGGAGGAAGAGCAGGAAGAGCAGGAAGAAGAAGAGCGCCAGGTAGAGCAGGAAGTTGAGCTCCCACTCCATGCTGCGGGCGGGCGGCGCCGTGCCCTCCGCCAGGTGCCGCGGGCGGGGCTCCCCCTCCGCCTCCTCCGGCCGCGCGGGACCGACCGCGAGCTGGTGCGATGCCGGCCCCGCGCTCCCAGCGCTGAGCCTCCGCCCGCCTCGCCGAGGTCCTCTCCCGGGCTCCTGGGGACGTCGGACTTCGCGGGCGGGGGCGCCGGAGGAGAGGTCCCGGCCCGGCCTCCCGGGGGTGCCGCGCTGGTGTTTGCAAGTAACCTTCAGATCCACCCCGGCACCCAGTGGGGTCCCCCCCGCCCCGCTCTCCCCGAGGGCGGGCGATGCCGGCAGCAGAGGGCTCCCCGGAACGCACTCTTCTGGGCGCATTAACGGCAAAGCGCACTTCCAAAGGCTTGTTGTACCAGCTTCCAAGGTTGGCCTGAAATTCAATTTATTTGATGGAAGCAAAGCCAAAACACAACGACAAACGACTTAGCGCTCCTTCCAGGCCCTGGCGCCTCTCTGTCCATGGCGGTGGCCCGCGGCCCGCAGGGGCGGCTCCGAAAGAAGCCGGTTTACCCTTTGCTGTGTCACCAGTCACCCTGAACTTGGTGGCTTAAAACATCAACGCTGGTCCGCCCCCCCCCCCCCCCGCCCGTTTCTGCCGTAAGAGTTTGGGGCACTCGGTGGCGATTCTGGCTTGGGGTGTCCCACGGGGTGACAGACGTCAGCGGGGCCCAGTGGTCTGGAGCCCGAGGTCCCATTCGCAGGACTGGGGAACAGTGCCGGCTGCTGGCGGTTCCCTGGGGGAGCCCTCCCCCCACCCCCACCCCGGCTGTTTGGGCGCTGTCACGCAGGCCTGCTTCCCGGAGAAGTCGCCCAAGGACCAGGCAAAGCTTGGCTGCTCCCGAAGCCACAGCCTCCCCCGCCCCCTCCCCAATGTCCTGAGTGACATGGCCGCCTGGTCACTGCAGGGCCAGGCTGGACGCTGCCCATCAAAGCCGCTACCACAACAGTATTCATGCCACCGCCCCGTGGGTGGAGAAACAGCCTGGGGGTGCAGCGGCAGTCACAGCCCCACCCCCGCCCCCCCTCTGCCAGAGGCACCTGGAGAGACCTGATGCGTCCCCCCCCCACCCCCACCCCAGCCCGCACACCTGGGTCACAGGGTCCGCGCTGTCTTCAGGGCCACACAGCTTCGCCTCCGTTCCTGAGGGATCGCTGCAATGGCACCACCTCGTCCCCCCACCCCCCAGCCGTGATCAGGAAAGACAAGTTCAGGACTCAAAGGTTTCACAGACACCCTGACATTCTCCATCACGGAGCTCCGGGTCCTGGGAGAAGGCGGGCGCTCCCTTCACGGCCGGTTCACAGGCCACAGCCTTGGGATCCCTGGAAACGCTTTGGAGCTCGCTGCCTCCATGGTGCCGACCACCTTGGTGTTCGTGTCCCGGTCCGCTGTGAGGAGAGGGTGGTGGACAGATGGCCTCTCCCGGCCAGCAGCCTCTGAGGCAGGACCTCGGGGGCAGGTTCCGGGGGACCCCTGGGCGATGCAGAGTGGCTCAGACAGCAGGCTCGCAGGCCAGGGGGCTGGGCGCAGCCATTCGCTGGCTTATGGAGGATGACAAAGGCCTTGGACCTCTCACCAGGAGTTTCTGTTGTAGATTCCCACCGTATTCATGACAGTGGGCCTCCAGTATGTCCATGATGGAGGCAATCGCACCAAACCCACACCTGAGCCTCCGGGAGTTGGTCCTGTAAATACGGGACCCCCAGGAGGGGTGCTCCGAGTGCCCAGCAGCAGGTGGCTTTCTGCCGGCGCAGATTTCAGCTCTGCAGGAGGGGGTGCACCTTCCTGAACCCACCGCCAAGTCGGCTGCTTGCTGTTGCGGATCATACGGGAAAGCCCCGTTTGACTCAAAATAAGAGAAGGGCGTTGGCGAGCGGTGTACACGGACCGTGGAATATTGTGGGGCCACCAGCCCTCACAAGCCGGCATGTCACTGGGGGGGGATGCGTCACAGACAAACCCTCCATGTTCCCAGCGCCTTTCCCGGGGCAGCCCCGTGTGCGCAGTTCCACTCAGAGAAGAGACGAACACGCAGCCATGATACAAAGTGCAGCACCTGCCACCTGCATATGTTCTGGTTCTCTGTGTTTTGGTTTTATTGTAAATCAGAAGACGCCTTCACCAATAAGCTGAATTGATTTGGAGTCTTTTATTATTACGCCAGCACTAGCGGGCTCAGAGTACAGTGTCTCTGTCAAATTCTGGGGCCCCATATGGTGGAAGTCTCCCTTACTTATACTTTTTCTAGTCCTTTGTCTCCCAAATTTGGAACGAGACTTCCGGACCTTCTGGGGAAGAAGGCCTGCATGCTGGGACAGGGCGATGAGGCCGCATCTCAAGGCCTGGCCTGGCACCAACACTGACAACTCTGGGCATAGTTTACGGCCTCTCGAGTGGGGAGTAGTCTTATTTTTCTTATTATTTAAGCGAGCAAGCGTTTCCAGAAGCCAAAATAGCAGAGTTACAATTTCAAACAGCAGTTTTCTACACAAGATGGAGGTTACACTGCCTCATTTTTGTTTGCCTCCTGTATTTTGTCAGATGAAAAATAAAGTCTGTTGCAAGAGGCAAACAGCCACCTGTGAGTTTCATCCTTTTGCCGGCCCTGCACTGTGTTTGCCGGGATGATGTTTCCTCCTCTTCCCCAGGTGTCTTCCCTGCCCTGGGGTGTGGGAAGGCCGCTGGCGGAAGCTGGAGAGGCCGGGGGTCCCCGTCCCCTGCAGCAGGAGCCCTGTGACACGGCGTGGCTCTGACTTCCCTGTGCTGCTGTTCCCTAGACTAGGAGAGTGAACGCAATCATCGCCACGCCCCTCCTGGTCCCAAAACCCAAATGACTTCTCAGTTTCACTGTTAAAGCCGGAGGGGGAGGGGGGAGGCAGCGGGGGTGGGGGCTCCCAGCTGCCATAAGGACGGTTGGCGGGGACCCAGAGCATCTTCTTCAGGGAAGCAGTTTGCTGGGGAAGGGCTTCTGGCATCCGAAATGAAGCTCAGGCGATCCCTGCCCCCCGCCCCCTACCCCCCACCCCTGCTCCCCGCTACTGCCCAGCCACCACCCGGCTCCCTTCGAGGAAGCAGTTGTCACGGTTCACCCCATGTCTCTGCAACCCCCTAGGCGCTATATGCAAACAGGGAAGCCCAACTCAGCAGAACACGGTTCCTCTAGGGCAGCGTTCTCAACCTGTGGGTCGCGACCCCTTTGGGGGTCGAATGACCCTTTCACAGGGGTCGCCGAAGACCATCGGAAAACACATATATAATTACATATTGTTTTTGTGATTAATCACTATGCTTTAATGATGTTCAATCTGTAACAATGAAAATACATCCTGCATATCAGATATTTACATGACGATTCATAACGGTAGCAACATTACAGTTATGAAGTAGCAACGAAAATAATTTTATGGTTGGGGGTCAACACAGCATGAGGAGCTGTATTAAAGGGTCGCGGCATTAGGAAGGTTGAGAACCACGGCTCTAGGGAAAGGACTCCACAGCAGGACTCGGCCCCACAGAAGTTCTGGAAGGAAGGCAGGAAGGCGAGTGTAGACCTCAGTTCAAACCCGTGTCCTCCAGCTGGTGCTGGTGCTCCACAGGCCCTGGGGCAACGTCCCATGTTCTCTCCTTAAACCTTCTCCCCAACAAAGGTATTATTCCCCTCCTTTACTTTCTTCTTTAAAAATATGTTTTTATTGATTTCAGAGAGGAAGGGAGAGGGAGAGAGAAAGAAACATCAATGATGAGAGAGAATCATGGGTTGGTCAGCTACCTCCTGCATGCCCCACACTGGGGATCAAGCCCACAACCCAGGCATGTGCCCTGACCAGGAATCAACCGTAACCTCCTGGGTCGTAAGCCGACACTCAACCACTGAGCCACACCAGCCCCAACCTGCACTAGCTTCTACCAGTAGATCTATCCAATTTTCCCTTAAATTAAATGGACCCCCCCCAGGAATCCTCCTGCCACCCCGCCCGCCAAGAAGGCTTTTCCCTGAGTATTACGCACAACTCCTCGGCCTCTCTGAGCAAGCCCACATCTTCCTAAGAAAGAGGGTGAGGAAAGCTGCCCTGTTGGTCAGACCTCCGGGTGGGCCGCTGAAGACGGACTTCACGCACAGGGGCTGCAGCCCTGCCTGTCTTCTCTTCCAGACTAAGTCAAGCTCACAGCACAGGCTTAAAACGAAGCTTTCTCCCCACCCCCCACCCCTCACCCCCCGCCCCCAGGGAAAGGCTTTGGTAGTTCCCATCTAATTTTGAACACAGATTGATCTTACCTTAAAGATTATTTCATCCTAAGAGACTGAGTGTTTTTGCTATCAAGCACTTGACAATCCATTGTTTTATACCTCCCTGGACGTCACAATGATTATTTCACGGCAGTATTGCAATGCCAGGGCAGTAGGTGCCCTGTTCAGTAGCCATGCTTTTCTCTAATGAGGTCTGCAGACCTACTCCGCTAAGAAAAAAATGTGACAACACTCCTTCCAACTTCGACACCAGCAGAATATTAACGTAGGGGACAACTGTTTGCCCATCATTCCACGATGAACTGTCGGTAATGCGTGCACAGTGCCAGTGTGTTTCTGAAGCCATGCTACACACTGCAATTTTTAAAAATACCATAACATTAAATTGTGGAATAAGCCTTGAAAAGATGTCAAAATTATGCTCTCCAGCTGGCGGAGTACAAGTGGGATAAAATACCCGTTTCTTCAGTGAACTATTACATGAGAACGTCTTCCTCTAACCGAGCATGTCAAACGCGCGGCCGCGGGCTGCATGCCTCCAGCGTGTGACCTCAGTGACCTCATCTGTGACCCAAGGACCTCTGTACAATGGAGGTCATAACAGTACCCTCGACGCTGGGTCGTTGTGAGGGTGAACAGACTGACACATGTAAAGAGCCGGGAACATTGCTGGCGCGGAATAAATGCTCACCGCGGTTCTCAGTATCATTTCACAACTCAAGGTCCCCGCCCCCGCTGGCGGCACAGCAGCAGCAGCAGGTCTCGGGGCTCCGCTGCGGGCTCCCAGCAGGGAGGCTTCCGGTACATCCCACTCTGTGCCCCCTCTGGGTATGGCTCTGGTATTTGTGCCAACCAACAGGCATATAATAACTGCTTTTCTAATCAAGTGTGTATTACGTACGTCTAAGTCCATCCAGAATTCTGCTTCACGCACATGGTTAGCGAACACGCGTCTGATGTGGAGAAGCAGGAGAAGGTGCCGGAAAAGACTAAAGCTTGAAGCCCATGCGTGAGGTGAGACGCTCCGGAGAGCGGGACAGAGACGGGAGCTGAGAGAGAGAGAAAGGAACAGCATGAAGTTCCTGAGTGTTGGGGGGGTGGGTGGGGAGCTTTTTACTGATGTTTTAAAAGGTTGAGTTCAATCACTGCGGTCCTTACACCATTGCGGTGATAAAATAGCTTTATTTTAAAGTATAGATACTTGCAATATGCAGTAACCACATCCTTTGCTACTATTTAAATTTCTAATAAAAATGTTTAGATGTCAATTTAAAGCATTTGGAAGGAATCGTTTTTCAAACAGCTTTCAGGGGGACTGTGAGAAAAACATCCTGAGGCGCACCCCGAGTGCTTGCTTTCACCCCCGCCCTCCCCCCACACACACACACACCTGCCTCCATCTTCGCCCTTGGTTGGAATCCCTCAGCCGCCCAAGGGAGTGTGTGTATGTGTGTGTCTAGGGGCGCAAGGTACAAAGTGTATGTGATAGGACCCCAACTATCCCAGTAAATGTTTGTAGATGTTTCTTAAAATCAACAGAATTGAATTGGAAATAAAATGTTTAAAATGTAAAACAATGCACATAGGACCTACAGACAGGCCTCTCTCTCTCTCTCTCTCTCTCTCTCTCTCTCTCTCTCTCTCTCATCCATGTGCAGCGATGGTGGATGTGGGTGGCAGTCCTTGGCCTCACCCTGCTCCCTCCTGCGCCTTCTTTCTAACCAGGAAGGTGGCTCCGTGTGTCCTGTGGGTTGGCAGTTTGGCATCACCAGGACGCTTCTTGGAAACTAATGATACTACTGACATCTGTTTGTGGACCAATTAACAGGGCCCTTTCACCTACACCAGTGGTTCGCAACCTCGGCTGCACATTAGAATCACCTGGGAATCTTTTTAAAATCCTGATTTCGGGGCCTCATCCTCCGGAAATTCTGTGTCTTTGTGATGGGGCGGGGCCACAACCTTAGTAACAAAGAAACAGAATTTGCGGAGGATGAGGCCCCAAAATCAGGATTTTATAAAGATTCCCAGGCGATTCTAATGTGCAGCCAAGGTTGAGAACCACTGACCTATACGATCTAATTTGACCCCAAGTACAGTCTTCAATTTAGGAACCAAGTGCTTTTGGCAAAATGCACACATTCAGTTCCAACAACGCGAGAGATGCGAGTGCGGCTTCCTGAATTGTTCTCAAAGATGAGCTCACTCTAAGTCCAAAGACCCACTTGGAGTTATTTTCAAATTTAATTACATCAACACTCTTCCTTCAGATACATTTTCTTGCTACATTTCAGAAGACGGGGGGGCGGGGGGCGGGAGAGACAGAATACAGTAGTGCTTTCAGGAGGGGTTGGTTTCACTGTCATATGATAAAAATCTCAATCTGGAAAGCATGTTAGTAAAACTGTGATGAGAGGGGTCAAACAGCTTGTCTAAGGTGAGTCACGGTCAAAACCACCTCCAGGCTCTTCTCACACAGCAGACAGGGTTAAGGTCTGACTGCATATGGACTGTCTCAGGCACCAAGAAAACGCAAGCCGTTGGTGTGAACTCTGCACGGCCCCCAGCTCTCCCTTCATGCATCAGAGGGACTGCCAGCAGGAAAAGACGTGTGTGAGGCCTGTCACCTTCTGTGCAGGAAAGACCGCATGCAGAGACCAAAGACATAGATAACGATTACCCGGCAGCATGTGGGAAAGGGCTACACAGCTTCATACCGTGTGTGTCACAGTGACGTGAACCAGCAGAATGACATGGGCCTGGAAGATAAAACCGAGAGAAAGGCCTTCTGGTCGGCGTCTTGTACGGGGCAGCCAGGAAGGCCCAGGGTGGAGCCATGCCTTTGCCAGGAGGCTGGGGAGTAAGCGACGGAGGTGCCGTGAGCCGGGCGTTAGGGCAGGTCCGCATGGAGGGTGGCGAGCTGTGTTAGTGAACCGCAGGTCAGGAGCCACAGGCTAACTATTGAAACTCATCCCTCCTGCGGGAGGCCCGCTCCCACTTAGCCACGATCTCGCTGAGGGGGCACATCTGCTACATGGGGCTACCCCATCCCCTTGGCAAGCCTGGGGTTCTACCAACATGTCCCCTGGAACCCAAGAAGTGTCTTCGGCCCCGAAGTCAGCCCAGAGCTTGGCTAGTCTAACGGTGGCTTCTTTGCGTGCAGACTGTCCTGTCAGGCCAGGAGCCCTGTCCCGCTCTCCAAACCTCCCGGTGGGCTCAGGGGCTCGGACAGAGCTGCCTTGGCTGCAGTGAAGATGGTCACTGGGTGTCTGGGCACAGTCCTCAGGCCGCCCACCTCACACGTCGTGGCTGAGTGCAGACTCTCGCCACCACGCAGGCACCTGCTGTAACATCTCTGCGGGATTCCCGGACTCCCTTCCCAGCCTCCTGGGACATGTGTGCTCATCATCCCCGTTCCCCACCCCTCCCCCCAACCCGCCCCCGTCCTCTCTTGTATTGGCGGCTCTGCTCTCAAGCTTCCTGCCTCCCTCCAGCTGTCCGGGCTCGGTTCTTCCTGGACCTGAGACGCCCACAGGGTGGGGGGGAGGATCGCAGCCCCTGCCTCCTGCTTCTATCCCTGGGCTCCGCTCCTAGGGACCCGGCAGACCACGTGCTACTGAGCACAAGGTCTGCACCGTTTTGGCTCACCAAGTGAGCAGTTCTTCACTGGTGTCACAGTCCTGAGCCAAAACAGCCGTGGCGGCCTAAGGCAGCAGTTCTCAACCTGTGGGTCACGACCCCTTTGGGGGTAGAACGACCCTTTCACAGGGGTCGCCTAAGACCGTCGGAAAACATATCTATAATTACATATTGTTGTTGTGATTAATCACTATGCTTTAATTATGTTCAATGTGTAACAATGACATTGGGGGTCACCACAACATGAGGAGCTGTACTAAAGGGTCGCGGCATTAGGAAGGTTGAGAACCACTGGCCTAAGGGCACTGGCTTCAGGTGAAGCCACCTCCTGCCGGTCTGCTCTATTTATTTATTTATTTATTTTTAATTGCTTTTTAGAGAGGAAGGGAGAGGAATGGAAGGTAGAAACATTGATGAGAAACATCATCAATCGGCTGCCGCCTCCTACACGCCCCAACTAGGGATCGAGCCCGGAACCCAGGCATGTGCCCTGCCCAGGAATCGAACCAGTGACCTGTTGGTTCACAGGTTGACACTCAACTGCTGAGCCACGCCGGCCGGGCCAGGGCTGCTTTCTGAGTCCAGACAGACAGGAGCCGATGATGGAGTCTGCCTCCCCTCTCGCTCCCCCAGTCTGAGTGACTAGGTGAACACAGTATTTCTCCTTGATTTTTATCTACGCCACTGATAGCATTTCCTATCAGTTAAGGGGGGAAACTTCTACCACTCAAATACGTTCACTGGTTTAAGTTTTATATAATTCTTTCCTGTGCTTTCTTTTACACAAAGTTAATCAGCTGCCTTGTAGTACTCTAGGACAAAGCTGAAAGTGTTGCATTTAAAACCACCCAATAGCCCAGCTGGTGTGGCTCAGTGGTTGAGCATCAGCGATTCCCGGTCAGGACACATGCTGGGATTGCTGACTCGATCCGCAGTAGGGGGCATGCAGGAGGCAGCCAATCACTGATTCTCTCATTAATGATGTTTCTCTCTCTTCCCTCTCCCTTCCTCATTCTGAAACCAATAAAAACATTAAAAAAAATAACTCCTTTGAAAAAATAAAAATATAAAGTCATCAACAGACACATCTCTGTGAAAAGTAGTTTCAAACTGCCTTCTGAAACCCAATTACCAAAATATTGACTCTCTTGTGGAAAAACAGGCACTGAGCAGCCTGTGAAACACACGTTGGACGACTAAACACGGGGTGTGGCTGTTCGGATTCTACAAAGTTTCCCAATTCTGAACACTTTTTTTTTAAAGTATGAGCACTTTTCCATTGATTGATTTGAGAGAGAAACATCGATTTGTTGTTCCACTCATTTATGCATTCACTAGAGGCCCAGTGCACGGAATTCGGGCACTCGGGGAGGGGATCCCTCAGCCCAGATTGTGTGAGGGCGCCGGCCAGGCCGAGGGACCCCACCAGTGCACAATCAGGGCTGGGGAGGGACACAGGAGGTTGGCCAGCCAGGGAGGGACTGCAGGAGAGCTCCAGGGTGTATTTGGCCCTTCTTGCTCAGTCCTGATTGGCCGGACCCCAGCAGCAAGCTAACCTACCGGTTGGAGCGTCTTCCCCCTGGTGGTCAGTGCATGCCATAGCAACTGGTCGACCAGTCGATTGTCTGCCTCCTGGTGGCCAGTGCAATTCATAGCGAGCAGTTGAGCGGCCTTAGCATATCATTAGCATATGAGGCTTTTATTATATAGGATTGGTTGATTCTTGTACATGCCTGACTGGGCTCGAACGTGGACCCGTGGCATAGCAGGATGATGCTCTAACCAGCTGGGCTACGGCCAGGGCTGAACACATTTCCTGATGCACTGGCAGCAGCAGCCTGGAGTGATGGTGCTGCTGCTCCGGGTGCCTCGGCTGACTGCGGTGTCCTTCATCTGAGTGCAGACGACGAAAACACCATCTGTCCTTCTCAGGACGGCTTTGAACTATTTTGCATAAGGGAGGGTAGTTTCACTGAAGTTTTACATAATCTATATAATGTTGGCAAAGGTTCTGGGAAAGAATTTCGTTGGACAGTTTTCTTGTAACAAGGATGTGTGGTAAAATGACTTTCTAATTTAGAGGCTGAAGGTGTTTGGTGATTTGTTTCAGAGAACCTGAGGCTCCAATCAGAAGGCTGTTGTAGTTGTTTTACTGGTACTTTTTTTGCAAAACATGATTAATGACCTATGTTGTTAGACACAGTGTATACTCATGGCTCCCCTACCAGAGAGGGGAAAGCATCACATTAAGAAAGAGCTGAACTTGTCCGGCCGCTGTGGCTCTGTGGTAGAGGGTCGATCTCTGAACCAGGAGGTTGTGGTTCAATTCCTGCTCAGGACACATGCCCGGATGTGAGCTCCATCCCCAGTGTGAGGCGTACAGCAGGCAGCTGACTGATGGTTCTCATCACTGATGTTTCTATCTCTCCTTCTCCCTTCCTCTCTGAAATCAATTTTTAAAAAAATATTTAAAATAAATAAATGGCTGAAGTTTGGCAAGTTAACATATTTATCCAAGAATCAAAATCCTCATCTACTTAGGATTTTTGAAAAAAATTAAATGTCTGGCCCTAACCGGTTTGGCTCAGTGCATAGAGCATCAGCCTGTGACTGAAGGGTTCCAGGTTCGATTCCAGTCAAGGGCATGTACCTTGGTTGCAGGCACATCCCAAGTGGGGGTGTGCAGGAGGCAGCTGATCAATGTTTCTCTCTCATGGATGTTTCTCTCTCATGGATGTTCCTCTCTATCCCTCTCCCTTACTCTCTGTAAAAAAATCAATAAAATATATTTTAGAAAATTAAATGTCTGGAAGCTGCTTTGGACAGTGCCTGGAACGCAGTAGGGATGCAAGGTGACAGGGAGGTGACGTGGCCAGGCCTGTGGCTGCAGGCAGACGTGCTCACCTTCATCCCATTCCTGCTCGCTCTCCTGTGTCAGTATTACCACCGAGCACCTGCCATGGGTTGTGGGTAACAGCGAAGCACACAGATCCTCCCCTGGACCCTGCAGAGACTCAGCCAGGCCAGCGGGCCCACAGTGTCTGCCCCAGGTGCCCCGGGAGCACTGGGCCCTCGCCAACCTGAGGTCTTAGGAAAGACTCCCTGCTCTGAGCGTGTGACGAATGGTTAGGAGTTGGCCAGACAGAAAATGCGGGGAAAGGTAGTATTTCAGGCTGGGGGCGAACCCCAAAACATGCCTGGAGGTGAGAACCTGGAGCCTTTGAGTCACTGAAGATTATTCAATGAAGCTGAAGAGTAGATGGGGACAGGAGTGTTTACAGATGCGACTGGGAAATCAACAGGGACTGGGTCAGACGAGGCCCTGTGAACCACGGGGGAGAGTTTGTGATTCATCCGAAAAGCCATGGCGAGTCACGGAAGGTGGTATGTAAAGCAGCGCGGTTCGGTGTGTGTTTTAGGAGCATCACACGTAATGTGGAAAATGAGGGGAGACTGGGAGGCTGACACAATCATGTACAGAAGATGGTGATGTGGACTGTGGCCATGGCAATGGGACTGGAGATAGTCGGTGGCCGAGGGGTTAGTCAGTGGCCTCCAGTGGACATGGTGATTCTTGCAAAGGGGGGGGGGGGTGGTGGTGGTGACAAAGCCGTCAGAAATGATGGCCTGGCTGACTGACCATGGGGTTTCTGTTCACCAGAAGGAACACAAGGAAGAAGGCATTTGGGGAGAAAGGTAGGAGTGAGTTTGCATGCCCACAGAGCACCTGGAGACACCCAGAGTCCAGAAAGGCTTGGGTGGCACAGGACACTGGAGAGTCATCAGCACACAGCTGGTCATTAAAACCGTGGCAGTGAGAAACCAGGGAGCGAGATAAAGAGACACTTTCTGGGTCAGAATCTCATGAAACTCAGACATGAGATGAACTGAGGAAGGTCCCCAAAGGGACAGAAAAGGAATGGCCACACGGGAAACAGATCGGGGGGATCGGATCACCAAGTCCAGGGAGAGGAGCATTCTAGGAAGGTCATGAAGTTGCAGGGAAAGTATGGCAAGAAGACAAATGATGTCAAATGACGTTTAAAAGTCAAGTGAGAGACCCAGTTATGGTTTCCGAGAACAAGGAGGCGTAAGTGCATCTAAAGTCCACAAACGTGCAGACACACGGACATGCTCACACACGTGCACAGACTTTAATCCTGACATAGCAGGTTAGTGTTCCTCTGAGCTCCACCCAGGTCTGCTTGCTGTCTTCCTTCTTTCCGCCCACCCTCTGCCGCTCACCCACTGCCCCCACCATGCCAGGTGCAAAGAGGAGAGAGGACAGGGAGCGGCGACTTCAGGTTCTGTGATGTTGGCTAAATCCACTTCAGAGGGACCCTGCTCCAAAACCTCCCAGTGGGATGTAAAATTATCATTTAAATGTAAGTTATAGATGAAATGCTAACTTGACCAAATGAAGTCATAAAGTTTAATTCTCATTTCCTAACAACTCAATTGACTTTGGAAAATATAAGATCATGGACTATGCATTTTAATATTTCAGAACTTTTACTACTAGCTTTGCTTTAGACAAACCATCTAGACCAGTGACGGCGAACCTTTTGAGCTCGGCGTGTCAGCATTTTGAAAAACCCTAACTTAACCCTGGTGCCGTGTCACATATAGAAATTTTTTGATATTTGCAACCATAGTAAAACAAAGATGTATATTTTTGATATTTATTTTATATATTTAAATACCATTTAACAGAAAAATCAACCAAAAAAATGGGTTCGCGTGTCACCTCTGACACGTGTGTCAAAGGTTTGCCATCACTGATCTAGACAGAGAACAAAATAAAAACATGCATAGCTTAATTTCCTTGTATATTTAAGTGATCAAAAATTACTTAAGGAAAAATGCAGTTGGAAAGGTTTATTGCAAAGAAAATGAACGACCTATTTCAAAGTTCAAGTATAACTCAGAAATGCAAATGTATGAAAGGTCTGATTGGTTAAGGGTTTCAATGTATAAAAATTTTACACTTCACTTTTTTTATTCTTTAAAACATATGGTTTAGTTAAAAGAAATAGAATTTACTTGGACAGCAGAACAACGTGAGATTATGTGACTCATACCCTAGCTAAATTTCTTCTAACTGATGAGTAATCTTATTTTATCTTGGATCAACCCCACAATTTGACACAGTTATGGGCTTGAAATAGGGGTTGCGAGTCGTATGATTCAAATGCTCTGTGAGTACAATGTAATCAACCCATCACTTTAATAAAAACCTGAAACTACGCAGACAATTTCTAATGGTCTCCATCACCAGTAACGTGAGCCAGGTTCCCATCCCGAAGAGGGCTGGGAGCTCCCCAAGTTCTCAAAATGCAAAGACGGAGAAGATGAGCTTGCCAGCAAAATCCGCCACTGGCTCCCCACACAGGCGGTCTGTGAGCACTTAGAGATGTAAGAGGTGACCAGCAGGAGCCAGCGTGGGCGCGGTACAAACACATTTTGCCAGGTAATCCAATGTCCTATCAAAACAGGTTATTAACAGGTCATTAGACTAATGGGCTTACAGGGCTGATGGACTACAGGGACCCTAAAAAGGTGGAAAATAATTGAACTATTTAGCCGTAATGGTATGCAGGTATTCTATTTACAATGACATAATAAATGTAAATTATAGACGGGCCCATCTGCCCACTTCTCCATTTTATTGACTTTGCGTAGTCAATCATTCAACAGATATTGACGGAGCTCTTTGTGTCTCGGGCTACGCTGAGGGTTTATGGTCTCCTCTTTCAATGTCGTGCTACCTGAGGCAGAAACTGTTATCAAGAAGCACCAGACAGCAACAGCATCCATTCAGGTTCTGACACTGTCACTCACATGGCTGTGGGATGTTGAGGCAGCCCTGCCTCTCTGCCTCGTGTTGCTCAGCTGTAAAATGAAGATGAGGACGGAACCTACCTTGTACAGGGGTTGTGAGGATTTAACTGCGCTGACGCATATAAACATCCCAGAGACGGGCTGGGATGAGTGTCGGCTCTCACAGCTCATTTAGAGAGGTGAGTGACGGGCCCACACCTCAGGCTCCAGGCCAGGATCCCCCTCACCATGGCTGTCTGATTTCAAAGCCCCTGCATGGTCCCCCACAAAACCCATTTTAAAAAATAAGTGGCACCCTAGCCGGTTTGGCTCAGTGGATAGAGTGTCGGCCTGCGGACTGGAGGGTCCCGGGTTCGATTCCGGTCAAGGGCATGTACCTGGGTTTCGGGCACATCCTCAGTAGGGGGTGTGCAGGAGGCAGCTGATTGATGTTTCTCTACCATCGATGCTTCTAACTCTCTATCCCTCTCCCTTCCTCTCTGTAAAAAATCAATAAAAATATATTTTAAAAAAATAAGTGTCATTCTTAGATGACATCAAAGGACCTACCACTTCATTACACCCTGCTTTAATGACGTACGTTATGCCTAATGTGCCTGGGAAGCTATGTCTGGCTCCTGTGCTGAAAGTTCCCTAGAGGTCAGGAAAGCGACTTTAGGACATGGAGTTTGCAAATCTGAGGACTATAAAAAAAGCATGTTGTTGTGTCTCTGGAGAGTGACATGTGTTGACTATCATGTCCTGATCGGTTTGGCTCAGTGGATAGAGCGTCAGTCTGTGGACTGAAGGGTCCCAGGTTTGATTCTGGTCAAGGGCATGTACCTTGGTTACAGGCACATCCCCAGTAGGGAGTGTGCAGGAGGCAGCTGATCGATGTTTCTCTCTCATTGATGTTTCTAACTCTCTATCCCTCTCCGTCTCCCTTCCTCTGTTAAAAAAAAAAAAAAAATCAGAAAAAGAATATCGTAATAGAGCCCTACCCAATTTGGCTCAATGGATAGATCATTGGCCTGTTGGCTTGCAGACTGAAGGGTCCCGGGTTCGATTCTGATCAAGGGCACATGCCTGGGTTGTGGGCTCGACCCAGTAGGGGGCGAGCAGGAGGCAGCCAATCAATGATTCTCTCTCATCATTGATATTTCTCTCTCTCTCTCCCCTGTCCCTTCCTCTCTGAAATCAATAAAAATATATTTTAAAAAAGAGTATTGTAACAGAGGAAACTCAGTAAGAACAGTACTGTTTATTATTGCTAAATATGGGCTGAGGCCTGTTCATTTTTTCTTTCTTTTCAGAGAGGTTTACAACTTGCCCAAGGCCACCCAGCTAGTACACTGCAGAGCTGGAATCTGAGCCAAGCCTGCCTCTTCATCCATTAAATTCCCACTCATGAGACCATGTGCAGGTGTGACAAGTGTTCGCCAAAGAACCTCAAAAAGTCACCTATGTCTGCAGTCACCTTGCTCACAGCCTCGGTGATCGCTCTGCATCCTCAAGTCCACTTACTCAACCCTTCGTCCCCCTTCCCAGGTGTGCTCATCCGACTGGCTCCCCCCTGATTATGCCGTCTGCACAGGGACCTGCTGCCCCTCTCACCGCCTGGCTTGACTCTCCCCTGTATCGCTCATCACAGCAGGCATCACTCGTTGCTTCTCTGTAGATCACTGTCCTCCACCGTCTCTGTAACGTAAGCTTCGAGGACTCCGGCCCTTTTGTTTACTGCATTGTCCCGGCACATAGTGGGTTCACAGAAAATACTTACAGAAGTGACTGGACTCTTACAGATTTTTACTCGTTACACAATGTGATCTTTATCAGTAACATCAGAAACAATGCCACCATCCGTCATAATCTATAATCTCTATTCATTTCAATCTTCCCTTCGGTCCACTTTTAATCAACGCCGATATTTCTGTTTCCAGATAAGTACTCATAACTGAGATTCCGACATGCATTCTTCCTGTAGATAACACTACCAGATCAGATTTAAAAAGCCCATTGCTGAATGGAATTTTGTTTGCTAATGACTTTCAACAAACTGTACTTGCAGGCTCAGTTTGTGGTGTTTTGTTTTGTTTTGTTTTTAAAGGAAAAGCAAAGTTGGTCCAGGCTTTTCCATTCGAACGTTAGAAGTCAGTTCCCCTGCACTGTATACTCGCAGGGATAGGAATTACAGTTCTAGTCCAGCAGCACTCAACTACGGCAATATCCCTGAGATACAAATAATTTTCCTCTTTCAGGCAACGTCCTAGAGGCCATTTAAGTTTCCCGGTCACTAAAGAAAGCACACTTCAGTGCTACCCATCTGGCATTTTGTGTGCTTCCAATTCCTTCCCAAAAGATGTTAGCAGCATTCTGATGGATTCGGAGGTGCAAGAACGCAAACGGAGATGTTCTTCGCACTGACAACAAGCTGGGAATAGGCCAATGAAGTGAGAACTCCAGAAATAATGCAGCCCCCGAAGAGCTGAGCTGCTGCTGGAAACTGCGCTCGCGGCCCACTGCTTCTCAGCAGCGAAAACAACACACACGCACCATCTGTTTCCGAGCCAGGAACCAGGCGCAGCCGCCGGGTCTGCCCGCGGGCCTCTTGGCAGGCCGCAGGGGAAGATGTCCGCTCCCGCTGGGTCCCACCTGAAAGTTCAACTTGGAAGGCTGTGTCCAAACTCCCCTGTGTGACACTGGCTGCACTCAATTCTGTTTGGGCTGTGGATCGTGGGCCTCAGTACCTACATGGCTGTTGGCTGGGGATCACCCTTAGTTCCTTGCCAGGTGGGCCCCCCTAACATAGGAACTTGCTTCATCAAAGCCAGGAAGGGAGAGAATCTCCTAGCAAAATGGACGTTACATTCTCCTGGACTCTAATGCCTGGGGTGCCACCCTGTCAATGTTGAGGTATCTACTGGTTACAGGCACATCACTCAAAGGGCGAGGATCACAGCGGCCCTGAACCCCAAGAGGTGGGAACTAGGGGGTCCAGCTCAGGGGCTGCCCACCGTTGACTTCCGTCCTCGGAATAATACCGTGTTGCTTGTTAAAGGGGCGGGCCCACCCGACACCAGCTCTGGCCTCGGCCGCCCACTGTGACCTCTCCAGAGTCCACATCATTGGCATCTGCCCACTTCTGCTGCAGCGGCCGCTTCTCCAACAACCGCAGCCTCCTTCCTGGGCACCTTTCAGGCAGGAAAACAAGGAGTAAAGTAACGTGAATGAAGAGCTGATCAGTGACAGAGATGCAGCAGCCTGGGCTTCGGGGCTGAAGGAGGATGGCCATGGTTGTTCTGATGACACATTCTGTGAGCATCTGTCTCTCAGTCAAGAGCCAGCAGCACTTGTGCACGTTCAGCCTCTATTGCTTTTAGTAAGAGCTCCATGCGGATCTCACTCCTGCCTGTGCGCAAGCTCTGGGGTCCCAGGTGGGCCTCCTGGTCTCTGCATTAATGAGCCCCACTTCTTGACTGGACGTCTAATTGCGCGTCAGGTCTCAGGACGAGAAATGGGGATCGGGCCCTGTAATAACAGCGACCTCCCTCTCTAAATAGATGTCAGTCACAAAGCATCCAGAGAGGAGGCCGCCACCCTCACCGAGAAAGGCAATGAGCTGGTTCAGTGTGAGGGTGAAGCTCATCCCTCGGCACAGAAGTGATTTCCCCTTTAAGAGAGGCAGCATAGTGTAGTGGTTATAAATAGTCTCTTTAAAAAAAAAATTTAAATTTAAGTATAGCTGGTATACATCACAGTTGTATTAGTTTCAGGTGTATAATATAGTGATTTAACACCTTACAACGTGGTCACCCCACTAATCTAGTGTCATCTCACCACAATACGATTGACCATATTCCCCTCCCCTGATTCAGTCCTCTGAGACCGGCTGCCTGGGTACGAGTCCTGCTCCTGTGACTCCCGGCTGCAGGACCCTCAGCACACTGCTCAGTCCCCCTGTGCCTTGGGCTTTCCCATCTGTAAAATAACTGCCTACCTCACAGGGTAAGTATTAGGATGGATGGTTTACAAGTGCTTACGTCAGGGCCTGGCCCACGGTGAGGGTTACCTGCATGTTTGTGAAATAAGAGGATCGGTCTTAGGCGTCCACTTCATGCGACGTCCAGCTTCTGGTCCAGCGCGCAGTCAGCTTGGAGATGGTCATTCCTGTCCACACAACCAGGGCAACACGGAACAAACTGCAGATCAACAGCTTTTCTTAGGCCCGTCACAGGAGTGAGGTCGCAGGACGGACCACTGGCCAAGATCTGGAGAGGAGGCAGGTGGCGGGTCAGAAAACCAACTCACCAGAGCAGGTCACGCACAGAAAGTTCTCCGTGAACCAGGACCGGGAAGCCCAAGCCCAACGGACTAGTCGCTGGAGGTTCAGTGTAGACAAGTCAGTTACAACTCCTGTTGTGGGGCGGGTTGGGGGTGGGCGCGCGGCGGGGGCGGGGTGGGGGTGCGGAGACTCATAGGGCAGCTCCCACACTTTGTGAGCTTTATCTCCAAAAGCCCTATCAGGCTCTCACAGTGAAGATGGGGGGCGGGGGGAGAGGGGGGGATCTCCTCATGCTCTGGCAAAGGGAGGGGAAAGCATCACTCTGACACAGGGCCAGCGCACTCCCTCCTTAAGGAGACCTGCCCCAAGAATCTATTTCACCTGAGCGCAGCAGGCTGGGGGTTACCAGAGCCTAACAGACCTGGGGCAAGGAAGACCCAACTCCATCTACACCACCCCTACTCCCCAGACTTCCTGTCTCAGCCTACGGAGGGGGCTGGGGAGACTAAGAACAGCTTGTAAAGGTCATAGACCAAGAACCCAGGCTCACCAAGGACTGAGAGCAAGTCACAGGACTACAGAATACGTCCCTGTCCCCACACCTACCAGCACATCACTAAGGGCCATGTGACCAGTCCCTTTTGTTCTGTACACTAGAGGCCCGATGCACGAAACTCGTGGAAGGGTAGGTCTTCCCCCCTCCCCCTCCCGCCGGCTTCACAGCCCTGGCCCCGCCCCCCACCTGCACCCGCCTTGGCCTGGTGCTGCCAGTGTCTGCTGCCACACACCCCTGGATCCCCGGAGGCCCCTCCCCCCACCTCCCCCATCGATTGCCCCGCAGAGGGTGGCCTGGGCAATGGCAGCCCCCCTCCCTGCCCCCACCCCAACCAATTGCATCGCACCCGCCTTGGCTGGCCTGACGCCAGTGCGTGTCATAGCGTGCTCATCCAGACAGCCATTCTGCTGTTGGGTCGTTGGGTCGATTTGCATATCATACTTTTATTATTATAGAGGATGCCTGGTGTTCAACAAAAAATTGTGAGGCACACCAAAAGACAAAATATACAGCTCAAAAAGACAGAGCACACATCAGAACCAGTCTCAGATATGGCAAGAATATTGGGATGATCAAGCCAGAAATTTTTTAGTACAAACAGATCCCAGGCAATACTAGGAACAAATGAGACATGCTGAAGGGAAACATGTTGTTGTTGATCTGAAGTTCACTGCAGCTCAGCACCTGAGCTTTACCTGGCAGCCTCCTGGTGCTGCTGTAACAGTGGCCACAGACTTAATGGCTCCAGGCACACAGCTCTATTGCCCTGCAGTTCTCGAGGTCACCATCTGAAATGCGTTAGCAGCGCTGGTTCCTTTCGGAGGTCCTGGGAGAGCATCCGTTCCCTGCCTTTCCAGCTTCTGAAGGCTGCCTGCACTCCTGGTTTGAGAACCCTTCCTGTCTCCAAGGCCGGCAGCATCGCGTCATCTCTCCTCCCTGACCTCTGCTTCTGTGGTCACATCCTCCCATTTTCCCTCTCCCCAGGACTCTAACTGCCCTGCCTCCCTCTCCTGTGATTACATCGGTCCACTCGGATCATCTTCCCATCTCAAATCTTCAACCACAGGAATCTTTGCCCCACAGGTGTTTGTTTTGTTTTAAATCAGTGCCTGGGGTTAGGATGAGGACATCTTTCAGGAGGAGGCGTTATTCTGCCTGCAACACATCCCATGATAGTTCCTTGCATGACGATGAGTTCAGCCCACAGTAACACATTCTACTTTTATTATTTATAATCCTATTTAAGGTAGGATTTTATTTGTAGAAACTAATGGGCACAGAACTTTTCTGGCATGTACTGTTTAGATACTAAATCAGATAATTTCCTGCAGATTTTTATCAATGCGCCTCAATCTTCCCATGAGAATAGATCCAACGACTTCAGTCACGTGCCTGAGATAGAGCCATGTGCCTAATTTTCTTTGTGTCCAGGATTATCATTCTACAACGGTCTGAGTGCAGAGGAAGCCTAAATGGCCCCTGCTTCCCTGCCCCCTAATTCGCTGTATCTGTGATCATCTGATACTGATCACTTTTGTTCCTCTAAACCAGCGATCTTCAACCAATGAGCCTCAGCACACCAGTGTGTTGCAAGAATTTTCAAAACATGCAATACCTGGTTGGTCAGGGGCACCGACCTCTTTTCCCTTAGACTGTCAGATTAAAAAAAAAAAAAAAAGACAACAGCCAACATAACAATATCCGTCTTGTTACAGAAAAACCGGAGAAGAACCAAGCAGCGCTTAGAGAGATGGAGTTACATTTATTACGCGCGGGCCCAGAGGAAAATGTTTCTCAAATTCTGGGTGAAATCACACACGAAGTTTCTCATATTTATACGATCTTACCCTCTTTGCCTCCAAAATATGGGTTTTTTTCCGGTTCCCTTTGCAAGTTCTTAAAGGGCCCTATGTGCTGGCGCTTTGAGACCTCGACCAAAGGCTTGGCCTGACGCCAGCACTGATAACTTCATCTGGAGAAGGTTTAACGGCCTCTCTGAAATGGGAGTAGTCTTATTTTCCTTATTATTTAAGCCAGCATCTACAGAAACCAGAAATAGCAGGGTTAAAATTTCAAACAGCAGTTTTTATATAAGATGGATGCTTCAGTCTAGTGTGAATGAATCAAAATTATACCTTATTTTGGTCAGATCGGCAAAAAAATCTATTTTTTGGTGTGCTGCAGAACTTTAGTAATTAGTCTGTGTGTGCCATGAGATGAAAAAGGTTGAACATCACTGCTCTACACAAATAAGAAAAGCTTACTCATAGGAGATCACATTCCTGAGCATAGCAAGTAAGATAAGAATGAAGGGGGAAGCGCTCAGTAGAAGCTAGACATGAACTAGATAATCTAGGGTATTAAAAATCTATTATCTGGCCCTAGCCAGTCTAGCAGAATGGACAGAGCATTGGCCAGAGGACCAAAGGGTTCAATTCCAGCCAAGGACAGGTACCTCGGTTGCAGGCTCCTCCCCAGTCCGGGCCCTGGTCAGGGTGCCTGCAGGAAGCAACCAATTGATGTGTTTCTCTCACATCAATATTTCTGTCTTTCCCTCTTCCACTCTCTCTAAAAATCAATGGGAAAATATCCGTGGGTGAGGATTAAAACACAAACAAACAAACCCCCTCCCCTCCACCAAAACAAAATATCTATTATATGAAGAGAAAATATGGAAGGGAAATATATAATACATCTAATTATCAGTGTTCAACTGTTGTTTTCTTGGTGCCTGGGGGCTGCTAAAACCACATAACCACAGACCGGGTGGCTTATAAACAACGGAAATGTATTGCTCACAGTTCTGGATGCTGCAGGTCCGAGACCAGGTTGCCAGCACCGTGGGGGGAGGGCTCTCCTTGGTGCCTCAGCCTTCTGGTGGTGCCCTCACCTGGCGGAAGGGGCTGGGGAGCTCTGTGGGACGCCTTCACATCACTGATCCCACTCACGTAGGCTCCACCCCTTTCCCTAAGGCCCCACCTTCTCACTCCATCACCTTTGGGGGTTAGGATTTCAGCATATGAATCAGGAGGAACACAGATATTCAGACCATAGTAACTGTTAATGTATAAAACCTTTCACATCTTAATTATGTGGTTTCCAGTCTGAGTCTTTAAAAATGATTAAACAAATGTCTTTGTAAAAATGCAGTTGAAGTCAAAATTTTTTTAAAAAGAAATAGTTAAATTTGTCAGAACATCATAAAGTTGAAAAATTCAAAAAGAAAAAAATTTCCCGGAATCCCACCACCCAGAGATAAACACCTTAACATTTTGCATTCTTTCTCTCCAGGGTCATTTCTGGAAAACCAAATTCTATGCAGACAAACTGTATAGCGGACATGCTATCTGGCAAATAAAACGCAAGCTCCCATTTGCTCACGGATTCATCCACCCATCAGGATCTTTCACCAGGTGCCGTCCCAGGCCATTCACCATGCACAGGTGCACAGCCAGTCTCAGCGGTTGCTATGAAGGTGAGGGAGCCATGGATCACTACACTGAAGCAGGAGTGCGCTGAGTCAGGCTTCCTCTGGATACACTTAACTAAGGACGTTCAGATGTGTTGGTTCACCAACTGGGAAGGCCAAGAACCTTTGCAAACTGTAACTACATTAGGGCTCTCCTTTCTCTCCTATTTCTCCGTCCTGCTGGCCTCTGATTTATCATCAAACAGCGTTTCTCCATGTGGTGGCAAGATGGCCGCTGGCAGTTCCAGACTCGTGTGGTCCTTCGGGTTTATAATCCTAGGAAAGGAGAGACCTCTGCTCTCCCTGAGTTCACATGTCAGGACTGACGGGAGCACTGTGCCTGGCCCTGCCTGGGTGAACAGTTAGAGAGGAGAGAGGGGTAGGCGCCATGACTGGCAAGGCCTGGTCATACCCACATCCATCGTTAACAGTGACATGAGAATCACATAGCATCAGAAAGGGGCATTTCTCCAAGAAACAGAAGGCGCTGGTCGAGACAAAGCAACAGAGGTCCAATAGAGAGAGATGTGTACTCGAATATTCTGTGGAAAACCAGGTTATGTTGCGACAGCTCATCCGGGTTAATATGCGGACTCAAACTGACTCTGTTAAAGAGCAGACTGTACATTACCTGAACCTCCTGTCAAACTTCAAACTTTTTTCCCCCCCCCGAAAGCATGAAACAAAGGCCCCTTTAGTGTTTCAGGTTTCTTACTGGAAACAAGGCTGTGAAGTAAATCTATTCTTTTTTTAAAAATATATTTTATTGCCCTGACCAGTTTGGCTCAGTGGATAGAGCGTCGGCCTGCGGACTGAAGGGTCCCAGGTTCGATTCCGGTCAAGGGCATGTACCTTGGTTGCGGGCACATCCCGAGTAGGGGGTGTGCAGGAGGCAGCTGATCAATGTCTTTCTCTCATCGATGTTTCTAACTATCCCTCTCTCTTCCTCTCTGTAAAAAATCAATAAAATATATTTTAAAAAAATAAAATATATTTTATTGATTTTTTACAGAGAGGAAGGGAGTGGGATAGAGAGAAACATCGATCAGCTGCCTCCTGCACACCCCCCACTGGGGACGTGCCCACAACCAAGGTACATGCCCTTGGCCGGAATCGAAACTGGGACCCTTCAGTCTGCAGACCGACGCTCTATCCACTGAGCCAAACCAGTCAGGGCAGTAGATCTATTTTCTGATGGTATGTAGACATGAGTGGGGATGGGCTATACACCTTTGGATTAACTTTAACAAGAGGCAAGTGCTGCAGTGTTAAAATTATAACAGTGAAAGTAGGAAAGAACCGCGGGAATGCTACAAAGGGGGAAGGAAAGCCAGGGCAAGGTAATCAAGTGCAATCTCAGGACAGCAAACTGATTGACGTGGCGAACTCGGGCAGCTTCATGGGAAACTCTGTCAAGCCAAAGGTGGATGGAAACATTTCAATGGCTGCTGTGTCCAGAACATTGTATTAGTTGCTTTCATTCTGACCACCGAACACAAAGTACTTATTTCCAACCTAAAGATACAGAAGCTAAAGCTCAGGATTATTTAATTCACCCACAGTCCAGCTGCCTCCCAGGAAAGGACAGTGTTTCAATGAAGGCCTATTTCACTTTTTAAAAATATATATTTGTATTGATTTCAGAGAGGGAGATTGAAACATCAATGATTAGAGAGAATCACTGATCTGCAGCCTCCTGCATGCCCCCTACTGGGGGTCGAAACCGAAACCTGGGCAGGAAAGCAACCAGGACCCTTCTGTCAGCAGGCTGACGCTCTATCCCTGGCTAGGGTGGCCTATTTCATTTCTGAAGGGAAAGAGAAATTACCTAAGGGTGCACTGAAAGAACCCAAGGGTGTAAATGATGAATTTAGCCAGTTCTGTTGTGAAAATGCAACATAAACAGGAATGCATGTTGTTCAAGAACTGAAATGCCCTGTATCCCACAATCCCCTTGCTTATTTTGAACGTCAATCGAGCATGTGGACATAATTTCCGTGCACTCTCCTCCTCCTTGACAATGCCTGTCTCCAGACCACGTGGAGCTCATCCTGTCTTGGCTCAGGTTGCTTTTTCTGCTTGAAACACGTTTCCTTTCCTCCAGATGATGTCATGCTTGCTCCTCAGTAAGGATTTACTGAATTCAAATGCCACCTCTACAAAGTGAGCTCTTCCTGCAAAAACGCCTATTAAAATAGCATCCCCTTCTCAGCACTTAGCATGGGAACTTGGTTTATTCGTTTGTTTCTACTTGTCTCCTCCAAAGAGAACATACATGCCGGGAGTCGGTCCAAGGTCACCTCTCCGAGAAAGGTTGTTTCCCCAGGTAGGGATTTTCCCCTGAAGTTAGGGAGGGAATAAAACCTCTTAAATAAGTGCCAGCCGGGTAGTTAATCACTTTAACTACGAACAATCATGCTTAAACTACATAATCTTTACTCCCTGGAATGGAGATAAGAAACGCCCTAACCTTTGGAATAGAGATTGATAGGATTAGAATCACCTGGTATAAATACAGATGCAACAAGACAACAGGAGACAGAACTTAGCGACAGACCTCAGAAGTCAGAACCTGGAGAGGCAGACCGAGAGACAGACCCGAGACACAGAACTCAGAACCTACAGACAGAACTTAAGAGACAGAACTTACACGGAACTTAGAAGACAGAACCTGGCTGGAGAACCTAGCGAGGGAACATGGCTACTGAACCTGGCTGGAGATCCTGACAAGAGAACCCAACTATGCTGATGAACTGAACACTGCCTCTGTGCCATTCATTCCTTCTTCGCCGACTCCGTCCACACCTTTGGGGACCCCTGGACCCGCTGGGGCTGGACCCCAGCACATACATACACTAGTGGCCCGGTGCACAGTTTTCATGCATTGGGAGGGCGGGGGGGTCCCTCAGCCCGGCCTGCACTCTCTCCAATCTGGGATCCCCCTCGCAATCCAGGACCTCTGGCTCCTAACCGCTCACCTACCTGCCTGATTGCCCCTAACCACTCTGCCTGCCAGCCTGATCACCTCCAACTGCCCCCTCCACCTGCTCCTCACAACTGCCCTCCCCACCTGGCCTGATCCCCCCGCTAACCGCCTCTGCCTCGGCCGCCACCATGGCTTTGTCCAGAAGGATGTCTGGAAAGTCACCCAGTCTAATTAGCATGTTACCTTTTATTAATATAGATTCCTTAAGGAGCAGGATCTTGTTCACCTTGCTCCTCCAGCTCGTGAATTATTCTTAGGACACAGGAGGCCCTCACAAATAATGTAGGAAATTGCGAGCTGCACAGAGAGATCACACTGTCTTCGCAGCAGAGGGGTGAAAGTGTGAAGAGAGACCAAAGAAACGGAATGGAGCCGGTGTGGGCGGACCAGTGCCTATCACCCCTGAGGCAAATGGAAACAAAATAACAGTATGCAAACACTTCAGTGGTAGTGCTGACACCACGCCAGGCACTGCTCCGCGTGGCACACCACCCCTCATTCTCCCTCGCAGTAACGCTCCTGCCCCTCCAGCTCCGCAGGCGAGTCAAGGACACCCCTGGGCGAACCGGCTGGGGCCACAGACCGCGCCGGGGCAGAGGCTGAGTCCGAGCCCAGGCGGCTGGAGCGCCTACTTCCAACGCACAGGGCTCCATGCTCCTCCCCGGAAGCCCATGATGGGCGGCTCCCACACACCAAGGTCCCTCTGCGCCCACGGAAGTCCTCTATCCAGCCCTGGCCGGTTTGGCTCAGCGGATAGCGCGCCGGGTTTGGGGACTGAGGGGTCCCGGTTCCATTCCGGCCAAGGGCATGTAGCTGGGTTGCGGGCACATCCCCGGTGGAGGGTGTTCAGGAGGCAGCTGATCCATGATTCTCTCTCATCGATGTTTCTCACTCTCTTTCCCTCTCCCTTCCTCTCTGTAAAAAATCAATAAATTAAAAAAAAATAAAAGTCCGTCTTTCTGTTCAAAATAACCCGCGAGCCCGCCGGGGTGGCTCCAACCGCACCGGGAGGCAGTGGGCTCCAGCCCCCAGCAGGAGGCAGCCCATCCACGTCGATGCTCTCTCTCATATCAATAAAAACATTAAAAACAAACTAAAAAACAGGTAGCAGTAACAATTATTAAAATAATAACTGGGGAGACCGGAAGACGTAACAGCCACGGCAGTTCCGACACCACTGGTTGCGAAGTGGGGCGCTCTCAGTTCGCATCGCCCTCTCGGCCTCCGGGGTCCCGCCCAGCGCACCCCCTCCCCTCCCCACCCTCCGGCGGCCACCCCGCCTTCCCGCCTGAGCGCAGGGAGCCCTGTCACCTGCCCCGCTAGAGCTGGGAAAGGGTGCGGGGCGAGAGCGCGGCCCTGACGTCCATGTCTACGACTGGTGCTTACTCTGGGGTCCCCCCGCCCCTACACTTTTTGAGAAAAGAAGTAGCTACTTCCACTCCGAGACGCGCAGCCCCGCACGACGGGGTTCTCTCGGCCGCTTCCGCCCGCCGCCGGCGCCGCTCCGCGCATGCGCAGTGGCGCCCCTCCGCGCCGGCCGCCGCACGCCCCGCCGCCGAGCCTGATGACGCCAGGCGCCGGCGCCGCTCCGATGACGTCAAATACCTGCGCCGCCAGCGAGCGGGACGCGCGTGCCCAGGCTTGGGTTCCCTTTTCCCCACGGCTTCCCGCGCCCGTGGGTCCCGCGCCCCGGCGGCATGAAGGAGACGCCGCTTTCAAACTGCGAGCGCCGCTTCCTCCTCCGCGCCATCGAGGAGAGGAAGGTAGGCGGCCGGGAGCTGCGGGCCGCGGGGGCGCCCGGTGGCGGGGCCGCGCGTGGGCCGGTCCCCGCAGGGCCCGGGACCCCTGGGGGATGTGCCCCGTCTCCCAGGTGTTGTCCGTCTCCAGTGGGTCCTTCTCAAGGCTCCGAACTAGGAAACGACCACTTCCCACGCGGGTGGTCAGACCCCCTTTCCTCCGTGGCCCAGCCCCGGGCCGCCCCGAGTGGCTGCTCCCTCCGTGCTGCTGAGGAACTACCAGCGGTTCTCAACCTGTGGGTCGCGACCCCCTTGGCGGTCGAGCGACCCCTTCCCAGGGGTCGCCTAAGACCATCCTGCAGATCAGATCTTTACATGACGATTCATCACAGCAGCAACATGGCAGTGACGAAGTAGCAACGAAAATAATGTTATGGTTGGGCCACAACGTGAGGAGCTGTATTTAAAGGGCCAGGAGGTTGAGAACCGCTGCAAACGCTGACCGTTGTGCTTTCAGCGGCTGGACGGCAGGCAGACCTACGATTACAGGAGCATCAGGATCTCGTTCGGGGCGGATTATGGCTGCTGTGTCGTGGAGCTCGGGAAGACCAGGTAACGGACCCTTCCCGTTAGAAGCTGGTGGCGGGACGTTCCAAAGAACGTGACGGACGCGGCGGTTTCCGAGCAGCCGGGAAGCCGGGACCGCGCTCTGCTCAGCTGCCAGAAATCAGTATAGTTCCTTCAGTGCGAGATCTGCTCTTTATTTATAGTCACACTTACAGTTTTTAATCATAACTATGTTTTCTGTCGCATGGGTATCACGTAGTTTTCTTTATTGTGATGTATTTGTATTGATTTCAGAGAAGAAGGAAGAGGGAGAGAGAGAAACATCCGTGATGAGAGAGAATCAGGGATCGGCTGCCTCCTGCGCATCCCACACTGGGAATGGAGGCTGCAACCCAGGCGTGTGCCCTGGATGGGAATGGAACCTGGGACCTTTCAGTCTGCAGGCTGATGCTCTATCCACTGAGCCACACTGGCCAGGGCATGGGTCTCACATAGTTCTTGATAGCACCGAGTTTTTTCTTGCCCGTCGTGTCAGTAAGTATGGCCTACTTACCTGTTTTTCCTGAGTGATGTGAGCATTAGGTTTTGGGTTTTTTAATTTTTTTTTTCTGGAGTGTTTTTAAAGGTTTGTATTAGTTGGCTAACGCTATCATAAAATGCCACTACCTGGGTGGCTTAAATGACAGAAATGTATTGTCCCACGTTGTGGAGGCAAAAGTCCAGGGTCCAGGTGACAGCAGGGCTGGTTTCTCCTGAGCCCTTCTTCTTGGCTGCAGATAAATGCACCCTCCCTGTGTCTTCGCCCGTCTCTCCTCCGCGTGCCTTCATGGCCCTGGTGAGCCCGAGAGTTAGGTTTTTAATATTCGTCTGGAAGTTGTGAGGACATCGGTCAGATAATGTTGGTGAACCGGTGCCATAGGAAAATTCTTTCTTACGAAACCTCAAGTTCTCATGGTAGCTTGTATCAATAGATACTTATTTTAGAAAAGAGAAGGTAAGGTCATTGATTTCTTTTTTTTAAGGATCTGTGGAATAATCAGTTTTGTAAATAAGATGTTTTTTTCTTGTATCCCTTTGGGTACACCAATATGTACTTTTTTCCTGTCTATATTCTTCTACTATACTTTATATGTAATATAAAGCCTCTATTGATAGAAAGAGCTGAGTGTCTTACTACTCAGAGTAAGACTGAAACTTAATTAGTATTTGTTTTAGATTTTGTTTAATTGGGAAGGAAATGTATTTCTCCAACAGATCTGTACTTTGTCTTTGCAGAGTTCTTGGACAGGTTTCCTGTGAACTTGTGTCTCCAAAACTCAATAGGGCAACAGAAGGTATACTCTTTTTTAACCTTGAGCTCTCTCAGATGGCTGCCCCGGCTTTTGAACCTGGCAGGTATTTAAATCTCCCCCTTAAGCTGCTCTCACCAGAGACGAGCGCGGCGGCCGGGTATTGTTCTGGTGCCCTGTGCCATATTTCATGACATCGGCCCATTCCTGTCCTCATAGGCAGTCAGACCTCTTGGTGAAGTTGAATCGTCTCTTGGAAAGATGTCTAAGAAATTCGAAGTGCATAGACACTGAATCTCTCTGTGTTGTTGCTGGTGAAAAGGTGGGGAGTATGCCCAAAATTCTTGATTAGGATGAATATTGTTGATTCATGGATCCCTGTATCTCTACATTAATTCTCAGAGTTTCAGTTAACTTATTTTTATACTGGTTCCCTTTAGTTCAAACGTTCCTGGGTGCCACCTCTAGAACTTTGTGTCATCTCTTTCTGAAGGGACAAAAAACATTGTGAAACTAGCATCTTGAATTTGTGTAAAAATGTCTTATTGATAAATGTAAGCCCACATGTATCTGCCAAACCTGAGGGATCTCTTGGGAACTTCAGTTGCTGTCTGTGGGCATCCGGCCAAAGAACTTTCTTTTTTTATATTTTTATTTCCTTATGTTATTTAAGTCATTGATGGAAGCAGGTGATGTTTTCCCTTTTGGATGAAGAACATATTCAGTCCTTCATCTGTATAGGCCGCACAGTGAGTCAGTGGCAGGCTGGCATTGGAAATTTTATGTGGTGCCTGATGGTATTAGAGCTTTAATCTTGATTAGGGTTTTTTTGACCATCTTTTTTTTTTTTAAATATATTTTTTATTGATTTTAAAGAGGAAGGGAGAGGGAAAGAGAGAAAAACACCCATGATGAGAGAGAATCGTTGATCGGCTGCCTCCTGCATGTCCTTTACTGGGGACCAAGCTGGCAACCTGGGCATGTGCCCTTGACTGGCATCGTACCCGGGACCCTTCAGTCCTCAGGCCGACGCTCTATCCACTGAGCCAAACCAGCGAGGGGGTTCGACCATCATTTTTACTTCAGAAAAGCCCCTTAGCCTTTCCACACTCCAAGCTTGAATGCGACACTTACTACTTGCATTACCTGCAGTGTTGTCATAAATATTGTCAAGTAAAACCTAAGAGGGTGAGGTTTTTGAGTTAGGAGACACAATAAAGATATAATTAGGCTTGTTAGGGAAATTTTAGTATTAAATGTAGAATGGTTTGTATATTTTGAGCATATATTTTACTGTTGTCAGATGACTCATAGAGGGTGAACTATTGGTATTTCAGATGTTGGTCTGACTTAAACATTTTTCTAAATATAGTTTTATTGATAACAAGAGAAGAAGTAACCCTGTTTTAACAGCAAGAGAAAATTTGGCATATAGTGTTACTTTTAAATAGCCACTGGTTGTGATCAGTTAGGATTTATTTTTGTTTTAAATCCACATTCAGGTTTGGCAGATACGTGTGGACCTACATTTGTTAAATCATGATGGAAATATTATTGATGCCGCCAGCATTGCTGCCATTGTAGCCTTGTGTCACTTCCGAAGACCTGACGTGTCCGTCCAAGGAGATGAAGTGACACTGGTAAGCGCCCACGGTGTGAGCCATGCGCCCCTCAGTGAGTGAGGAGCATCCTCGATGTGCAGGCAGCTTGTTGGGCAGGTCTTGCTGTGGATGGAAATTAGGTAGATTCTGAAATTTGTTTGCAAGGCAAAAACTACATATCGTCAAAATTGTCCTTGAAATCTCTTAAATATCCTCTATTAAAGTGTCTGTTAGTAAAAGCACACCGTAGCCTGGCTTTCTAGAATAGAACTAGATGACTTCTTTGCATTGAGCATAGGGAAAGTAGTTCTTTTTCGTTTAGACCATATGTGTGAAAAATACACGAGTCTTAGCACAGTGAGATGCTTGTGTTTACTTTGTGGCAAAGTCCATCAGAAATACCTGTAAGGCTTGATCTGACTTAGTGCTAGGCTCCACCCTCAGAGGAGGATGCGGCCAAACCTAGGATAGTGCACTGCCGTCAGCTCCCAGGCGATACTAATGCTGCTGGTGCAAGGACCACATTTTGAAAACCACTGTTGAGTATGTCCATTTTAATTTACGTAAATTACATGCTAGAGTAGTGAAAGTGCATGTGGTGGTAATTTGAATCCTGGAGTTATGAAAGGAAACATCAGAGGCCCAGATTCTCTAAGCAGTTATTCATGATGCTGCTCTTAGGCACTGGAGGGGAGCAGACTCATTAAAGGCTTAGAGGTAGGGACAGTGGAGATGTGGTCTTTTAGAGGAGGGAGATGGTGTAAAGAAGTAAAAACAAGAGGGATTAGTAGACAAAAGAAAGGTATCAATTAAAAATACTGTAGAGGGGGATTAAAAATGGCGGCAGAGTAAGTGGATGCTGCACAGACATGCTCCCAGGACCAAACTGGAATTACAACTAAAATACAGAAAACTTCCGGAATAATCAATGGAAGACTTGCAGAAGCCAGGATTGAGGACTCCAGGGTTAGAGCTCAGAAGGCAGACAACCCCCAGTTTCCTGGGCTGAGTCATTCCCTCACACAGCAGAGGACATCTTCCCCACACAGACATCTGCCTTGTCTTGGGGGAAGACAGTCGACACACCCTATTGGAAAACACCTTGCCCTGAGGCCACTTAAGAGATTAAAAGTAACAGTTAGCCTCCAGGCAGAAGCAACTGCCCCACCCTGTTGGAAAAAACTTGCCACACCTGAGGACGATTGCCTGGGGGCAATTCAAGTTGGAATCCTATCAGTCTGAAGGTAGAGGCGATCTCTGGAGGTTTTGAGTCTTTGCCTGATCTAATTAGTCAGAATCAGTGTTTGACACTGTCCTGCACTAGAGATTGAGAGGCGTAGAAGATCTACCTAATACACACATAGTCACACACCCAAACAAACAGCCAAAAGGAGGAGACAAAGAAACAACCCAATGGAACAAGAGAATTCGCCAGGAGATAAATGAAGCAGAGAAAAATTTATCTGAAACAGTTGAGGGTAATGATGGTAAAGATGGTCAACAGCATGAAAAAAGATATAGTAACTATGAAAAAGGAACAGTTGGAAATAAAGAATGACATAACACAATGGAAGGAATATCAAATCCACCTCCTTTCAGCTTAGCATGATATTCCCACAGCAAATTAGGGGAAGCTGAGGATCGAGTCAGTGAATTAGAAACAAGGTTGAAAAAATCAATCAGAACCAAAAAAAAAGACACAATTAAAAAAACAGGAGGACAGCTTAAGGGAGCTGTGGGATAAAGTGAAACATAACAATATTAGAATAGGAGGTGTGCCAGAAGAGGCAGGAAGGGACAGAGAACGTGTTTGAAGAAATAATGGCAGAACACTTCCCTAACCTGGTAAAGGAAAAAGCTACACAAGTGCAGGAGGCACAGAGAACCCCAGCAAGAAGAACCCAAACAGATTCATGCCGAGACACATCATTAAAATGCCAAAAATTAAAGACAGAGAATCTTAAATGCAGCAAGAGAAAAACAAACTGGAGCGTGATTGCTGGTGGTAATATAAAATGGTACAGCCATGGTGGAAAAGGTTGGCTGTTTCTTAAAAGTGAAGTGTAAACGTATATAGCCCAGAAGTTCCATGCCTAGACATCTACTCAAAGGAAAGGAAAGTGTACATTCACTCAAAGACTCTTATGTGAATGTTCATAGCATATTTGTAATAGCCCCAAAACTGGTAACAATCCAAATGCTTATCACTGGAGAATGGAGAAACAGAATGTGGTGTGTCTGCACCATGGACTACAATTCTACTGTATGTACACGCTGCTGATACATACGACAGGATGGGTGAAACATGCTAAGCTGAAAGGAGGCGGATGCGAAACTAAAAATTGTTTGATTCCACTTACATGGAATGCCCAGAAAAGGCGGATTTATAGCGACAGAAAGTAGATCGATGGTTGCGTGGGGCTGGGAGTGAGAATTGACTGCAAACAGGCTCAAGGAAGGTTGCGGGGGGAGGGTGGTCATGGAAATGTTAAAAAACTGGATTGTGGTGATGGTTATAAATGTAAATGTATTGAAAATGTACTAAAACGTGAATCCTATCCTTCCGATGAGTGTACTTATGGTATGTAAATACCTCAATACAGCTTTTTGACAAATGCATAAAGTTTGAAGGAACATGAGGGACAAAGGCAGATAGGTAATTGTAAAAGGTCATTTAAGTGCTCATTGAGGATTGAGGGAAGTTCATTTTTTATTTGACTGTTTGGTGCACCCGATGATTTTTGTATGTTCATGACTTCCTTTCGAACAGTACACTCCGGAAGAGCGGGACCCCGTCCCGCTGAGCATCCACCACATGCCCATCTGCGTCAGCTTTGCCTTCTTCCAGCAGGGGTGAGTCTCCCCGCGTGGGCCGAAGTGAGCAGCGTGGCTGGGAAGTGTGCTGTGGGAAGTGAGCCAGCCCCCCTTCATGCTACAGCACCTCCCGGTCCAGAGAGTACTGTGCGTTTCTCACGTTAGCCCTTTCTTGTAAGAGCTGTAGTTGGCAAAGAGCTTTCTCCATAGAAGAGACGTTTTTCTTTTCATGGCGTATCATAGATTTATGAGTTTACTACCACGTGGTAAATGCTTCTGTTTCTGGAGATGTGCAGGTGTTTAGAGAATTGTATGCTCAGCTCTCATTTGGAGAAGTGGGGGGAGAATCAGGATTAACAGAATTAGGACTTTGGGACACGTTCAGTGGCGTCATTCTAGGAGCAGGCACGGGAAATGGTTCTCGCCTGGGAAAGCCGGCTCCTTCGGCTCCCAGTTTCCTCACAATCCCTGCTGCTTCCTCCCACGGCAGCAAACCTGGGGGCCTGGGCCATGCCGGTGCCTTCACATGGAAGCTTGGGCCTTACATCTTTGAGAAACAAAGGGAGGTGTACATATTTTAACAGGTTCATGAATGAGAACCAGAGGAAAGCTTTTAGCTTTCAGTCATTGTAGTGTAGAATTTCATTAGAGGGAAATGGACCGGCACCTTCAAGCAGAAATGCGTGAGTCATGTATACAACTTAAAATTTCCCAGACATTGAAAAGGTAAAAGTAGGTAAATTTAATTTTTATATATTTAATTTTACTTAATATATCTAAGGTATTACCGTATTTTAGTACGTAATCATTATCTTAAATTTGTTCATGAAATACATTTTATTTCTACTAAATCTTCGAACTCCAGTGTTGTGCACTTAGCTTGGACTCACCACATTTGAAGGGCTCAGCAAACAAGTGACTGAGGCGACCGTTAGACGTACAGAAATAGTGTCTAGGTGAGCCATTCCCAGAACCGGAAGACATCCCAGCACAGGCCATTAAGGAGACTCAGATTAACCAAATAGCAAGTTTTACTGATGAGACACAAGCTACCGCATTAGATTTTGATTGTATATTATTTAAATAAAAAACTATTCTGAACTTGATTTTACTGGGATAGCTAGCAGTATACACATAGAATTATTTTGGATCCATAAAAACAGACGTGCTCTTGTATCTTTTCCCATTAAAGTGACTCAGATTCACAGGCTAGGCCTGTACTGTGTTGACTTTATTAATGCCATCTTTAAAAAATATCCATTATCTTAACATGGACATGATTTGTTCAGGTCCATTTAACATTCCTTTCAGAACGTTTTTGTTGGTGGATCCCAGCGAGCGCGAGGAGCGTGTCATGGATGGCTTGCTGGTGATTGCCGTGAACAAGCACCGGGAGATTTGCACCATCCAGTCCAGCGGTGGGATAATGCTGCTAAATGAGCAAGTTAGTGCTGTGGTTAACATCCCCTCTGGAAGCTTTTTCTTATTTATTTATTTTTTAACTAAAATCCAACAAGGGCATTTCCAGTGATTCCTCCTCAGGTGTGTTGGAATCCGGCTTCAGTACTGTCATCACCTGTGGATGAGACTAGTTACGGGACTCCCCCCTTCCCTCTGCGCCCACGGATGGCCTCCAGAGTCTCACCCTCTAGGTAGAGAGACACTGTACTTTCAGGGAAGAAAGAGGTTCCTATTTCTATTAAAAAAAGTGTCACAAATGGGAATTGGGTTAAAAGTAAAGTACTTTTAGAATTTGGGTATAATAAGCAGTTCTCAAACCCAGCTCCCTCTCAGATTCCCACGGGCTTTTAGAAAAGAGATTGCCAGGTACCGTAGGTGCAGGTGCTTGGGCACCATCTGCTTGGTGGAGCTCCCGCTCTGTGTTAGACTGGCCTGGGCGAATGATTTCTTATCTTCATGCCTCCGCTTCTTCACCTGTAACATAGGGAGTAAGCTCCTAGTGCCCCCTATGGGTAGAAGAATATAAAGGTAAGTAGGTGTGTGGCACTGTAGCGTACGGTAAGTGTGCAGTACATGTAAGTTTTCTCATCACTGCATTCCCGGCTCCCTGTCTCCAGAGACACATCCATTGGGCTTCAATGCCCGAGAACCTTGCCTTCAGAAAGCTCCAGGCATGCTCTGCGGCCTGGTGCCATGGCTCGCTCACAGGCAGTCCGTGCAGCGTGCACGTGTGCAGGCCGACCTGGCAGCTCCTAGGTCTGTTAGTGCCGCGGGAATGTTTCTGGGTCTGTTTTCTTCATGTGAGAGTCCTTCAGATATTCTAAAACAACTCACAACTTGCTTTATTTTATGTCTACATTACATTATTTTGGAAACAAAGGCAGGCTTTGTTGTAAAGTTAGAAAAACTAATCTCGTTCTTGGTTTTCTTAGAGAAAGCTACTTGGTTAGTTGTCTTTAAATAACAGCTCATTTTTATGAACAGGTTTTGAGATGCAGTAAAATAGCTGGTGTGAAAGTAGCGGAAATCACAGAGCTAATCCAGAAGGCTTTAGAGAATGACCAGAAAGTTCGGTAAGTTTAATTTTGTTAGGACCAAGTGGTCTTTTTACAGATTTTTCTGTTAAGGAGTCCTCTTGCACAGGGGTAACCTCACACTTTCCTTATCTGTTAATCTCAGTTGAATATACTAAATGTTTTTTGAAAGTTGATTGAACTGTTCGTTGTATTGTATTACAGCTTAAACAATCTATTGAAAAGCCATGTAATATTTTTCTTTAAAAAAATTAACATGTTCTTAGGAAAAAGAACCTAGTAACGGAAATTAACTGAAAGGACACACACTGGGTTGGTTCCCATCTTCTCCCCATGTGACATTATGCAGGACCTGTAGCCAGCATCAGTGTCTTCTACAACACAGGAGGTTAATGCCAGCCTGTACGCTGGTTTGAGGATTAGAAAATAACTTTAATTTTAAGCCCTTGGCAAGTGCCCAGCACATGGTTCAATACATGGTAATTACAGGAACTTGTATTATGTCTCTTGATAGGCATAATAAATTGTGAGGTTAAGTTACTCAAATAACTCTTCCAATATTTCTCACCGAAGGGTAAAATAGTTAACTGTTTTCCTTTTTTGTCTTCTCGTCCATCTATCATCCACCCCCACCTCTTTCCCAACCCCGCCCCCCCCCCCCCCCGCCCCCATATGCCACACACAGGAAAGAAGGTGGAAAGTTTGGCTTTGCAGAGTCTATAGCAAAACAAAGGATCACAGCATTTAGAATGGAAAAGGCCCCTGTTGACACCTCTGACGTCGAGGAGAAAGCAGAAGAAGTCCTTACTGCAGCGGATCCTCCTCCAGACGTGTATCTTTCCTGGGTGCTGGGGTTTGCTTTTCCAGTAGCAACAAGATTCATTCCACTGCGGCCTTCTTAGGCGGTGGAAGGGGTACATACTGGCATTTCTCTGAAACACTGTACTTTGTTAAAAAAAAAAATTTAAGATACCAGATAGTGAAGAGTGAGTAAGTTGATGGTCTAAGGTCCACCTTCTCTTCAGCTATCCTACAAAATCCAGAAAATTCTCTAACGAACCAATTCATAGCATTTCATTTTCTTTTGAAAAATTAGTCTTTAATCTCAATGGCATGGTCAAGCACTCTACACTATTACACATTGTTCTTGAATTTTTTCTACATTCACCAAATTTATTAGTATACAACTAACATGTTCAGAGCCAGTCTCTTGATGTTCCTCACCATTATGTCCATAACAATCTTGAGTTACATTTTTTCTTCATTGTTCAGCCACCCATAGTATAGCTACTGGTAAATTTCTTCTCCTGAGACTCTGAGGCACACTTCTGCTTAAGAAGAAAACTTCCTTTAACTGTTAAGTGTTTCTAAACCTGTGCTCTGGACTCCTGGTACTGCCCAGATTGGAGAAGGAGTGGAGAACTCCTGGGGTGACCTTGAAGACTCTGAGAAGGAAGATGAGGATGAAGGTGGCAGCGATGAAGCCATCATTCTCGATGGTGTGAGGACGGACGTGGGAATGGAAGTCTCCAATTCTGGAAGCCAAGGTGGGTGTACTTTATGGTAGACTGGAGGCCCAGTGCACGAAAATCGTGCAAGAGTAGGCCTTCCTTCCCCCGGCTGCTGGCACCGGCTTTGCTCCCGTTGCCAGCAGGCATCCGGGACCCAGGCTTCCCTCCAGGACCCAGGTGTCCCTATGACCCTGCCTTTGTCCAGAATGATGTTGGATCTAATTAGCATATTACCCTTTTATGATAGATATTATGTAGACATGTAAATTATATACGTAGTCATATGTGAATAGAATCTGTCCCTATTTATAGATTAAAGTACCACTAAGATAGGGATTTATTTTTATATTAGCAGTTCCTGTTTTTAGAGGAACTGAATTTCAACTAAACTGTTGAGGCTAACTGCATTAACTCCAATTCCTTTCTAAAAGAATATGCTTATGTTTGTGGAGTAGTGGTAGCTCTTTGGTATGTAAATGTAGTTGCATTTTTAATTTTTTTTTTAAAATATATTTTATTGATTTTTACAGAGAGGAAGGAAGAGAGATAGAGAGTTAGAAACATCGATGAGAGAGAAACATCGATCAGCTGCCTCCTGCACATCTCCCACTAGGGATGTGCCCGCAACCAAGGTACATGCCCTTGACCGGAATCGAACCTGGGACCTTTCAGTCCGCAGGCTGACGCTCTATCCACTGAGCCAAACCGGTTTTGGCCATTTTTAATGTTTTGTTCTTTTCTTTTATGTGTACCTATCTGGGCCAGTTTTAAGGTTTCTTAAAGATCTTATTCCTGCATGCTAATTTTTCTTTGTAGTTTTTAGAGTGAAACATAAAGCCTATAATCTAAGAGTGCATTCAAATAGAACTTCCTACAGGACCAGGATGTCCTACATCTACACTGTCTAATACAACAGGTCCACTAGCCACCCACTCGCAGCTGCTGAGCACTGAAATGTTGGCTTGTGGGACCGAGGAACTGAATTCTAAATTTTACTTATTTTTTTGTTAATCCTCACCTGAGGATATTTTTTCCATTGATTTTTAGAGTGGAAGGAAGGGAGGGAGAGAGAGACAGAGACATAGATGTGAAAGAGACACATCGATTGGTTGCTTCCTGCACCAGCTGGGGCTGAGGATCGAATTTGGAACCCAGGTATGTGCCTTTGACCGGGAACACTTAATCCTGGCTCCTACATTGGTACAAAACCCTGATTACCTGGAAAACGTGTAGTCCTAGGTGTTTCTTGCATTCTGAAATATGTAGAACTGGAGAAATTGTTTCTTCTTTCAAGAAAACCAACTTCAGCCCTAACTGGTTTGGCTCAGTGGATAGAGCGTCAGCCTGCGGACTCAAGGGTCCCAGGTTCGATTCCGGTCAAGGGCATGTACCTTGGTTGTGGGCACATCCCCAGTAGGGAGTGTGCAGGAGGCAGCTGATCGATGTTTCTCTCTCATCAATGTTTCTCTCTATCCCTCTCCCTTCCTCTCTGTAAAAAATCAATAAAATATATTAAGAAAAAAAGAAAAGAAAACCAACTTCATGCTTGGCCCACACTAGAAAATAAACATGAGTTGTTTTTTATGTAGTAAAAACAAATCATATGAGGAAGAATCTAGGCATTAGGTGGGCAGGGAACTAAAAGGTGCACTTATGGCGTCTGTGATGCACAGGCCGGCCTGCCTTTCAGGGATTTAGTGCCTGTGAGCATGACTGAGCTTGCTGGGGTTTTGTAGAAAAAACATTCCCATTGATGAGACCTTTATTCACTGTCCCAGGGGTCACTCTGTTTGGCGTCACTCTTCCAGAGCTTGGTCCAGGTATTTACTACTAGAGGCCTGTGCACAAAAATCGTGCACTTGGGTAGGTCCCTCAGTCTGGCCTGTGCCCTCTTGCAGTCCGGGAGCCCTCGGAGGATGTCCAGCTGATGGCGTAGGCCCACTCCCTAAGCCAGCAGTTGGATATATTTAGTGCTGCTGCAGAGGCGGAAGAGGCTCCTGCCACCACTGCTGCACTTGCCAGCCATGAGCCCGGCTTCTGGCTGAGCGGCACTCCTCGTGTGTTGAGCATCTGCCCCCTGGTGGTTAGTGCGCATCATAGCGACCGGTTGTTCTGCCATTCGGTCAACTTGCATATTAACCTTTTATTATATAGGATATAATTTCAGCATATAAGCTGCTTCCACAGTGAGACCATAAATGAAGCTTTAGACTCCATATACTTACATATCCATCAGCCAGTCTTTAATGCTGCATAGAATTCTGTAGTGTTGAATGTTACTAGTTGGTTTAGTTATTCCCTTATTGATATACTGTTTCAGTGCAACAGAGCATCCTTTCATATGTCCCTTTATATATTTGTGAACTGTTTTTCTAAGATTAATAAGACTAACTGCTAGAATATTCAATTGATAGCTTCAAGAGTAATATTTTCAACTGAATGATAAAAGTGGACCTAAGACAGTTTGGAGGACAGAGCAGGTAAAGCCTTTTGAATGCATATAAACAAAGTGAGAAACTAACAGAAAACTCAAAACATAAAGACCTGATAACCAACAACCAACTGGGAAAAGGGATAATTCACATTATATATCATTAATGAAGGCTCAGGAGAAACTATAAAGTAATTCTCACATATAAATGGCCAGTTACATATGCCAACCCTGGTAGTAATGAAGGAAATGAATTCAAAGCAAAAGGATGAGAGCATTTTTGGACTGCTGTATTGGGCAATATTAAAAATACCAGCATTGGCAAGGTTGTATGGGAAAGTGGGTTCTTCATAGACTAGTTCTTGGAATGTAAATTGGAACAATATTTATGGAGGGGTTTGGCAGTATTTTTTGGGATGTATATATACCTTTTGACCCAACTATGTTTCTAGGTATTTCCTTTACAGTGTTTATAATAGGGAGAAATGAAAAATTTAGATCTCTAAAATTAGCAAATTCTAAGATAAATTGTGGTACCTTACAGAGTGGCACAGGCACTTTGATGGCATCTTGTTTCCAAATTGGTTCTACAAGATGATACACACACACACCTATAGATAGAGATTTCCCCTAACTTTTCTATTATGAATGTACTGAATGGTGATGTAATTAAACACGTTTGGGGAATCAAGCACATACTGTTTCAAAGCTCCAAGAAGTTACCTGAGGGAAGGAAAGAACCAAGTCGGCCTGGCAGCCCGCACCCAGAGTAGCCCGGGCTCTCGTATGGAAGTTTTAGAATTGCTGCTATGGAAACCAAGTTGGAAACCTTTAAAGAGATTACACGCCCACTTCAGAGATACTGAGGGTTTGCTTCCAGACCTTCCCAATACAGCGAGTTACTAATTTTTTTGTTTCTCAGTAAATAAACAATGTACATACCTTAATTTAAAAACAACTTACTGCTCAGAAATGCTAACCATCATCTGTGCCTGTACTCACATTGCTTCCTGAACATTTTCTTAAAGAGGCCCCTATTGTGCTGTCAGACAGTGAAAAAGAAGAAACGATCATTTTAGAACCAGACAAGAATCCGAAGAAAATAAGGTAACGGTTTCTGGCTTGTTTCTGTTTTTTTCTCTTACTTACTGTAAACAAAGAGATGTCTCTTTCTCATTAGAAATCTAGCTGTTCTTTGGTTTCTTAACCTGAAGTCTATAAATATTAGGACCGAATTCTATAGAATTGTTTGGATGCCTTTCAGAGTCACTATTTTACTGTCATAGTCGGCAAGTGTTATATCCTACTGGGAAAAAGGCAGGCCTCCTATTTTTGTGCACAGTGGGGTGAAGCAACTTCTAGTACTAGTGCTGTTCGTAAACTCTTAATTGACTTTATTCACAGAACACAGACCATCAGTGCAAAACAAGAAAAAGCACCAAGTACAACACCAGTGAAAAAGAGAAGAAAGAAGAGAACTGCAAATTAAAGCTCACGTGGGTGTATCTGTGTACAGACTATTAAACGGATATTTATTTAAGTGCTAGCAACCTGAAACGTTTTTTATTCACAAATCCATTATAAAATCTAGTCACTTCCTTCGTTTTGACATTATGCTCTTGACAAACCTCCTGGAAAACTTAGCAGGTTTTAAGTAACTGCCACTTGAGCCGTGTCCTGGTCAGCGAGGAGTGGAGGGCCTTCCCTGGCGTGCCCCAAGGACCACGACTGGTCAGCAAGCAGATCCACTCCCGACACCTGCGTTATGCGAGCCAGCAACTGGTCGGAAAGTGAATGTCAGAACTAAGTCTGTTTTCCCGAAACTGAAAGGTAGTTGAAGTCTTTTAAATTCCAGGAGAACCCTTTACAGTCCCCATCGGAGAAATTAACTTTTCGGTGAAACCCTGAAGTCAAATTTTTACCTCAAATTAAAATTGACTTACAAACTAAGTTTTCCAGATCAATTTATTAATTCTTATTCTTATTATCCTGACAGCTGGCATCATTAATACTTTAACAAAACCACTCATAATCAGCCACATATCTAAGATACGCTAGTACATGTACAAAAGATATACAAATTAAAACCATTAAAAAGGAATAGAGACCATAATTTGTACTTGACCATAACTTCTGTATTCAGAAATGATTGTAAAATTAAAACTTTAAAAACTGTACACATATACGTTGATTTAACTCTTAGAAAACAAAGTCTTTCACTGTTACACATGTAGTGTCTCTGGTGGGATGAGGAGAGAAACACCATGGTACCTGTAAGCAGGAAAAAATCCACTGTTAGTAAATGTTCACTGAGTGAAGAAATATACTAGGAACTAAAAAATACTACTTCTGAGTAAGCAAATGATTACAAGACACATACACACATGCCCCTTCCCTCTTCTCCCTCAAATACAGGACAGACATAGCCCCTAAGGAGGCTGTGCCCAATTTGAGGACCCTTTCATAAAGGTCAAATGTCATGGATCTCGGGACCATACGGCCCTGGGAAAGCCAGCTCCTTTAAATCCCGTTGCCCCCAGCCGGTTAATCAGTGGATAGAGCATTGGCCTGCTCGGAAGGGTCACGGGTCCATTCCAGTTAAGCGCATGTGCCTCAGTAACAGGCTCAGTCCTGGACCATGTGGGAGGCAGCCAGTCAATGTGTCTCACATCCATGTTTCTCCATCTCCCCCTCCCTTGACTCTCTAAAAACCATGGAAAAAATATCCTCTGGTGAGGATTAACAACAAGGTTTGGCTCAGTGGATAGAGTGTTGGCCTATGGACTGAAGGGTCCTGGGCTCGATTCTGGTCAAGGGCACATGCCTGGATTGCAGGCTCGATCCCCAGTAGGGGGTGTGCCGGAGGCGGCCGATCAGTGATTCTCATCATTGATTGAATGTCACGCCTTACTTGGAGTGCTTGTACTTTTCCCTGACGGACTGCTGCGCATGCTGCGGCGCTTTGAGGTAGGTCTGGTGCAGGTCCAGGAGACAGGGCTTCAGGCTCTCCAGGGTGTAGCCAGTCTTCTGTGCCAGAGACTCAGGCTGCAGAGGGAGCAGGAGCAACACAAGTGAACAGCTGCACTGAGCTGGAGTTCCATTTCAGTACTAACAGCACCTGACGGGTCTACCAGTGTTCTAAGCCGGCACTGCAACGCTTTTATGCTGACTTGGATCGAGTTTGACTACTTTCTGTGCAGCAGGTTGGGAGGCAATGCTTTCAGCACACCTTTGAAATCCAAGCAACAACGCAGCTTTCTACCTAACAAACACGCCTAAACTTGAACAGTTTCCCAGGTCAGTCAGTTAATGGCAAAGCGGTTAGGACCCAAGGTAGGTGTGTGGTGATGTGATACATACCCAGCTTTGTCCTGTGACTGTGTAGAGTGCTAGATGAAAGGCCGCTCCGGCAATAACTGATGGCAAATACTTAAGGTAGGGGTCAGCATCTATCAAACTTAACTCTCCCAGAAACTGGAATGAAAAGTAATACGCTTTATAGTCAGAAGAGCTCTAGAATTCAAACCTCACATCTCTGCCTTCTGACCTATTTTCCCCTCAAGACTGGTTGAGGGGAACCACAGGGAAAAAAATTCCCATCGCCTCGTCTTTTAGATACATTCACTATCTTAAGTGTTTTCCACTCTCTTCCTCTTACTATTTATAATCCCCACCCAAATAAAATATACTATATATTTTAGAGAGGGAGAGAGATAAACATCTATGTGAGAGAAACATCAATCGGCTGTATTCCATATGTGCCCCGACGGGATCAAATCCAAAACCTAGGTATGTGCCCTGGCTAGGAATTGAACCCCCAACCTTTTGGTGTTTTGATGAGATCCAAGCCCCTGAGACACCCAGCCAGAGCACTTTTAATAACTTTAAAAATAATCTGGCTACCATTTCCCAAGACTTTATTTCTATTATCTTTTGCCAATGGTAGTCTTTCTTCCATACTCCAGCATGAATCTGTCCCTGGAATATCAAATCCCTTGACCAGAGCTGTATAATAAAAGCAGGGCTTGTCCCTAATTGTGACCTAACAATCTTGATCAACAAAATGAACTTACCATCGCTAAACTTTCAACTTTGCAGTTGGAAGGCTGCTGGTGCAGAAAGTACTGGGTGAGGAACTGATTGACAGTTGGTGCCGCTAAGTCAAAAGAAAGGACTTTCAGAACGAGGTGCTCCATTCGCAGAACTTGTTTCTTGGTGTAGGTATCATCTGTAATGTACACAAACTCTGCTACCTCTGGGGGGTATATTTCTTCAAACTTTCTACAAGGAAAAAAGTTTTAAGTAAATCAGTCCTAAAAGAGAAGCAAGCGTGAATATCCCAATTCTGAAATCCCTCTAGCACAGTGGTTCTCAACCTTCCTAATGCCGCGACCCTTTAATACAGTTCCTCACTTTCATTGTTACATATTGAACATAATTAAAGCATAGTGATTCATCACAAAAGCAATATGTAATTATCTGTGTGTTTTCCAATGGTCTTAGGCGACCCCTGTGAAAGGGTCGTTTGACCCCCAAAGGGGTCACGACCCACACTTGAGAACCGCTGCTCTAGCAGATCACACAGAACGAATCCAATTGCCTGTTTTTGTGGAGACTGGGTAAATGCTAATTAGAAGACCTAGATCAATGAAGGACTTTTAGGATCTTTCTCCCAGTGCAGTCAAGGAAATAAATGAGAAGCATGAGACTTCCCAAGACAGGAACAATGTTCAAGGACACCAGGTAACTGAAAATTTAGGAAATTTCCTTAGAAAAATAAACATTTTATCTTTTAGTTTTAAAATTTAGTTTTCATGTCTTAACCGTTTGGCTGCTGACGTATTTTTTCGGACATATGCCAAAACTGCGGCACTAATTGCGCGTGTATGGGAAAAAATGTAAAACACTTTTTATACAATAAACTCACTTGTATTGCTTTGCAACAACAAAAATTAAAAAATACCAATTGTTTACATAAATTTGTTTTAAATAAGAAGAGCGCGATAGCGCTCCTTAGCAGTCAAACGGTTAATGAGAGTTTGCTCATATGCTGGAAAGCACTTTTGAAGGGAAGGGACCACACTTTAAGACCTTGTAATCTGGTATTCAAATGGAGCCAGTCTACAAGTTCATTCAACAAGGGACCCTGGGACCCAGACCTGGAAAAGCAATGTCCTAAACTAGGCAAGTCTCACCCACACCTGTCACCACGGGCGTAGTCACCGACTCCGCCTTGTGCAATGTTGTCACACTGTTAACCCCGGGGTAGTTCCCTGCACAGAAAGGTACCGATCCCTGTTAGCCGAACGAACCAGGCTGACTTACGAGGCTAGCAGCATGGCAGCGGTGCCCACCAGCTGAAGTTTCCCTCTCAGCACAGACATGGAGGAAAGGAACCTGTCGATGTAGTTCACAGCCAAGTGCAGGGTCTCATTCTGCAGCTTATACTCTTCTCCTACTTCCACTAACCAGTCCACGAGGATAGCCCTCATGCTGTTGTTGATGTCCGGCTGCTTCTTCATGTAGCCCGCTTTGGGCTTACATTTCATCTGTGGAGGGAGCCACTTAGCATAGTGTGAATGCAGCTGGATTGCTCTACAGCCCAAGTACAGCACTGGGGTACAGCACGGGCAGTTAAAACGCTCACAGACGCCCCCAACGCCATCTCACCCACGGAGCAAACAGGACAGAAAGGGGCCCTGCGCGCCGTTACCTCCATCTCCCGGAGGTACGTGTGAACGTCCTCCTGGTAGTCGGGGACTTCAGTGACACTCACTGGCCTCTCCTCTTCCAGCACAACGGACATGTCCATAGCGTGTGGCGACTCTGGGAGAATTCAAAAGTACGATTAAGTTCCTCGTTCAGTTTTCTTTGGTTATATTTTCATTTATTTCAGAGAGGAAGGGAGAGGGAGAGAGACTGAAACATCAATGATGAGAGAGAATAATTGATTGGCTGCCTCCTGCATGCCCCCTGCTGGAGATGGAGCCTACAACTGGAGTATGTGCCTTTGACCAGAATTGAACCTGGACCCTTTAGTCTGCAGGCTGATGTTCTATCCCCTGAACAAAACTGGCTGGGGCCCTCGTTTAATTTTCTATTTAATTGCCTAAAGTGATTGCCCTTATAGGCATCCACACTACCAAAGCAATTATTTCACCGAGGACAAAGTATACAGCCTACTTCACTCTGGTTTTAGTACCTGTCCACTTAGCTTTAGAATGAATTTACTTAAAAAGAAAAAATACTGATAGGCCAATCACAGGAGCATAAGTATGAGGATCAGGTATTATGTTAGAGTATCGCTCATCTTCGAGAGACAGTGGCACAGTGGTTCCAAGTTCTAAGATAACACACAGGATTTGCTCTAAGAATTTGCAGACCCCCCAAGTCTGATGTATTTGAAGAATCTAGGCAATTGCTAGAAGCAGGGCCAACACTACGTTCAACAAGTGATTCATCTTTTGCAATTTTAAATTATCTTTTGAAGCAAAGAATATCATCCATTATTGTTTTCACTTCAAGGTTCACTGCGAGGTTAAAATTTATTGCAAATTTTAGATAAAAACATATTTTTTTCTTAAAATAGTTTTTATTGATTTCAGAGAGGAAGGGAGAGGGAGAGAGAGATAGAAACATCAATGATGAGAGAGAATTGTTGATCGGCTGCTTCCTGCATGCCCCCCACTGGGGATCGAGCCTGCAACCCTGGCATGTGTTCTGACCAGGAATTGACCTGGGACCCTTCAATCTGGAGATCGACGCTCTATTCATTGAGCCAAACCAGCTAGGGCCACATAAATTATTTTAATTCCAAAGGACTTTCCTGACCATCTCTCACCAGCAGAACTAAAAGTGAAACGAGACTGCCCTAACAGGTTTGGCTCAGTGGATAGAGCGTCGGCCTGAAGGGTCCCAGGTTCGATTTCGGTCAAGGGCATGTACCTTGACTGCAGGCGGGCACATCCCCAGTAGGGGGTGTGCAGGAGGCAGCTGATTGATGTTTCTAACTCTCTATCCCTCTCCCTTCCTCTCTGTAAAAAATCAATAAAACATATTTAAAAAAAAAAGTGAAACGAGTTTGGATTTAGTGAGCTGTCCAGTGACTCAGCAGCCCCACGGTACAGAAGCAGTCCACTGTGGGCACAGCTGCCTGGATCTGCTCCTCTCCTTACAGGGGTTACGGACAAACACCTATGGCTCGACCGACTCACAGGACAGTGTTCCTCTCTGGTGCCAGAGGATAGCTCAGGCTGGTCTCACAGAAACAACATTTTAAAGCCGGAAGAGCTGTGAGATACCAGGGCAGGTCAAGCTGCACGCTCCCACAGCCCTCTCTGGAGTGGAGGGCACCAAGGAAGTCTGGAATGAACAGAACTGAAATCTATTCTCCCAACCCTGGGGGCATCTCCAGGGTCCGATGAAAACCAGGGCTGGAGATCCAGTTAAACTGCCGAGGCTGGCAGTGCCCTGGACGGAGCACCCACTCTGGGTCTGGGTCTTTGTGGGCCACTGGGTCACGTATGAGCTGTGAGGTCTGAGGTAAGTCACGCCCCTTCTAAACCCGTGACATTAAACCTCACGCATTGTGTAGTAAGGATGAGATGAGACAATGTCTTACCGTGTAAAGTATCACTAACCCAACCTACTCAGCAATTATGGTCACACCGACTTGATCCCGAGGTTCGTTAAAACTTACCCAAACTATCATCCATTGGATAATCAAGAGGTACCAGCGGTTTCCTGGGTTCGGGTAAAGCCATAGCTGAGTTAAAGGCCAGCACATCTTCGCACTCTGGGTCTTTAGGCCCGCCCGGGCTCTTCGGGGGCTCTTGCGGCTCATCCACATGGATGGTGAAGGCGGGCTGCTTGCCGTTTGCCTTCCAGGGAGGCACAGCGCCGCGCTCATCGTTGACAGGAAGGTCCTTCAGAGGCGCAGCCTAAGGGAAGCCAGTGAGGGCTGTGGCTTATCCAAGGCAGGCTGGCTTGCTGCCCCTATGGGTCTCGCCCGGCTTTTACCCCCAGCCACTCCGCAGGAAAAGACACTTCCTGGGCCAAAGTCCAGGCGGGGCGTGGGGGTGGTCAAGGAACAGGAGGGGTGGCTCAGTTGGCCACAGGCGCGTCTACAAAGGTGAGAGCGAGTCTTACCGGGCGGAAATATGAAAAACCAGTCAAGGCCACAAGAGGGACGGAGGGCCCAAAAGATGACAAGCTTAGGAAAGAGGCGGCAACAACATGGTGCACCGCGTTCACCCGGGGTGGAGCGACAGGGCAAATCCGGGAAAATGGCGGAATTTACCAAAAACCAAATATTTTTATATCCTTTCCTAACGTCCCTCTATTGGCGGGAGGGGGCGGGAGGTCCTGGGGTTTAAACGCTAAGAGTGAGGCGTGGTGGCGGGCAAGGCCCACGCATGCGGCAGGGCTTGGTCTGACCCAGTATCTGCAGAAAAACCACCCGACGGAGAGCAGAGCAGGCGAGCAGCACTCGCAGTGCGGCCGGCGGGCATGGAGAACCTCCCCGTGGCACCCCAACGCGCCGGAAACCAGGGATCGGGGGCCGCCGACCAGACCTCCCCCGAGCCCAGCGTGTCCCCCGAGCCCAACGCGCTCCCCCAAACCCAGCGCGCCCTCTCGCCCCTCTCCCCGCCCAGCCCCGAGCAGAACCACGCTCGTCTTTACCCGCCGCGTCTTGGGCCTCTGCGGCGGCGCCGGGGCCCGCTGGTTCCCGGCCTTGAGGACCGCCAGCCGGGCCCGGGTGCGGGGCTGCTGGGCGGGAGACGCCTTCTCGGGGTTGATGTTCTCCTGGTCCTCGTGGGGCGCCGTCTGCTGCAAGGTGAGCGGCGCCGAGCCCGCCTCGCGGGCCGCAGAGGAGCCCAACATCCCTGCTCCGAGGCCGCGGCGGGTCCGCCGGCGGCGCCAAGCAGCGTGCACTCGCTCCCGCCGACCGGCCGCGCCGAGGACGCTCCCGCCGTGGGCGCCCGCCGCAGCCCGGCCGGCCCGCCCGCCGCCCGCCGGGATCGCCGAGAGCCGAGAGCCGAGAGCCGAGAGCTGCGAAAGCGCAGGCACGGCCGGGGTGCAGGGCCAGCGACCCCCTGAGACCAAGCGAGCTGCCCGCGGAGCGGCGGCTGTTCGAGCAGTTCAAGTAGCCCGCGACTATTGAAATGGGCCAATGGCAAGGCCCGCAGCCCGTGACGTCATCCGGGCGACCCGGCGCCGCAGTGAAGGCGGCCGCGCCCGCAGAGCAGCAGGGGCGTGGCAGGGCGTGGCGGGAGGGCGGGGCCTGCGCGAGCGGGGCGGGGCCTGGTTTAGGCGGGAGGCGGGGCCTGCTTTAGGCGGGAGGCGGGGCCTGCGCGGGCGGGGCGGGGCCTGGTTTAGGCGGGAGGCGGGGCCTGCGCGGGCGGGGCGGGGCCTGCTTTAGGCGGACTTTAACGGAGCCCGCCGGGCCGGCTCCGCGCCTCGGGCCAGTTAGACGCAGCGAAGAGCGGCGGCCAGGACGTGCTTCCCCAGCTCGGACTGGCCGGGCCCGCACTGGCCGCTGGTCTCGGTCACGTCAGTCCCAGTTTCCCTGGCCTGTTCCTTGTTAGTATCTGCATGTCATGCACTTGTCAGGGTTAAAGGATGTTTACACGCTCCCGCTGCGGCGGCGGCGACTGTCATCTACCTTTTAGGCGTTTCTTCAGCCTCAGCTTTTCATTTCCTAGTGAAGAGGCAATTACTAGGCGGTGCCACCTTGAACTACTGTCGCTCTGTGTAACAGACAGTAATGTTCTGCACGAAATTCCACTAGACGGCCATTCACTCCCATTTCCCCCGCAGCTCCGACCGCCAGGACACAGCACCCAGTGACCTACATAGAACTGTGTTCCATTCAGAAATGAAGGTTGGATATAGTAAAATGTATGACCTTATTAAAATAAAACTCTTAGCGATAGGTGCCTTTAACGAATTTCCACATTTAATATACAATAAGGCTCACACATAACAGATACAATGGCATATAATTAAGAAGCATGATTGTTCTCTGACAAATTCATGGGTGTGCCCTTCTTAAAAACATAAATAGCTTATTTTCCATTATAATCTTTATGCCATCTTAAAGCAACCTTTAAATACAGCATTCCCCTCGGATATGAATCTGAATTAGGTTTAATAAACAAAATCCCCACAGCCTTTAAGTCTTATTCCCCTTCACACATGATATGAAGGAAATGGTGGATGCTCGTGCAGAAACGCGAGGAAGCCATCCCTGTCCTGACTAGTCACTCGGATACTCGGTAACGACTGGTTACAGAGCGTCACTTAGACCACCCCGCCCTCGGTCTGTGCTCATCTCTGTCCACACTGTATCCCGCACTGAACCTGGTCACGATGCTCATTGTCAAGCAAGAGAGAAATCAGGTGCAAATCAATCTCAACTCCCAGAAAAAGTAATTGGGAGGTTATATCCACTGGCTGGCGACATACGTAATTAACTAGGACACAAACCAGGCACCAAAATGCGGGTTCTAGTCCCCGATTTACAAAATAACAGCAAGCCCTCTTCATCACTTAACCTCAGTGAAAAGGAGCTTTCTTATATGATTTGAGAAAATAACATGTTGTGAAAGTCAAATGAGTTAACGAATATAAATACATTCTGAAAAATGTAAAACAGTTATACATACACTGTGTGGGAGGAGCTTAAATATTTAAATACAGAGTGGGGCAAAAGTAGGCTTACAGTTGTGAGCATGCAAGTTTATTCTTGTGTTAGATTTTTAATATATTTTTATTGATTTCAGGGATGAAGGGAGGAGAGATAGAAATATCAATGAGAGAACTGATTAGCTGCCTCCAGCACGCCCCCTACTGGGGATTGAGCCTGAAAGCGGGGCATGTGCCCTGCGCCAGAATTAAACCATGGCTTCCTGGTTCATAGGCTGACACTCAACCACTGAGCCACAGCGGCAGGGTCTTGTTATTTATTATTACAATTTTCCAGGCAAACTGTAAACCTACTTTCGTCCACACACTATATATTTTTATTTTTCTAATATTATTTCTCAGTATAAAATTTAAAACACCACTTGCAAAAGAATTCATTAAAATCCCTTATAATCATTCTACTTGTATTTTAAGAATAAAAATGCTATTTATTTTTAAAAGGTTGCATTCAAAAGAAATGAAGCATTACTAAAATATCATGTATCTCAAATATTTTTAGATAATATTTATTTAAAAGTATCCTATATAATAAAAACCTAATATGCTATTGTCTCTCGGGCAGTCATTGATGGGAAGTTCAACCGCTTGCTATGACGTACACTGACCACCAGGGAGCAGCGCGGTACATGGCGGCCGTTGGTGACACGGTGCTGGCAGTGGGCGGCAGTGGAGGCGCTGCCGCCCCGACGGCCCTGACGACAGCTGGACTGTGGCGGGATGGTGGAGCAGGTGAGCAGGCGGCGCCAGGCCAAGGCGGGGTGCCAGATAGGGCTGCGGGGCTGCGAGGCTCGGGGTGCAAGCTAGGACCCAATCTCCGCAGACCACCCCCAGGGTCCCCACCTAATGCACAAATTTTGTGCACCGGCCTGTAGTTTGAAATAAAGTATGCACAGTTAGCTTGTAGTTCTGTTTTAACATTTTCATTTAAAGAGACAACTTCTCCAGAACTTTACCTTACTTTCATGCAGCATCAAAGAAAGCAATCAGTGTGTTTTGGTCATAACTGTCCAGAATCTCCAGTAAAAGAGGTACTTTGGTTTTTACATTGGTGCCTTTGAACTTGAACTTATCTATAAAAAGATCGGTGATCATCCCTATAAAGAAAATGTTAATTTCCTGTCATTGAGTAGTTCTAATTAATGACACAGTATTTAATGAAAGTAAATGCTTGGTATCTATTTCTAATCACCTGTAATTCCATTATTTACAAACAAATCTAAAAGGATTGGTGCTTTAAAAAAATACTTATTTTGGAGAGATTTTAAGGCAAATTTCAAAATATAAACCATTTGGCTAATAACTCTCTTAACAACTGGCCGTGGCTATGGCTTCAGGCATCCACTGCTGACCAGCTCTGAAATGCTCTTGGCACACAGGGCAGCACAGGTGTTTCCTTTCACTCGGGCTGAACAGATGACATAGTGTAGAGCAAGCAGGTCACACTCTCGGCCCGGCCGCATGCGGCCCACAACGAATATTTTTGCAGCCCAGCCAATATAACGGTATGTAAGAAACGTGTTAATAAAAATTTCATAACTTAATTTTTACAATATCCTGTTATACATAATCACTAATAACGAACTACAATGTTCACTAATGACTGATGACTATAATCGTGTTGCATTCATTTCCCTTACGCGCCTTACGTGCAGGCGCACCATTTCTCTCCACTAATACCAGCAGCGAATATTTTAGCAGCCGATGGCCACGTCATTAGTCTAGTACTGACTTGTTGGGTGTGTGTAATAGGAAATATTTCACTTTCAGAGAACAAGGAAAAATAGGTTTATTTGCATTACGCTTATTAATTAGTGTAGTTATTCAGTGTCTGGTAAGTTAATGTTCAAGAAAAAATATTAATTTTTATTAAAATGTATTATTTTATGTTAACGATGACTCATTTATTTCAGCCCTTTGTATTCAGCAGGTCTCTATCGAAATAAACATACGTTTCTATGAAAATTGAAGCTTTTGTTTTTTTGTGGCCACATACACTTAAACCTTATTTATTGGGCCCGTGTTAGCCTTTGAGTTTGACATGCTTGCTGTAGAGATTCAGTTCTCAACAGGTTTATTTAGATTAAAATATTCTACCCTGGCCAGTGTGGTTAAGTGATTAGAGTGTCAGCCTGTGCACCAGAGGGTTGCGGGTTCGATTCCCAGTCAAGGGCGTGTACCTGGTTTGCGGGTTTGCTCCCTGCCCCCAGTTTGGGACTGTGTGGGAGACAACCAAACTATGTCTCTCTCTATCTCTCCTTCCTTCCCTTCCTCCCTCTTTCCCTTCTACTTTCTCTGAAAAAAGGAGTGGAAAAAATATCCTTGGGCGAGATTAACTAACTAACTAACTAACTAAATTTCCATCTACTAGTATATGTGGACCATTCTTGGGATTTGACCTAAAGGCAAATATTTCTAGGTTCAAAGATCTGGGCACATTATTGCATCTTAAAGTTCTCTCATATGTACAATGGGGTTAACTCAAGCTGTCAGTCCTTTAGCCAAAACCCCAGCCACAAGAGATATTTGAGAGTTTTTCAGTTTAGAAAGACAATAAAAGGAAGACAGCATACATGGCGTAACATCCAAGGCGGGAAACAGAGCAACGTTTCTGCAATAAAATACAGGGATAAACAGCCACACTAAGGCGAATAAAAGAGATTATAAATAACCTCATGCCGGTTTAAGTGAAGTTTTGCCATTACATTAATTCAGACCAAGTCAGATCTGATGCAAAATTAATTGTGAAAAAGCTTTGTTTTTCACAGCTCTCTGGGTTTTGGATTGGTGAGGAGCGATGCATCTGCTAAGCGGCTGTAAGGATGAACGATCGTGTGCCTGCCGTTCAGTAAATACTAAGATATTAAGGTCTTATTGTTACAGCTTGTGAGCAAGTCTCTGGGTATAAAATGAGCTCACTGAGCAGGCTGAAGGGCCAGGGAGGCTGATGACACCAATTAACTACAGAAGACTTGACACAGAGCAAAAAGCAGGCACCGGGGAGAGGCGGGGCCGCGAGGAGGCCCTGCAGGCTGTGCCGCTTCCTACCATGTGACAGCAAATGCTTTGGTCTCAGACTTCCCGCTTAAAAATGAGAAATGGAGACATCATCTACCTTGCAAAGCTGTGCGAAGGATTAAATATGCCACCTGATTACGAAGATGCTATAGGCAAATTGGTGTGCTATGCACAGACATCATGTAATGATGGCAAAACAAAGTTTTCTTAAGCTGTTCCTTCCAACCCACTCTCGCTCTCTTTCAATATAATTTGTGAAACACCCAATTTCTACCACCAAAGCAAAATGAGTTTTGGGTTGACGTAGCATACATATATCCCTTATTATGCTATAACTATTAAATGTTGCATGTTGATTTTCACAATAGCAACAAAGCCTGAAAATTACTGGTGTGAATTATAGCCTAAACTATAATGCTTCATAAGTTATATTCATTTCACACCAGGTTCCTTCATATATGTAAGTCTATTGCATTAAACTTATTTTACTTCCTAATTTTACTTGCATTTTATCAAGTAAAAATATTAAATAGTAGGTCCAGCTGGTATGGTCCAGTGGTTGAGTGTTGACCCATGAACCAAAAGGTCACGGTTCAATTCCCGGTTAGGGCACCTGCCTGGGTTTCGGGCTCGATCCCTAGTAGGGTGTGTGCAGGAGGCAGCCAATCAACGACTCTCTCTCATCCTATCTCTCCCCCTTCTCCCTTCCCCTCTGAAATCAATAAAAAAATATTTAAAAATAGTAAATATTAGAACAATCTTGACAAAATTAATATTGTAAGCAACAAATTGGCTGTCATAGGTTCATGACTGCTGTAATCTTTGCTTCTCCCCTGCCCAGCTTCTGTCAAACAGCCAGGAGCACAGACATGGCAGGTATCTAACAGCCCACTAACCATAGAGCCTCTCCAGGTGTGCCGGCTGCCTCTTGTACTCCTCCTGCAGGTGCTCTGCCTCCTCTAGAATGCAGCGATATTCTGGTATCAGGAAGTCTGTATTTCCTTCATGAACCTGCAATTCCTTATTTTAAATTAAAAACAGAAGACACTTCATGTTTAAATTCAATCCAGTGTAGCTTTAAAGTCTTTACAACTTTAGAAATCCCATCACAACAGAATAATGATCATGAGTCCAAGACACATACACTTACTTTTAAAGCATCAATCAGCTGCACTTTCTTAGCCAAAAGCAACTGGTACTCCAGCTTTGGGTGGATGAGCTCTAAAGTGTGCTTAACTGACATCTCATTGATCTCTAGAAGGAGTCGAGCCAGACGCAGTTAGAAAGTCATTTTGATTAGAAACATTCTTATTGTAACAACAACCAAAAAAAAAAAAAGATTTTTCTTTCTTTCTTTACCGTATGAAATATTGAGGTTAATTTTCTTTTTTGTAGCTTCTTTAGAGAGCACATCTTTTAGGATGGATATAGTTGAAATGTTGTCAGATTTAAAAACTCCTTCTCCTTTTCTACAAAATTAATATATATATTTTAAAAAGACAGCTTTAGAAGGAAATACACCCAGTTAATACATATTTTGTAATTAGTGTTTAAATTTCATTTGATTATAGATTTCTCTATATATACATCTCATTATTAATAGAAAGCATATTTAAATGTGTAAACTTTTACTGTTATATTAATTCAAGTTCTGAACATACTTGTAAAACTTAACAAAAGATGTCAGATATGTCTCCTAAAGATATGCGATGTCATAATATGTCCTTCATTTAAAACAGCTTTTGTGTTTGCACAAATAAAATTCCAACAGCTAAGCCTTCATGTATGTGAACTAGGTGCTTACTTGCACGGGTACGTTTTCTCTCATGTGCTCACGTCCACGACAGCATGCCCATAGCTGCAGCCTGAGGCGGACAGCGAACCTACGAGTAGCCTCTTCTGTCGGTCAGGCCGGGGGGCATCCATCCCACATCTATGGTCACAGGACCTTTTTCCTTTGGGGAACCACTCCCTCTCTCTCACCTTCTCACCCCAAGGACTTCGCTGGCCCTGGCCCAGCCCGATTCTGGGACGTCAGGAGGGGCGTTTAGCAGTGCATTCCCCACCACGGACCACGCGGGTCACGGCGCAGCAATGGCCCTCAATCCTGGGACTTTTCTTACTGGAACTAGTGGGAGAGAGACTCCATGGGAGCTGACAAGATACGAAGCTGGATGGCACTGCTGCCACCAGGCTACACAGGATGGCCCAGAGGACAACACAGAGCCGCGGGGGGGGGGGGGGGGGGGGGGGGGGGGCCGCCTCCGTGACGCCAGTGAGGGCGCTGGCCGCGTCCTGGGGTCCTGAGGCCCAGGGCTGCGCGCTCTCACGGTTCAGGCGCTGGGAATTCCCGTTTCCAGGTTAAGCCGTTTGTGCTGGTTCTTTTTTCTGATGACCAAACATTTCCGTTTCCTGGTTAACATCTACCATTTTCATCATTTAATGTGCCCTCTGGTTTGGCTTTCATACACACAAATAGTTTGTATTGACTAGTTACAGGCAAAGACCGACTTCTTTCTTCTAGAAAGATGAGTAATACATACAATTTGGATCCCAATTATAGTTTAGAAATCATGAGACTTTTCACTGGTCTTTAATTTTAACTGATGATATTTACTATTTAACACACAGCACCTGACACTGTGGGTGACTTGCATGGCTTGTTTTCTTTTAATCACTACAATTCAGTGAACATGTGCTATTATTTCCACTCCTCAGAAGAGAAAACTACAGGTCAGCGAGGGCAGTAATCTCAACAAGGTCACTGAGCCAAGAGTCACACCCAGGTCGGGCCGCTCCCTCCATACAGACGCACTTCACTCAGATCCCTAAAAACACTTACTGAGAACCACTATGCTCGGCCAGGTGTGAGGCACTTGGAGGGTTCATACAAAAATAATTAAGAAATGGACTCTGGCCCTGGCTGGGTAGCTCAGTTGGTTAGAGCATTGTCCTGATACTCTAAGGTTGTGGGTTCGATCCTGGTCAGGGCACATATAAGAATCAACCAATGGCCGAAACCGGTTTGGCTCAGTGGATAGAGCTTCGGCCTGCGGACTGAAGGGTCCCAGGTTCGATTCCGGTCAAGGGCATGTGCCTGGGTTGTGGGCACATCCCCAGTGGGAGATGTGCAGGAGGCAGCTGATTGATGTTTCTCTCTCATTGATGTTTCTAACTCTCTATCCCTCTCCCTTCCTCTCTGTAAAAAATCAATAAAATATATTAAAAAAAAAAAAGAATCAACCAATGAATGTATAAATAAGTGGAACAACAAATCAATCTTCCTTCCTTCCTTCCTTCCTTCCTTCCTTCCTTCCTTCCTTCCTTCCTTCCTTCCTTCCTCTCTCTCTCTCTCTCTCCCTCCCCCACCCCTCCCTCTCTGAAATCAATAAAAATACAAAAATTAAAAGAAAAGAAATAGACTCTGCCCATGAGGAGCTTATAGTCCAATTTAGAGATACCAGCTTACATAAAAACATTATTATATACTTCAAATAAATAACAATAAATACCTAAGGAAAGTAAGAATAAAATGCCATGGGAATAGAGAAGAGAATCAAGAAAAACTTGAAAACGTAGCTATGAGTTGGGCCTTGAAGAATAAGTAGAGTGTGACTGATAAGGGACGAATATTAAAGGACGCAGAGTGGTAAAGAGCAAAGGTATGCTATTACACAAATATACACGCTGCTGGCCTCGGCAGCAGAGACCAAAAACATGCACTATGCCAGGCACGTGGAGTTGTCGGCTATGCGTGAGCGTGAGGTTCGCTGTAGGACTTCAAACAGGCGCCATTCATTGTTCCAGGTTTGGACACGGATGAGGTCCTGGAAGGTACAGTGAAACGGCTCCGGGGACTGATCTAAAACCAGTTAGATTTCCGGGGAGCTCCAGCTCCCAAAGGGCCGTTTCCAGAATCAGCACGCTACAGCTCCGCTGGGAAGCACAACAGTTCAAGAACCTGCTTAGGAAAAGAACCCCTAAGAACAGAGACCAGGAGAGGAGAAGCCACCCAGCCCCTCCACATAAAACAAAATTAAAAAAACCAAAAGAGCAAACAAACTAAGAACAGCTACAGCTGAAGTGGGATGAGAATGCAAAGACCCTGGGTGGGGGGTGAGGCTCAGAGGACAGTGGAGAAATCCCCTGAGATGCCGGGAGCCGGTCCATCCTTGCTGCTTGACACAGTCGCTGCAGGGAAGGAACATCTGCACAGCATATGTTTCAAGGGACCTGGCGTCTATGGCATACTGTTCTTAATATGTTTGCTCCCCTTAGCGCTGTGTGTTTTAACGAAGGTCACCTCTCCGAGAAAGGTTGTTTCCCCAGGTAGGGATTTTCCCCTGAAGTTAGGGAGGGAATAAAACCCCTTAACTAAGTGCCAGGCGGGTAGTTAATCACTTTAACTACAAACAATCACGCTTAAGCTACATAATCTTTACTCCCTGGAATGGAGATAAGAAACACCCTAACCTTTGCAATAGAAATTGACAGGATTAAAATCAACTGGTATAAATACAGATGTAACAAGACAATAAACACCAGAACTTCGCTGGAGATCCTGAACAGAACTTGGCTGGAGATCCAGACCAGAATTTGGCTGGAGATCATGGCTAGAGATCCTGGCTAGGCTGCTGATCAACTGAACGCTGTCTCCGTGTCATTCCTTCTTTGCCGACTCCATCTACACCTTTGGGAACCCCTGGACCTGCTGGGGTTGGACCCCAGCACTAAGAGAAAGCCGTCATCTCACACTCAGCAGAGGAGCGAAGGAGAGGAAGGTCGGCTTCTCTGTGCTCAGAACCAGGCCCTGAGGGAGCCACAAGAGGAGCGGGAGGGAAGGCAAGGTGTGCAACAGCCACCACCCGTCCTGACACACCGGCTTCAAAAGCATCATGTTCTCAGCTGCCAAGTTCTGGGCCATTTCCTCTTTTTGCATACATTTGGGAAGGACTGTCACACTACAGTGTCTTCCTATTGAGGACTATGCAATATATTAATTACCCCATTGAATCTCAAGTCTTTTATGTCAATAACATTTCAAAGTTTCATCAAGTAACTTCTGCATATTTCTTTTTTTAAAAAATATATTTTATTGATTTTTTACAGAGAGGAAGGGAGAGGGAAAGAGTTAGACACATGCATCAGCTGCCTCCTGCACACTCCCCACTGGGGATGTGCCCGCAACCAAGGTACATGCCCTTGACCGGAATCGAACCTGGGATCCTTCAGTCCGCAGCCGAGACACTCTATCCATTGAGCAAAACCAGCCAGGGCTATTTCTTTTTTTTCTTTTTTTTAAATTTAATTAATTTATTCATTTCAAAGAGAGAGGAAGGGAGTGAGAAAGAGAAATATTGATTTGTTGTTCCACTTGTGTATGCATTCATTGGTTGACTCCGGCATGTGCCCTGACCAGGGGTCAAACTTGCAACGCTGGAGCGACAGGGCAACACTCTAACCAACTGAGCTGCTGGTCCAGGGCCATGGGAATCTTTATTCAATCATTTTTAAAAATTCATTAACTCTGCTTGTTTTTCAATAGATTCTCTTGAATAGTATAGGTTTCAAATCTATTATTTACAAATCGTTCCTGCTTTAAAACAAAGAAAATGTAGAAGCTCATTTATAGCAAAACCCTTGTGGCCTGGCTGGCTTAGCTCAGTGGCTGAGTGTGGATCCACGCACCAAGAGGCCACTGGTTCTATTCCCGGTCAGGGCACAGGCCTGGGTTTCCGGCTTGATCCCCAGTAGGGGGTGTGCAGGAGGCAGCCGATTGATGATTCTTTCTCATCATTGATGTTTCTCTCTCTCCCTCTCCCTTCCTCTCTCTCTAAAAATCAATTAAAAAACATACTTAAAACACCCCAAACATTTGTGAACCGGTAACGAGCTGCATTACCTGTAGGTGCTTTCCAGCTGTGTGTCCAGAAAGGTGTTCTGGAAGTAGAATGTCACGCATTCTCCAGCCGGAGGTTTCTCGGGAACCTCAGGAAGGCAAAACACCACCCAGGAGTGAACTTCCGCAAAACTGAACTGGCCCGTTAAAGTCAGTGTGTTCATGGGTCTGTAATTCACAGCAGAGGACACATTTGCGGGTGGAAGTGTATTTGATGTACACAACACATTAACAAACAGAATTTTGCAATAACAGCTAATCAAATATAAGCTTCTTTACATTTGTTTAATTTTTCTCAGATTAATCTTACCCATCCGATGAATGAACATTCTGATTTCATGAAAGAAAAAGTATCTATACCTCTGCTTTTACCAGCCAGCGGACACAAATAGCTTGTTTTTATTATAACATCTTTACAAATAAAATGCAGTTTACCAAGGCATATTTCATTTTTTAAAAGTTCACCTAATACCCCTACTGTACAAACTATCAAAACATACAAGAATCTCCTTAGAGAAATAATGAGGTCATGTGACAGCACAGGACTGGGCTTCTGAGTAAGATGGACAAGGGCTTGAAACCCACTCCACGGCTTCGGGCCATGGGGCCAGGGAGGGGTAGTACCTCTATCTTGCAGGGATGTGGAATGATTTGTTCTATTTTGTGAAATTGCACACACATACAAGGTAGTGAAATAGATTTTAAATAAATCAAGTGGATAATTATATTTTAAAAATGTAAATTTGTGGAATTAAAGGCTCTGAAGAATTCTAAGAAGACACAGAATTAAGGAACCTAAAACTAGAAGAGATTTTAAGGTCATCCAGGCCACCGTCTCATTTGCAGATAAGAAAACTAAAGCCCAGAGAGATTATGTTATGTCCCCACAGTCACACAGGAACAGAAGCAAGATTCCAAGCTGGTCTCTCGCTCCCCTGTGCTGCTCTTGCAGCACGCCATGCCACCACCATCCACAACTTCGACTGTGAAGCAGGAAGACATACCCAAAAGAATCTACCCTCTTTAATGCTTTAGAGGACACCCTTAGGAACACATCTCCTTACATCTTGTTTAAATCACTGCCTTTACCGTTACAAGCTGCAACAGGAAAACGGGCTGTGGGCTCATATTATAGCTGTTTCTTATGTCAGCAAGTGACCTCCTCCCAGGCTTCCCCGTCTCATTTGTACAATGGAGACACGGCCACCTGACTTGCTGTACGACTTGAACGATACCTACGCCCCTAGCACAATGCAAGGCACAGGGAAGTATTCAATGACCCATTTCTTCCCCTTCTCCCTCCTTCAGCCATGCCTCCCACCTTCAGGAAGTGAAAAGCTTCCCACAGGAGGATGCTTAAGCTATAGGGGAAGTGGGAAACAGCCGATTACCGCCGTCAATGGCTCGAGTATTTCCTGAGGTGGAACAGAGAGGAAATAGAATGTTTGAGGCCAACGCACCAAGGGCCCGTTCACAGGAAACGCAAAAGCGAAACGGTGACTGCTGATCGCCGGACGGGTCCAAGCGAAAGAGAAGGGCCGCTCCAGGCAGCCCCCGACAGCAGACACAGGCCTAACATCAGTAGGAATACCACTCCACAGCCTTCCAACGAAACGGACACGTATCTACCAGAATTTACACCGTGACAATGAAAGGCAAGCTGCCCTGGCCGGTGTGGCTCAGGTGGTTGAGCGCCGTCCCAGGCACAGATAGGTCACCGGTTCGATTCCCAGTTCAGGGCACACACCCGGGTTGCACGTTCAATCCCTGGGTGGGCGCGTGCGGGAGGTAAAAGATGGATGTTGCTCTCTCACATTGATCTCTCTCTCCTTCCTTCCGTCTCTCTCTCCCTTCCTTTCTCTCCAAAATATCAATAAAAACACATTTTAAAAAAATTATAGGCAAGTGTCTCTGCATCATGTAATGCCCTAAAAGTCAACGCTCCTGCCTTGGTCCTACCTGTCGCGATCGATACAGTGGCTTCTCTGATGGAGTGAAAGGGGTTTGATAAGGTACTGGCGGACCTGGCAGGTTTTGGGTTGGATTCTTGGAGTCACGTATGCTTGGAGCGTGCCGTACTGGCCTTCAATGGAGCGAATCTGATTCAACACAGAGAGGAAAGAGAATGAGACTGACCCATCAATGTCAGCATCATCTCTAGAACGGTCAACACAAATACTCAGGCACGGAGGCCTTCGTCTCTTCTGTAATATTTTGAAGAAAATAATGACATTCTGTTAAACAGCTACTTTTTATCACTAGAGTAAAGGAAGGTTTTGGTAGGGGAAAGCAAAATTAACCCACACGTCTTCAGGTCATCTGTCTATACCATTCCAAAAACACACATTGCCACATACTACCCGAGCACATTTAAAAACACTGTGCTATAGCCCTAGTCGGTTTGGCTCCGTGGATAGAGCATCAGCCTGTGCTAAAATCAATATTTAATTATAGAAGTAATTATGTTGCTAAAATACTTTAAAAGATTTTCTCTCGAATAAATAGTAACAAATGATATCACTGGAATGGAACCAGAAAAATCCAGGTAGTAGGAAAATATAGATACTTCAAAAACCAAATGACCTGACCTGGCCAGTTTGGTTCAGTGGTAGAGCGTCAGCCTGTGGACTGAAGGGTCGTGGTATTGATTCTGGTCGAGGGCATGTAACTCAGTTGCAGGCTCGGTCCTTGGCCCTGGTCGGGGCACATGTGGGAGGTAACCACTGATCTCTCTCACATCAGTGTTTGTCTCTCTGTCTCTCCCCCTCCCTTCCATTCTCTCTAAAAAAAATCAATGAAAAAAATCCTTGGGAACAAAAATCATCCCAGCTGGGTGGCTCAGTTGGTTGCATCGTCCTGTGCACCGAAAGATCTCCAGTTGGATTCCCGGTTAGGGCACATACCTAGGTTGCCAGTTCAAGCACCAGTAAGGGCTCATACGGGAGGCAACAGATTGATGTTTCTCTCTCTCCCTTCCCCTCTCTAAAATCTACAAAACACAGCCTCAGGTGAGGATTAAGAAGTAGTTAGTGAAATCTGAACAGTAAATATTTGATGACATCTAGGAATTACTGTTAATTTTTTTTAGGTTATGTTTTCTCACAGTTATATGTGTTTTTTTTTAAATATATTTTTATTGATTTCAGAGAGGAAGAGAGAAGGAGTGACAGAAACATCAATGATGAGAGAGAATCATTAATCAGCTGCCAGACTGGGGATCACACCCACAACCCGGACATGTGCCCTTGACCGGAATTGAACATGGGACCTTCAGTCCGCAGGCTGATGCTCTATCCACTGAGCCAAACCAGCTAGGGCTTGTGGTTATGTTTTTAAAATAAGAGTTATCTTTTAAACATATGTACCAAAATATTTATTTACAAGTGAAATGATAAAATATCCTTCAAAATGATTTGCAATGGAGAGTGAGAGGATAAACAAGACTACTGGGAGTGGAACACTGGGGGGGGGGGCAGAGACGGACGGGGCGGGGGGGGGGGGGGGTGGGGGCCTCATGTTTACATGTTTGAAACGTTCCATAAGAGAAAATTAGAAAACAAATGTCCAGTGGGAGGAAATGAAGGACTGGGAATTTCATAGAAGTTGCTTGGTTAAGTGATACCAGCAGAGAGAGTGGTCTGGGCTGAATTAAAGCCTAAGAGATTATTCAAAAGTTACTCAAAAATGACTCATTTCAGGGAGAAATTTAATGCAAAGAAATTGTATCTTACGTTGTAAAATACACCGATATGAAAAACAAAGTCCAGACTTTCAGGTAAAGGTCACTTCGGACACTTACCTTGAGCTCCAGCCTCGTGGTGTTGGCCTGGCACCGGTACGTGGCGAGGAGGAAGTTGTCACTGGACTGGGCGGAATTCAAAGTGAAGGAAAAGGATGAATCCTCGTTTTTAACAGAACGAACAGCATCAACAATGGTCACCGTCGGCCAAGCACTCACTCTCCTGTGGGTGGCGCTGTGCTAACGGCTTCTTGCTTATTCCTACGCGGTAAGTTTTACAGATGAAGAGACTGAGGCCTGAGGGGCTGGGTTAACTCCCCAAAGCCAGTCAGTAATAAAACTGGAATTCAATTCATGTCTGTGAAGACTCTAAAGCTCATGCTCTTTCCATCTTGAATATCTACAATAACATTTTAAAATACTGTTTTCTAAAAATGTAATGGATAGTAAAAACTCCTAATGTTTATATTATAAACACAAAGACATCAATGTTTGGTACAGGATGTCTTTGAGTTTCACAAACACAGAGGACTGAGAAATATCTCATCTCTGTATTTCCACCAATGGCTTACTGCAGGAATTCAATGTTTGCTCAATTAAGTTGCTGAGATAACTTCAAGTATTATAACTTCTTGAAATTAAATATTAAATGACTAAAATAGCATAAAATAAGACTGGCCATATGTTGAAGTCGGTGATGAGTATATGAAGATAATGCTATTCTTCCACTGTTGTATGTACTTGAAATCCCCACAGTAAGGTTTTTATAAAGCTATCGTGCCAGAAAGCAGGTTTTAAATTAGTACAAAATACTCATTCCCAAGAATCCAGCAGTGATGTAAATAAGGTTACTCTTTCACAGTAATTTACAAAGAAAGATCTTATGTTTATATTAATTTTTAAAATGATAAAAATGTAGACCCTAATGTTTTATGTTGTAATTTGCAAACAGGGATGACAAACCGTATATAACACAATACAACTGTTACAAAATTTCTTATCAAGAAAAAAAGCTTTACTATGAAACTATGTTATGTTGAAAATTATCCCCTAATATAGCGATCAACTTTGTTCTTTATCTGTTCTTCTTACTCCTCCCGTTTGTCTGTGTGAACCACATGCCGTTGCAGCCCGTCTGCTGCTCGGCTGCTGGGCCCGCAACCATGGCAGCCCTAGCTTCCCTCCCTCCTCCTCGGGAGCCCGCCCGCTCAGGCCGCTCCCCAGGGGTACAGTGCTTCCCCAGGGGTACAGCGCGTCCAGAAGCTCCAGCACGATCTCATCCCTGGTACTTCGCACACAGTAAGTGCTCGATACATGTCTGCTGAATGAACAATACGCAAGACTCAACAAGCCCAGGGAAAGCGAGGAAGGGCCGGCGGGGGCTGAGCACGTTCAAACGTAGGAACCGGTAAGACTCCATCGCAGTTTCAGGAAACGTCGGGCACTTCAGCGAGGCAGGAATGATGGGCAGGAGGAAGGTCGCGCTGTGAGACAGTGGGAGCTGGAAGCAGGGTGAATCCTGGAGGAATCTAGCTCACACCACAGGACACAGGAGGCTCAGACAGGTTTAGAAGGACTTGGTGTGTCTGCGTTTTAGGGAGAGCTGTCACCACAGTGCACAGCACAGCTGGGAGCGGGCATCCTGGCGACAGAGAAAGGGGATGAGGGAGTGGTTCAGGCAAGCAGGGGGCGGACTGGACGGCTGAGAGCAGGAGGGAAGCAGAGGGGGCAGGACAGCGGGAGGACCAGCAGGAACTAATCGGATTTCAAGGTCAGAGAAGGGAAGGATCTAGGACGGCCGGTTTCTGGATTACCTGAGGATGAAGAAAGGGCAGAAGCAGGTTTTGAGGGGAAGGTTATGAAATGAGAAACTGATGAAGAAATGTAGAACCTAGTGGTGTTTGTAGGCTTTATTCAAAATAGCAAAATAGGAATGAAGTCGTCGGAGGAATTCCTTATTCTCACTCACCTCAGCGTCACAGCTGCTGAAGCTGACAACAGCGGAATTCTTGTCCACATCAAGTAGGTCTATGGGGACATCACTCTGCAGCCAACATTAAAAAAGGTTCAGGTGGAAAATTAAAACTTTTTCTCAAAACCTATTTTCTTTAAGGGTTTTCCTTATGCTCATCTTCAAAGTTGAGAGTATAAATTCTCTTATATTTGATAATACGTACTTCTAGAAAATAAGTAGAGAATAATAATAGAGAATAAGTATTATAATGACCTATTGTTTTCTAATTTGGGAGATCAGAAGTCATAGAATATCATCTCACTCTCCCCTTAAAAGTATAATCTTCGCCCAAGCCAGTTTGGCTCAGCGGATAGAGCGTCGGCCTGTGGACTCAAGGGTCCCGGGTTCGATTCCGGTCAAGGGCATGTACCTTGGTTGCAGGCACATCCCTGGTAGGGGGGATGCAGGAGGCAGCTGATCGATGTTTCTCTCTCATCGATGTTTCTAACTCTCTGTCCCTCTCCCTTCCTCTCTGTAAAAAATCAATAAAAATATATTTTTAAAAAAGTATAATCTTCCTGTCTATTTCTGTCAGTGCTAAAATGTTACCAGAGGCTGCAAATACTCACATGGACTTCTGACTATATGAGTTCATTTTTATTGATTTTAACCTCAGCTGTAACACAGACAGGAGAGAATTTTTGGTCTCCTCTGGAGAGGTAGTTTCTTTTTTTAATTTTATTTTTCAATTACAGTTTACATTCCATATTATTTAGTACTAGAGGCCTGACGCACAAAATCTGTGCAAGGGTAGGTCCCTAGCCCTGGCCTGCAATGAGGGCCATCTTCCCCGGCTGCCTGCAGCTGGCCCCGCCCCCCGCCGCCACCGACCCCTGGTCCCCTGTTCACAATTGGGCAATTGGAACCTGCTGGCTTGGGGTCGGCATTCGCCCCTGCTCGCCGTCCCTGCCCCCATCGCAGGTCACCCTCTGTGTGTGGGGCGACTTGTCGGGCAGGGGCCTTGGCCTGGGGCCATCAGCATCCCCCACTACCCACCCCCAGTTCCCCGTTCGCCATCAGGCGATTGGAGCCTGCTGGCTGGGGAAAGTGACCTAGAGGTGGTCAGTGCACCTCATAGTGACTGACTGAGAGGTCATTCTGGTCATTCTGCCATTAGGGTCAATTTGCATATTACCCTTTTATTATATAGGATTATATAGGATAGAAGCCCAGTGCATGGGTGGGGGCCAACCAGCCTGCCCTGATGGGGGCCCTGGATCGGGGTGGGGGTCTTTGCTGGGTGGCGGTGCTGGCCAGGGTGAGGGGCCAAGGGTGATTTGCAGGCTGGCCATGCCCCCAGTAAGGGTGGGGGGGGGGGTCCCTGCCAAGGGGCGGGGCTGGCTGGGGTAAAGGGCTGCAGGCGGTTTGCAGGCCGGCCATGCCCCTGATCGGGGTAGGGGTCCCTGCTGGGGTTGGGGGCTGGATGGGCCATGGTTGTTCTGTTTTGGTCACTGGGCTTTTATTAAACAGGATGAGCTTCAGGTGTACAGCACCGTGGTTAGACAATCATACACAATACAAAGTGTTCCCCCAACATTCCCAGTACCCCCCTGGCATGCCACATACCTAGAACATTATTGGCTATATTCCCTACACTGTGCTTCACATCCTGTGACTGTTCTGTGACTCCCAGTCTGTACTTCTCACCCCCTTCCCCATCCAACCCCCGCAGCCAGTCTCAAGGCCGATGCCTGTGCTGTGCTCTGTGTACGTGGTTCCCGAGGTGTTCCAGGCGGCAGTCCTGAGCTAGAGTTAGGAGAGATTTCTGCCTTTACGTTTTGATTGATAATCTGATCTCTCATCCACGTCTTTTAAGCTTATCTTCCTCCCCTTAGTCTTTTCTCATTTTCTGATGGGTTTTCTATCATTTCCTTGTTTTCCATTCTTTGTACTATCATCCTTGTCACTCCAACTGAAGAAATCATTAAATATATTGAAGCATGAAGTTGTACATTGTTATCCCTGCATTTCACCTTCAGAATTATGGTCTTTGCCTACTGACCTCCCTAAGAACTGGTCATGCAAGCTGTACTGCGGGCTATTTATTTCAGTATCTGAAGCTTAAAGGTTCTAATAAGGGCATTAAACACTGCAGTTTTCTAAGTTGCATCTCTGTTACGATTCTCTTAAAGGTTAGCCAAAGTACAAAATCCTTAGTGTCCTTTCTGACTCATCCTCAAACTTAAGTGCCTCAGCCTTTTGTTAAATATGCACAGGATAAAGTAAAGCTATACTTTTGGTAATTTATGAGCAAACTGATAATCTAATGGGAGACTAAAATAAGCCTTTAAAAGTACTATCTAAACTAAATATAACATTTAAAAGACCAACATTCACATTACAGGTTAGACATTTTGCTTACCTGCACTAAGACATTGTCTATCGCGGTCTGCACTTCCAAGATAAGGCTGTAGCTGGCATCGTCTTTATTTAATGTAAACTTGTCATTTATGCTAAAGGAAGGGACCGCTGATTTTGCTTGGCTTGACTGCGAAGACTGTTGATACCTCTCTCTTTCCTGTGCTACCTTCAGTTGCAGCTGCTCCAACTCACTCCTGGAGGAAAACAGATACAACTCTGTCACCTGTAAGTATAAACATCTGAGGTCCTGAAAATGTTTATAAAAATTTGAGAGATTTACTTCTGCAAAATGGATTTTTTTAACCCTCACCTGAGGACCTATTTAGAGAGAGGAAGGGAGAGAGGAAGGGTGAGAAGGGGGAAGAGTGAGAGAGAAATATCGATGCACCCTGACCAGGGAGAGAAACTGCAACCTTTTGCTCTACGGGAGGACACTCCAAGCAGCTGAGCCACCAGCCGGGGCAGCGAATGGATTTTTATTGGTTGAGCTAGCCCAGGGGTGGGCAAACTTTTTGACTGGAGGGCCACAATGGGTTCTTAAACTGGACCGGAGGGCCGGAACAAAAGCATGGATGGAGTGTTTGTGTGAACAAATATAAATTCAAAGTAAACATCATTACATAAAAGGGTACGGTCTTTTTTTTTTTTAGTTTTATTCATTTCAAACAGGCCGGATCCGGCCCGCGGGCTGTAGTTTGCCCACGGCTGAGCTAGACTGTAACACTAATAGGAACAGGATTTTTGCTTACACTCACTAAACGATTCCATATTATTTATCTCTAATCTAAAAATTAAAACATCTACTCAGTCCCACACGAGCCACATTAATACAAAGCTGTAAGTGTCGAGGCAGCTGCAGACAGCCCACGCTCACACGCCGACCTGGTCACGGGACCTACAGCCCCGCGCGGAGGAGAACCTGACTGTCCGGGCGCAGGAACACCTCGGACCTGAGCAGAAGCAACCAGTGAACATGCGCCTTGCGGTAAGACAGGAGGCAGACAGACACGGTAAGGAGGAGGCTGCAGAGCTCACATCTGGGCCCCTGGGGTGACCATGAGGCGTGGAGCAGCAGACACCCGGTCCAGTGCTGGGGAGGACGCTGGGACTGAACTGCACGGGCAGTGCAGGCAGCGGCTCCCGTTACCGGGAAAGGCCATACGCAAACAGAGCAGACAGTCACGGGGGGGGGGGCTGAACATGGGCTTAGCTACCCAACTCAGGAGAAAATCTGGGAGGAGCAGGAGGGGATCTGTGCAGTGAACCATGGGAAAGAGGCTGCTGAGTGTGTCACACGCACCCACACCCCAGGTGCTGCGTGAACGGAGCGGACAGAGCGCCTTGTACTGTCAGGAGGGGCGCGCCTGGCTGTAAACACACCGCATGCGGGAGCGTGGGAGCTAGTCGTCATGAGCTCTGCTTGCTCGCCTTGCTGCCCGCAAGCACAGATTGCTGTCCTGGTGGCTTTGGCGAACGGGCGTGAGGAGAACTGTGGGTGGCTTTAGGGACCAGACACTTCTGAACTCGCAACTGCCAGCAACCAAATACTGGCCCTCACTCCCCCAAGAAATGGCCAGGGTTGGAGTAGGAAGCGCAGTCACTAAGTTTCAGCCCCTCCCACCTCTTCAAAGGAACTGGTTACAAAGCAGTCCCTGGGTCTAAGGAAGTCAACATTATTCATTTCCACTAAGAAAATGTATAAGCCAGCCCTGACCGGTTTGGCTCAGTGGATAGAGCGTCGGCCTGCGGACTGGAAGGTCCCGGGTTCGATTCTGGTCAAGGGCATGTACCTTGGTTGCAGGCACATCCCCAGTAGGAGATGTGCAGGAGGCGGCTGATCAATGTTTCTCTCTCATCAATGTTTCTAACTCTCTATCCCTCTCCCTTCCTCTCTGTAAAAAATCAATAAAATATTTTAAAAAACAAAAAAAAAGAAAACATATAAGCCAGAGTCAGACTTTCAGAGAGGCCCGCAGGAGCAGTGAGCATTAGAATGAGTGAGAGCAGAGCCATCGGTGAGAGCTGCTTTCATGCCCGTAAAAAGCAAAACATGACGACCACCTATCCCCACAAAAACGATATATTCTCCGTCTAAGAAGCCAGTACACAGCACAGCACACGAAGAGTGTATTTCTCACTCCCAATATTCATCAGCATTTACCGCTGATTTTCTCAAACTGATAAGCTTTCATTTAAAAAGTGATAAATGACTGTGTGATGCCTTCCAATATAATACACTGCATCTATCAGTAACCAAAACAGCAACCACTGCGCACGTCATGAGATGAAGACTGACAGGCAAACATGCAACGTTACCGCAGGCAGGAGAGCTTGTGCTGCGTCTCCTGGCTGAGCCGGAGCTCCTCGCCGGGCCCGCCCTCCTTGTGCACTGGCTCCGTGGTCAGCCCGGTCACCCAGCCTGCGGGAGGGATGCAACCATCAGCACTAAACCCAGCCCACTGCCCCTCCACCAGCATCAACCTCACTCCAGCACACACTCCTCTCCAAAACCCCAAACAAAACAAGAACTAAGAGAAATGAAGCTAGAAAATATTCAAACCACAAGGAAATTACATAAGCATTTTGTGATACCATTTTTGCTTTGCCTGAAATACTAGCAAAGTATGATTAAGGAGATCTTTCATTTAATTTACAGTTTTAGGTTCGAGTATGAAATAAGTCAACACATTCTAACAAATGCAAAAATAGACTCGTTTTTCAAAAATTATTTTCATGTTGTTAAACTCTTGTATAACATTGTGAAAATGTAAAAATGATCTAGTTAAAAGCAAGATTTTATAACAAATGTGCATTTCTTATATTAATGTATATTAAATAATAAAACATACACTAAATTTCTTTTTAAGCCAAAGAATATTATTTAACTTTCAAAGATACTAGTGATATGCCAAACATTTTTAAAAATATTTTTATTGACTTTAGAGAGTATGGGAGAAGGGGAGAGAGATAGAAATATCAATGATGAGAATCACTGATCGGCTTCCTCCTGCACGCCCCACACTGGGGATCAAGCCCACAACCCAGGCATGTGCCTTGACTGGGAATCAAACAGTGATCTCCTGATTCATAGCTCAATACTCAGACAATGAGCCACACTGTCCAGGCTTAAAAAGTATTATTTAAATATTAACTATTTTATAAATCAATATACCCTTATTATTTAACCAATAATTTTTTAAATCTATAGATAAGAGTGACTCACTATTTGGGATAAAGAACACACAGTACAATACACAGATGATATACTAATATTATAGAATTGTACACCCAAAACCTATATAATCTTATTAACCAATGTCACCTCAATAAATTCAATAAAAAAACGTAAAAAATAACTAAATGAAAATGAAAAATTTTTTAAATGTTAAAAAGAGGGACTTACTAATAACACATTAAAAAACAGGTGTCAAAAGCAATTTATTAAATTTATATTTTTATTGTCCATTCTTCCTTCAACTGCCTACTCCCCTTCACCTTACCTGAGTATGTGGATACTACGATTTCGTCATAGCCATCTTTCCCCACACAACCTCCCTGGATAGATGTGACGCTTTCAGACAGCGCCTAGAAGAAATTTAAGATCAAGCACGTCCTTAGTAACGAAACATTTCAGATATGTTTCCATATGCCGCAAAACTTACTTCCTGTCTCCAGACATTCCACATGTTTATTGAACACTTGGTACATGTAGACACTGAGGCTGGAAAGGCAAAAACCTTGCACTAATGTCAGAAAATTCCAGTGTTTTTTTTTTTGTTGTTGTTGTTATTGTTAATCCTCACCCGAAGATATTCTCTCCATTTATTTTTTCTTTTTAGAGAATGGGGGGGGGGGGGGGGGCAGAAAGAGAGAGAGAGGAGAGAGAGAGAGAGAGAGAGAGAGAGAGAGAGAGAGAGACAGACAGACATCACTTGGTTGCCTTCCAAACACACCCAACCAGGGGGCCAGGAACCTGGGCAGGGAATGAACCTGCAACCCAGGTACACACCCATGACGGGAAATTGAACCCAAGCCCTTTGGTGCCTGGGCCAACCACTGATCCACACTGGCCAGGGCAAATTCCAGTGTTTTTAAATTTGAGGAAAGATCGAAATGACTCACATATTTGCATGTACCACTCAACTACAATAGTCATCTAATGAGCAAATATCATTTATTAACATAAAAATGTTTTAAAAATTGTATAAGCAAAACTCTCAAAACATGTTTAGTCTATTATCTGAATTCCATAGACCATGTCTTATGTGTTTTCTCCAAATAGCTTTTTAGATGAATAAAAAAGATGATGGAATCGATGAAACCTTTGGGGAATTTGCTACTATGGAGAGAAAGCAAGCTTTTCCAAACGTTCAGGGTTTACGTCTTTTTACAGCAATACTTCCCCAAACTTTCTGATAGTAATCACTTGGGTGAGTCAACCAGCAATCTGTATTGTAACCAGCACTCTAGGTCAGTAGCCTTTTAAAAAGAAACTTTTTATTTATTGATTAATTTTAGAAAAGGAGGAAGTGGGAGACAGAGAGAGATTTGTTGTTCCACTTATTTATGCATTCATTGGCTGATTCTTGTTTGTGCCCTGACCAGGAATAGAACCCGCAACCTTGGTGTATCGGGATGATGTTCTAACCAGCTGAACTACCCAGCCAGGGCTAAGTGAATAGCTTTTAAGCTATTTGAAAGCAAGCAATGTATTTTATATTGCAATCTAGTATACATTCACACATGAAAATATACAACAGATATAACTTAAAAGGTTTGTGTTTCACTCTGACATAGTCTAATCTATTCTAATTAATTTAAAAAATGTGTTGGCAGCTCTGCTGGCGTGGCTCAGTGGTTGAGCTTTGACCTATGAACCAGGAGATCATGGTTCGATTCCCGGGCAGAGCACATGCCTGGGTTGCATGCATGATCCTCAGTGGGGGGCGTACAGGAGGCAGCTGATCAATGATTCTCTCATTGATGTTTCTCTCTCTCCCTCTTCCTTCCTCTCTGAAATCAATAAAAAATTATTTTTAAAAAATGTGTTGGCAACCCACTAATAGGTTTTGACTAGTAGTTTGAAAAACCCTGCTTAGGGCCTGGTTGGTGTGGTTTAGTGGTTCAGTATCGACCCATGAACCAGGAGGTCCTGGTTCAATTCCTGGTCAAAGCAAATGCCAGGGTTTTAGGCTTCATTCCGCCACCCCACCATCCCTCTGCCCCAGGGCACGCCAGAGGCAGCCAATCGGTGATTCTCTCTCATCACTGATGTTTCTATCTCTCCCTCTCCCTTCCTCTCTGAAATCAATAAAAAATATATATTAAATAAATAACACATTTTTAAAAATGCTAGTGACTGAAGGGAGAAAGGGTTTAGGTGGGATAAATGGTGGGAGGTGGAGGGTCTAGGTGGGATAAATGGTGATGGCTAGAGACTTGACCTGAGGTTGTGAAATTTAACCAGTGTCACCCCAATAAATTCAATATAAAAGGAAAAAGATAAAATCTAAAAATAAATAAATATACACACTTTTTAATTTTTTCTTAAAGTTAGTTTTTTTCACCCTCCCTATCAGAGCTACCCTTCAAATCAGGCACTTCTTAGCCTTTCCTGAGACCTGAGACCTGAGGAAGTCAGGTTACAAAGGTTTGATTACAAGTTTGCATAAAGTTAGGTCCACAGGTGCATTTTACTAATTTATTATTTTAAAATACATTTTTTTAAAAAAAATATGGAACGTTTCACGAATTTGCATGTCATCCTTGCGCAGGGGCCATGCTAATCTTCTCTGTATCGTTCCAATTTTAGTATATGTGCTGCCGAAGCGAGCACTAAAATACATTTTTATTGATTTCAGAGAGTAAGGAAGAGGGAGAGAGACATCAATGATGAGAGAATATCATTGATCAGCTGCCTCCTGCATGCTTCCTATTGGGGGATGAGCCCACAACCCCGGGCATGTGCCCTTGACTGGAATCAAAACCCAGGATCCTTCAGTCTGCAGGCCGATGCTCTATCCACTGAGCAACCCAGCTAGGGCCACAGGTGCATTTTAAACAAGCAGATCTCGCACACACTAGAAGTCTTCAAAACTCTTTGTTCATGTTCCCACTAAAATAATTCTGAAAAAAACTATGCACCCCCACTTTCCATACATTTTTAAGTTGCCTTTTAGAGTTTTCATCACAACTTTAAATAGTTACAAAGTAAGTTGTTATTAGAAGTTTTAAAGATTATCATTTTAAAATAAAATTGTCACTCTTTAATTAAACCGAATGAATCTAAATACCAGAACTTCATATACACAATCATTGACTTAAAAAATGGAGAAATCAATCCTTCTTTAAGAGTTGGAAATTTTACATTATTCCTTTTTCTCCTTGAACTCTTATTTTCATTGCATTTCCATTATATATATTTATCTTTTTTTGTTGTTGTTGTTAATTAATCCTCACCAAGGATATTTTTTCCACTGATTTTTAGAGAGAGTGGAAGGTAGGGAGGAAGGGATGACAGAGAGGGAGAGAGAGAGAGAGAGAGAGAGAGAGAGAGAGAGAGAGAGAGAGAAACAGATGTGAGAGATACATCAATTGGTTGCCTCCTGCCCTCACTCCCACAGGGCCAAAATCAAACCGGCAACCCAGGTTTATATGGGCTCTTGACCCAGAATCAAACCCGAGACCCTCGGTCCCTGGGCCAATGCTCTAAACACTGAGCAAACCAGCGAGGGCCACATATATTTATCTTAATGAAACACAGTCACATGCTTGAAATTCTTTTACACTTCTTGCAACCAAGAAAAATAAATGGAAATGTTTTATCTTCTGTGATCATAAAACTCTAAGCATTAGAAATTTCTATCATTATAATTAGTATTACATGATTGATTGAAATGAATATACAAGACTTAGTAAATAATGACTGATACAAAAGCAAAATTCTATAGGAATAAAACATTTTTTTCTTCCAAATTACTCATGTAGCACAATGAACATTATTTACATACTAGAGGCGTGTTGCATGAAGAGATTCGTGCAATAGCCCTTCCTTTCCCCGGCTACTGGCACCGGTTTTCCTCCGGCACCCGGCACCCAGGCCTTCGCTCTGGCCGGGCTCCAGCTGGAGCCGGCCCCGGGGTCGGCAGTGCAGCGGAGCCTCCTGGGGCTGTCAGGCTTCGCTCCACCACTTAGAGCCTATGTATGCAAATTAACCACCATCTTTGTTAGGTTAATTTGCAAACTCTCCTGATTGGCTGGTTAGTGTAGTGAAGGTACGGTCAATTTACATGTTTCTCTATTAGGTAAGATTAGTGGCACAGTGCATGAATTTGTGCACAGGTGGGGTCCAGTTGAATCAGGGCTAGGCCAGCTGGGGGGAGGGGCTGAGGGCAATTGGCCAGCAGGTCCTGCCCCTGAACGGGGTGCAGACCAATCAGGGGCCAGAGGCCTAGGGGAGGGGCCATGGGTGATTGGCCACTGGCCCTGTCCCTGATCAGAGTGGGGGGGCCAATTGGGGGTGGAGCTGACTAGGGGAAGGGGCCACGGGCTGATTGGGGTGGGGGGGCCCATCAGGAGTGGGGCTGGCCCAGGGGAGGAGCTGCAGGCAGTTGGCTGGTGGCCCTGCCCCTGATAGGGGTAGGGGGGTCAATCTGGGGTGGGGCTGGGCAGGAGGAGGGGCTGCAGGAGGTTAGCCATCCAGCTCCACCCCCTGTTGGGGTGGTGGGGGCCCATTGGGGGTGGGGCCGGCTGGGGGGAGGGACTGTGGGCCAATCAGGGTGGTGGGGGCCCATCAGGGGCAGGGCTGGCCAAGGGAAGGGCCTGCAGGAGGCCAGCCGTCCTTCCCTCAATTGGGGTGGGAAATGCTGATCAGCGGCAGGGATGGCCAGGGGGAGGGGCTGTGGGAGGTTGGCCGCCAGCCCCAACCCTGGATCGGGCTGGTTTGCTGACAGTAGTGGGCGTCATAGTGACTGGTCATTCTGGTCGTTACAGCATTCTGGTCGCTGGCTTTATATATAAGACTGGATTCAACATCAGCTCTAGTTCTATTTTTCATTTTCATAGATATAAGCACTAATTAACCTCAGTCACATAAAGATGCTGATGAGAATGAAATTTTGTTATAGAAAGTTCATTTAATTATTTAAACATCTTCCAAGCTACATACCTAAAACCACCAGCTGATCTAGCACCAAAAATGTTTTTAATGACGTAGCATCTGCAACTGTACCAGGTCCTCCTTCAATTTACTGACAGCAAAACCTGGAAACCATCTGACTTACAGGAGATGGTTCACCAGTTAAGAGTCGCACTTTCTCACTTCCTCAGTGGTTTATCGGGGGTGACTGTTAATTGTAACTTATTCTTTCATTCATTTAGAAGCACCTTAACTAACCCACTATACTAAAAAGAGTTACAAAAATAAAAGAAACTGTGAATTTCTATATTTTGCCAATACAGCATTTTTGAAACTCACTTATGTACTTCAAGTACATTTTTTTATTTTTTAAATGCTTTTGTTGTTGTTTTAAATCCTCACATTGATTTTTTTATATATATGAAGAAAAACACTGATGTGAGAGACGTGTTGACTGGTTGCCTCCTGCACCTGCCCTGCAACATGCCCTTGACCGAATCGAACCTGGGACCCTGCAGTCTGCAGACCAGTGCTCTATCCACTGAGCCAAACCTTAAGAGTTGTAGATTTATCTGATTCAACTTATATTTAAAAAAAAAAACAAAACAAATTAGGAGGCCCAGCCTGCATGGCTCAGTGGTTGAGCGCTGACATGAAATCAATAAAATATATATATTATATTATATCTCTCTCCCTCTCCCTATATATATATATTTCAAATATATTTTTATTGATTTTAGAGAGGGAGGGAGAGGGAGAGAGAGATAGAAACATCAATGATAAGAGAAAATCATTGATCAGCTGCCTCCTGCACACCCCCTACTGGGGATCAAGCCTGCAACCCAGGCATGTGCCCTTGACCGGAATCGAACCTGGGACCCTTCAGTCCACAGGCCAACTCTCTATCCACTGAGCCAAACCAACTAGGGCAGTGGTCAGCAAACTCATTAGTCAACCGAGCCAAATATCAACAGTACAACGATTGAAATTTCTTTTGAGAGCCAAATTTTTTAAACTTAAACTACATAGGTAGGTACATTGTTATTGACTTAATTAGGGTGCTCCTAAGGCTTAGGAAGAGCCACACTCAAGGGGCCAAAGAGCCGCATGTGGCTCGCGAGCCGCAGTTTGCCGACCACGGAACTAGAGCAATAACAAAATATTTTTTAAAAAATGTGTCAGGGCACATGCCCGGGTTGAGGGCTGGATTCCCAGTGTGGGGCATGCAGCCGTCAATGAGTCTCTCATCACTGATGTTTCTATCTCTCTCTCCCTCTCCCTTGCTCTCTGAAATCAATAAAAATATATTAAAAAAATAAAAAAACAAATAAGAGTAAAATCGGAGATGCTAGATAGTACAGTATAGATACTGTTTATGTAAGTAACAACATGGAATGCCAGTCAGGGAAATAAACTCATAAAGACCTTGCTCAATCCTCAAAATGCTAGCAAATGAATAGATAAGTTAACTAAAAGTATCACGCTTCAGGTGTATGTATGTATTCTTTCTCTGATTGGCTCCTTAGCCAGTGCAGATAGGAGCCTCTCCCGATAGGAAAGCGATGAAGAGAGTGAGGACACCAATGCAAGCGAGGCAGCTCATCTGCAGCCTTAACATCACCCGAGAGCAGCGCCCCGACCGCAGATGGACAGGAGGAAGAGTGGGAGGCAGGCTTCCTGGTGCCGGACCCGCTGGAGGGAAACGCTGTCCTGTCCGCACGGGGATTTGGGGCAGAAGTCACAGGGAGACTCAGGGCCCAAACGGGAAAGTTTCCGGGGGGTTGAGAAAAGAACAGGACGACAACAACAAAGAATTAGTATGTATTTTTAAGCCTAAACTATTTTTTGCATCATTAGCAAGAGGATTTTTTACACCAAAGATGAACAAATAGGAAATAAATCTAGCAACTAAGTTGTACAGTACTTTTATCTCTATTACCTCTATAATACGCTTTATCTATACACCAAAACGTTTGTATTTGCTGATGGGCACTTGAAGCTGAGACTAGGAGGTACCACTGGGAGAAACAGAAAAGCTGATACTGAGCTGTGGCCGAGGCAGAAGGGAGGCCCCGGACGAGAGAACATCGCTTCATGAACCCAAAAGAGGCGTTTATGCCAGAATGCTTCTCCCGCGCCTCTGTGCCCTGCGACGACAGGCTTGATGACATGTACAAGTTATGAACTAAATGCTCTTACCTGGTTGTCCTTCTTCCCCAGTGGAGCCTCGGGGAGACCCCAGGGAAGGGGCTACTCTTCCCTCTGCTGATGGACAATCTCCCATCGTCCTCACAACCCGAAGCTTCCCCCTGCAACCTCACTGCGTCCCAACAACAGCCTCATTTATGTTACCAAACGTTCCTCCTTAACCTATTTTGCGTTATAGAAATGAAGGCAACATAGTTAATACTTAGATATGAAATATTTAGAAACCAAAGGAAGAGTAATTTATTATTCAGCTGGAAGGCAACACAGGAGTAGCCTAGAGAAGAGTTTGTAGCATCTCAAAGCAGCAATATTTTTATTTTTTTTAATATATTTTATTGGTTTTTTACAGAGAGGAAGAGAGGGATAGAGAGTTAGAAACACTGATCAGCTGCCTCCTGCACACCCCCCACTGGGGTTGTGCCTGCAACCAAGGTACATGCCCTTGACCGGAATCGAACCTGGGACCCTTCAGTCCGCAGGCCGACGCTCCATCCACTGAACCAAACCAGCCAGGGCAATATTTTTAAAGCAGCAATATTTCAAGCCAAACACAAGATTTTAATATGTTTCATTTAAGAAAACCCAGCCATCACAGTCATGTCTATAATTAGTGATTTGATTAGTAAGAAGCACACAGTCTTGAACAATGAACTTACCTGATCAAAGCGCAGAACAGGTTCATTTGCATTATTGAAACTGTACACTTCCACCATTCCGTCATCTCTCCCAACAAGTAAATCTTTAACTCCATCACCCATAATGTCAAAGCTGTCAACACACAAAATACCTTTAAAAATGAAACGAGAAGTTATCAATAATTCTGTATTATAGATAAGTTTACGCCAAGTAAGAATTAAAAACAGAATGGAGAAAAACGCACCGAATAACTGAGCACAATCAGGTACCCATCCTTTTCGTTTCTCCCCATTCGTCTATTTCTAAGGCTTTAAATATAGTCCACATGGCAATGGCGCCCCAATTTCCATCCCCAGCTCTGCCTCTCTCCAGACTTACATAGCAAAGTCCCCCTCAGCCTCTTCTCTGAGACATCATTTGCACCTCAAACTTTCCAAGCCCCCGACAAACTCTCCTGGCAGCCCTTTGTCACACGCCAGTAATAATGCTCTTTCTCTAGCCTCTCCTCATCTCGGTCTGAGACCACCTCGTTGCTCAGGCCAAAAATCTGGACTACATCTCTAACTCTTCTCTTTGTTCTCACTTCCACAACAAACACATTAGCGAACTCTATGAACTCTACCTGCAGCTTTCCATTTGCAACTACCATTAGCCTAGTCCAGGCTACGGTATCTCAAGCCTAGACCAGGAGAAATTATAACAACAGTAATTTCCAAACTGACTTCCGTGCTTCCAGTTTTCACCTGCTTCCTTCGAAATCCATTCTCCATGGAGCGTTTTTTTGTTCAACGTCCCACTGCACTTAGATTAAAATTCAAACCCTGTTCCAAGACTCACAAAGACCTACATGACTTGGCCCTTCCCGACCTTCCTGATTTCATCTCGGGCCATGCTAAGGCGTGTGGCCACACTGGTCTTCCCAATGCTTTTCAAACGAACCATGTTTACCTCTGCCTCCAGTCTTCTGACCAACTCCTCTTATCACTCAGATCTGAGCTCAAATTTCACCTCTTACCAGACACCTTCCGTGACCTCCCACTCAGTCTAAAGGACGCCCTCCTTCTACCCATCATCATTCTCTGGTACATTTTCTGCAGGGGACTACTTGAAGCTATCTTATTTGTTTATCCTTTGTCTTCCCTAACAAGTGTTTGTTGAAGGAATAAATACATGAATGGACGTGCTGTCCTTATCAACAGCCATCTCACTACCTGTCAAGTCAGATTTTCTGCAGGGGACTACTTGAAGCTATCTTATTTGTTTATCCTTTGTCTTCCCTAACAAGTGTTTGTTGAAGGAATAAATACATGAATGGACGTGCTGTCCTTATCAACAGCCATCTCACTACCTGTCAAGTCAGATACAAGTTACCCTTAGAATGTATATATTCCTGAGAAAACAGGAATAGTTCCCTCATGTACTTCTTCCTAGCTTCAAACCAGTACTCCCAAATTCTAATTTATTCCCTACACCAAACAATGCAAAGTGGATTTGAGCATAGAATAACGTTATAGATGGACACTAGCCCATAAGAGCCGATCCATTCCAAATTACTATTAGTCTTATTTTTAACAAATTATACCAAAAATATGATAGACCCGATAAATAAACAAATAGTAAATACAGCTGAGGTAGCTCTGTGAATTGCCAAGTCTTCTATATACATACTTTGAATGAATAAAAGAGAATGAATTATGTAATCTAAGATACTTTATTCAATAATTACCAAAATTTCAGAATCTGAACAACATAAAAACATACCTCCCCTCTTTTTCTCATTTTGGATTTCCCACTTGTGTGTTGGCGTGGGTGCAGTGATCTGAACGAGCCCAAGTTTTCCATCTGACGTTCCAAACAAAACGTCTTCTCCAGAGTCACCTAGTCACAGGTACAGCCAACATAAGCTTACCCACAACTCATCTCTTTAAAATTAAAATATTTTTACATATATTGCCTTTCAGGTAAAAATCTCATTTAAAAAATAATATACAGAGACAGAAAACTTAATTTGGGAGGATGGTTATATACTCATATCATTTTATAACCATTACAGGTGAGACTCTTCCTTATCTAATTTTAAGATGTGAACACTCAAAATTCAGTGCAATGACTCATTACTGTTAGTGGCTGGCAAGTTGTCAGATAACCACCATCTCAGTTCCAGTTCATGTTCCTTCCACAAGCTCCCATTTTCCCTTTATATATGGTTAAATGATTAATACCTCAAATATCTTGACTTCACATAAGGCACTCCCTTATCTGACTGTGAAAAATGAAATGCTAATTACCGCCGTTTCCATTGTGTAGAGCTAAGACAGTAGGTGGGCCAGAAACTTCAATTTCAAATACCACGTCTGATCCCTGAAGGAGAACAAGTATTTTAAAACAAACAGAATACAATTTTTTAAAAAAATTTTTTCTTTATTTTAAATCTTCATCTGAGGGTATATTCTTCTTTTTTTTTTTTTTTAAATTGATTTTTAGAGAGAGGAAGGGAGAGAGAAAGAAACATCAACTAGTTCCCACTCATACGCACCTGACCAGCGGTGGAACCAGCAACCTTTTGGTGTACAGGATGACACTCTAACCAACTAAACCACCCGGCCAGGGCCAGAATACACATTTAAAAGAATACAGGCACTCAGAGATAACATCAATACTCCTAATGAACTCTGGAATAAAACTGCAGAAAAAATTACCGTATTTGCCAGCGTATAAGACGATTTTTTGGCCCTGAAAAATATGCCTCCAAGTGGGGGGTCGTCTTATACGCCAGGTACACTTCAGATAGACTGCCCATAGTGCTTGCCCCGTGCCATAGTGGCCTCCCGATGCCCGCCCACTTCATTCCACATACCGTTCAGGCATCAGCAGCACTGCTGGGTGTATGCTCGGCTGTTATGCGATTTTGCTGTTATGCGATTTTACCACACTCGCAAAATCGCACACAGCCGACCATACACCCAGTATGATAGCGCAAAATCGCGAATCGCGATACCATACTGGGTGTATGGTTGGCTGTGTGCGATTTTGCGAGTGTGGTAAATTCGGGTTACCGTATATTTCTTTACATATGCATTGAAGATTCGCGATTTTGCGCTATCATGGTGCCTGTTAGAATGTTGAAGAGCTCGCACTTGCGTACTAGTGAGGTCCCAGGGAGATGCTGATGCAAGGGTGGACCAGACTGCTATAGTGACAGGGCGGGCAAACAGGGAGCAGGGACCAATCAGATCAGGCTTTGTATACAGCCAACAGCCAACCACAATACTGCCCCATTGTACAGTACAGTATAGAAAATGTCGACCACTCAAACCCCTATCATCCCTATCATGGCACCAAGATGTCGTTGATGAACTTTTAATATCAGATGATAAAGAGGAGTTTGAAGGCTTTTAAGGTGAAACTGTCACGCCAGCAAACTTGCTAGGGACTTGCCCGGCACTTGCTCTCTCCCTCTATTTGTTATCTTACTTCTATCATTGACAGTCCCTCTAGGTTGTGGGCTGCTTGCCTGTGTTCCTGAGAAGCATCTACGGTACCAGTCTATAGAGTGTGTTTTCTTTAGTGAATTACCGGTATGTTTACCGGTAATAAACTTGCACTGTTTTATGTATATGTTTGATTACATACAGCCTTGTGACAGTTTTCCTGCATGTCATAAGCATTTGAATATAAATTAAAATGTTAAAATCAAATCTGATATTGTTTTACCTTTTATTTGGTGTGTGGAAGGTGTGCGGAAGAGGGGGTAGTCTTATACGGCGAGTATATAACAAACTCTGTATTTTGAGTGGAAATGTTAGGGGGTCGTCTTATACGCCCAGTCGTCTTATACGCCGGCAAATACGGTAGGTTGCGAATATTAACTTGCATGTTAGCAATTTTGCATGTGTTAATTTGTTTTATTTTATTTTTTAAGTATTTTTTTATTGATTTCAGAGAGGAAGGGAGAGGGAGAGATAGAAACATCAATGATGAGAGAGAATCACTGATTGGCTGCCTCCCACACGCCCCCTACTGGGGATTGAGCCAGCCACTTGGGCATGTGCCCTTACCAGGAATCAAACAGTGACCTCCTGGTTCATTTTAAAGTAAAATATGTATAAAGTGTAAAGATCAAGAAGATAAATATTTAAAATATCCTCCACTTTCAATGCTTTTCATTTTAACTCCTCTGTCTGAAAACCTGTCACTGGTCAGTTTCCTAACAAAACTACCAGGAACAGTTTGCTTCTCTCCTTTAACAAAGAGCACATTCGAACATGCGGACAGGCCAGCAGTTACCTCCTAGGAAAAGTTCTGGCCTTGCCTTTGGGTATTTCCAAAACCGGTCCAGTGAGAGGCAGGAGGACCTGCTATTTACACAAGGAAACAAGTTAGGTCCTTTGTCTCTTTTTCCATTTTTTCACTTGGAATGCTTTTATTAAGTGCATAGTATTTGTGAAACTGTAAAGAATGAGGCAGAAGTACTCATACTCACATGGAAAGAACATCTATGATAAATCACTCAATGACAAGAATTTGCAAAATTAGAGTAAAAAGTTTAACTACATTTAGAATATACGAGAGAGCCATATGCTTTATCTTTTATTTAAAACTAGAGGCCGGGTGCACGAATTCATGCACCAGTGGGGTCCCTCGGCCTGGCCTGTGGGATCAGGCCAAAACCCGCTCTCCGACATCCCGTGAGGGGTCCCAGATTGCGAGAGGGTGCAGGCCAGGCCGAGGGACCCTACTGGTGCATGATCGGGATCAGGGAGGGACATGGGAGGTTAACCAGCCAGGGAGGGACTGCAGGAGAGCTCCAGGGCATGTCTGGCCCATCTTGCTCAGTCCCAATCGGCCAGACCCCAGCAGTAAGCTAACCTACCAGTCAGAGCATCTGCCCCCTGGTGGTCAGTGCACATCATAGCAAGTGGTTGAGTGGCCTTAGCATATCATTAGCATATTACACTTTAATTGGTTGAACAGACAACCGGACACTTAGCATATTAGGCTTTTATTATATAGGATAACATTAAAAAATTTACAGACATCTACATATCCTATATAATAAAAGGCTAATATGCAAATCACCCGAATGGCGGAATGACTGGTCACTATGACGCGCACTGACCACCAGGGGAAGATGCTCAATGCAGGAGCTGTGCCCGGTGGTCAGTGCGCTCCCACAAGGGAGCGCCACTCAGCCAGAAGTCGGACATCCCCTGAGGGCTCTCAGACTGCGAGAGGGTGCAGGCTGGGCTGAGGGATCCCCCTCCCCCCGGGTGCACAAATTTTGTGCACCAGGCCTCTAGTAACTATATAAACACAAAAGGTACCTCTGGTGCAGCAGCCACCTAGCAAGGCAGATGGGGAGCAGGGAGAAATGTGCAGGGCAGAGGGAAGACTACAACTTTATGCTTTCCAGAAACCATTGGGGATTTTTTTTCCTCTCCAATAAGCATATGGAGTTCTTCTTGTAAACAGAGCAGAATCCTAGAATTCAGCCACATCAGTCTCTAATCGAGTGCCAGTCAGCTCCTAAAAAGCCTCATTCAAACGACTCCTATCTGGGAGCACAGGCGAGAAAGAAATGAATCTCTCCTGTCTCTAGAACGAGCCTTCAGCATTACTTCAATTCACCTAGGGAAAAAATAAAATCTCACAGAACCACTGAACTTTCCCTTTTATAAAAGGGCTGGTGCCGAGAAATGGCCATCTGGCTATGAAACCCCAGCGGGGGCACAGAATAAACAGCTCGACTTTCGTTCAACTGCACTATCATCGGCCTGTTTCTGAACCAGTTAATCCACCTGTTACATGTGATTTGCATTTAAACTTTATTGTATGGGTCTTGGTGTGTGTATTTTATTGAAAAAGTTACTTCCTTTTCTAAAAAATATTTTTACTGATTTTTAGAGAGAGAGGAATGGAGAAGGAGTGAGAAAGAGAAACATCAATGTGAGAGTGGCTGCTACCTCCTACGGGGGATCGAGCCCACAACCTGGGCATGTGCACTGACCCAGAATCGAACCAGCAACCTTTCGTGCACGGGACAATGCCCAACCAACGAGGCCACACCGGCCAGGGCTGAAAAGTTACTTTTAAGAAGACACAGTTGACATGGTTCTAGCAGTCATGACTAGTAACAATGGCCTCAAGCAGATGTCTTAGCCAATTATGGCTTTTAACTGTCCCTCTATCACTCACTCGTCTAACCAGTATTTGCTGAGTGCCTATTCTGTTCCACACACTGTCATAAAGAGTGGATCCACTCAAATGACGCAGCCCTGATCTCAACATCCCTTTAAAGCCCAAACCTCTCCCCAAACCAATCTCCTCCTTTAGTTTTATTTGTTGGGAGAGGGGAGAGTGATGGGAAAAGGAAAAGAAAAACTGGGAAGGATTTTTGTAGTTAAGGTACCCCATTCTGACTGTATTAGCTCAGAGTCATGCGGGGCGGGAAATTATCCTTTTTTCCATATATGCCTCTCTAAAAACTTGCCAAAGATCTGAACACATTTGCCTCAAGTAAGCAAAATTAGTTATAAGTTAAAACATTTCTAAAAAACTTCCAGATATAATTTTAAGTAGGGCATTTAAAATGGTAGTAACCACTAAAATAATTTATCTTAAGTAGACATTGTTTATCAATATTCGTTTATCTAAAAGATGAAAAATTATAAAGATGCAAATAATAGCAACCTGTAACACGCGCAGAAGTCGGTCCTGGCAGGCCAGCACCGGTGTCAGGTGAGGCAGCCGCTCCACGGGAAGGCAGATGACGTCATTGATTCTGTCCCCGGAAAGATAATAATGCTGGTCTTTGCAGTCACAATAATGGCTGTAGATGTAACTCGCACTGAGGAAGAGGTCTGAGCCAGATATGTGCCTGAGAGCATGAAAAGTACTTTAAAACATCCATCTTTTAAAACATAAGCATAAAAAACTATTTTTTTGCACATGTAAAAATAAAAGCTTCTTTATACAGTGTTACTAGCATTTTATCACAAACTTAAACAGGTTTTTTCATCTCTCCCCACTTAATTTCCAGCTTTTTGGCATAACACTGATTTTGAAAACTGAAAACAAAGACAAGATAATGACAATCATCTATATCTGAAGATCAATAATGTGTCAAAAAGTAACTGTGGCCGAAACCGGTTTGGCTGAGTGGATAGAGCGTCGGCCTGCGGACTGAAAGGTCCCAGGTTCGATTCCAGTCAAGGGCATGTACCTTGGTTGCGGGCACATCCCCAGTAGGAGATGTGCAGGAGGCAGCTGATCGATGTTTCTCTCTCATCGATGTTTCTAACTCTCTATCTCTCTCCCTTCCTCTCTGTAATAACTCAATAAAATATATTTTTTTAAAAAAAGTAACTGTCCGAATGCGTGCTCTGTGCAAGCACTGCCCTGAGTGATTTACACGGATTGGCTCAGTCCTCGACCTGTGTAAATAAGGACCATGACCATCCCTTCTCACAGGTGAAAAGAAAATGTTAACTTGCCTCATGGCGCACAACTAGCAGACAGTGGAGTGGACTGCAACTCAGGTGGTTTTTAACTCTAGCATTAGTTTTCTTACTACAACACGGTAATGCCTAGAAAAGACTATTTGAAGTGACTCTACTTTAAATGATAACAGTGGGAAAAATGCCTTCATCAGAATTTTATCTTGAAAAAAGAAATGAAAACAAGTGCAATTCAAACTATATTGAGTACAGTTTAGGCAATAATCACAACTACGTTCTAAACTGCAAGACTGAATCCAGTTTTCAATGGAGCAGCTGAAGTTTTTTGAAAAAAATTATAGACTAGTGTGTATCTTCCATCCTGCTATTACCATGCGATCATAAAGAGGTTACTGAGGTTTTTTTAAAATTATTTTTTTAAAATATATTTTTATTGATTTCAGAGAGGAAGGAGAGGGAGAGATAGAAACATCAATGATGAGAGAGAATCATTGACCGGCTGCCTCCTGCACGCCCCCTACTGGGGAATTGGGCCCACAGCCCAGGCATGTGCCCTCAACAGGAATTAAACCCGGGACCCTTCAGTCTGCAGGCTGATGCTCTATCCACTGAGCCAAACCAGTTAGGGCTACTGAGGTTTTACTTGAAGGATTCAGTTACTCACCTCGAAGATGTACTTAGAGCATTTTGATACTAAGATTATTCCTTATCCTATAATAATCCTCATTGATTTTCTCTTTAATTATTGCTCGGGTGACCTCACTTTGTGACGCTGCATATCATGTCTATCCACCTAATGAAATTCCACATCTTTTTTTTATTATTTGTAATTTCATTTTGAAATTCATCTGTATTATATTTGCATTGCATTGTCCAAAGTACTACTTGGCAATCACTATTGTTGACAAAAGTGAGATACATGGGAACGTTAAGCCAGAAAGCATGTGCGAGTGGTAACCCATTTATAGGTGTCAATTTCCTTATTGAATATTTTTAAGTTATAACCTTGTTTTCTTATGCAACCTTATAAAAACGTGGATTTTCAGGTAATTTTTTAAAAATTAAGTAAACAGCCTTTTCATCCACCTCTGCTACTCCAGTAAAAACAGTTTAAAAACCAGACTCCTAGCCCTAACCGGTTTGGCTCAGTGGATAGAGCGTCAGCCTGCAGACCAAAGGGTGCCAGGCTCGATTCCAGTCAAGGGCATGTACCTTGGTTGTGGGCACATCCCCAGTAGGGTGTGTGTAGGAGGCAGCTGATTGATGTTTCTCTTGCATTGATGTTTCTAACTCTCTATCCCTCTCCCTTCTTCTCTGTAAACAATAAACAAAATATATTAAAAAATAAAAAATAAATAAAAACCAGACTCCCAGCCCCGGCCAGTATGGCTCAATGGTTGAGTCGGCCCGTGGACTGAAGGGTCCCTGGATCTATTCCAGTCAGGGGCACATGCCTCGGATGCAGGTCCAATCGCAGGCCTGGTCAGGGTGTGCGCAGAAGGCAACCAATTAACGTGTCTCTCTCATATCAATGTTTCTCTCTGTATCTCCCCCTCCCTTCCACTCTCTCTAAAAAAGAAATGCCAGCTGGTGTGGCTCAGTGGTTGAGCGTGGACCCATGAACCAAGAAGTCATGGTTTGATTCCTGGTCAGGGCACATGCACGGGTTGCAGGCTCAATCCCCAGTAGGAAGTGTGCAGGAGGCACCAGATCAATGATTGTCTCTCATCATTGATGTTTCTCACTCTCCTTTTCCCTTCCTCTCTGAAACCAATAAAAATATATTTAAAAAAATAAAAACTAGACTCTTTATTGCAAAATAGTCATGGGTATATAAAGTACAGCATAGGGAATGTAGTCAGTAATATTGTAAGAACTATGCATGGTCCCAGGTGGGTACTGGAAATATTGGGGCAAACACTCTGTCTATATACCTTTTTAAAAAATATGTATTTTTTATTGATTTCAGAGAGGAAGGGAGAGGGAGAGATAGAAACATCAATGATGAGAGAGGATCACTGATTGGCTGCCTCCTGCACCCTCCCACCCCCCCACCGGGGATTGAGCCCACAATCCGGGCATGTGCCCTTGACCGGAATCAAACCTGGGACCCTTCAGTCCACAGGCCGACGCTCTATCCACTGAGCCAAACCATACAGGGCTCCACATACCTTTCTAAATGTGGAGGCCTGTTAATAATTACTGTATTACTTTGTAGTATTTCACAATTCTCATTGGCTATGTCTATCTACAAAAGCATTTCAAAAGTACTATATTTTTGCTAAAGCTCTGAAGGTACTTCCACTGGCCATTGTTGAATTCTTATCTAATCTCACCAAGCTCAGGTTTTGCAGCCCTGAAGTCAGGCATGTGCGTGCGTGGATCAGAGAGCTGTGCACACACAGAACTCTGACTGAATCAGCACTTTCCAACCGAGGCCTGGCTGCCGACACATCGTGGCTACATCAGATGCAGATGAAGGACTGTCTTCTTCTAACCTGCTCCTAATGATTCCGATTCTGCAGGTACACACAGGACAAGGAATCGCTCTTTCTAAGATAATTAATTAATTAATTAAAAATATATTTTAAAAATTAATTTCAGAGAGGAAAGGAGAGGGAGGGAGACAGAAACATCGATGAGAGAGAATCATCGATTGGCTGCCTCCTGCACGCCCCCTAGTGGGGATCGAGCTGCAATCTAGGCAACCAGGGCATGTGCTTGATGGGAATTGAACCCCAACCTCCTAGTTCATAGATCAAAGCTCAACCACCGGCCATGCCGGCCAGGCCAGGAATCTCTTGATTCAGGCTTCTAGGCGCTTCTCCTAAGTAGCAGGTTTGAGAAACAGATGAGTTGAACTTTAAAGCCCTTTCCAAGATTCAAAACCTAACATTTTAACTGCATCAGGAAACCACTGAAAGAGCTAGTTTTCACTTAGAGTCTTACCTGATCCACCTGAAATCATACCCTATTGGTAGTCATCAACTTTGGTGGCTAGCCTTCTGAGAAAATGATGCTACCTTGAAACTGGAACTATCAGACAGCAAAGAAACAGAAACTTAAACATCGAGAGATCTCTTCCACTTTTTTCTTTTATCCCTTGATTATAAATCATAACTGAGTCAACCAGTCAAAAATAAATGTAGTCCAGCTGGCATTGCTTAGTGGTTGAGCATCGACCTATGAACCAGGGGATCACAGTTCAATTCTTGGTCAGGGCACATGCCTGGGTTGCAGGCTCAATCCCCAGTGTGGGGTGTGCAGGAGGCAGCCGATCAATCATACTCTCTCATCACTGAGGTTTCTATCTCTCTCCCTCTCCCTCCTATTCTGAAATCAATAAAATATATTAAAAGAAAATAGAATAAATGTATAAATACTATAAAAGCCTTAACAAGAAAACATTTCAATAACCCATTGATTTTATATTGATTCTAGGTCAAATTTAAATTCCAAATAATAAAATACCTTTAGACAATTTTATTTCCCAGAAAACCTGTTACGGTATGATACTTAATCAAATGTTTGTCACCTTTCCAAAATGTTAAAAATGTAAAAAGAAATATTAAAAAAGAGAATAAACATACATAGCTTTAATGCTTTCAGTGAGGTTTGTTTCAAAAGAGAGGAACTGTTTTCCTCTTTTTGTGAAACCTCGAATCTCAGATCCTGCAGCAACAAAAATTTTCTCCTGGGGTGTGTTAAGAATGCCTCCTAGCTCCAGTCTTGCGATCTTCTGCCCCGGTAAAGTCTTGAACACTACCTGCAGGAATCATGGGGAGAAATTAAGTAGACAAAGTTACTAAGAGCATTTTCCTTTACTGTAAAAAAGCTGGCATTTTAAATTTACAAAAATTCTATAGTTCTACTATATAGAAATAGTTTTAGATACAAATTTATTTCAGTAGGTCTTCTGGGTTTTTTGCTAAATATCTTGAAATTTTGGAATACTTTTCCCACACATATTTCAGTGACATCATTAAAACCTAAACCCTTGCAACTCAGAGTAGAGCTCACTGCACAGTGGCATTACATCACTGCTTTGTGAAAATGCAGACTCTCAGGCCAACCCCAGGTCTACAGAATGAGAATCTGCATTTTCACAAGATTCCCCCCCTGGTCCCAATGGACATGTTGTTACACTAAATCTTCTTTTTAAAAACTAACCTCTCCTAGTTTCTAATTTTTATAAATGTCAGCAGTATAAATAACTACATAATTTACTGGAAACCCTGACTACCCCCTTACTACTTCTCTATTGAATGGGAAACAACACTGGTATTAATTTCTTCCTGCTTATTTTCCATTTTATTACTGGCATCAGATTCTTCTGTGACTTTAAAATATCTGAGAGGAAGCCCTAGCCTGTTTGGCTCAGTGGATAAAGCGTCAGCCTACAGACCAAAGGGTCCCAGGTTCGATTCTGATCAAGGGCACGTACCTCGGTTGCAGGCTCTTCACTGGCCCAGGCCCTGGTCGGGCCAAGTGCAGGAGGCAACCAATCAATGTGTTTCTCTCACATCAATATTTCTCTCTGTCTTTTCCTCTCTCTTCCACTCTTTCTAAAAATCAATGGAAAAATATCCTCGGGTGAGGATTTAAATAATAATAAAAATAAAAAATTTGAGAGGATATACGAATAATGGAAATATTAATTTTCTGATAGTTTTCACTTTATCTTTTTGTAAATCCCATATAAAGTATAACGAATATTAGAGTTCCCATCTCAAACCCATTCCTTGTAAATTATGATCTGTGGCTATGATGCTGTAATAACCACTTCCTTGATTAGGTTATATGAAGTGGCAAAGGTGAGGGACAGTCACCTCCATGGAACACTGTGCGATGTGAGCCTGCGTCTTAGAGACCTGGCAGGTTTTCCTGCTGGTCCGAGCAGTAGGTCACAAGGCTGTGAGGGCCTGGGAGAGAACCACCCAGCAAGGAACTGTGGGGGCTCCAGAAGCTGAGACCAACCCTGGCTTACAGACAGCAATAAAGTGGGGACCTCAGTCCTTCAACAGCAAGGAACTGAATTCTGCCAAAAACCATGTGAGCTTAGAACAGGATTTTGAGCTCCGGAAGGGAATAGGGCCTGGCTGGCATCTCCATTGCAGCCATGTGAAAATGTGAGCCCAGACTCCTGGCCCGGAGAAACTGAGATAATAAACGTGTGCTGTGTTAAGCCCCTAAGTTTGAGGTAATTTGCTACTCAGCACACAAAACTGATAAATCACCGTAGGCTGCCAAAGGTGTTTCACAAACAGCTGGCAAATGACTCTTGTGCTGTCTGTAGCCTCACACTTCATATAACTATTTCCCGCACAACCCATTTTTCACTGAATTTTAGAAAATTTTTAACCTAGGATTATGCAATAAGTGGTGTGTTTCTCTTTTAGAAATTCTTGTTTTCCCCTAAAAATGCTGTACATACCACTGCTTCTCCTTTCTTCATGCCAAAGCACAAAACTACCCCTTCATGATCTCCAATAACCACCTGTAATAGATGGAAGAGAAGCTACAATTATTATTATTATTATTATACCCTATTAACTATATGTGGAGACAACAATATTCTCCATATATAAATTGTGATTTTAAAAGCAGAAATCAGAAAATCTAGGACACCCCCTCAAAAATTAATCCTCCAAAGAATTATAGAAAAGGGTAGCTAGAAGGCCATGGAGAGTGGTTAGGGAAGGAGGTGCTCACATGTTCTGCTCCGACAATGTAAAGGCACAAGAGAATAGGGACAGAGAGGGCAGGGAGGTCATTTCTTTTTTTCTTAACTGAAGCATAAGGACATTTTAAGATTAATTTTCAAAATGTTGCCAAATAATTATCAAAATGACTGATTTGATATATATAAACTTGTTTAATGGAAAACTTTTAACATATGCAAATGTACACAGAATATCATAATGAATTCCCATGTATCCATCACCTAGCTTTAACAATGATTGATTATCCAATGTTGCCAATGAATTACTCTGAAATAAATAGAAAGGGAGACTTTAACATCTCTTTCTCAGAAATTGATCAAGGAGACAAAAGAAATAGATTAGAAAAATAATTACCTTTGATTTAATATATAAGCATCCTATCCTATATCATAAAACCCTAATATGCAAATCGACCAAAGAGTGGAATGACCTGTGGAATGATGGGTTGCTATGATATGCACTGACCACCAGGGGGCAGATGCTCAACACAGGAGTTGCCCCAGCCCACAAACCCTCACCCATTGGCAGTGAGGGAGGGGGGGAGGAGGGCTGGTGACTGGTTGGCACCAGGCCAGCTAAGGTAGGTGCGAGCAGGGGTCCCGATCACCCTGCTGGTCACCCCACAGATCGATCCTGATCACCGGCCAGGCCTAGGGACCCTACCGGTGCATGAATTTCGTATATATATATATACTAGAGGCCTGGTGCACAAAAATTTATGCACTCGGGGGGGAGGGGGGTCCCTCAGCCCGGCCTGTGCCCTCTCGTAGTCTGGGACCCCTCAGGAGATAACGACCTGCTGGCTTAGGCCTGCTCCCGGGTGGCAGAGGGCAGGCCCAATACCTAGGTGCAGCCCCTGGTTAGGCTCAGAGCAGGGCCGATTGGGGAGTTGGGACGCCGCTCCCTGTCATGCACAGAGCAGGGCGGATCAGGGGGTTGGGGCGCCGCACCCTGTCACACTCAGGGCAGGGCCGATGGGGAGGTTATGGCTCTACCCCGTCACACACAGAGCAGGGCCCATGGGGGGCGGTTGGGGCGTCACCCTCTATCACCCACAGAGCAGGGCCGATCAGAGGGTTGGGGCGCCGCCATTGTCACACTCAGAGCAGGGCCGATCAGGGGGTTGGGGCACCGCAGCCTGTCACACACAGAGCCGCAGGACGATCAGGGGGTTGGGGAGCTCCCCCCTATCAGGCACAGAAGTCTGATCAGGGGGTTGGGGTGCCTTCCCCTGTCACGAACAGAGGAGGGCAGATAGGGAAGTTGTGGCCCTGCCCCCTGTCACACACAGAGCCGCAGGGCGATCAGGGGGTTTGGGCACTGCCCCCTGCCACGCTGATCCCGGTGCCGGGAGGCCTCGCGGCTCCACTGATCCTGGTGCTGGGAGGCATATTACCCTTTTACTATATAGGATAGAGGCCTGGTGCACGGGTGGGGGCTGGCTGGTTTGCTCTGAAGGGTGTCCTGGATCAGCATGGGGGTCCCCACTAGGGTGCCTGGCCAGTCTGGGTGAGGGGCTGAGGGCTGTTTTCAGGCTGGGGGTGACTGAAGCTCCCAACCGCTCCTTTTTTTCTTTTTTTTTTTTTATTCTGGGCCAGCTTTAGCTCTGAGGCTTGGCTCCAGCTCTTAGGCCTCTGCTGCTGAAAGCAGGTATCTGGTTTGTTTGGGTTCTATAATCGAAACACTGTTTCAACTCCAGCTCTGAGATCCCGGCTGGCTGAAAGCAGGTTTCTGGGGGTTTTTTTAGCTTCTATATTTGTAACAATGTTTCAAAGTGCAAGCTCAGAGGCCGGCAGCGGCAGGCGGGGAACATTGGAGCCCTCCGTCACTGAAGCAAGCAAGCCTCATGTTCGCTTCAAGCTGCCTTGCTGCCGGCTGCCATCTTGGCTGGCAGTTAATTTGCATATTGCCCTGATTAGCCAATGGAAGGGCAGCGGACGTACGGCTAATTACCATGTTTCTCTTTTATTAGATAGGATATATATATATATATATATATATATATATATATATATGTGGGAGTGTGTGTGTGTGTAAATAAGTCACTCATCCCAAGAATCAAAGTATAAATGTTGTTTTCAAGCACAAAATTGGCCTACTATTAGGATATAAAACAAGTCTCAAATATAATAACATTGATATTGTGCAGACTTTATTCTTAGGCCACTGATTCTTAACTTTCTACAGGGGATTACAAACCCCCTTGTGTATTTGATGAAAATTGTGGACTTTCTCCCTAGAACAATGAGCATTCACCAATAATTATGTTCACATTTCCAGATTCATTGATCTTTGAAAAGCTAAGTTAAGGTTTTGATTTTTTGACAATACACTACACAATAATTTGTAAAACAATCTATTTCAGGGATTGCCAAAGTGGGTTCCTAGACATATGGAAGTCAATGAGAACCTTTTAGGGAATCTGCCCAGTCAACACATTTTTCTAAGAAAGACTTTATTTTCCTTTTTATTAGGTTGGTATTTGCAATGATGATACAGAACTGATGGGCAAAGTTAACGGTATCTGACCAGAAATAAAACAATGACACCAAACAGCCAGTAACCTGTAATCTTCATCATCAAGTGAGAGTTAAGGGAAAAACAATCTAGTTTCATGTAAGAATGTCCTTGATGAAACAATAAAAATTATTAATCTTATTAAATCCTGACCCTTGTGTAAGAATGTCCTTGATGAAACAATAAAAATTATTAATCTTATTAAATCCTGACCCTTGTGTAAGAATGTCCTTGATGAAACAATAAAAATTATTAATCTTACTAAATCCTGACCCTTGTGTAAGAATGTCCTTGATGAAACAATAAAAATTATTAATCTTACTAAATCCTGACCCTTGTGTAAGAATGTCCTTGATGAAACAATAAAAATTATTAATCTTACTAAATCCTGACCCTTGTGTAAGAATGTCCTGATGAAACAATAAAAATTATTAATCTTACTAAATCCTGACCCTTGTGTAAGAATGTCCTGATGAAACAATAAAAATTATTAATCTTACTAAATCCTGACCCTTGAATACATGTCTTTTTAATATTTAGTGTGAAAAAAATAGGAACCGTGCATTAAACACGCCTGCTGTATGCCCAGAAGCACCTGTATCATCGTGTGAGTGATGAGCGACACTATCCATTTTTTTCAAGAAACAACATTTTTAACAATGAAAGAATAACCAGCAACTATTGCTGTTAACACGAGTATTTCGTGGACTTTCAGAAAAAACTGGAGGAAGTGAGCTTATTATTTCAAAGGAAAGCCACTGACAGTATTTGCTAATATGGTAAAGTCTGAGCTTTCAAGTGAAAATCAGTACAGTAGGTCCTCGGGTTACATCGGAGATCCGTTCCTACGGCAACGCAATGCGATTTTCGCTGTAAGTCAGAACCACCTACACAAGCACCTACGTCACTCACATGAAGCACATACACAGCAGTAATGAAGTGAAACAGTAAAAAAATTATAAAAGAAAGATAACAATTCCTAACATTTACTTGTGGTAAATAAATTTTAAAAAAACAACATAAAGCACATATGCACATATGTCAAAATGGCGGAACTTTTTTTTATATATATAAATACTCTAAATGGGAGATGGCGACGTAACCAAGAAATGACATAAGCTGAGTCCGACGTAACCCGAGGACTGCCTGTATTTTGGAAAACTTGTATCTGCCACTGTGAGGCTGACAGCTTCAGAATTCTTAACTTTTCTGATGAGACCAGCAACACTAATAAATGCGACATGTTGTGTTTTTTAACTGATTTTTAGAGAGAGGAAGGAGAGAGAGAAACATTGACCAGCTGTGAACCGGGGACTTTTAGGTGCATGGGGCAACGTTCAACCAACTAAACCACACCGGCCAGGGCCAAATGTGATGTCTGATATTCTACAGTAAAACGTGTTACCCTGGCAGACACATACAATCTGGTACACACAAATATATGCATAAGTTATTTCCAGAAAAACAGAATACAATTTTAATAAGTTTGCTTATACTATTTACTACTTGTGCATAATCTATATATATAAAAGGCTAATATGCTAAGTGTCCAACCGACTGACTGGCTGCTCGGACGCACACTGACCACCAGGGGGCAGACACTCAATGCAGGAGCTACAGTGACTTGGCAGTGGCAGTTCTCAGGTGACGCACCTCAAAACCAGAGAGCAGGGAACCCGATTGCTCACGGGGCCGCACAATTCCACCTTCGGCCTTGGGTTATGTTGTTGCTGGGGCACTGTCGCCCTGAATCTGGCTTACTGCACACTAGCGTTTGCATTCCACACCCTGTACCACAGCAACTTTGCAGAGTGCCCTCTCGCACTCTGGGACCCCTTGGAGGATGTCGGAGAGCCAGTTTCAGCCGGATCCCCACAGGCCAGGCCAAGGGACCCCACCTGCCGGAGGAACCCGGCTCACTCTGCAGATGCTGGGGAGGGACTGCGGGAGGTTGGCTCCAGGGTGTGTCCGGCCCATCTCGCCCAGTCCCGCCCCACCGGCCACCTTCTAATTAATTTCCTTTCAATGTGCATGAATCCATGCACTGGGTCACTAGTAAGATTATAATGTTCTAGAAAATGACTGTTTGTAAATGTCACTTGGCATCACTGCCACTCTCACATTTGCACTGTAAAAAGTATAGCTCGTTGCTACGGAAGGAAACACAAACCCCTCTGCTGCAGCTGAGGAGACGTGCAGAAATCGCATCTCTACTGTACCTTTTGTGTGGCGCTGCCTCTGGTGGCCGGAAGCAGCTTCATGGTCTTCTGAGATGTCACTCCCACCTGGAAACACAGCAGCACCCAGTGAATGTCCTCTCTCCACCGCCCTCTCGGTCACTACGTCAGAAATTAGCAGGACCGGCAGAGGCAGCCCACAGTGAGTTTTAATTTTCACTGCAAGCGTTAGTGATACAAGGTAATGATTACTATCAATGATGAACTGGTTATCTAATGAAATATGTCACAAACGTCAGAAGACAGGAAACAACTCCCAAACAATAAAAGTTACCTTTGTCAAAATGTATGCTGTCAAGCCAAAAAAAAAAAAATTGTGACCTTACTGACAAGCTACTTCATGAAAAAATATTTCTGGAAGCCTTCTTTTACAAGTTCATACAGTTGTGAAAGAGGCTTTTTGTTTTGTTTTTTTGGTAAAGGAATTTAAAAAATCTTTATTGGACACAGAGTAATTATTAAAAAGGCAACACAGAAGATTTTTGCTAAAACACCAAATATCCTGATGGCCATGATGTCCGATAAAACTGACGCTGAAGATGGTTGAGCAAAAGGGACAGAAGAGGAAAAGTGGCTTGTTCCCCGGGAACTGTCACAGCGGGGCACTGCCAGCGAGGGGAGGAGGACCAGAGGCAAGCTGGAGACAACCAACCCAGAAGGCATCCCAGGCAGTGCACGTCTGTTATTCTGCATGCCAAGGAGTGGTATTACAGTTTCAGAGCAGGTCCTTGGGTCCTAGCCGGTTTGGCTCAGTGGAAAGAGCGTCAGCCTGCAGACTGAAGGGTCAGGACTGAAGGGTCCCAGGTTCGATTCCGGTCAAGGGCATGTACCTTGGTTGCGGGCACATCCCCAGTGGGGGGTGTGCAGGAGGCAGCTGATGGATGTTTCTCTCTCATCGATGTTTCTAACTCTCTATCCCTCTCCCTTCCTCTCTGTAAAAAAAAAAAAATCAATAAAAATATATTTAAAAAAATAAAAGCATGTCCTTGGATTTGGACTTTGAAGCATCAGTCTAGGAAGGGACGTGGGGCTGGAGGCTGGAGGCTGGGAGCCCAATCCGGAGGCTGTTTCTAGTACCCGAGCAACGGTGGGCAATGGAGACAGAAATGGGACCTATTCCAGAGGCGTTTAATTTGATGAGCAAAGCGGGGCGCGGCGCCAGCGGGAGGCGGGCGGGAGCCGGTGGGGGCGCCCAGCACAGCGCCCTGGCAGGTGACCGGCCACACGTGCACCCCGGCCCGGCGCGCTGGCCGAGCCCCCGGACCCTCCTCCGTCCCAGGACCATTCGAATGTGCATGGGGATCGGAACTCGGCTGCGGTCTGGCCGCAGGGGCGCTCCGGGGGAGGGGACGGGGAGACGGGGACTCGGGGTCAGAGGGATCGGGGGTCGCGTGGGAGCCCGAGGCGCGGGCGTCCTTCCCAGGCGCCGTGGACCGTCGCGGACGAGCCGGAGCTGCCCGGGAGGAGGGCGACCCGAGGGCAGCGCCCGCCCCGCAGTCGCCACCGGCCCCGCTCCCGCGCACCGCCGTGGAAGCGGAGGACCGAGCGCGGCCTCCCGGAGCGGCCCACCGCCCGGCGCCGCCCCGCCCCGCCCCCTCGGGGTTACCTGGACGTAATCCGCTCGGTGCAAATGCAGGTCCATGGCGGCGGCGGGGACGCGGCGGGCAGCGCCGGGCCGGGACCGGACCCCAGGCCTCGGAAGCGAAACAGCCCAACCGCTCAGCGCGCGGCCCTCGGAGGGCGACCCCAGCGCCGCGGCCGCAGGGGGGATGCAGCCTCGGGCTCGGGGCGACGGCGTCCGGTGTGACGTCAACACGTTCCTGCGAGTGGGCCACGGACGAAGGGAAAGCCACGCCCCTTTCCAACCTGCTCCAATCAGAGGTGCAGAGGGACGGAGCGCGGAAGGGTGGTTTCCAGGGAGACCGGAGACGCAGTCTCGGCTCCACCCCGCCGCTGCCCTGAGCTGCACTCCTCGAGTCTTTTTGAATGAAAAGGATTGATGCGAAGACGCGTTCATTCCGACCTATTGGCAAGGATCCCTCAGCGAATTTTCACCGTTATAGGCGTTAGCTACCGCAGCAGTTCTCAAACTTTTGGCCTTAGGACCCCTTTACAATATTCTTACAAACGTTTTTTAATTTGGTTTGAATTCTTTCCCCCCCCTTTGTTGATTAAGGTATTACAAATGTGTGCTTACCACCTTTTGAGGGCCCCACAGACCTTTTGTTTATTTGTTACCTATTGGTATTTACCGTATTAGAAATTAGAACTGAAACTTTAAAAAATGTTTACAATAAAATCATTAAATATTTTAATGAAAATGTTTTGTAAATCTATTTACTGTCCACCAGGATAGTAAATAGGGGAATCCCAATTCTACTGCTGCATTCAATCTATTGGTATAAGTGTGTGGTTTTTTTAAGTATATGAAGAAAATTTGATCCAAACTCAAGAAGTGGTAGTTTTTGAAACGTTGGTTGCAATGTGGCTTCATCATACAATATTCAAAAATCCCATTTATTAATATCACCATGGATTTCATCAGAAAATATTTTAAGTATTAGAAAGCTGTCAACCTCAGATGGGGCATACAAATTTTGCCAAACTCTAATTTGTGCATAAAGGCTCAAATTTAAGCATTGGTAACATAGCCATTGTTTTCCTTTCACTTCTTCAATTCACAAGAAAGTGAATTGAATGCCAAATATCCAAATCCAAATAATAATTTAATTGTGCTTTCAAAAGAAAATGTTCCATGAAAAAAACACACAAACGAGTTCAGCTAGCAACCCAAGTGTAATCACACCAGTGCTTTTCCTTGAGAGAACTGATGTACTTTGGTATTCAGTAGAAGTGATGAATGCAAATTGCCCATATCATCACCCAGAATACTTAAAGACACTCAAGAGTAAAGACTTAAAATTAACAATTTTTACTGCTTCATAATGCACATTTTTATAGGAAACGCTTGTTTCCTGACAATGTGGGCGTGATGAGGAAGAGATTACTGCTACAGTTTGAAGCCACTGCTTTGACTCAGGCTTAAGAATCAGCAGTATTAACCTCCAAGGCTTTTGTACCATCAGTGCAAATGTCAACACAGTGAAAGAGGCAAATAACATTTTAGTGTTATGAAAATACAGCTTCAAAATCACAGACCTCCTGGAAAGGCCACAGGGACCCTCAAACTACTGCTGACCTATGGTGACCCAGGATCTGACCTAGAACTGACATTCCTTGACTCTTGTCCATCAGTCCCTCCTTAGTGCACACAGTATGCTCCGCCTACAGAAATACTGTTGGTGAATAAGAACCTGTACCTTTCCTAGTTTCTGTGGTTTGTTAGGGAAGAGAGCACAATGATTGTGGATCAAGAATTAAACCCCTGAGCCTGACCAGAGTGGCTCAGTGGTTGAGCGCTGACCTAAGAAGTTGGAGGTCACCGTTCAATTCCCAGGTTGTGGGCTTGATGCCAGTGTGGGGTATGCAGGAGGCAGCTGATCAATGATTATCTCACATCATTGATGCTTCCATCTCTCCTTCTCCCTTCCTCTCTGAAATCAATAAAAAAAAAAAAAATTGACCAGAATTGAACCCAGGACCCTTCAGTCGGAAGGCTGATGCTCTATCCACTGAGCCAAACCAGCTAGGGCAAATATATATAAAATTAAACCCCTGAGAAGGGTGCTTCTTAGGAAGATAAATCATTTCTAACAGAAGGATCTGAGGTTTTGCCCAGGTTCCAAGCTGCTCCAGATAATTCTTTTTTCTGAGGCTAATATAACCACATTAAAATAAACAGTAATGTCTTGAGATGGGTTAGCTCTATAAAAATTTGGGAAAATCTGTATTAATTTAGACTCAACAAAAATACAGATAGATTTTAGAAGTTGAAAAATAGACATAGAGGAGCTAGGCTAAAACAGAATTGTACAGAATTTGGGGGATTGGAAGGTGTATTAGAAAGATAGGGCCCCCTAACAAAGTACCGCCAGCTGGGTGGCTTCAGCAACAGAAATTCATTTTCTCACAGGGTCTCACTGGCTTCAGAGTACAAGAGCAAGGTGTCAGCAGGGAACCAAGCCAATCTCCTGAGTCATCTCTCCGTGGCCATCCTCAAACTGTGACCTCACCTGTCTTCCCTCTGTGTCTGTGTCCTAACCTCCTCTTCTAATAAGGGCACCTGTCCTATCAGAGTCAGCCCTACTCTAGTGACTTCATTGTAATGTCATTATCTCTTAAAGCCCCGTCTCTAAATTCCGTCACATTCTGAGGTCTTAGGGGTTAGGACTTCAGCAAGTGAATTTGGGGTGGGGGAGGGGAACACACAATTCGGCCCATAACGGAAAGGAAGGTGTCTAACCTGTGTTGAGAGTTCTACAGTTGGGGAGGCATGGACTTAAGCAATGCTGCTAGCTGGATCTTTACGCAGGACTCCGAGGACCCTAGTCTGAATCAGACACGTTTCCACTCAGCGTTTCCCCACCCCCCAAATGGGAGTATTACGAAATATTCCATTCAAAACGTCCACACTTGGAATCCTAGACAGCACTGTAAGACTGAGAGTATTGTAATATAGTAGAGAAACATATGACAATGAAAAAATTCAGTATTTTATTCAGTTCTGAGGCATAACATTAAATACACCAAGTTTGAAAAACATTTAAGACAAAGTACTATTAGAATAGCATAAAAGTTAGTGAAATAGTCTACAATGGTAGCAAAAATGTATAAAGTTCTTGTCTTAATATTTTTTGTCCCAAGAATTAGAAATTAAGAAATCATCTGTAAAGAGCTTTATGTGGTTCTGCTTAATGGTCGTTTTGTCTTCATGCCTAGAAAGCCTTGCTGTGCGAGAGCAATGATTTTAAAGTATCATGTACTAAACCAGTGTCTAAGGCCTATAAAACTACCTTTGAGTTGTGGTCACAGTTCGTAATCCTCTAAGTCTTGATGCGAAAAGATGGAACAGGAGCGTAAGCGTAACTCTATGAGCCATTTACACCTACCTGGAGTAATGTATTCGAGTGTTTTGTGGTCTGTGAAGAGATGAGGGAACTTACTGGCCTGTATCCCCTCTCCTGTTAAAGCCCTGAGGCGCCGTAGGTATCACCGGTGTTCAGCTCAGTTACACAATAAGCCGAGAACAGACACATCGCAGTCTGTTTTGTGTAGAAAGTATAGCGAAATGCTCCGATCAGAAAAAGGATGCCAAGCACTGTGAGCAAAGGGAGGCCTCACAGGGAAACGACACCCACCCGGCGATGCTTGGACAGACCCCATCAGGTCCCCACCTGCTGCTCTGCCCTGTTTCTCCCCCTAAACATGCCCTCCAAACGCAGAGGCGGAAGTCAGGAGGTCCTAACAAAACGACAACCCCCAGAGGCCCCTTAAAAAAACCCACCGTCCTGCCGACTAAATTCACATAACTGAGAAACAACAAATGAACATCTATGACAGAAAACAAACAGTACATCCTTCAGGGAAACCTTTAATGACTTACTCTGAACAATTCTATGAAACTTTAACATAATGATATTTTCCATTAACCCACTTCGCTGTTAAATTCTTCCTCAGGGCTCGAAGGTTCTAGGATTATTAGTGATGCCAAAAATTCTAAGAAAAAAATCTGAGCAAGTCATGGCTGCTTGTCAGTTGTCTTCAGTTTCTATTTTTTAAAAAACCGCTTCAGCACTTGGGACAAGAGAAGGTGTGCTGTGTAGTGATGGCCCGTTCTTTGTATTTGTACTTTGTCGGCAGTTCAGTTCAGGTGGTTTGAGCATTTACTGCGCACCTCCCTCCTTTGTCCCAGGCACTGGACTAGACGCTGGAGACACAAAGATGAATAAGACATAGTCCCTGTCCCCAAGGAGCTTACAGTCTCTTGGAGGCCCCCAGAGAGTGCAAAGATGTAGTAGAGTTCATTCTAAAATGGACAAGACGGGCAGCAATCGGGCCTTTCCGTACAACGCCGTGCCATTGTCATGTCAAGGCAGACAAGGCAAACGAAGACCATTTACAGGGGATGAAACAGTAAAATCATGAAGACCGCACTTTCAAAGATTCACATGATAAAGGCAGTTAACACTAGAAAATGTACACCGTGGTTTTTCAAGTACTTCATCCTTGGGAATATTATTGCCCACATTTGCGCTGTAGTCCAGGCTGCCGCCCAGGCTCCACTCACTCGCACCGCGGCGAGCTGGGGCTCAGCTTCTCACTGAGCGTATGGATGAGAACGGCCAGCTCCTCCGTGGCCTGGCTCTTGTCCTCCAGCAGCTCGTAGCGAAGGCTGGAGATGTCCTGCTTGATTTCTTTTAATTCACCTGAAGTATTGGCATTAAAAAAACACATAATCGGTCATTTTTCTTTGGATTTAGAAGAGGACAAAAGTGAAATGCCTACGCTATAAATACATTGGCCCCATCACATCACCAAAATAGATTTTTCCCTTTAAGAAATGTCTGTCTTTAAAAATATGATGACCTTTGTAAGTAGCTATAAAAGCTGTCCAGCTATGTTTTTTAATAGGAAAGCTCAGTGCAAGTATCGTCCTGTGGCTCAGCCAACGCTGAATGCAGGGTGGCTTCCCTGTCATCGGCCTACAGGCAGGGGCCTCCTTCCTGTCTGCAGGAGGCTCTTGGGTCCCTCAGCCACGCAGTGTGGCACCTACGGAACTCCTCCCCCGTGGCTGGTGTGGAAGGGAATCCTAGCAAAACAAAAGGTCACTAACAATGACTCAATCTATTTAACAGGCAAAGACAGGGGAGAAGTAAGTTTAGGTCAAGTTTGAAGCAAGGGGAAGGAAGGAAGAAGAAAGAGCATGTTTATTAAGGAAGGCAGTGGCAAGGAACGTGGAGTCAAGGAACAGACACATTCGTCTGTGGTGCGCAGAGGGCGGACATGCAAGCAAGCGAGGAGCAACGGTGAATGAAGGGGTTCTGCTGGGACGCCCCTGCCTGTGTGGGCATCACGGGCGCGCCCACAGCAGATTTGTGGCGATTAAAACACAACTATTCCCAGAACTCAGCGTGGCAGTATTTGGTGCAAATGTCAATTGCAACAAAAAACTGATTCTCTTGCAAATGATCGTAATGGAGATAAGCCCTTGGTCTTGCAAGGTGAACTCTGAGGCAGGAATTTATCTCAAATCCAAGAAATGATTCTTCAAATCATTGGCACTTTAACAGCTTTTTAGGAGAATCACATGTCAAACCTACCTTTCCTGGCCTTTCCTGGTATCTTTATGCTGTTTGTAAAGTATCATTCCTACGTTCTTTAATTATATAAAGCTCAGGACCTTTTCATTGTTTAGGAATCTAACTCTTCCCCAAGAATACACACAAGACATTTCCAGGTTCCTTCGTGGCAGAAAAACAACAACACTGAATCTTCCTTTTGGCATCCGGCAGCCCAGAGGGAATGAGCTGATCTAATCGGAAACCCAGGCCAGGCTTTGGTGGAGGAAACGGATTCTCACACCCTTCAGTGTCATATTTGGCCGGTAAGCCCACCATCGCCTCCCTACAGTATCCTTGTCCCTTGTTTCTGGGTTACGGGGTACTGAACCCTAAGTGTATTCAGTCTGCCAGTGCGGGGAAAACAAATTACCCGACCTCTTTGGACTTTAGTTTCCTCATTTATAACAGGAGGTGGTTATGATACGTGATGCACTTTCTTAGTTAGAACTTTGTTCCAAACGCCGATTCAATTCTCGTTCCTCCAGGCTCCTCCTTGGTGCAGGCTGTGGGAGGTGGCCCCTTGCTTCTGATGCTGCCCTGGCCACCCACGTTCCCCAGCACTCAGCTGTGCTTTGTTTTCAGGGAGTGACGGACCTGATCAGATGTCCCACCCCAGGCCTGTCTCCTGCCCACTGTCCCCGCGCCTGGATGGTTGCTGGCTGTCACTCACATCTCTACAGATTTCTTCTCTACAGACGCACACCGTTGGATTGACTGAGATTTGCAAGGGTTTCCTTGCCTTAATCAAATACCGGTTTCAAAACTCAGCGACAGTTTTGCTGAGTTTAGCTCTTTTTTCTCTTAACAGTGCCAACAGGTCTCTTGGCATCTGATTGGTGTTGTAAACTATAGTTGTGAACTTATTTCTCCAGGTTGGTTTCTTTTCAACTCCGAGTGGGTGCGTTGGCCTACACCCCTGCCTTTGATGAAAACTTTTACGTATAGTTCACAACGGATGCCCTGCCTAGGATTTACCTGGAAAAATAGGCCCGTTGAAGTAAGGGGCCAAGGAGAAAGGTGGAAGGCAAGAGAAAAACAGACGGGAAAAATGGGCTAGAGGTTTCTCTTTGGACAACAAAATAAAGATTTGTCTGGAGAAGTGTGGGTTCTGTCTCCGGCAACCATTATTTCACCTGCATCCCTGGGGAAATGTTAACCCTCGTGTGAACTCACTGAAGCTCCTGACCGCCTTACGTTAACAGGAAATTAAAAGACAGACGGCAGTCTTCACGTGCGAAGAATCGGGGCTTTGGAGTAGAGGTAAATTGTCGCTGACTGACATGTTAAAAACTGTTTCTTTAAAAAGATAGAATTTTAGAAATGTAACCTAAGATTCTCCTGTCAGTCTTGGAAGGACCAAACTGTTCCCTGAGGTTGGATTTTTAAAGGATCCTTCGCTATGCAGTTTCTCAGGCCCGTGCAGTTACTTGTCAAAGGATGTTTCTCGGAAAAAAACAATCAAACAAACAAACAAAGGAGGCTTCTCGGTTTGGGGATGCTTACCTTCGTTCACCTCGTCATTCTCTTTGTCTACTTGTGCTTTCAGAACATACCGCTTTATGAGTCTTTTCATTATCTGCTGTTGGGAAAGGAGAAATGACTCCGTCACCGACACCCTGTTCTCCAAGGAGCTCACATGCCTTAAGCAAACGGCTCAGGGGAGAGGCGTTTTATGTCACTGCTTGCGGGACCCTCAGGTTGCAGAATGCAGCCCTTCTCCACCTTTACGGAGGCTGACGGCATAACTCACATCATGTCCCCCCGCCCCAACCCCAGGGATAGAGGGCTTTTTAAAAAGGTTCAGTTGGAAGATTTCAATTCATGGTTTCTCTTTTCAACACGATTTATCTTTAAGATGTGCGGACACTACATTGCCATCTATAGATACTACCTTATTTCTCAATGCTGTGGTTTCTTTTTTTTTAAACAAAAGCAAATCCATGCTCAATAAAGAGAATTTAGGAAATACAGAGAAGAACAACAAAGAAATAGACAAAGTCATCAATGATCCCACCATCCGAAGAGAATCGCTGTTGGTATTTGGCGTAGGTCCTTCCAATACCTTTTCTTTAAGTTTTGTACATAGACTCATTACTACAGAGATTGTGTTTTATGTTTTTGAAAAACCATATATTCTGTTATATTGTACACTTTCCTCTCCTAGCAACACACAGTGTAAATATACGCAATCTAAATATATCCTCTTCCAGGATAATTGTTTTCCTATATGGAAAAAATCACACTGAAGCCCTACTTCATGGCATACGCACAAAAATTAATTCCACGTGCATCTTAAATATGAATTCCACATGCATTTTAAATTCCTCAACAGACAGTATAGGAGAATCTGTTTGTAAATTCAGCGCAGAGCTGTAAGTTTTTTAATAAAATAAAAATTCTAATTACAGTAGAAAAGATGGATAAATTCAACTTCATTGCAATTAAAACTTCTGTTAATAAAGACACCATGAAGAAAGTAGAAAGTCAAGCCACAAACTGGGAGAAAATATAGGCAATACTTGTAACTGATGATGAATTTAGATCCAAAATATATGAAGAACTTTAATCCAATAGGAAAAACTCAACCCAACAGAAAAATGGGCACAAAGAGACATTCGCAGAAAAGGAACCGTGAATGGTCAATAAGCACGTAAAACAATCCTCAACTATTTTCTTGGGAAAATGCAAATTACAATGGAAAGGAGATATAATTTTACATCTAAAAAGGGAAAAATGAACACATCTCATAATGGCAAGTGTTGGAGAGGATAGGGACCAATGGAATTTTATACTTTAGTGCAGCCATTTTCAACCTGTTCCATCTCATGGCACACAATTACTAAAATTACTAAAATAGGTATGATTTTGATTCATTCACGCTGGAGCCCTACTTCAGACCACGCACACAAAAATTAATTCCACATGTATCTTAAATGCGAATTCCACATGCATTTAAATTCTTCAAAAGATAATATAGGAGAATATGTTTATAAATTCAGTGTAGAGCTGTAAGTTTTTCAATGAGATAAAACCTTTTGATTTTGTTGTTATTGCTATTATTGTGTTGGCTATTACCATTTTTTAATTTGGAGATCTAAGGGAAAAGACATCAGTGCCCTTGAGTAGTCAGGTATTCCATGTTTTAACGATTCTTGCGGCACACAGGGTGAAAATCGCTGCTTTAGGGGCAGGCGTATAAATAGACCACTTTGACAAACACTTTGGCATTTCCTTTTAGAGCTTAACTTTTGCATAGCCTTTCACCCAGAAAGTCCACTCCTTGGTCTAGAACCTAGAGAGGCTTCATACATGTATGTGGACCAGGAGGCCCTGAAGCATGGTAATGCTCCCTCCTTTGGGAAAAACTGCTGTTTGAAATTCTCTGCTATTGTTAGATAGTCCCTTGCTCTGTAAACTCTGTCGTTGTAAACTCTGTCATTTTTAGACCATCTCTTATTCTGTAAAAATAACTGTTTTAGTTTGAATAATAGAAAAAGATAAACTTAACTGTCTGACCTTGCAAGCTAACCATCTAACGTAACAGACTAATACCGGTAATCATTCCCATATTCTTATGCCAAGTGTTTGTTCATTATGTATCCAAGATTACAAACTGTCTGCAAAAATAACTTACACAGAGCTCTTTGTAAAATCTGCAAAGGGCTCAAAAAAGTATAAATAGAGAGAACTTCCTCTATGTGTTGGTTCAGAATTTGACAGAGGTATTCTGCTCTGAACCCACGCGCAATAAAGATGACTCCTAACTAATTGGCTCATTAAGGTGTCTTGTCTAGCTGGCTGATTTATGATACAACAGCATAAATAACAATGTTTATTTCAATCTTATCCAAAATATCAAAATAAAACAGAAAACAATCTAAACAAGTATCAACAGGAGACCAGACAAATCATGGTATGTTACACAATATAATGTTGCTGTGGTCACTAATAAAATTGATGACCCATAGCCACACACAACAATAGAGATGAACCTTAGAAGCATAAATGTTGAATGGAAAATTCAAACTGAATTCACGAAGTATGAAATCATCCTTCCAAAGCTCAATAAGAAGCCCACTAGTGCATTTTGGGGATTATCTACACGTGCAATAAGCCTATATTTGAAAAGAAAACCAGTTGAGAGGATGAGAAACCCCAACTTCAGGCTAGAATTACCTGGTGGCAAGGTGTGGGCCAGGGAGGAGCACCCACTGTGGAGCTGGTCAGGTCACATTTTCAGGTAGGAGGTGGCTTCACAGGTGTGCAGGGAGTTATACCTCATAACTGACTATGTTACACCTATTCTTCTGCATATATTGAATATCACACAAGATAACGAAGGAAAGAGAAAAATGGCCTGAACTAAAACGCAGACACAGTAGGCCCCCCTTATCCATGGGGATTGCCTCCAAGACCGCCCACTGGAGGCCTGAAACCACAGATAGTGCTAAACTGAAGATATACTGTTTTCTCCTCGACATAAAAACCTACAATAAAGTTTAACTTATAAACTAGGCCATTTCATGGAGAGAAGACTCATTCTTGCCGTGGATCTTGGCAACCTCAGCATATGATTTTTTTTCCTTTACTTATAAAGTGGAGAACTTCCACATTTTCCCTTTGTAGCTTCTCTCTGTCATATCCAATTGCCAGCATCACTACTCTTGCACTTTGGGCCATTATAAAGTCAGGGTGACTTGCACACAGGCACTGTGACACCTCCACAGTCCATCTGATGACCGTGGCAGCCACTGAATGACTTATGGGTGAGACGTCTATCCTGGACAGAGGGGTGAGTGATGTCCTGGGGGGACGGAGCAAAATGGTGAGAGGGTTCATCGTGCTACTCTGAACACACACAACTCAATTTATGACTTGTTTATTTCTGGAATTTTCCATATAATATTTTTGGACTGCAGTTGATGGCAGGCAACAGAAACCTCAGAAAGTGAAACCTCTGATGAGGAGGGACTACTGTATAGGGAGAATGAAAAATATACCTCAGGTTTAAGGAAGCAGAAATTAGGAACCTAAGGGACCTGTTAGACGCCAAGGTCAAGTAAAAGGATATGGGGTGATCCAAGCGTCTGTCACAGAGAATAATGACAGATCAAGAGGCGCTCATGCTACAGAGCAGGAAAAGCCCACCTTACCAGCCCCAGTAAAATATAAAACCAGTTAGCTCTGTGGTCTCCGGACCCTAAACAGACTCACAGCTGGTGGGCATTAGGCTGAATTCGCTCATTCAAGTACCAAATATTTACTGAAAACCAACTCTGCGCCAGGTAGAGTCAGGTACTGAGCCTGGGAGTGAGCGTGATAGTGAGCCTGGTAGTGAGCCAGGTACTGAGCCTGGTAGTGAGCCTGGTAGTGAGCCTGGTACTGAGCCAGGGAGTGAGCCAGGGAGTGAGCCTGGTAGTGAGCCTGGTACTGAGCCAGGGAGTGAGCCCGGTAGTGAGCCAGGTAGTGAGCCTGGTAGTGAGCCAGGTAGTGAGCCTGGTAGTGAGCCAGGTAGTGAGACTGGAGCCTGGTACTGAGCCTGGTAGTGAGCCAGGTACTGAGACTGGTAGTGAGCCTGGTACTGAGCCAGGGAGTGAGCCTGGTAGTGAGCCTGGTAGTGAGCCTGGTACTGAGCCTGGTAGTGAGCCTGGTACTGAGCCAGGTAGTGAGCCTGGTAGTGAGCCTGGTACTGAGCCTGGTAGTGAGCCTGGTACTGAGCCTGGTACTGAGCCAGGGAGTGAGCCCGGTAGTGAGCCAGGTAGTGAGCCTGGTAGTGAGCCAGGTAGTGAGCCTGGTAGTGAGCCAGGTAGTGAGACTGGAGCCTGGTACTGAGCCTGGTAGTGAGCCAGGTACTGAGACTGGTAGTGAGCCTGGTACTGAGCCAGGGAGTGAGCCTGGTAGTGAGCCTGGTAGTGAGCCTGGTACTGAGCCTGGTAGTGAGCCTGGTACTGAGCCAGGTAGTGAGCCTGGTAGTGAGCCTGGTACTGAGCCTGGTAGTGAGCCTGGTACTGAGCCTGGTACTGAGCCAGGGAGTGATCCTGGTAGTGAGCCTGGTAGTGAGCCTGGTACTGAGCCTGGTAGTGAGCCTGGTACTGAGCCAGGTAGTGAGCCTGGTAGTGAGCCTGGTACTGAGCCTGGTAGTGAGCCTGGTACTGAGCCAGGTAGTGAGCCTGGTACTGAGCCTGGTAGTGAGCCAGGTAGTGAGCCTGGTACTGAGCCTGGTAGAGAGCCTGGTAGACAGCCTGGTACTGAGCCAGGTAGTGAGCCTGTTAATGATCCTGTTAGTGAACCTGGTAGTGAGCCTGGTAGTGAACCTGGTAGTGAGCCTGGTAGTGAGCCTGGTAGTGAACCTGGTAGTGAGCCTGGTAGTGAACCTGGTACTAAGCCAGGTAGTGAGCCTGGTAGTGAACCTGGCAGTGAGCCTCTTAGTGAGCTAGGGAGTCAGGATGCAACAATGAACACAGACCCTACTTTAGTGAAGCTTGACTGGAAGCAACAGTTCACTCTGACGGGCGAACATATCGGGGGTAAAATTAAGTTTAGGGGCCAGTGGAGGCAGATTCCCATAGAAAGAAATGTTTATCCGTTAAAGTGGCTTGAAGAGTAAACTATTTTCGACAAATAGTGCTGAGACAATGGACTATCTCTGTGGGAAAGTTAAATTTAGGTCTCTACCTCACACCACATACCACAAAGAAAAAGGAGCCAAATGGACAAAAGATCTAAATGTGATTAGGCTGCCACTAGCAGGTGCGGCAGCCACCGCTCCTCAGGGCTTAGTGCCAATCATAAACCAGTACTGAACTCACACATGCTGCCTCCTTACCCCCATCAGGAAAACGACTGAGGCATGGGAGGTGGGGAGAGAGGGTATTCTCTCCCTTCCCTGTGGAAAGGAGGGGGTGCCGCCCAGCCTAGGGAAGGGGGAGACCCAAGGCAATTACTCATAGAGACCAGGGTTGCCTAAACCAAAGGGAGCCTGGCATCCCGCCCCCCGTTAAATGTCCATCCCAGCAGACCTGCTCCCGGCAACTGTCAGGGAGAAAAAGAATCCAAGATAAGAGAGAAACAGCCGCCGGGTTAGCCTGTGCTTTCATTACTTGCCAAACACGCATCTCCACTGTGTTGCGTGGAAGACAGTCCTGCCCATCAGTGGGAAAGGACAGTCTGTCATAAACGGGACCAGGACAACGGCTATCCCAATGGGAAGGGGGCAATCAGATCCATGTCCGGTCAGAGCCAGATTTCCAGGCCAGGGAGCAGCCCACAGGGCACTGCAAGCCTTCGTCCCGCCCCTCGTGGCCGGCACCCGAGCAGCACCGTGGTGCCTGCCACCCAGGGGACATGGCAATGCGGTCACTGCTGGGGCAGTGGTGACGCCTCAGGGACGCAGCCACCACCACAGCTGGCTCCAGGGAAGGGATGTCGCCCTTGGGCTCCTTCCTGGAGACAGGCCTGTCTTCTCTAGCTGAGTGAACGGAAGTTGCTTCAACTCGTGAAGCTTCCGTTTCCTCATCTATTTAATGAGGGTAATAAACTCAGCTCACAAAATGTGCAGACTGAGTAATTGAATGCATGAAAAGCAACAGTTCCTGCTTAGGAAAGGGCAGCTTGCCCAGCTGGTGTGGCTCAGTGCTTGAGCGTCGACTCATAAACCAGGAGGTCATGGTTCAATTCTTGGTCAGGGCACATGTCCGGGTTGCAGGCTTGATCCCCATTAGGGGGCATGCAGGAGGCAGCCGATCCATGATTCTCTCTCATCATTGATGCTTCTATCTCTCTCTCCCTCTCCCTTCCTCTCTCTCTAATATCAATAAGAACATTTTTTTTAAAAAAAGGAAAGGTTAGCTCTTGTGAGTATTATTTGTAAAGATAAAAATTGAAGATAAAGATGTCTACATTCCCTGGCACAATCTCTCTAAAATATTTATGTAATGTTATCTGAAACCATGCTGGAAAAAGTCTATGAACACTAACATTTCTGGCCATAAGGGATGATCATAGGAAAAGAAAATGTTGGTTTTTTTTTTTTTAAATTCAGGCTCCTTAGAAACACCCTGGACAAAGCCACTCAGATTAAACGCTCTCCTTGAAGGGAAAACAGGAAGCCCATTATCTCCATTTCATCTTTAAGCTGCAGGGAAACTATGGCTACAAGCGGACATTTTCCCCTTCAAAATTTGATGTGTTTTCAGCTTTCCACAAAAATTTCCACCTTAGTATTTGCAGCTTAAATATATTCATCCACCAAGTCTGAGCCTCTGGGAGGCCAGAAGACACCTCATGGCGGACTGAAATCAGGTTCCCCACATGTGACGCAACCTGGAAATAATCCATCCCTTGTTCATGTTGGAAAGATAATTCATGTGAATTCCAAAACGACGTGCAGCTCTAACTAGCGGCCAAGTTTAGCCATTTCCACTGTTAGTTAACTCTTTAGAGATATTCCAAAAGTGCTCTGAATCGTGGCAGCAACATTAGAATTAGTGTCTCCCAAAGGTGACGACTTTAAAGGAAAAATCCCCACCTAGCAGATTAAGACGTGGAATTTCTTAGGTAAGTCATCCACATATATAAAAACCCAGTGACGGGAACGGCAGAATGACCAGAATGACTGGTGGCTATGACATGAACTGTGGCAGCCAACCAGCCTGATCTGGGCCCGACTACTCCCCACCCCGGCCAGCCCAGTCCCCGATTGGCCCCCAACACCCTGATTGGGGGCAGGGCCACTGGCCAACCGCCTGCAGCCCCTCCTCCCCTCCCCCCGCCAGCCTGACCTGACTGCACCCATGCATGAATTTGTGCACCGGGCCTCTAGCCTATTATAATCACACTGCATAAAACAAAATTCCATAACAACTAAACCAACTGTTGCTATCACTCATGGAGTCCATAATAAAGAGATTTTATCTAAATACAATCGAGTCCTTTCTGTCAAGTTTGGTTTGTGTCTGTCAAGCTGACTGAGACTTTTTTCTCAGAGTTTCTCTTTTACTACTATCCCTTTTTGGGAGGCACAGGAGATTGCGCCTCAGGCACAGGGAATTCTCCTTAGAAAATATGAAATGTACAGGATTCTGGAGTCGGCGTTTAGCAAGGATCATCTCACTTAGAAGCATCACAACTTTCAGCTGCAAGAAGCTTGAGTTTGACAGTGAATTTTGGAATTTCTCTACTTCTTCCAAATTACTCATAAGCAACAAGGAAAATAATACACACACACACACACACACACACACACACACAGCAACAACAACAACAAGCTCCTTCTTTAATGGAGCTTAGGGGCATCCTTACCTTTCTTTAAGAAAGGCTACATTGAAAAGGTCGACGGGGGGGGGGGGCGGGGGGCGGGGGGGGCAATGTTAAGAGCAGACAGTCATGGCTAAGAACTACCCTTGACTTCATGATATCAATTCTACAGAAGCTTGGATCACTGGGTTGAAGGAGAAATTAGAGAAAAATCATGTTTGCCAGAAGTACTCAGGGAGATAGAGATGACACATAAGCTGAAATTTTTCAAGAAGGGAAAGAATAAAATCATCATAGCAATGAAAGGTATATTAGAAGTAGCATACATGAAGATAGGCAGGATACAATAAGATAGGAGAATTAAAGAGAAGCCAAAAGGAGAAAGGGATGGACATTCAAAAGGAACAGAGGAAGAAATGGTAGCTCTGGAAGATGGGCAAAGAACATTCAGTGGGCATCTAATTGGTATCTTTGAAGAAGGAACCCCAAAATAATGGAACAGAAACAATATTTCAAGGTACAATTCAAGAAAATTATTCAGACATAAAAGGAGACTTGAATGTGCAGACTGAATGGCCTTACTGTGTGCCAGAAAAATTCACACAGATCCACCTACAGAACAATCAATAACAAGTTATTGGATTTAAAAGAAAAAAAAAAATCTGGGTCATTCAAACACAACCTAGGTCAACTATAAGCCAACTATAGGCCACAAAACAATCAAGCTGGCCTCCAACTCCTTCCCATGAGCATTCCATTGTGGGAACAGGGGGACAATGTTTACAAAGACATTAAGAAAATAAAGTCATGTCTAAGAGTGTTCCAGCCAGTCAATATAAACACATAGAAAATAGGAAACAGCTGAGAACGTGAAATAACTCAGAAAACATCATTTCCATGGCTCCCCTTGAAGAAGCTACAAGAAACAAATTGACAACAGAGATTAATAGAAAACTATGGCCAAAATAAATAAATAAATAAATAAATAAATAAATAAATAAATAAATGGTGGTGAGTAGTGACTGTGTAATTGTGGGACAAAAACGAAAACAAATGTGGGTTGTAATCCTGACAAGGTAGTGAAGGGGATCAGAACATGCCACCCCAAATATGTCACATGGGCATAAGGATTATTTTGAGCTAAAGGCGACTGAGAAGCAGAAAGAGCTCTCCGCCCTCCTCCTGTCGCCTAACAGCAAGACGGGCATGTCCTTTCTGAAGGCCTGGCCCTCCACTCGCCCACATCCTCACTAAGACAGGAAGCTGCCCTGAGATGGACCTGCACAAACAAGCCTTTCCCAAAGCCACCTGCCTCTTCCATTACTTCCCCATGGACTTACCTTCCCATGAATCCCCCCAGCCCCCTGCCCTGCTCCCGCTGGGAGCCCAACCTCCTTTCCTTTGTCTTGTCACTTCCCAAGGGGGTATATAAGCCCCACCTTCTCACTGCCTCTTTGAGTTACGTGTGCACGGGCTCTGCGTGTGTAAAGAAGCTGTTTATATCCCACCCCCGCCCCGCCCTGCCATGAAGGTGTCTCCTGGTAGTTCAATTCGCAGACCTTAGGTGCTGAACCTGATGAGTAGAGGAAAGTGTTTTTCGGTTGGTTGTATGTTTTTTTAACTCTCCTATAGTTCTAGTGACTTAACTAGCAAAAGCTGGGAGGAGAAGGCGAACATGATAAAAGGTAAAATAAGCTCATTGATTTTCTCATATTTTACAGTGGAGGGTCAAAAGACAATACTTGAAAACCAAGTAACAGAGCTATCAGTAGGTGTAAAGACGTACAGATAAGCACCAACACAATAACATGCTCCACTTCAGCAGGGACGGTCAGTTCTCGTTCCTATTTTTTTTTTAGCTTGACACAAGGCCACTTGGAATTAAAACCTCATTTGCTACTTTCCATTGCAGATATCTCTGTAGCTTTAATAGAAGTTCCTCCCGGGAAGGAGGCATATCTTTCTTCCCTATTGCCTTCTAATTGTATTGTGGAGGCAGAAATAGTGGCCAGGCTCCCGCTGGCTGGCTTGGACCATGCAGTCATATAAGACTGAGAGGTGTGCACGCAGAGTGTATGCTAGGAGAGGCCTGGGTCCCTGGCATTGTTAGTATCATCCCAGCCCGGGAATCATCACCTCCTGACTTCTTCACGAGAGAAAGAAATCTCTATCTTCTTTTAGCCACTTAGTGGCTGGTATTTGGTGGGTCTCTGTGATTTGCAGCAAACTTTAATCCTAATTAATATGAACATTAGAAGGGTTATTTTGAAATGATACCGAGTACACCAAAGATCTGAACACTTGGAAAGGTATACCACGTTCCTGAAAAGGAAGACAGAACATTATAACTATGTCAGTTCTTAGATTAACACAATCACAATAAAAACATCAGCAGGAGGGAGAACCAAGATGGCGGCATAGGTAAACACCTGCACTTGCTGCCTCTCACAGCCACACCAAATTACAGCTAAAAGGGAGAACAACTGTCATCCAGAACTGCGGGAAAGCTGGCTGAGTGGAAGTTCTACAACTAGAAGGAAAGAAGAAAGCGCATTGAGACTGGTAGGAGGTGCAGAGGCGTGCAAGGAACAGGCTGGCAACCAGATGTGCTGCTTTTTTAATCGGGAGGGAGATACAAGCTCCCGATTGCTCTGAACTTCAGTTCTGGGTGAGACTCTGGGGACCCAGACACATACAGGTAAAAACTGGACTAGGGCATCAGCCGGAATGTGAGGGCAGCTTTCTTTTAGAAGGAAGGTGCTTGCAGTGGTCATTGTTCCTGTGCTGGGACCTCTCTGGTGCAGGGCTGACCAGCAGCTATTGCTGTTTGCTCCGCCCTGATGAGTCCCTGAGACCCTGCCCCACCCAATTTACAACCCCACCCAAGCTGTGCACAGTGGCTTTTGCATATGAATGGCCTGTCCTTTCTCAGCCTAAAACCTGTCAAACAAGCTGAAGCTGGATCAGGGAGCCCCAGAGCTATCAATAAAAGGCCCAAGGCCAGCACCAGCACCAGCCTGCCTTGCTTCACAGCTGGGCCTCATCTGGGCACTTCCAAACCCGACACAAAGAGGAGGAATCTGCAGATCTCTCTGTAGCTCCTGCTGGGTGACCCAGGCAGTGGCTGACTTTGCACCTCCTTGGAGACCCAAGAGCCAGTGCACCCAGTGGTCAGAGTGAGACCATCCTAGAGTACAACTCTTCACATCCATAAGCGGCACATCAAGGGGCAGACTCAGTGAGCACCAAAGCCCCACTGAAGCAAGTCCTGCCCCATAAGGGTGTCTCCTGCACAGCAGCTCTTCCATTGTAGATACAGCTGGTCCTCACAGCCAATTGGCCTGGAGGTCAATTCCTCCCAGTGATACCAACAGCAATCAAGGCTCAACTACAACAAGACTGTACACACAGCCCACAAAGTGATGCACCAAGAGTCTACCGCAGATGATTGGGGAGGCTGAGCCACTCGGCCCTATAGGACACCTATTACACAAGGCCACTCTATCAACTCAAGGAGACTTAGCAGCTACCCAGTACATAGAAACAAACACAGGGAAGCAGCCAAAATGCGGAAATAAAGCAACATGTCACAAATGAAAGAAATGGAAGAAAGCAAAATACTGGATATAGAGTTCAAAGCCACAGTTATAAGGTTACTCAAGAATCTTCTAGAAACCTCTGAGGAACTTAGTGAGACCTTCAAGGATCTTAGTAAGAATGCTAAAAAAAAAAGAAAGAAAGAAAGAAAAAGGACCAGTCAGAAATTAAGCATACATGGACTGAAATAAAGAATATTACACAGAGATTCAACAGTAGACTAGAGGATCCCAAGAATCAAGTCAAAGATTTGAAATATTGAGGAAGCAAAAATCACCCAACCAGGAGAGCAAAAAGAAAAAAGAATCCAAAAATATGAAAATAGTGTAAGGAGCCTCTGGGACAACTTCAAGCGTACCAGCATCCGAATTATGGAGGTGACAGAAGAAGAGAGAGAGCAAGAAATTGAAAACCTAGTTGAAGAAATAATGACAGAAAACTTCCCCTAGCTGGTGAAAGAAATAGACTTACAAGTCCAGGAAGCGCAGAGAACCCCAAATAAGAGGAATCCAAAGAGGACCACACTAGGACACATCATAGTTAAAATGCCAAGGGCAAAAGACAAAGAGAGAATCTTAAAAGCAGCAAGAGAAAAAGTTAGTTACCTACAAGGGAGTACCCATACGACTGTCAGCTGATTTCTCAACAGAAACTTTGCAGGCCAGAAGGGAGTGGCAAGAAATATTCAACGTGATGAATAGCAAGAACCTACAACCAAGATTACTCTACCCAGCAAAGCTATCATTCAGAACTGAAGGTCAGATAAAGAGCTTCACAGACGAGAAAAAGCTAAAGGAGTTCACCACCACCAAACCAGTATTACATGAAATTAGTGGCATGGTGCACAAAATTCATGCACATTAAAAGGGAATTGAGAGAAAATATTTTAATATTGCTATTTGTACTTTCTCTATAATAGAAGTGTCAGAGATGAAAAAAATTAGTAAAATGTATATGAAAATCTTCCTCCTGTCAGAGTCTGGGGCATGCCACGGGACCCAGAGTCAAGTCCCTGCTCACCTGAGTGCACCCCGAAATCACGTGAGACCCAGACCCGGCCAGCCCCACCCCCATTGGGCAAGATCCAGACCTGGCTGGCCTCACCCCCGTCAAGCCTCGCCGGCTGGGGTGGGCACAGCCTTACGTCCCCTGGTGCATCCTCAGGTCCCCTGGCCTGGAGCCAGACCAGGGGGTGTGGCCTGAGGTCCCCTGGCCCAGTGCTGGGGCAGAGGGCATGGCTTGAGGTCCCCCTTCAATCCCTGCCAGGCAGGAGGCGCAGCCTGAGGTCCCCCGTCAAGCCCCCCTGGGCAGGGGGGCACAGCCTCAGGTCACCCACCCCGGTCCGGCACCACACAGCCTCAGGTCCCTGCTGATGGCTCGTTACGGCTCGTTATGAACCCCACCTCTGCTGTGGGTTCAGTCATCTTATGACGGCCTGATGGAGTGAGAGTCAATTTGCATATTACCTCTTTATTATATAGGATGCTGAAGAGTATTCTTTAAGAAGAAGAGGAAGAAGAAGAAAAAGGTAAAGATAAAAAATTATGAACAACCAAGTAACAACAAATACATATCTATCAACAAGTGAATCTAAAAATCAAATGAATAAAAAATCTGATGAACAGAATAAACTGGTGAATGTAATAAAATCAGGGGCAAGGAAAAGAAGAGGACTGAAAATTCTCAGGGGGAAGGAGGTGCTGTGGGTGCAGAAAGAGATTGGACAAAAATCCTACACCTATGGACGAGGACAGTGAGGCGTGAGGGCATGGGGTGGGGTGGGAAGCGGGTGGAGGGGAGCTATGGGGACAAAAGAGGAACATCTGTAATAATCTGAACAACAAAGATTAAAAATAAATAAATAAATAAAATAAAATAAATAAAGAGAAAACAGATGCACTATAAAAAAATCAACAGGATATTGTGCAACTGGACAGGCTGACTCTAAAGTTCAAATAAATAAACAAGGAAGAAAAAAAAACAGAAAAATTATGCAAAGTAAGAGTCCTAAAGTAAGGACATAAAAGTGTTTGTATTTTATGTGTTTTATTTGTTTTCAACTGTAATATTTAAAATAATGTGGCTCTACAGCATCAAAAACCTAGAAATATATCTAAATAGATATAATAATTTAGTAAATAATAAAGGTGGTATTTTAAATCAGTAGAAAAGATGCCCAGGGGTGTAATCATCTGGAAAAAAATAAATAAGAATCCCCACCTCACATGTTGCATCAAAATATATTCTATGTGGATGAAATATCTTCAGGTAAAAAGTTAAAACCATGAAAATACTAAAAGAAAATATAGGTTAAAGGAAATTCTCACATGGTGAAAGATCTTTCTAAAAAGGACACAATACCTGAAGTCATAAAACATTTGTAAAGTTGACTACACAAAAATAAAAGAGTTGGGAAAAAACACTCATAAACATTAAAAAGACACACAACACACTGGGGTGGGGGAGGGGGGGAATTCAATTCATATCACAATCGATTGATTTTCTTAAAAGAATTAATTGATTCTTAAAAGAATTCCTCTTAATGTACTAGCATAGCAAAAAGCAGAGGCAAGTGAATATTGGGCCTTAAGCATATAGAACACTAAAAGTAAAAAAGATGGTCAAGTTCATTCACGATCAAGAATGCAAAGCAAAACTGCACTGGATTGCCGTTTTCACCCGTCTGGGCAAGGTAGCAACCACTGGCAACAAGCACACTGTTGGAAAATGAAGGAGGATACGGGCACTCTCAAACATTTATTCTCAGAATATAAATTGGAACACGTTCCATCAAAATCAGTTTGATAATAATTGAACAGTTAGAATGCACTTGTTCGTTAGCCAGACAATGCTGCAGATCCGCACAGTTACAATGCCACGTATGCAAGGTGGCTTGCTGTGATGGCTCATAGTGACAGAGCCTCACTTCCCACCAAAATGATAAGTGGAGTCAACCATATAGTGAAATCCTATCTAATAAAAGAGAAACATGGTAATTGGCATACGACCGCTGCCCTTCCCATTGGCTAATCAGGGCGATATGCAAATTAACTGCCAGCCAAGATGGCGGCCAGCAGCCAGGCAGCTTGAAACTAACATGAGGCTTGCTTGCTTCAGTGACGGAGGAAACCAAAGTTCCCCGCCTGCCTTGCAGGCCTCTGAGCCTGCAGTTTGAAACATTTTAACAAATATAGAAGCTAAGAAAAACCCTAGAAACCTGCTTTCAGCAAGCCCAGTATCTCAGAGCTGGAGTTGATACAGAGTTTCGATTATAGAACCGAAAAAAAACCAGATACCTACTTTCAGCAGCGGAGGCCTAAGAGCTGGAGCCTCAGAGCTAAAGCTGGCCCAGAATAAAAAAAAGAAAGAAAAAAAGGAGTGGTTGGGAGCTTCCGTCACCCGCCAGCCTGAAAACAGCCCTCAGCCCCTCACCCAGACTGGCCAGGCACCCCAGTGGGGACCTCCACCTGAGGGGTGTGTGACCAGCTGCAAACAGCCATCATCCCCTCACCCAGGCTGGCCAGGAACCCCAGTGGGGACCACCCCACCCCCCCGAAGGTTGTGTGACCAGCTGCAAACAGCCATCATCCCCTCACCCAGGCTGGCAAGGCACCCCAGTGGGGACCCCCACCCTGTTCCAGGACACCCTTCAGGGCAAACCAGCCAACCCCACCCATGCACCAGGCCTCTATCCTAGATAGTAAAAGGGTAATATGACTCCCAGCACCGGGATCAGTGTGACAGGGGGCAGCGCCCAAACCTCCTGATCGCCCTGCGGCTCTGTGTGTGACAGGGGGTGGAGCCACAACCTCCCTATCTGCCTTGCTCTGTTCCTGACAGGGGAAGGCGCCCCAACCTCCTGATCAGCCCCGCTCTGTACCTGATACGGGGGAGCTCCCCAACTTCTGATCGCCTTGCGGCTCTGTGTGTGACAGGGTGCGGCGCCGCCCTCCCCCCCTCCCCCAGGCCCTGCTCTGTGTGTGACAGGGTAGAGCCATAACCTCCCCATCAGCCCTGCCCTGAGTGTGACAGGGTGCGGCGCCCCAACCCCCTGATCGGCCCTGCTCTGTGGGTGATAGAGGGCGGTGCCCCAACCCCCTTGCCCCCCACGGGCCCTGCTCTGTGTGTGATGGGGTAGAGCCATAACCTCCACATTGGCCCTTCCCTGAGTGTGACAGTGGCGGCGCCCCAACCCCCTGATGGGCCCTGCTCTGTGATGATAGAGGGCCGTGCCCCAACCCCCTGATCTGCCCTGCTCTGTGTGTGACAGGGGGCGGTGCCCCAACTCCCCTATCGGCCCTACTCTGTGCGTGACAGGGGGGAGCTCCCCAACCCCCTGATCGACCCTGCTCTGTGCGTGACAGGGTAAGGAGCCCCAATCCCCCTGATGGGCCCTGCTGTGTGCGTGACAGGGGGTGGCGCTGCAACCTTCCTATCGACCCTGCCTTGAGTGTAACAGGGGGCGGTGCCCCAACCCCCCAATCGGCCCTGCCCTGAGCGTGACTGAGGGTGGCATTGCAACCTCCCAATCCGCCCTGCTCTGTGAATGACAGGGGGCGGTGCCCCAACTCCCCAATCGGCCCTGCTCTGAGCCCGACCAGGGGCTGCACCTAGGGATTGGGCCTGCCCTCTGCCACCCAGGAGCAGGCCTAAGCCAGCAGGTCGTTATCTCCCGAGGGGTACCAGACTGCGAGAGGGCACAGGCCAGGCTGAGGGACCTCCCCCCCCACCCGAATGCACAAATTTTTGTGCACCGGGCCTCTAGTATAATATAACCATTAAAAAGTCAGACTTTGGCAATCCGTGTGCCAAGCAATGTTGGGATTTGCTGCTTCCAAGGAAATTGTATTAAGAGAACTATCATCATTGACTGTCATCACCACATATTATAAAACTCCTTGCTCCTCATTCTTGCCATCTTGTACACATCAGAAATCTAAAGACTGAATAATCAAAATGGAAAACGGAGAACTACAACCTGTTGTGAGCTGGAGAATAGTGTTCAAATGTCACATCCAAGGTCAAGATGCAAAACGTATTTTAAAGTAGCGTGGACGAGACAGGACAGCCTAAGAAGCCACGCGAAACATGGATTGTCTGAAAGGAAAACCTGGAGAAACGAATCAGAGCCTATTTTCCAAATACACCATCTCTCCCTGCTTTCTCCAGCTCAAGGTACACGTGGCCTTTGCAAACTGTGGCCACACTTGCTTTCAATATAGCAAAAACACTCTCCCTCCTCAACCAAAAAAATAGTAATAAAGAACTTGGACTCTGAATTATAAAATTCCCTCCATAACTGAACCTACTTTGTTCTGTTCTATCCTGATAGTACATTTGGATGATCTAATTCTCCTCACTAAACACACACACACGCACACAGAGACGGAATTACAGACATAGAGAGATATGTCTGATGAACGCTTACCTGATAACGTGTTGGCTGATTGAGAATGCTGTTAAAACTGTGTGATTCAAAAACTCTGGAGTTAGACTGAGTGAAGAGGTTTAACTAGGAAAAAATACAATTAACCTAGTGAATTAGAATACATTCATTTGGAAATAACAAATATAATCTACTTTATTCTCCTTGATACCGTTTCTGGAGCCAGCCCTTCTGAGGGACGTGTGGTGGAAGTTGAGTCTGAAACATGGTTTAATATATTTCCAAAGGGAAATGTCACTGGAGCAGCGTGCTCACATCACTGGCCTGCTGGCAGCAGGAACTGTCACAGAGCTGATTAACTGAAACATTCTTTTAATAGTCGGCTCGGACTAAGCCTTCCTGATCCTGGGACCGTGAACACTTCATCAACTTGTACCCGGGGCGCCCAGAAGGCGAAGCTACACAGAAGCGATTCTACCTGCTCCGCGCCTGGTTCCTCGCCCACGTGAATGGCACATGCGCGCTCGGGAGGCATCGTTTAGACCAGTGGTCAGCAAACTCATTAGTCAACAGAGCCAAATATTAACAATACAACGATTGAAATTTCTTTTGAGAGCCAAGTATTTTAAATTTAAACTACATAGGTAGGTACACTGTTATTAACTTAACTAGGGTGCTCCTAAGCTGGCCTTTGCTAAAAATGTCCTCAATCTGATTGAGGTCGGTTCGCTGAGGTCGACCCCTTCCAACTCTCCCATCCACACTATACTTGTTTCGTCTATCTCCTTTCCGAAAACCGACTTCAAGGCGCACGGGCCACGAAATTTCAATCGCACTGTACGTGTGCGCCCGCATGTAGTATTTTGTGGAAGAGCCACACTCAAGGGGCCAAAGAGCTGCATGTGGCTCGTGAGCCGCGGTTTGCTGACCACTGGTTTAGTATTTTCTAGCCCTAAAATACCTGCCCAAATAGCATGTCTTCTCGAGTATCTTGGCCTTAGACTGGGTCAGGGTCACAACTTGGAGGGAATTGGGCTAAAGAATTAAGGTTTCCTTTCCTTTCCTCTCTTTCTTTTCCAGGTTTAATCTTGGAGGGGCATGGAGGGGAAGGGGGAACAGGAGGCAGAGGCACACATGGACACCGCCCGCTCCTGTGTGCAGCCTCTTCCCCATAGGGTGGGCTTCAGAGGCGGGGCCCGCCACCCGCCATCCATGGCACGGCTCAGGCAGGGACCCTGCTCACTACCCAGTCACCGCGGTGCCAGCACAAAGCCTGGCTGGCAGGGGACCGCTCCTGTGAGCCCTGGTCAGTGCCTGGCCGCTGGCCCCGGCTGCTGTGTTACAAAAGGGGTCTGGAGGCTCCTTGCTCTCTTCTACAAAAGAAAAGCAGAAACATGATTTCTCCAAATGTTCCCTAAATTCAGCACACAGAGCATATCTGTGGCTGGGAGAGTCAAACAGCTCCCGCACAATTTACAAAATAGAATCAAAATGGCAGTTTGAAGCGGATGTGAGAGCCTGGGAGGCTGAGGGGTGGGCTCAGCCTTCCTTCTGCCTCAGCAGCCTCCCCGAGGACAGCTGCTCTTCCTGCCGGCACCCCCCCGTGGAGCACGCCCACCCCTCGTGGTCCTGGGCACACCCTGCCTCTCCCTCGCGGGGTCCAGGTAGCCACATGCCGCCTCAATGCCCTCTCTGCTAGCACCGCCCCTCCTACATCATGACACCAACAGGCACGAAGTCGGTGGGTGAGCAGCTGCCTACGGAAAGACGATGCTAGGGTGAGAAGTGTAAGGGCTTGCACCCCCATCCTAGCGAGGCTTTCTTTGAAAAGAATAAAGCCTCGGTTACTAAATGCCCAGAGAAGCAAAGTCCATTTCAGCCATAGCAGAATTTGCACAAGATGGCGAATAGAGGCTGGCCCCTTTAAGAGAGCAGCCACCCTGTAGCTGAAGGTGCAGCTGGCGGGGAGAGGGTGGGCAGCAGCCAAACCAGAGAGCAGCTGTGAGCAGGAGGTGGACAGGTGCAGGGCCGGTGGGTGCAGCAGGCCCAGTGGGTGCAGCAGCCTGGTGGGTGCAGTGGGCCGGGTGGGTGCAGCAGAAAGAGCGAGGCATCTGATGCGCCTCAGTCCCACGCCTGACCCGCCGGCCAGCACCGTGCCCTTGCGCACGTGAGTGGCTTTAGTGGCTTCAGCTGTCGTAGCTATAAAGTGGGGACAGTCGTCATACCTACCTCACAGTGTTGCATGAGGGTCAGATGTACAGCAAAGCACTTTGCAAACTGCGGATGAGGAAGGGCACCGCTATTTGTCGAGGCTGGAACTTTGTGCGTCTCGTGTCATTCCCACTAGAACCCTACGAGGTTTCCTCCTTCAGCTGCGACACTTAGGGCTCAGAGTGACGGAGCACTTCACCCAGGGACTCGCTCACGGGCCATAAGCCCAGAACTCGAACCCGGGTCCAACGCCCAGGCGCTCTTCCTGACATTAAACTGCCTCTCCGCGGGCACATACGAGCTATTACTTGAAGTCATGGGATGTCACAACCGACCACTGCCTTGCAAACGCACGGCCTTAAGAGCCCACGCCCAGTAAAGGCCTAAAAGGTCACCTTCGTAAAAAACGAGCTGCCAGGGAATTACAAGGCGTGGAAAGCACCTCTGTTTCCAAAGGTGAGAAGTTAAATCGCACGAATCCGGGCCGTGGCCAGCGTTACCTGAGAACCAGGTCCAGCTCTGCTCAGAGGCCTGGATTTCCCGGAGATGACATTGCTGCCTTGCGGCTCCCAGCTGCAGGCCGTTCTTACAACGTCAGGCAAAAACGTGAGCCCCTCCTCCCTGCCTTGCTCACTATTATTTGAGGTTCTGCCCTATCTTCCTGTGTCCTGAGCCAATTCTGACTCTGAAAACTGCATTCATGGTAATAAACTGTTATCATGCCACTCAAGGACACACCGTTCTTGATTATTTCTGAAAGGGGCATTGACGATTAGTACTTGAGGACACTCTTAGGCCTGCATCGATTTTATAGTATTGGAGGAAAAAGGAGTGTTTAGCCCAATAAAGGGTCTGGACAAATAAGAAGACTACAGTGGTGTTGAACATACACACAACCATGAGGAAATGTGCAGTGAAAACTCTTTAGCTTTGGAAGAACAGTTGAGAAGCATGGAACACAGGGAACCAAGTGTTCTTTTTACCTTTCACGAGTTAAAGAATGTCTCATTTGATTTTAATCCGGTAGTTTACGTGAAATTATGACCCAAAGCAAGGCATAGATTAAGGGACCTCTTGACACATTAGGAAAGTATTCATTATTCGTCTATGAAAGACTGTGAGATGGACAATACTTTCGACATCTTCTAAGTTCACACATAAAAATTATTGAACGCACATCAAAAGACCAGGAAGAAGACACCACATTCCCCGAAAGGCCGTGGTGAGCGCTGGATACCTACCCTGGACTTTGAGTTCCCCAGCCCCATTTCTATGTCTTTCTGAAGCCTTCTCCTTCTGCATTTGGAAAAGTTAATGATCCGCATGATGAAATAAACAAATGACTTCGGACTAGGAACTAGACTGAAGGGTGGAGGTAATGTTTTTCCATCATCAAAATAAGATAACCAAAGTTTCGAGCGAGCAAACTTCCATTCGACATCGCTGTCGTCCTGTGTCACAAGACAGAAAAGACAGAACTCATTTCAAAAACTAGAAATTCTAGTAATTGATTCCATAGAGTGTTACAATGAACCTAAATTATGCTTTTGAAATAGGTAAGTGATTTATATACAATTGTCTGCTTATAATCCCTATTGTTCTACATAATATTCTATCACTTTCTTGATACTCATTCTTTTCTCTTCCATATGCTTCTGTGTGTACCCACTGAAATTTAACAAGAATTTCTGTCCCCCACCCAAGACATAAAGCAAAGCACAAGAAAAAGTCAGGGTCAAGGAAGGATGGGAAGATTATCCTCTCTCCCTGCCAATTCTGTGTATCCATCAATAGTTCCCCACTCTCTGGCCACCCTCCCTCCCATCCAATAGGCTGTAGATACCGCATACTACACCACCCCCAGGGCAAAGGGGGAAATTGCACTTTCGTGTTTATGTGTCTGCCATCTGTCCTCAAATGTCACACGAGGCCCTCAGTGGCCTATTTCCATTTTGTATCTCCTCTGGTCCTCAGAGCTGCCCCTGGTGATGGGCGTGACCATCCTACTGGGAGAATTGATGTGGAGGAGAAACGACGAGGAGGGGGTCCAGAGCAGAGGAAGATGACTCACTCGGCTCACACTCGCTAGACAAGCAGGAGTGCGCCACAGTTCTCCCACCTGGAGGACCTCGCTTCGGCTTTGATAACACTATCCTGTGTGTCTCTAACGCACACAGAGACATGCAATGGACTTAACAAACAGCAAAGCCCTAAGATCCTTAACACTGAACCGGAGGACAGAGAAAACATACATGCAGCCGTGAAGAAAGGCTCCAACCAGCCCATCCAACACCAAAAGCAGACTGATCTCCAGAACAGTGAAAATTCCAACTGGATAAAGAACGTCATCACCGTCTGCCAGATGCCTCGCAACCCCCGCTCCAGGACCTTTCACAGCTGGCTGGCTAACGGGGAGAGGGCAGCTTCCCCATGCCTAACACTTCTTCCAGCCGCTAATTTCACAACTTCTGAAACAGACCCCGAGAGTGATGATAAAGCCATGGAGCCCCACTGTGCTCCTAGAAGACGCTGGCAGGCGTAGGCTGTCTGTCCTGGTGGAAAACCCAGAGGACGGCCTGGGGGCACCCCGCCTCTTCGCTTCCCAGAGCTGGACCACCCACCGGGCACCAAGCAGATGTGCTGTGTTATTAGAACAACGGCAAGGACAGAGCCACGGGTAGGAGTCTGCTTACCTCAATTTCTTGGTACGAGCTGTTAATCATGGCAATTAACATGTTGAGCAAAACAACCACCATAGTCACATTGTAGATTCCATAAAGCACGTATCCAATATTCTCTATGAACTTGTGATCATACTTGAGCACAACTGAAGTTACTTCAGACAACCCGAATATGGACCAAAACAGAGTCTTGAAGCTTTCTTCCACCCTGTCGAAAGGTTAAGGCACACACTCAGCACGCGAACAGTTTTCCGTGTTGAAAAGTCAGAAGTAAAAACAAGTTAGGGTATAGTCCAACATCATCATAAAGTACCATCATAAACCCCAGAATGGAATTATTTATATATATAAAACCCTAAGTGACCGTTTGACCGTTCAACCATTGGACCGGTTGCTATGACATGCACTGACCACCAGGGGGCAGACACTAAACTTGGGAGCTGCCCCCTGGTGGTCAGTGCGCTCCCACAGCGGAGCTCCACTCAGCTGACTGACAGGCGCCAGACACAACAGTCTCCGCTGCCAAGCGAATGCAGCTGCAGCAGCACAAGCCTCTCCTGCCTCCGCAGCAGCGCTACTGAGCGGCCACTTGGCGGCAGGCAGGCACTGCGGGGTCCCAGATGAGCGGGACTGGCGAGGCGCTGGGGCCCGGGCTTGGGCCCCTCCCCGCCACCTGCCACTTTGCACACTATCACCTCCCTGAGGGAATGTTGGCCTGCCAGTTTCAGCCCTATCCCAGAGGGGTCCCGGATTGTGAGAGGGCGTAGGCCAGGCTGAGGGCCCCGGATTCGTGCACCAGGCCTTTAGCTTTACCATAATGTTTAACAGAAGTTATTCTGGGGTTTTGGTGCCGACACCCAGCCGTTCTGTAAGTTATCCAGGGAAAAGCCCCTGGAGTCATTTTGGGGAAAGAAGTTCTACCATGATACCATTCCTGTCGCCTAGAAGGATGGATGTTTGGGTGTGATCTTGTAGGTGGTTTAGAATCTCAATCAGGTTTTCTGACGTAGAACCAGGTCGGGATTAAAATTACATGCCCACTTCCAGAAAACTACGCACAGACATCTTCCTTGCAGCGAGGCAGTGGGGCAGGAGCACCCTGACGCCCACCCATAGGGCGGGGTGCACAGATCTGTACATCCATAGGCGGAACGCTATGACACGGATCTATCCCCCTGCGTCTATATACAATGATATCAGTGATACAGTCCTAAGTGAAAAAAGTAAGATGTAGCAAGTGTGAAATAGTCTGCAATTTGAATAAGAAAGAGGTGCATACAAGCGCTTATATTCTTGTTTATGCAAAAAATCTCTGAAAGTCCCTGACAGAAACCCTTGCCCCTGGGAACTGGGGGGCACTCAGGTCCAAGGTGAGGGGTCAAGCTTCCACGGCAGACACTGCTCCCATGAGTCGCGTCACAGAGATTAGCACCTGCCAGGAGGCATGCTTGGCTGCAAACGAAGAGGAGGCAGCAGAAGGAAAGATTCCTCTTCTTTTCCCTCAACTTAAATAATCTGCTTCCTGACTCCTGGTCCCCTGCAGCAGTTAGCACAAACGCCCCCCACCCCCAGACGAAGGCCCCAGTTTATCCCTTAAATGGGCTTTGCCAGGTGTTATCATATGACCCAGTGTAACTGGTGGTCTGTGAGCAGCAAGAATAACCTTAAATAGTTACACACGTAGACGTCCATCGCAAAGGAGAGGTGGAGGGTGAGTCCTACACGAACACCGAGCATGTTTTCATTGCTGCAGTGCTATCCCAAAGCACACTGGGTTGCCTTTTTTCTGAGTTACAATATCCTCTTATTATGGATTCTGTATTTCATTTGGACCATAGCATTTGTATTCCTCTGTACCACTTGTTCTGGGAAACTGTGCAAATAGCAATATGGAGGTGAATAAAATTCTTTCTTACTATCTTAAAAAAAAAGTGAGACCTTTTTCCAAAGAAAGATTTATGAGAACTTTTTAAAATTTCTTTAACCGATTCTAAATAACAATTCTATAGATTCATAGGTTTTAGTAATAATTTATTCACTCATTCAACCAATATTGCTGGAGCACCTATTATGTTCTGGAAGTTGTGCTGGGCCCTGGGGGAAGGGGGCAGAATAAAAATCCTGTTCCTACAGAGTTACTCTCTGTTAGAGAACACTAGAGGCCCGGTGCACAAAATTCATGCACTTGGGGGGGGGGGCGGTGTCCCTCAGCCTGGCCTGTGCCCTCTTGCAGGCAGGAGCCCTCGGGGAATGTCCAACTGCAGTCGGACATCCTTAGCACTGCCACAGAGGCAGAGAGGCCCTGGCCACCACCACTGCCAGCCCTAAGCCTGGCTTCTGGCTGAGCAGCGCTCCCCCTGTGGGAGCGCACTGACCACAGGGGGGCAGCTCCTGCATTGATCATCTGCCCCCTGGTGGTCAGTGAATGTCATAGTGACCAGTTGTTCTGCCTTTCGGTCCATTTCCATGTTAGCCTTTTATTATATAGGATTTGACCGTGTGCTGTCATAGCACGGCTGCTAGGAGACAGAAAACTACAACCTCCTTGTTCCTGCCATTAATTTTACGGCATCAAGGAATTCCCACCTTCTTCCTCTTGCTCCTTGCGAGCCTCTCCCTCCCCCTTCATTCTCTCTGACTCTGTGTGAATCTAACTGGGGGGGGCGGGGGGGGACAGGGAAACAAGAGGGCACTGGCGGGTCCTAGCTCCCACTGTGGCGAGAGGCTTTCTATAAATTCCCTACGTAACCCCCATGACGACCTGCCTTGAGCCTTTTTGTGCTTATTTTTAAAATAAGGAAACTAACACAGGGACATGTTAACTTGGCCAGAGACCACAGCTGCAGGCCAGCAGGCCGCACTGGCAGCCGGGCCGCCCGGTTTCCGAGCCGCGTTCTCCCACGGTGCTCAGGTGCCCGTCCTCAATAGCCAAGGAGAAAACCTCAGGGCCAAAGCGCCTTCTGAGCTCCAGTTCTGTGCGCCTCCCACTGGGTTCAGACAGAGATTTTCTTCATTGAAAGCAAGCGCTTCAGGTCTCGTCCACCCCTGAGACCTGCTCTATATTAATAATTTGAAAGAATTCATTTCTGAACAACGTGATGCCTGGCAGGGAGCGAGGTTCCGTCTTAGTCTATAGGGAACGTGCTGTCTAGCTGGTGTCAGTGGGACGTGGCAGGACACAAAGGGAGGTGGAGGGCGTGACCTCCCCACCACAAGGCCCGCAGTACAGAGGGAGGGCCACCCCCACGACAGACAAAGCCCAATGTAAATGAGAAAAGTCCGGACAGAAGGCTGAATTTGGGCTCTTCGATATTCACATTTTATTACCTACGGCTGACTCAATGGCCTAAAGCAAAGTCCCGCAACCTGATAATCTTACTGTTTACTAAACATTACCCTAGGGAGGGCCAGGAGTCTCACAGTCTGGATGTCTCCATGCTGACAGAATTTAAGAGGACAAAGACTAAGGGAGCTCAATCCAGGAAGACTTCCTGGGAGAGGTGAGTCTGCACTGCGGAAACCAGTCTGACCAGAGGAAGGGCACACTATTACCGTTCTCGTGGGCTGTACACATTGAGCGATAATTTCGCTTGCTTGACCCCCTCTACTTTTTTGAAATAACAGTAATGGCTACAAAACGATGAAACTAAATTTAATGTCATACATAATGTAAGAGACATCCAGTATTAAAATTTTACTACTCAACTCTCTCCAAATAGCCCATTTTGTCTCGGATTTTTCTGAATTCTGACTCATCCTGTGGTCACCTGCTCACGGAGCTCAAAGAGAGGAATCTGTGGAACAATGTAATCACACACGTGCTGATTCCCATGGATTTTTTTCCTTCTCTTAAAAACATCGTTATTACAATCCTGGAAAGCTTTCCTTTGCTTCTTCTAGACCAGTGGTTCTCAACCTTCCTAATGCCGCGACGCTTTAATACAGTTCCTCATGTTGTGGTGACCCCCCAACCATAAAATTATTTTCGTTGCTACTTCATCACTGTAATTTTGCTACTGTTATGAATCGTCATGTAAATATCTGATATGCAGGATGTATTTTCCATTGTTACGAATTGAACATAATTAAAGCACAGTGATGAATCACAAAAACAATATGTAATTATATATGTGTTTTCCGATGGTCTTAGGCGACCCCTGTGAAAGGGTCGTTTGACCCCCAAAGGGGTCGCGACCCACAGGTTGAGAACCGGTGGGCTAGACGCTTTAGAATTTCTCCCCGTCGTGCCACGTCTGGAAGACATCTTACTTACGTGGTAAAGGCAGCGTTTACTTTAGCCCCCAGGTAGTAAGAGTACAGGATGAACATGCCAATCATAAAGGCGAGGAACACCATGATGAAGAGGACCATGAACTTGAAGATGTCCTTCACGGTCCTGCCCAGGGAGATCTGCAAGGGGCCGAAGCTCTCGTTGGCCGGGAGGATGTAGGCGATCCGGGAGAAGCTGAGCACCACGGCGATGGCATAGAGCCCTTCCGATATGATCTGGGGGTCCGAGGGGAGCCACTTATCTCTGGCTGGAAACAGAGAGGGGGGTTAGAACGGGCCTTTCCCCTTGTGGCTAACTAGGCAAAGCCACGGCCTCCAACAGGATCTGCCTGGTAGGTAGGTGGTTCATGTCTCCATCGAAACTCTTCTAGACTTAATGAACGGTCTGGGCTCTATTTGACGCGTTAAAGCAGAAACTGTGGAGAGCGCCTGGGAAGGCACATGGGCATTTCATTAATTATTGTCAGCTGAGCCCAGTGGTGTTGGCAGAGCCACGTCCTGGAAACACACCTTGCCAGAGGCAGGTATGTCGTCAGCCTGACTCTTTAGCTCAGGTGCCAGGGGGTGGGGTTCATTATTTAAGTTCAGCCAGGCGCCAGGAACGGACACAATTATCCAGGGTCAGCCAGGAGTGAGGATTACAAAGAAGCCACAAGAATGAAAAATTACAGCTTGATCTTTAACCATGATTATAGCTGATCTTTAACCATGATATCTCACAATTTCCTCTGTCTTAAACTCTAGTAAAACTTCCTGGAATCATGCTGTATAAAATAAACACGCTGCACCGGCTCCGGGTCACTGTCTCTCCGTCAGAGGGCAGCGTCCCACCCGGTCCCAGCTTTCCTCTCTGTCTCTGCGCCTGTCTCTTTCATTTTCTCAATCCCCCGTTGCCCCTACTCAGGACTCGTGTCCACTCTCTAGCCGCGCTGGTCGCAGTCCAAGAGAGAAATAAATTATAAGAAACACATGAATCCTACACTCAAGCGAGTTATTCCCGTGGAGAAACACTGTGGAGGGACTCAGCTGGCTTCGCATTGAGCAGAAACAGAATTAAGTGCGAAGGATGGAGGGGGTTCAGTGCTTCATGAGACACAGGCGGTCGGGATGACCAAGCGACAGGCCTGACCGATGTCCCCCCAGTTACCGGGTTTACCGGCCAACAAGTCTGTCAGCCTGTAAACTCGGGCACAGAGCTTCTGTATGCATGGGCATTAGTTCCTCTTGCAGTTAACGGAGTAAAACGTCGTCATAAGAGGCCCGAGACTGTCCCGGGTCACAGTGGTACCGTCGACGCGGCATCTGAGCACGATACCGTGTTCCTGGAAAACGAAAACTGCGACTGAGCCACAGAGGTTCTAACGAGGCCCCCAGCACCCTTTCAAGGTCACTTCTCAAGGTCACAGCAGACTATTTCCCTGGAAGGTCGATGAGGTGCGATGCGGCTGATTGTGTGTGAACCGGGCCGTTCCCAGAAGAAGGCAGGCATCGCACACATTTGCGACAACAATAAAAATGGCCTTTTATTGAATGTTTACTACGCACCAGGCACTGAGATTTCAACAGCCCCGCAGACCCGGTGTTACTATTACCCTCCTTTCCGAGACGCAGACACCAAGGCGTGGAAAGGTGAAAAACCTGATCAAGCCCTGACCAGTTTGGCTCAGCGGCTAGAGCGTCGGCCTGGGGACTGAAGGGTCCCAGGTTCGGTTCCGGTCAAGGGCATGTACCTTGGTTTCGGGCACATCCCCAGTAGGGGGTGTGCAGGAGGCAGCTGATCGATGTTTCTCTCTCATCGATGTTTCTAACTCTCTATCCCTCTCCCTTCCTCTCTGTAAAAAATCAATAAAATATATTTTTTAAAAAAAACTTGATCAAAATCACACACATAATAGGCAGTGTGGTCTGAATTCACAAATCTCCCCTCAGATGACAGCCACTAACGACACATGAATACAGGTAAAGAAATGGGTGATTGTGAACTGAAGTATGTATTACACAAAAATACCACCAAGTTAATTCTTTAATTACAAATGGTGATCATTTGTTTCTTTGATCTGGTCTCCCTGGTACAGAAACCTCTTTGCTCCCCGACTCCAAGGCAGCGCGCTCAGACGTCGCAGGATGTAAACGTACATCTACGCTCTGGAGCAGACGCCCAGCCCCCTTCAGGGCTGTTAACATGCCTCCCGACATGTCACTTACAGGCTACGCTTCACGTCGGAACACGTGTGAACTCTGTGCCTGAGTTTCCTTAGCTGTAAAACGAAGGCGGGACCGTAATTCCTAAAGACTTTTCCAGATTTGAGATTTTGCAACGATGGGAACATCTGCTCGTTGCGGGCGCCTGACCCTGCCTCAGGGGGAGGGAGGCTGCGGTTCCCTAAGGTGGCGCATGCTGGGAGGGCAGGCGTCGGGGTCCTCGCACGCTGGGCATCGGCTGGCTGCGCTGCTCTGTGACACAGGCGTGTGGCACCACCGCTTCCCAAGCCATGGCCTCCTCTCCGAGACTCTGCCGATTCCCAGAGCCTGTGATCTGGTGGCCACTCTGTGCAGCTCACCTGTAAGGTCAGACCTCAAAGACATGCTCTCAGGGACTCCTCTCCCACATCCATCACTTTCTCCAGCTAGTCCCCCTCATCAAACAGGCTCAGGTCCTCAGAGGCCCTGAGAGCAAACTATGTTCTTAGACTTAAAGGTAATTTTTCTCCCTCCTTGCAGCACCTTCTTATTATAGATCTGAAAACCAAGGCACAGGGAAGTAAATGACTTAAACACAGTCACCCAGCCCTGGAGTGTCAGCCTGGACAGGAACCCGGCTCTGAAGCTCATGCTGTCTCCACCGTCCAGAACCCCTCAACTCACCTCTCCCACGAGCATCCCCTTCCGAAGGCGTTCCCGGCGCCTCCGGAAGCACGAGCACCCTGCAGCGAGGGACTCACCATAAGTGAAATACTGTATCTCCGGGGGCAGAGTGACTTCGCTGAGGTCGCTCTCTTGGACGTAGCTGTCCACATACTGCTGCGCTTTCGTCGCCTGGAGGAAAGCCAGGAACCTGGCCGTGAATGCGGCAATGAAGATGGACAGCATCCCGAAGTCCAGCACGTTCCAGAGCTGCAGGATGTACTCCCTTGGGCCTTCCAGCCAGAGCTCCTTGCACTCGGACCACATCATCCCTGCCAGGACACAGGGGGGACCGTGAGGCTTGGTGGCTCGGCCGGAGCCGCTCCTGTCGGGCCCATCATCAGCCCCATCTCTACACCCACCCCATCTGCAAAGCACCGTGCTGGGGACCACGAAGCTGATGCCCGGCTCACTGGGCAGAGGTGATGGAGGAAGGTCCCACAGGAATGACTCCCTCCCCCACGTTAGAATTCGGGGAAACACCTCCACCCACGGGCCCAGCAACACTGCCACTCAGACAGAGGGGCGGGGCCGGCAGGAGGAAACACACCAGGAAGGCTCCGCAAGTCACCAGATTTCACCCCAGGAGGACTTTGGAGGAGGAAGAATCCTATATAATAAAAGCCTAATATGCAAATCAACCAAACGGCGGAATGACTGGTTGGGGTGGGGGGCGGGGCCGGCGAGCCGGCAGCACCAGGCCAGCCAAGGCGGGTGCCAGCAGGCAGAGGGAGGGGATGGCAATCAGGGGGCAGCAGTGACCGGCAGTGGTGGCAGCAGGCGATGGAAGCCAGGGCCAGCTGTTCGCCTCCTGGCACCATCCCCCAATTGTCCGACTGCAGGGAGCGGACCTAAGCTTTCAGTCAGACAGTCCCCCAAGGGCTCCTGGAAATGTGAGAGGGTGCAGGCCAGGCTAAGGGACCACTCCCCCGCCCCACCCCCACCCCCCAGTGCATGAATTTTTGTGCACCGGCCTCTAGTTCATATTTATAAAATGACATTGGTTCATTATCAAGCCCTAGTGATTAGGGGAGAAAGAGCCCCCACATGAGCATCGTACTGTACACTTTTAACAAGAACAGCTCCCCCCCCCCCCCCCACACACACACACACCTGTCCTAGCTGGTTTGACTCGGTGGAAAGAGTGTTGACCTGCGAACTGATGGGTCCCAGGTTCGATTCTGGTGCAGGGCATGGACCTCAGTTGCAGGCTTGATCCCTGGTCCTGGTCTAGGTGTGTGCGAAGGCAACCAATCGATGGAAAAATATCCTCAGGTGAGGATTAACAACAAAAGGACAGCCTCCCCATCGTGCCTCCCTCACTCCCTACCCCTCCTCCTTCCAACTCTACGCTGGGGTGGGCAGGTGTCGCTGGGGAAAAAAGCTCTTCAGCAGGGAAGCCTGGAGACTATGAAGAAACTAAAGGCAGAAAAGGCCACCCTCGGAGAGAGGACACACTACTCCTCATCTTGACTATAAGGGAAAACCACTGTGGAGTTTTTAAAGGAAAGTCAGTGGCTCAAAATAAAATGTGTAAAGGAACTACTTGTCCCAGATCGAGGCCACAGGAGTGAATGAGAGGGAGGAAGCGACCTCTTAAATCAGGAACTGAGAAGACACCAAGAAACTTGCTGGGGGAAAGAGAGAGGGCACATGAAAAGGACTTTGGATTAGCGGTCAATAAACTGGCTCTAACCTCCGTTGTTTCTCGAGTTGCCTAAGGTTTTTACTCTAACACAGCTAGCTATCCACAATGGGCCACTGTGAGACAAAGTAACTGCACTCTGAAAATGGACTCTCCTATCAGCTCTGAGACGGAAATGATATCCATGTTCTTCAGCATCAGCTAATAGCCACCGGAGGGGGTGGGGTGGGGGCGTTTACGCCACAAGAATTCAGTGAAATATTGGATCATCACAGTGAGTCACATTAAAAAAACTTCCATTTTACTCAATAATCGAAGTTAGATTTCAGGAACATAATATATTAATATTTTTATGTTACTCATAAAAATTTTAAATTTAGTATTAGGATACCTGGTGGCATTATCAAGCTGTCAAATTATTGGATGATTTTGCTATTCTGCTAATCTAACAATGGTGATACTGCCACCATAATATGTAAAATAACATTTTAAACAGAAGATGACATTGGGGTAGTGAACACGCAACACAATACACAGATGATGTGTTATAGAATTGTATACCTGAAACCTATATCATTTTATTAACCAATGTCACCCCAATGAATTTAATAAAAAAAGAGAGATAATGATGATCATTATGTAGATATTGGTTTTTGTTTGTTGGTTGGTTAATCTTCACCCGAGGATATTTTTTCCATTGATTTTTTTTTTTTTTTAGAGAAAGTGGAAGGGAGGAAGGGGAAGAGCCAGAGAGAGAAACATCCATGTGAGAGAAGCACATTGATTGGTTGCCTCCCGCACATGCCCTGGACCAGGATTCGAACCTGAGACCCTTCGCTGCTTAGGCGGGCGCTCTAACCACTGGGCTAGACATTGTTTTGGATAGAAATCAGAGCCCTTAAAATCCAAGCCTTACCAAGGACCCAAACCATTATTAGCATCTCGGTCCACGTGAACTGGGTGGTCTTGACCCTGAAGATCTGCCTGGGGTAGTCGAGGACCGTGACGTTGGGCAGCGTGCTGACGCCTTCAAACCTGTCCGAGGCATTGAACACCAGCAGGCCCAGGAAGAGGATGAAGGAGGCCGCGTGCGCCACGAACTTCATGAAGGGGCTGCGCAGGACCTTGCCCAGCTGCAGTGAAATAAAAATAAATACAAGCAAACTGACTTTTGCAAATCTGGCTCCTCCTTATGAAAATGACTCTACGGGATCAAAAGCAACAACAACCCACAGACGAAATGAGAACGCTTTCAAAGCTTTGCTTCTGCGTCCGACAGCTGTCCGTTATAAAAAGGACTCCTTTTCGGGGACGCCTCCTCCAAAAAATAGCTTAGAAGTCTTCACGCTTCCCTGTTTGTAAATATCCCGTTGTCTCAGGACAGGCCCCAGTTGCAGGAATATTTCTGAAGTCGCAGGGCACGCCCTGGTGATCTTGTTTCTGCACGGAAAGACTATGCAGTGTCAGGGCTCTCAGAGTCGGGGAAAAGCAGGCCCAAGTTTGGAGTGGGTAATCCTTTACTGCGGTATCGTTGAAAGGTTGAGATAAATTCGTAGACTCGTTCATTTACAACTGAAATGTTATGACGTCTCTGTAGCACATTAATAACACTTGGAAGATTAAAAAGTCTTACTACTGCAGAAGTAAATTTTAGTCCCCTTTTCTAAATGTTCCGAAATCAAGCTGTGCTCCGTGTGATAGAAAAAAAAAGCAAAAAAATGTTATAACCGGGATAAATGTTGTATCTGTTTCTATCCCAATTAGAAGAGGGAGATACACAATGATTAACCCTCTACGTGGGTTAATTTCACTGAAAGTCGCCCATCCCCGAGTTTGGAAAATCATATAAATAGTACCAGAGCACCTTTTATAACTTTCATTTAGAACTACTTTAAGGTCGCTCCTTTCAAACCCCATGTGACAGGATGTCCTGGGAAGCCCCATGTTCTGGGAGAAATGAAAACAATTCCCCGTCCCCAGGGCCTCCTCGGTCGGCGGACAGGGAACACTCGGTAGGTTTAGCAGAGAAGTTCTCCATCCTTCACACTCAAACCCCACGTTCCAACTCAGTCTGTGGCCTCAGGAAGCCCCGAAGTTCATGTTTAAAGGACTGCAAACTCCAACCGATGTTTTCGTACACCCACGGCCTTAACTTGACGTCAACAACCAACCAAGAACTGGCCAGCGCTGCTGGGGCCGACCACGAAGGCACGCAGACCCGTTTTCTACAGGGAAATGGACACGACTCTCATCACTGTGCTGCTGGGCGGCTGCGCTTTAGGGGGTGGGCGGGTGAGGGGGGCACAGCTCCTTTCCTTGGGCGTAGCCAAGTCTCCACAAGTTTGGTCTTTAAAAACTTCAAATAACATGAAAGGGAAGCAGCAGGCCTGCACTGCAGATGGGGTGTGTGCAGAGAATTCTTGCCAGGCTGTCCTGTCACCATCAGGTGATGGTAGGTGGCAGGTATAAATGCGGGTAGGAACCACTCTGTGCCCTCCACCCTGCTCCCCACTGAATGGCGTTCCCACACGGGGAGCTGGGCTTCTATGAGTGAAGAGAAAAGGGGGAGTGGACTGCGGGCGCCCACTCGGACCTGAAGCAAGTTGCAAGTTCCCACCATCGAGCCGCCCTGAGGGACAAACACGTATGAACCTGAGCGCCCACTCCTTTGCCCCAGAAAGGGAAGCTATTTGGGTGGGATGTGACTTTCGCTTTAAGGCATGCTCTCTCACAGTATTTATAGTTTTTAGTCTTAAGCGCTCGTGCATTTGAGGGATCGTAAGAGACTTTTCCATGATACATAACCAAGGAACTCAGTCGAGCCACCGAAACGGATCAAAATGACAAACTTTCTGCCCTGAATCGCGCGGGCAGCTCCACCGTGATGAGGTGGATGGATATTCGTGCACCTCCCCCACCCACCCCCCCACCCCCCACCCCCCGTTCATAAAGGTGCCGCAGAGGCCGCTGAGCCAGACGGATGATGGATTTCCAGGGTTGCTCGTCAGTGGCCTTGACTCATTTTTTGCCTGAAACTGCCTCTGATTTAAACAAAATCAGATTTGGGAATGTAAAAACAGGATTACGGCATCTCAGAACAGCGCCTGACCCTGGCAGTGGCCTCTATGCGCCTAAGGCAGATGCCCTAAGCTGCCCAGCCCTCCTTCCCCGTCTGGCTCAGTGGTCCTCGGGCACAGTCAGATGAGCTCTACGCTGGCACGTGGGGAGAGGGAGAAAAGTCGTGAACAAAACGATTCAAGCAAAATAAACAAACCATCTAAAATTCCCAGCCCCCAGGCCCCCAAGCCCCCATGCTACACTTTCCCTCCTTCTGAAGAACGCAGAGCTTGGGGAACCTGCGTGCACTTTCTTGGACTCTGGATAACACCACGTCGGCAACTGCGCTGAATACACTCAGCCACGTGGCGTGGACAGGTCCAGGCAGCGCCGCCCGCTGGCTGTCAGGCTGCTGGGCCGTGGTCCCCCTGCGGCCAGGCCGCCCCCTGCCCGTCCACGGCTGGCCTGGAGGCTCTCTATGGATTAAGCTGCCAACAGAATGAAAATATATGCAGCTTCATTCCAGCAGCAATTTTATCTTAAAAGCCAGAGCATCACGTGCCTGCAAAGGCCATCCATCCCCCTGCACCGCGTCCTCTCTCACCCTTCAGTGGAGCTGACCCAGTGACTCAAAAGCAGCATCCTGTTCTGGAGGCAATTAACACGGAGGGTGAGACTGACAAGAGCCTTAAGCAGGACGCTTTCCCCTTTAAGAGGACGTGCACACCAACTGCAGAGGGAAGGGGTCGGGGAGCCGTACCCGGCTGCAGGGCGCGATCCAGTAGCCGACGGCGAGGAATGGAAGGCCCAAGGCCACCACCAGCACCACCAGACACTTGATGGCTATGGTCTGCTCCCGCAGTCCCGACAGGTTCTCGTACCAGATGGTGAGGAGCTGCTGCTGGCAGTTGGGGTGAGCCACAAACTGGGGGGAGAGAGAGGGAGGCGGGTTACCACACATCGTCCGCAGGGCAACTGCTGGAGGTTAAGATGAACATCCTAGACCTTAGTGCACGTGTTCCAGAAGGTACGCACTGCAGGGCTCAGTCCCATTCCGCTCACTTTCCCAATGGCTTCTCCAAATTGCTTTGGAACTAACACAGTGGTTCTCAACCTTCCTAACGCCGTGGCTCTTTAATAGAGTTCCTCATGCTGTGGTGACCCCCAACTATAACATTATTTTCGTTGCTACTTCATAACTGTAATTTTGCTACTGTTATGAATCGTCATGTAAATATCTGATATGCAGGATGTATTTTCATTGTGACAAATTGAACATAGTTAAAGCATAGTGATTAATCACAAAACAATATGTAATTATATATGTGTTTTCCGATGGTCTTAGGCGACCCCTGTGAAAGGGTTGTTCGACCCACAGAGGGATCGCGACCCACAGGTTGAGAACCGCTGCTCTAGAAGACCTGGGACTCCTTGCAGGCCCTGTCCTTTTTCAGGGAGCAGAGCGGACTAGTCATCAGGCCGACGCCAAAGGGTGCCCTTCGGAACTGGGTCTGTCCTTTGATTGGCCAGGTGCAGTTTGCCCAGGCTCAGGAATTATTCAGGGTCATTCACAAATCAACTATAAGTGCCAAGGTATTTATTTTTGTATTGATTTCAGAGAGGAAGGGGAAGGGAGAGATAGAAACATCCATGATGAGAACCATCGATTGGCTGCCTCCTCCACAACCCCTACTAGGGATGAGCCCACAACCCGGGCATGTGCCCTTGACTGGAATCGAACCCGGGACCCTTCAGTCCGCAGGCCAATGCTCTATCCACTGAGCCAAACCACCTAGGGCAAGTGCCAACATATTTTTTTTAAAAAGAGACTTTAGCAGCACTAAAGTCCCACCAGGCAGAGGGCTCGTCTCTAATCAAGTGCTAGTTCCGATCCTAAAGCTCCGAAGTGGCTAGGCAATTCTGAACGTTATTTGACTCTTTATCAAGAGCACGCCTACAGGGCAATGAAGAGGTTTCCACTTCCCAGTTTATAGTTTCTTTTCACTGAAAAAATAAAATAAAATAAAACCTCACCCCCCAGGGTGGGCAATGAACCCCCTCTCGCCTGCCCTCTGGAAGCCCGTGGTGGCCACTCTGGTGGCAGCCACAGTGCCTCTTTGCAGGGAGACAGATGTGGCTGACAGATGTGGTTGAGGATGAGTCTCCAAACACTAGATTTGAAATACTTAATGGAATTTTTTTCAGTAATACAAACTGGCAGGATTTGGGAGAGTCAGAAGTACGAAAAAGAAGATATCTTCTCTTGTTTGATGAGCTCAATGTGAAAAAGAGTATCTGAACTTTTCCTCTCAATTCACTTATAAAAATCCCAGGTCCCGAGGGTCCGTGGGCACTGCCAGCCCCGAAGTAAATATGAGACCTTCTTTCCAAACTCAAGATTCTGTCACTTTTCCAACGTTCTGAATTTTGAAAATAGCACTTCAAGGTCAACGCAGACATTATTTGAACTCGTGATACATGGCGGATATATTCAAGGTTGATGGCTTCGGGAGGTCTCTGTGGCAATTTCCCAGGATTCTTGAGAACTCCGAATTTCCACTTCTGCCCTGTGTCTGTTGGATCACTTTCTTCCTGCTTCACCCCTCCTTCTGTGAGAAATCCTCACCCCTCTACAGTCCCTGTCTGTCTCATTCATCATTCATTCACTCACTCACTCACTCACTCAACCTTCAACATGTCAGAAGTCCCTCCCATGAGCTTAGGCCTTTGGTAGAAGAAGATGAAAATGGAAGTATTCAGCATTGCCTTAAGGGGTGAGTGGTCCTGATCTGAGGCACACAGCAAGCTATCAATAAATGTGAGAAAAGCAGAGATTAAAAATGGCGGTGGAGTAAGTGGATGCTACATAGACACACTCCCAGGACCAAACTGGAATTACAACTAAAATACAAAAAAAAAAAAACAAACCCATCTTGAATAATTAGCTGAAGACTAGTTAGAGAGAACCCTGATAACCACGGACTGAAAGTGGAGACCTCATAGAGACTGGTAGAAGGGGCAGAGGCGTGAAAGGACTGGCCAGGTTCAACAAACAGCAACTGAAGTTCTAGGGGTTCCATTGAGACCTCTGGTGTCTAATCCCCAATCTGGGCCCCCCAGAAGAGAGCACCAGAATTTAGAAGGGTACCCACACAATATCTGGCTGTGAAAAGCAGCACATGGGGTTGCTGTCTGCCAGGGAGAGAAATGGTTGGAAATTCAGGCATCCTCTTAAAGGGCTAACACACAAAATTTTCTGTGCAGCCACCACCTTGTGCTCTAGCAGAGGGAAGGGCAAAGTGGACTGGAGTTGTGAGCAGAAGCCAGGATTGGGGGCTCTGGAGTTAGAGCTTGGAAAGCGGACACCCCAGTATCCTGTGCTGAATCATTCCCTCATGCTGGGGAGGTCATCTTTCTCACGCAGATCTTTGCTACGCAGGTGGTTTTTGCCTGGGGGTAATGCAGTTGCCCCACCCTATTAGAAAACACCTTGCCCCAGCACTTGGGAGTTTCTGAGGCCCATTAAGAGACTGAGAATAACAGCCTCCAGGCAGAAGCAATTGCCCCACCCTGTTGAAAATCACTCTTGCCACATCTGTGGAAGATTGCCTGAGGGCAACTCAAGACACAATTCTATCAGTCTGTAGACAGAGGCAGTCTCTGGAGGCTTTGAGTCTTTGCCTGACCTAATTAGTCAAAAGCAGCGTTTGACACTGTTCTGCACTAGAGATTGAGACGGGTAGCAGATCTACCTAATAAATGTAAGAAAAGCTATTAGAATGGAGACCTGGACTCATATGCTTGTCAAGATAGTCAGCAGTTAATACAGTCTTAATTTGAATGTTGGTCCAAATGCCCTGATGTTTAGATGGTCTGCATTTGTGGGAAGTTGGATTGATGTAAATAAAAGGCAGACCTGTGACTGCAGCCAGGCTTGGCTTGGCATGGGGAGTGGTGCATCCTGGGAAATCCACAGGTAGAGGATGTGATGTCAGCAGATCAGATTACCACTTGGGAAGCATTTTTATAGGGTTTGCTCAAGTCACAAAATGCCTACAGAGTTAAAAGACAGGTGACGTGTCCCTGTGGAATTGGTGGACAAATGTCCCTCTTATAAGTGTCCTTGGTAGGTTTTGAATTCTCAAGGGTCTTTCATAGCTTTTGAGCTCTCAAGAACAGAAGTACTCATGTTGTAGTATGGCTCCCTCTTCCCACTCCTACTCCTCCTAGAGCTGCTCTTTAAACTTGAAGATGTGCTTTGTGGCATTAATTACACTGTATAAGGTTACATAGCCTCAAAGACTTGATGGAAATCCATCCTTTCCACGTGGCACAAGGGGGTGATCCATCTTTGACTTGTTCACATAGCGCAGATCCTTAACAGGTATACTTCCTGTATCACTAATTTTCCCCTCTTCTTAATTGAGATAATAAACACCACTATATGGCACCTGTTGACTCCCCCCACCCCATTTATTTTTAGAGAGAGTGGAAGGGAGGGGTAGAGACATAAAGAGAGAAACATCAATGTGAGAGACACACATCAATTGGTTGCTTCCGCACGTGCCCCAACTGGGGCCAGGGATTGAGCCTGCCCTTGAACTGAGGCACATGCCCTTGACTGGACTCAAACCTGAGACCCTCAGTCAGTGGGCCAATGCTCCGCAGGCCGACACTCTAACCACTGAGCAAAACCAGCCAGGGCTGTTGACTTTTCTTAATCCACGGGAAAAAAGCAAATAGGTATTTTCCCCAGAGATTTTAAATCCTAACACGAGCACACCAGGACCATTTGAAAAAGAAAATGAAACCGATGCAACAGTCGCAAGTGAGGGCAGAAAAGCTAATCCCTCTCAGAGATGAGTTTTGCTCTTTTTAATGACTTCAAAACAGGGCGTGACCTTTATCTCTGGACTGGTTTTCCTCCTAGAGCACCCCTGCCACCGCCCGCCAGTCCCAGTGGCTGGAGAGAACACGTATGTTGTTTCCTAACATCAGTGGACCAGCAAATCGAAATCATTCCAAAAATAATACCCTTATTCGAGGTTTCCCGATTTAAAGGAACAATGATTGACACAGAAAATCTCAGTCTTTCCATAGCACAAAATGACTGTGGCATGAGAAAACGCCTTTTTCCTGCCAAGTTGACTAATAGGTTGTAAACTGAACCCCCATTTGTGGCAGACGATTAAGAAAAAATTCACGGTACAGTATGTTTTCATGAAATCTGCCTTTACCAGAACTATCTTCGTGGGGACACTGTGGTGCAGAACATGGTGGGAATGTTCTGTTTTGATTTTAATTTCATTGTTGGAGCCTCAGTTCATACAATTTAAAAGAAAATATTCCTGTGGATACAACCTAGATCAGGGGTGGGCAACCTTTTTGTGAATGTGTGCCAAAACCAGCAAAATCTCTGACTCAAAATTCTTCTGCGTGCCAACCCTAATTTTTTGAGAACGTGTTACGCCTACTTGATATCTCTTAAGGTGTATGTATGTGAAGAACCTTAAAGAAATAATAAAATTCATTTTGAGCGACAAAAACACAGGATATGATGAAAAATACATTTATTTTTAATGTATACATGTACACTGATAGTCCGACAGAAAATTTTATGACTCCGTTTGATATTATCAGTGGGACTTTTGCTGCTGCATCACTGATGACAGAGATTTTACATCAAGTTTATATTTCGTGACCTTCAGAGATATGCACGAGCTACTACTTTCATCTGTCAGGCTACTCCTATTACGAGACTTAACAAAATTCATCACTGAGAACAAAGATTCACAAGCGTATGTGGATGAAACCAAAACACTGGTCGGATCTAGGAAGGCAGGGAGAGTTAAGGCAGAGGCATAGAAATTGCTCTTCCCCTCTCTCGTCAATCCATGTCTATGGTCTTTAAGATAACTTGTTATGTAAAATTATTTATTTATCTAAGATGCACCTACACTGAATTTGTCTGAAAAATAAAGAAGTCGATATTAAGAAAAAAATTGTAAATGGAAGATTATAAGAGAGGGTTTTGCATGCCAGCAAAAGTTACTGGCGTGCCATGTTTGGCACATGTGCCAGGGGTTGCCCACCCCTGACCTAGATCATTCCATCTTCCTTTTAAAGTTCTTGAGTTGTGATGTATAAACGGAAAACTTACATGGTGCTAGTTTTCTGGATTTCGAACCCACCGTGTGTGAACTGCTCTGCTACCTCCCGGTGCCTGGGCACAGACCGGTGGAGGCTCCCTGGTGTGAGGTCGGGGCCTCACTGGCACGGGCACCCCAGAGTCTCTGCCGCATGTGTGTCCCCCGGTGACTCACTGCGAGGCTCCACCGCTGAGCTTTCTCTGCAGGTGCTGGGAATGACTTTATGTCTACATATTGCTGCATGTCTCTTTTCTGGGTGGCTGTCTCCAGTCACACTTAATCCCACCGTGGAGGAGAAAGGAGAGCGGGCAGGGAGCGGTGGAGATGTCCCCGCCTCCTCAGAGCCCTTTTTATGAAGATCTGGTGTCTCTTATCTTTGTCAAGGGCTTTCTTACAATTGACGGAGCTACTAGCAGTAGGCAGAAGGCTCGGTATTTCTGTGGGTGCAGGGGACTGGCATTCCTCTTTAAGTCACACAGAAGATGGATGGAGAGTCAGAACTAGAACTCCGGACTTTGGAGGGGAGGGGCAAATAGTCCCTTATTCTAATTAAAAAATCGTGTTTTTTTTCTTGTATGCATTTTCAAAAAATCAAATTTCATCTTCCATTCTCTTGTAGTAGCAGAATGTAGGTGACCCTACGAACAGTAACAGTATTTATCATCTTTCCAGTTGTGTTATTTCCCTTAGAGACTCCTTAGAAATGATGACTGGTCTTCAAAATTCCTGATAAAAAGCACGATTGTTTCCTGCCAGCAGCATTTGATAGCCCGTTTCACCAGCAGTATTAAGAATCATAAGTTTTTATTATTTAATAATTTAAGAGAGGTGAAATAGTATCTGTATTTTAATAGACATTTCCTTTGTTACCAGGGTGCTTGAAAATTTTAAATATGTTTGTTAGACATTTGGATTTTCTCTGCCGTGAATTACCTGTTCAAGCTCTTAGCTTATTTTTCTATAGAGCTCTGGAAATTTTTCTCATAAATTTGTTTGAGGTCGTTTGATATTAAGAATACCAATCCATTATCCTATACAATAAAAGGCTAATATGCAAATCGACCAAACAGCAGAATGGCCAGTCGCTATGATGCACACTGACCACCAGGGGGCAGATGCTCAATGCAGGAGCTGCCCCCTGGTGGTCAATGCGCTCCCACAGGGGGAACACCACTTAGCCAGAAGCTGGGCTCATGGCTGGCAAGTGCAGCGGCAGTAGCAGAAGCCTCTCCCACCTCCGCAGCAGCGCTAAGGATGTCCGACTATCAGCTTAGGGGTGTCCATGGGGAGCAGGCCTAAGCCATCAGTCGGACATCCCCCAAGGGCTCCTGGACTGCGAGAGGGCACAGGCCAGGCTGAGGGACCTCCCCCCTCCCCCAGTGCACAAATTTTGTACACCGGGCCCCTAGTAAATTATAATTGAGAAAAATATTTCTCCCAGATCTTTCTAATGTACAGGGTTTTAGGCTGCATGTGATCGAACTATTTATATTTTTGCATTGTTATTCCCTCTACTGCTTTTATTTTGGAAAGTTCTTTCCCACATAATCACTACATTCATGTGGAGACCCCTGCTATGCAGATCTTTCATATTTTCGTTTTCTTGATTAATTGCCATCGAGTCCCTAAGGCCTGTTTGAACCCGTGGTGCGATTCCCGAGCTCTGGCAGCTCCGAGCCCAGAGAGGAATCGTAGACTCAGAACCAGAGCCGGGGGGGAGATCTGGGCAGATGGCAGAAGACACTTCCTGAGTCTCCTATGGAACCTAACAGCCTGCCGTCACAGAAAACTGGTTTCCTTGGTGGAATTATGGGCTGCTGTGAATAAATATGAGTGCATATTTTTATGAGGGGAAAATTCTATAACATAAAGTTACCTTGAAATCCCAGTGCCTTTCATGTAGCCACAGGCACCTCAGAGCCACAGTGTGTGTATATGGGGCAGGGGACAGGGTGGGACATGCATCCTTATAATCTGAGAGGAGATTTTTCTTGGGAAATAGAAAGGAGATGGTGGGGGAAAGGGCGTCAGGAGTGGGTGGGTATTTTCCCTTTTTGCTGGAGTGGAGCTGGGTGAGTGCTGAGAACAATTCAGGAGGCCTTTGAGAGGGAAAAAAACAGAACTTGGGACTTTGGGGGCATTCCAGAATAGGGCTCTTCTGTACATTTTCCAAATGAACATTCCAAATCAAAGACTTTAACTAATGTTCATTGTATAGCAAACCAGAACATCTCAAAGTCTTAACTTTCCTTTCAGTTCCACATATATTACTTTTAACTATAGATATATATTTTAAATATATACATATTTAATATATCTTTTCTAAAATATATTTTTATTGACTTCAGAGAGGGAGAGGAAAAGAGAGATAGAAACAACAATGATGCGAGAGAATCATTGATCGGCTGCCTCCTGCACACCTCCACTGGGGACTGAGCCCGCAACCCGGGCATGTGCCCTTGACTGGAATAGAACCCTCAGTCTGCAGGCCGATGCTCTGTCCACTGAGCCATACCAACTAGGGCCACATGCATTCGTTGTTGTTTCCTGATAGTTGACTGACAGCACGTGTAGTGTTGCTAATGACACCTCCTACACTGTGGTCTCCGCACCCATTCGTTTAAAATGGACACGCAGGGGACGTGCACTCTGCGAGACGGCGGGTGGCGGACGCACATCTGCAGACGAGCTGTCTCTGCTCACAGGACTTTCAGAGCCAAGATCGAGAAGCTGTGAGAGCGGAATCACTGCTCCCCTCTCAGTGCTCATGGGAAGAGGTGCGCACTGCGAACCGGCATAAATCCAGGCAGGTTTCCAAAAGCGTCTTAAGATCCATCTAATTCAAAATGACCTTATCTTGTCACTGACAATGCCTTGAGAATGATTTCACTTCCAGCCTCACTGTCCTGGTACATAGAGGGGAGATCTGTCCTCGATGGCCGGCCAGGATCTCGTGAAAACCACATGCGGAAGCTCTCTACACTGTGGTAGCATTGCACGCACGTGTGTGTGTGTACGTGTGTGCATGTGTATACAAGTGTGTACGTGTGCGTGTGTGTGTGCATGCGCATGTGTGTGCATGTGAGTGCGTGTGTGTATGTGTGTGCATGTGTGTACGTGTGTGTGTGTGTGTGTGTGTGTGTGTGTGTGTGTGGAGAGTGATCCTCACTTGCTGCCAGGGGACCACCTGGCCTCACCCCCTGTGAGAGGCATGTGGGTGCCTCGGTGTGACAGGGGCCGCATCTGTCAGGCAGGACTCGCATCCTCCGGGGGCGCAGGGTCCGCCGCCTGCAGCCGAGGCGGGATTGCTCTGGTTGGGCCACAGACAGTCCCTCACGTGTCAGCCCTGGGAGCACCGCTGAGAGAAGCCTGTCCTCCAGGTCTCCTAGGCTCCTGACCCTCCTCCTAGACCGGTGATGGAGAACCTTTTGAGCTCGGCGTGTCAGCATTTTGAAAAACCCTAACTTAACTGGTGCTGTGTCACATACAGAAATTTTTTGATATTTGCAACCATAGTAAAACAAAGATGTATATTTTTGATATCTATTTTATATATTTAAATGCCATTTAACAAAGAAAAATCAACCCCAAAAAAATGAGTTCGCGTGTCACCTCTGGCACGCATGTCATAGGTTCGCCATCACTGTCCTAGCCCTTACTCAATTCCTTTCGGCTTAGACTAGAACCAGTGCAGTGAACACGAAAGCCGTCTGCGATGACTAAGAACAGAACCTGCTTAAGAGCCATCGTCCTGAGAATGAACTGCCATAACGCAGAATGCCATGAGCTACTGCTTACTGAGCAATCACCGTGTCCCACGCCTGTGCTGGTTACCCCACCTGTAGCAGCTCGTGCAATCCCGGAACCAGCTGAACAAGCAGGTACTGCCGCTGTCTGCACTGTACTAACAAGCACACCGAGGCGTGGACTGGTGAGGAGACGTGCCCACGGTCACACAGGGGCTGGAACCCTGGCAGGGTGGCTCCGGAGCCTGCCCTCCTCAGCTCCCTGCCACACCGCATGACCCCAGCTCTCCTGATAACAGCTTACTTCTTTGTGATTTATCAGCGTCTCTTAAAAGCACAAAATTTCATTTATCTAACACATATAAGCTGTGATATTCTGGGTAAGACATTTTTATTACAGTAAAACATCATAACCTCAATTTTCATGAATTATTTAAAAGCCCCACACAAGTAGCAGACAGATACACATAACAGTTTATCTCAAGTAACCAGATTAAAAAAATAATCATAATTTACTTTTGGCAACAGCATGACCAACTCCGTAGCAATGTGATCTCAGACCTGTCGTTGAAGCTGGGAGGACCTTCGTTTCCTTGCAGAATAAAATCTCATCATCTATCTGATCTATACTGTAGGCGAAATGGATAATGACATAGGTCTGGTGCAAGGATTAACGTGAGGATGTACTTAACAGTCCCTTCCAAAAGCGTGTGCAAGTAACAGATTTTACTGTGATCCGCTGCATCGTGACGGGCAGTTAGAGTGCTCTGTCATAGCTCAGTCCACTGAAATCCCACCCAAACCCTGAGACAGAGAGGAAATATTACCGCCTTTTATAGAGGAAACCGGAATGTACAAAAGTCCCAGGACTCATCCCAGGTCTCACAGCCCACAGAGAGTGGAGAGGGCCAGGAGCTCAGTATCTGACTCCCCACTTTGCCAGGATATGTCACTCATTCCTTTCAGAAGGAAAAAGCACCTTTTACCACAACATCTGCCCTCATTACGGGGAGGTGTCCCGGGATCGCAGCCTGGGGGTGTTCCGCGTGTTCCCAACGCGCTGGGTGGGGGCAGCCACTCACCTTCTTGACCTCGTACTTGATGGCCAGCCTGACGCGGCTCAGCGAGGCCTTGTGCTTGGGCGCCTCCGCCGCCTCCGCCGCCTCCAGGTCTCCATTCAGGATGGCCTCTACCTCCTCCGAGTCCCGGCACAGGTCCAGCACTCCCACCACGAAGTCTTTGCACTGCATGGACAGCTTCCGGTAGTCGTTCTGAGGAGGAGAGGTTTGGCGTTTAACGCAGGGAACTTGCTCTCAGGCCCTGGGAAGGGTGTCGGGTCCTCTGTGCAGGAGGAGAAGACACGCCTTCCTCTGGTCGGAGGCTGCAGCCCCCCGGGGATGCCAGGCTGGCCTCGCCCCCACCCGCCCGCAGCCAGGACCTCCTGCGACCTGCCCACCGTGAGTCGCCCCTGAAAGCGCGCACGCAGTCCCTGGTTTTATTACGAGCTGTTGCCTAGAGGCCGATGCCGAAGGGACAAAGACAAAAAGAGCCGCCTCTCTCTGGTGCAGGCACCTGATCGTTTTTCTTAAAGCCCAAGCAACACCATTTCTATAATGAAAAAACATTTTACACCAGTTATTTTATTCTACTTATTTTTAGTTGAGGTACAACAAACATTTTTTTTAATGGGGATTTTCCTAAAGTGGCGATTTGACGTGGAAGATGGAGCACGTGCGGAAATAGCGTGTCCAGGTTGCTATCTCCCGCCGTGGTGGCGACGCGGCTGCTCCAAGTGCAGTCAGGCCTCACCCAGCGGCCTCGGGGCGCCTGGCCATGCGCCAGGACGGCCATGCCCACCCGCCCCGAGGCCCTCATGTGTTTCTGACCCATGTCATCTCCGGGAATGACTGGCGTGCAGGGTGTGTGGGGAAGGACAGGTGCCAGCAGAAAGGGGTTTCCCTGGTTGGTCTGCAGGGCACGTGCCCACGTCCAGGGGAAGACAAGTGTCTGATTATGTCACTGAAGTCCCAAGGGGTGGAGAGCACCCATACCTGAGAGGAAAGATCCCAGGCCACTGGAATGAATGTCTCACTAGAAATGACCTGCGAACCTCTCCTTCCATTTGCATGTGTGTGTGGCGCATGGATTGGTATGAGGAAGTCAGCGGGCAACCTCCCGTTACCTCCTGACTGCAGCTCTATTTCTCACCCTCTGGTTCCTGTCAAGGTGTCAACGACCATCATAGGAAAGTGTCTCACTTCCGGAACCCCAGTTCCACTGCTATGGCTCTCACTAAAATGACTGCCCGTTAAGAAAGTTAGCCAGATGATCATCTAAAGTGGTGCGCTTGTGGAAAATGGATTCCTCATTTCGACATGTCCTGAGACACTGTGTGTCTAGTAACTAAGCAATACTTTGCACAGCAGAATTTCCTAATTCTGGGCTTCTGAAAATCATACCTTAAAAAAAAGCATGGCCCTAGCTGGTTTGGCTCAGTAGGTAGAGCTTTAGCCTGGGAACTGAAGGGGCCCAAGTTTGATTCTGGTCAAGGGCACATGCCTGGATTGTGGGCTTGATCCCTAGGAGGAGGCATGTAGGAGGCAGCTGATCAATGATCCTTTCTCGTCATTTATGTTTCTCTCCTCTCTCTCTCCCCCTTTCTCTCTGGAATCAATAAAAATATACTTTAAAAAAAGGCATGCGGTCCCAGCTGGCACGGCTCAGTGGTTGAGCATTGACCTATGAGCCAGGCGGTCACGGTTCGATTCCCGATCAGGACACATGCCCAGGGTGTGAGCTTGATCCCCAGTGTAGGGTGTGCAGGAGGCAGCTGATCAATGATTCTCTCTCATCACTGATGTTTCTATCTCTCTCTCCCTCTCCCTTCCTCTCTGACATCAATAAACTATTACTTTAAAAAAAAGGTATTCTAATTTCATTTTTTAAAAAGGCATGAGGAATTCCACTTTCCCTCCTTAAATAATTAATTTATATGATGTGATGGGCAAAAATCACATCACCAACCAAAATAAACAGGAGGAGGAGAGAATGTGTAGAGGCTACCCAGACTAGAGGAGTTTCCATTTCAGACATCAGAAACCCAGCTAAAGGACAGTTACACTTAATCCTCTTCCTCTCATAAGGGAACAGACAAAATGAATAAAAACTTCAATCTTTGGTTTCCATTCAAATTGGGACCAGGCGACTGATAAAATTAATAAAATGTTCAGCGCTGGTTTCTGTGCGGAGTGTCTGCCTTCCATGCTTGGAAGACTAATGAAATATTTTATTATAGCATCCAGAAGTATTAAATCCATGTCTGTTTCCATAGAAAGCTCCCCTCTTAATACAATTTTTTAGATGAAATTTCCTCATGTGCCTCTTCAGTTCAGACTGTTCTATAAGATTTGGTACAACACAGGACGGCCATGGCTCCATTGAGCAGAAATAAGAGAGACGATTTCCTATGCTTGACGAAAATGTGGGAACCACTCTGCGGTAACACCTAAATAATGACTCGTTATCTTACAACATTGTCGTCTGTAAATTGCCCAGTCCCAAAGAAAGCCATGTGGGCTGTCCACGTCCACTGAAAGATCAGCCACCCACGTGGCCAGGACAATACTCTGTTTTAATAACTATGGAAACTTTTCCTGGGGGGTGGGGGTGAGTCTGCTCCCCCAGCACAGAATGCAGTCAGAGCTGGAGATAGTGGGCGTTTCTTTCACTGTGGTCATGGGGTGGCACTGGTCATTATTTGCAGACCGCCCTTCCCGGGTACCAAAGGAACCGCTTACAGCGGCACTGACCACCAGGAGGTCCTGCCTCATGTTCCTCACCAAGACCATTTGTCTGCTCTGCATTTCCTGGTAATTTCCCCCTAATTTAGTTTTGCTTAATCATCTTTATAAGCCACTCATCCATCGCCTGGGCCTGCCACAAAGTTATGGGATGGACCTGCTGCCCACTTGGCAGAGCAGGAGCTCAAAAGCCCAAGGACCACCCTGGCCGGTGGCTTAGTTGGTTGGAGCATCGTGCCATCCACCAAAAGGGTTCGGGCTCTATCCCCAGTCAGGGCACGCCCAGGAGGCAACCGATCGATGTTTGTCTCTCTCACTCTCCCTTCCTCTCTCTCTAAAATCAATAAAAACATATCCTTGGGTGAAGGTAATTAAACAAAAATGCCCAAGGCCCTGCACAAGCCAGAGGAAGAACAATGGCGCCCCATCGTCATCATGCCCTGTCTACAGGTCTCAGCACTAGGATCAGCACTTACTCAGCATTCTAATTCTCTTCAATCCTTTCTCAAAATCCCTTTTATCCTTAAGAGGAAAACGGAAATTCAATTCTAAGTAGGCTGGGCCCTGTCCGATCCTTTCCCTAGTAACAAAGAGAGGGTAGTGGTCGAAGCATCAGTCTGAAGCCAGACTTCTTAGGTTCAGATACTGCTTCTGCCACTCACTGCTGTGTGATCTTGAGAAGTGACTCCGCCTCTCTGAGGGGAATAAGCCTACCCAATAGTGCTGCTGTGGGGCTTACGTGCTCAGTGTGCTTAGCACACATCAAGTCCTACAGAAGCTTCGATGTTGCCACGTACAGCATGTGAGATGGAATACTGAGGCCGGACCCATGGCTCCCACTCTGGGCCTGGCAGCTGGAACCTTGGCCATCGGCCCTGTTTTCTCTGTAAGATGAGAGGTCTGCCTACTCAGGTGATTCCTAGAACCTCTTCCGGCTGTAAAATGCTACCGTGCTCCAGGATTATATTCATGCTCCTCTTCCCGGCAGCCCTGCTGTGGGGAGAGTTGAAATTGCTCTTCTGCGTTAAAGAGTGGAAAACTGAGGTACAGGGAGGGCAAAGGCTTTTTTTCCCTTTTTTCAAAAATTCCACTTTGCGTTCCCTCAGCTTAATGAATGACCAGCCTGCTTGCCTCTGATACGTGGAGCATTAGACCCGGAGGCCATCCTGTCCAGGACCCTGTCCCCGGGAACAGCTACGGCAGCGTTTGCACACCCACAATACGCCCGTAATAGCCTGTCACCACGCCGTCCTCCCTCCATTTATCTTAGTCTGTATCTGAGCGGGGCCGGCCTCCTGGGGTAATGACCTTCACGTGTTTTCGGCACCGGGCCTCCTGCAGGCTTCAAGGACAGCGGCTCTCAACCTGTGGGTCGTGACCCCTTTGGGGGTTGAATGACCCTTTCACAGGGGTCGCCTAAGACCATCGGAAAACACATATATAATTACATATTGTTTTTGTGATTAATCACTATGCTTTAATTATGTTCAATTTGTAACAATGAAAATACATCCTGCCTATCAGATATTTACATGACGATTCATAGCAGTAGCAAAATTACAGTCATGAAGTAGCAACAAAAATAATTTTATGGTTGGGGGTCACCACAGCATGAGGAATTGTATTAAAGGGCCGCGGCATTTGGAAGGTTGAGAACCGCTGTTCAAGGAGCTTTGGAAACAGCAAGGTGGCCGGGCACCTTCTGTCAAGCACCCGAGTGACGGCGATGTGAGGGCGAGAGGCTCCGTCTCCCGGGCATTCAGAGGGTGAAGCCGGGACAGGTGCCCGCACAGGGAAAGCCGCCTCTTTTTCGCGAGGCAGCACATTGTCTATGTTTTCATTTCAAAGCCGGGACTTTGAGCTCAGAGTCTCTGGAAAGAACGCAGAGGACACCGCGAAACAGGGCAAACGAGGTGAGCTGCCTGCCTCCGCCACGAGCGCCCTCCGCCGCCCCTTCCAGCCAGGCCTGGGTCAGGGCAGTGAGAGCTGTTCTCTCCTCTTAGGCCCTGACAGATGGACATGAGTGTGGGGCAGGAGGGCAAGGAGGGGAGGGGAGGGCAGGTAACTAGGCAACAGCAGGACAGGGAAGAAAAAGCAAGAAAAGGACTATGCCATCAGGAGAGGGGACTTGTGGTCCCTGAACACCATGACTCAGAGAAGGCTATGTCCCCAAGGGCTTTCCACAGAATTCAGATCGAGGGACAGTGAGATTTAGATGATTTCTGCATGTTCTTAGATATCTGGTAGCTTTTATGCATGCCCTCTTAAACTCAATTGTGTTCCCTCTCTCTCTCCCTCTCCCTCTCCCTCTCCCTCGCCCTCTCCCTCTCCCTCGCCCTCTCTCTCTCTCCCTCCTTCCCTCCCTCCCTCTCTCGCTCTTTACTTGCAATATTTCCCCACCTTTGAAAGGTTACCAGAGGTGACTCTGTGGTCACAGTGAAGAGGAGTCTAAGTATTATCAATATAGATTTAGCCAGCTTCAGGGGAAAACAAAAAATGACGGACTTTTCAACCATGGCTCTACCGAGACAACTTCTCTGGGCAGAACTGCATACATCATCATCTTCTGCAAATTATTAAAACATATTCCCTTTTTTAGAAGCTCCTTTATAGACTTTCGATATATAACAAGCAAAATGCATTAAAAAAAGGTTGAGTGATACTTGAAAATTGGCAAACGAATTTAGAATTATATTTTTATTACTATGCCAAAATAAAGAAGTAATATTTAGAACTATTTTACCTGAATGTTTTTCTATTCTCTCTAAAGAGATTGGAGGCTTTCAATTTGTTGTGAGTTCTGTCTAAAAGCAAATTCATTTGGGGCCCAAGGAAATGAGTCTTTCAAATTTTATATAACGAATCTCCTCAAAGGGACTAGATATAAGGTAAATGTTTATTTTATTCTTTGTATTTTCCAAAACTTTTATAATAAATGTGTGTAGCTTTTCCATCAGGAAAATATTTTAATGGAATAACAAATAAAAGGACCCTACAGCCAGAGCTCCACCAGCACAAGATAAGGTTGACCGATGAGGAGGAATGGGAGGGGAAAAGGCCCACAAAACTTTCCATTTTCTTGCAACCCCTTGGCCTGAATAATACTGCAAGTTGCATTTGTGTAAATCTCACTTAAGCATGAAAAAATGTAATAAGATCTGGAAGACAGAATAACCACTCTTCCTCAATCTGCCCTCACAACACTGAACTGGGAAGCCGATGAGCTGAGCGTCCAGAAAACAATTCAAGGAGCTGATGCGGACAATCGCCTCCGGCGGAGAGCGGGCGACAGGGTCCTGCTGCAAACCCACCTGCTGACTCTCTCCGCCCCTAATGCACTCTCCTTTCACCCAGGGTAATAGGTAGGTCCGTCCCAAATGCCCAGGAGGGCGGAGCAACTGAATGGACAGTAACGGTGTTCTCCATTACTGTGTACTTTTTATAAAAATGGAGAACACTGGAAGGCTGGGGAGTGTTGGGGGGCGGGGGTAAGAGATCAATCAAAGGACTTGTATGCATGCATATAAACATGACCAGTGGACACAAGACACTGGGGTAAGGGCATGTGGGGGAGGGGGGAGGGGAGGCCGGGGGAAGGTCAACGGGAAAAAAAGGAGACAAATGTACTATTTGTAATACTTTAAACAAGAAAATAAAATAAAATAAAGAATAACACTGATTGATTGGAGATGATGTCCAGGACAAAAAAAAAATCCATTAAAGCAAAACAGTGGCCTGCCCTCGCATTTCTGGTTGCCCTGCTGTCTGCGGTCCACATTCGCCAGGCTAAACACACACCTGTGGGTCGGGGAGAGGCATTCTGGTCAGATTAATGGAATGACTCTGGCAGCATTGACTTTCAATCTAAATGTTTGGGCCAATAAGCAGTGAACTCATCCTATTTGCATGCTGGGTCCCACCGCACAACTAAGGACAGAAGAGGGGGAAGGGTTCGGAAGGGAGACAGGCACGCCGAATCCCTCCTTTTGACAAAAGCGGACCTAATGGTTCTCCAGACAAGTTCTAGTTCTCGGATCCAGCCTATCCCAGTCCAGAGAACCAGTTTTCCACAGCGCCACGCTGAGCAGGGAAAAGCATCGGATCCCTTCTGAACATCGCTCCCGCCCCCTGGTGACTTAAATCCCGGGGGCCACACCGGTTTGGGAGCACAGCCGGGCAGGCGCCAGGCAGGCAGCGGCCGCGCGCGGCGCCCAGCTTACCTTGAACTCCTTCTCGATGTTGGCCAGCTTGGCCAGCTCGTTGCTGAGCTCCAGGGCGGTGAGCACGGGGTCCTCGCTGGACAGGGACAGGTAGGCCGGGCTGGCCAGCCCGCGGTAGGCGTTGATGCGGGAGCGCGAGTGGCTGAAGGCGTCGCGCCGCTGCTTGTCGGCGCAGTCCCCGCACTTGCAGAAGTAGTCGTGCGGCCGCTCGATGCGCGCGCCGCGCCGCAGCAGCAGGTGCACCACCTCGTACTTGTGGCAGTGCGCCGCCAGGATGACCGGCGTGATGTCGGGCGAGAAGCGCGTGCCGTCCTCGTCGTAGGCGTAGAAGTCGTCGTCCTGCAGCTCCTGCTCGCAGGGGCTGAGCGTCAGGCGCCCGCTGGCCGCGAAGCCCGGGTGGTTGAGGATGGCCTCCACGATGCGCACGTAGCCCTTGCTGATGGCCAGCAGCAGCGCGTCGCCGATGCGCGCCAGGTTCTCCTTCTTGAGCAGCAGCTCCGTCACCTCCAGGTGCTCGTTGCCCACGGCCAGCTGCAGCGCGTTCTGGCCCATGTAGTCCACGCAGTTGACGTTGAGCGTGCGCGACTCCTCCAGCATCTTGCGCACCACCGGGATGTTGCCGTACTCGGCCGCGTCCAGGAAGCGCTCCTCCTCGGCCGTCAGGCTGGTGCCGCGGTCGTTGAACATGAAGGCCGGGCCCCGCACGGCCTGGCGCCGGCCCTTCTCCCGCATCCCCGTCTTGCGCCGCAGGGATGGGCTTTCATCCATGGACCTGAGCGGCGGCAAAGAAAACAGAGCTGGGGCGCATGGCTCCCGCCAGGCGCCGGGCCCTGCGGGCAGCCGCCGCGCCCCCAAAATGCACACCTGCACCCGGCGGCCTGAACCGGGGAGCAGCCGCCAGCCCCGCCGCCAAGGGCTCCTTCCCACAGACACGGCTGCAGAAGGGGCAGTGACAGAAACACTTGCCTGGCACCGCGCCGCCCTGCGCCCCTGGCTGAGCTGGACTCGGGACCTGTGGAAATAGCCTTATCCTGCTCAGCGGCCTGGAAATACAGGCTAGCAGGTGCCTGAGGGCGGGAGAAAGTACGTTTCTCAAGACATAAGGCCAGAACCTGCTCTCAGGTCATTGCACATTTTTTCTTTATTGATTAAGATATTACATTTGTGTCCTTATCTCCCCATTGCGCCCCCACCCCCACTTATGCCCTCACCCCCCTGGTGTCTGTGTCCATTGGTTAGGCTTATATGCATGCATACAAGTCCTTTGGTTGATCTCTGCCTCTTACCCCCACCTTCCCTCTGAGGTTTGATGGTCTGATCGATGCTTCTGTGTCTCTGGATCATTGCACATTTTTAACTAAATACAATAATTCATCAGTTCTCAACCTGTGGGTCGCGACCCCTTTGGTGGTCGAACGACCCTTTCACAGGGGTCACCTAAGACCATCCTGCATATCAGATATTTACATGACGATTCATAACAGTAGCAACATTACAGTTATGAAGTAGCAACGAAAATAATTTTATGGCTGGCTCACACCATGAGGAACTGTATTTAAAGGGCCAGAAGGTTGAGAGCCACTGCGATAATTGATTAAAAAGGAAAAAAAAAGAAGAAAAATCTCAGTAGTTAGGCCAAGTGTCATCTTTCAGGATCTTAGGGTATCCTTCCCCCCTCTCTCCGAAAAAAACCTTATAAGATTAATTTTTTCAATACTACAGACAAGATTTATCAATTATAAAGTTAGAGCATCAATCTAGATATATGTTACTGAAAATAATTGTGCCTTTATAATGAGTTGCTTAATTACCAATATTATATACTAGTTAGCTGCCTCTCTGAACTAAAAGGCTATGGCACGTTATGGTTTAAAAATCACTTGCATTTCTTGTGAATAAAGCCCCTGACACTAATGCATATCCCAGGCCGTGTGCACCGGCCCTAACACCGGTCCCATGGCTGTGTCAGCTGCCCTACAGTCACACTAGTGACCCATGTGCAGCGGCTGGAGTTCGCGTCCCAGTTGCTGTGTTGCTGGGCAGAGAACTTCACCGCCCAGGGTCTCCCTGCCCAGGGCTCCCAGGGACTGTTACAACGCACTCCCGGTTGACTGGCCTCATGAGCTCATGAAGAAAGAAGCTTTTTTAGGAGTTCAGAGCCTCTGAAAAATGATGTTAAATAATATTATTTTTAACATCTCAATGGTTATTATAAGTACAAACCTGCATCTTTACCTTGGCCCCGTTCTAATATTCTTGCTGATCGAAGTGCTTAATATAGCTTCCTTTTTAAAAAGTCTGCGATTTTTGTTTTGTGTGTGTGTGTGTGTGAGTTGCACTAGATAAAGCTCTTTTCACCGACTTTTGAAGCAAATATGAGTGACGAGTTAAAAGTGAATGGCGGGGGGAAAACGCTTTCCTTCCACAATATGTGTTCCTGAAATACCATCTACTATTGACCAGACAGTATTTGCAGGGTCAGGAGTTGACACCAACTAGAGAGGACACTGGCCTCCCCGGCGGCTGGAGGGGGACACTGGGCGCATCTCCAGCAGAACACAAGCGGTGACACCCTCCATTCAGCACTCAGTCTGCGGCCTCAACCAAGAGCCGGGCTCAGAGGCCACCGCAGAGGTTTCCAGACAGAGAGCAAGGGCTGGGGCCAGGCACACCGGCTCTGCAGAGTGAGGAAAGCAGAGGCCCCAGAGAGGCTTGTTAGCTAGTCCAGGGCAGAGAGGGCTGTGCCTCGCACCCATTCTAACAGGTCAACTAGTGTTGGGTGGTCAACCTTAAAAATTAAACATAGTATTTATATACAGGGTGGGGCAAAAGTAGGTTTACAGTTGTTCAGATGAAAAATCTATATATATATATAAAAAGCTAAGCGACCGGCTGACTGGCCGGTAGCTATGACGCGCACAGACCACCATGGGTCAGACGCTCAACACAGGAGCTGCTGAGCAACAACAACTTTGCAGAGTGCCCTCTCACATTCCAGGACCCCTCGCCAATCCCACAGGCCAGGCTGAGGGACCCCACCTGCCAGAGGGACCCCACTCACTCTGCAGACGCCCTTCCAGCCCCAGGTGCGCCAGCCAGGGAGGGACTGTGAGAGGTTGGCTCCAGGGCATGTCCGGCCAGTCTTGCCCAGTCCCGCCCTGCTGGCCACCTGCTAATTAATTTCCTTTCAGTGTGCACAAATCCATGCACTGGGCCTACAGTAACACAATAATTAATAAATAATAATACAAGAATAAACTGTTTCATGTCTGCACAACTGTAAACCTACTTTTGCCCCACCCTGTATACACACACACACACACAAACACACACACACACACACACATACTGTATATACACACATCTATGCACACATATAAATGTGTTTTCTGCAATTTCTAGAAAGCAACCGAAGACTCTTGGGGAGTGGAACTGAGTAGCCACAGGGGAAGGGAGATTTTTGCTTTTTACTTACAGCCTTTAGCACATTTTGAATAGTTTTAACCACAGTTTGACTATTTTTACTAAAAAATAAAATTCATGTTTTCAATTTTTATTTATTTTAATCCCTTAGGTACTTATTGGCAATCATTGCAGTGAATCTTTCTGAAGCTAAATAAAGGCCCTATGTTTGACTATCATTTGTAGGGTATGGATGTGCAGTGTGTGGGATAGTGTGTAGTTACTGGGGTGTGTGCTGTGTGTACATCTGTGTGTGTCTATGTGTGCTGGTATGGTGATGATTTTTAAGTGGGAAACAGCATTCACTGAGTTGCCCAGAAGAGAACTGTGTTTCATGACCAAACTCAATGACAAGGGTCTTAAACAAATCCCAGAAATGTTGTCAGTGTAAAAGTGAGCCTGTTTTCTTATTATTAACTAGTGACCCAGTGCACGGATTCATGCACATTGAAAGGAAATTAATTAGGTGTCTGGTGGGGTGGGACTGGGTGACACGCCCTGGAGCCAACCTCCTGTGGTCCCTCCCCAGCCAGCCTTACCTGGGGTGGCACTGTGCCTCGAAGGGCATCTGCAGAGTGAGTGGGGTCCCTACAGCAGGTGGGGTCCCTCGACCTGGCTTGTGGGGATCGGACTGAAACTGGCTCTCCGACATCCCCCAAGGGGTCCCGGAGTGCGAGAGGGCACTCTGCAAAGTTGCTGTCATACAGGGTGTGGAACGCAAATGCAAGTGTCCAGTAAACCAGATTCGGGGTTGACAGTGTCCCAGCAACAACATAACCCATGGCTGAAGGTGGAATCATGTGGCACTGCGAGGAATCGGGCTCCTCCTCTTTGGTTTCAAGGCATGTCACCTGAGAACCGCCGCTGCCAAGTCATTGCAGCTCGGCAGCTCCTGCATTGAGCGTCTGACCCCTGGTGGTCAGTGTGCATCATAGTTACCGGTTAGACAGACACTTAGCATATTAGCCTTTTATATATACAGACTAGAGGTCTGATGCACAAAATTTGTGCAAGGGGCTTAGCCCTAGCAGCCGCAGCAGCTGCTTCAGCCCTCACAGCCCTGGCTTCATCCGGAAGGTCATCTGGAAGGACGTCCGAAAGGTCATTTGGCTGCCCGGCCTAATTAGCATATTATGCTTTTATTATTATAGACTAGAGTTCTGGTGCACGAAATTCATGCATGGGGGAGGGGGGGTGCCCCTCAGCCCAGCATGCACCCTCTCTAATCTGGGACCTTTCGAGGGATGTCCAACTGCCCTCTCACAATCCAGAACTGCTGACTCCCAACCGCTCGCCTGCCTGCCTGATTGCCCCTAACTGCTTCTGCCTGCCAGCCTGATCAATGCCTAACTGCTCCCCTGCTGGCCCGGTCACCCCTAACTGCCCTCCCTTGCCAGTCTGGTTGCCGCCAACTGCCCTCCCCTGCAGGTCTGGTTGCCCCCAATTGCCATCCCCTGCAGGCCTGGTCCCCCCCAACTGCCCTCCCCTGCAGGCCTTGTCCCTCCAAACTGCCCTCCCCTACAGGCCTTGTCCTTCCCAACTGCCCTCCCCTGCATGCCTGGTCACTCCGAATTGCCCTCCCCTGCTGGCCTGGTTGCCCCTAACAGCCCTCCCCTTCAGGCCTGGTTGCCCCTAACTGCCCTCCGCTACTGGCCCGGTCACCCCTAACTGCCCTCCCCTGCAGGCCTGGTTGCCCCTAACTGCCCTCCCCTGCTGGCCATCTTGTGGTGGCCATCTTGTGACCACATGGGGGCAGCCATCTTTGACCACAAGGGGCTGCCATCTTCTGTGTTGGAGTGATGGTCAATTTGCATATTACTCTTTTATTAGATAGGATAGTATGGACTTCATTGGTTAATATTTTTAGCATTAAGCTATACACTGGTACTCTTCAAATGGCTAGAATTTCCATATTGTGTAAAAGATGGATTTTGTACTAACCATTGATATGTTGACATTATCTATGACTACAGAATATATATATATATACAGAATATATGCCTGCAATTTCAATCTAAACTCAGATGGGTTTTCTTTGGGGAAATAAACTCATTATTATTTAGTGTTACATCTTAATGGAAAGGGCTTTTTATCTAGTGTTGCTATCTACAAAGAACATCACTTAAAAAAACAAAAACCACCTTTTCTCCCAAAAGAGAGAAAATACTAGAAGATGATTCTTTTATAAATTTTTTCTTTGTATATCTCAGTATCTAAAATTTTTTTCTTATTATTTCTTCATTTTGGGGAACTTACACCTCCATATTGTATATTTGAGTTGAAATGTGGCATTTTAGTACTATACAACACAAATTCCATGAGTCATTTTGATTTTGTCTTTAAAGAATTCTAACACTGAGTTAAGTGTGAAGTGAGATTTCTCCATCAGAACAAATTACACTGCAATCCTATATAATAAAAGCCTAATATGCAAATAGACTGAACAGCGGAAAGACCAGTTGCTATGACATCCATTGACCACCAGGGGGCAGACACTCAATGCAGGAGCTCTCCCAGCCCTCATGCCTCAGGTGAGCCAAGGCAGGTGCCAGTGGGGGCCCCTCAATTGCCCTGCCAGTCACCCCGCAGAGGGAGGTGACTGGTGGTGGTGGGGCTGGCTGGTGAGCAGGTGGCGGTGGGGGGCAGGGCCGGCCAGCAAGCAGGCCGGCACTGCCCCCCCTCCCCCGGCCCATCGCCCTGCCAGTTGCCCCATAGATCAGCCCTGATCACTGGCCACGCCTAGGAACCCTACCTGTACACGAATTTCATGCACTAGGCCTCTAGTTTCATAATAAAAGAGTCAACTTAATGCTACTTATCTTCATAGTGAATCCACATAGAAAGGGCCTTTTGTAAAAAACTTTCCTTACAGTACGGAGGTTAAGCTTCACTAATCTGGACTGATAGAATGGCATGAGCCACATTCAATCATCCACAATGCATAAACCCGGTGCCACTCTCAGCTGGTCTGGGCAAGCCTCTCCCCTAGCAGGAGAAATTAGGAAGGAGAGAGGGTGAACGGGAGCGGATGCTTAACTTCGGTAAGGCCAACACTGACATCATTTTGCCTGACAGTTTATCCTTAGACCTGCACCGAGTGGGCGGACGCATTCACCGCTGCAGGGGCCTTCCTTCTGGTAGAGCATCGGAGGGCCACTCGCCTAAATCAGGCGCTCGACAAGAGCCACGTGCAGGCTCCTCCGTGGCTCAGACGGATGCTGGGAACATCTGACGGCTACAGACTGAACTGTGTCCCTCCCACAAATCCCTATGTTGAAGCTCTGACCCCCAGTGAGGTGGTACTGGGGGTGGAGGGAATTAGGGTTAGATGAGATCATGAGGGGAGAGACCTCCTGCTGGGATCAGCGCCCTTGTAAGGGAAGATACCAGAAAGCTTGCTCATTCTCCTCCCAGCTCCTCCCCGATGTGAGGACACGGAGGGAAGTCAGCAGCCTGCAAGCCAGGAGGAGAGCTCACAGAACCCTGCCATGCTGGTACCCCGGTCTCGGACTTCAGGCCCCAAACCTGTGAGAAAGCGCACAGCTGTTGTTTAAGTCACCAGGTCTGTGATGGTGCTTTGTTACAGCAGCCCGAGCTAAGGAAGACACTGGCCATGCATCTTAAGGCAAAAAAACCAACAAACAAAAAACAAACCCAACTTTTTCACGCTTTATGAAACAAACCTTGGGCTCTCAGTACTAGTTCAAACACTGACGCAGATAAAAAGTTCTTCCTGAGAAATATTTTGGTGAACCCAAAGGCAACCCTTTTCTGCACTCTATTCAGAATCAAAAGCACAAGTAACACTCCGCAGTGCTTATAACTTTGCCATCAACTCCTCTGACCTCTGTCAGTGTCTCTGTAAGCATGCCTTGAGGACCACCTGCCTCCAGATCACTTGGAATGCCTGCTAAATGCAGATTTCTAGGCCCCATTCTAGAAGACATGAATCAGGATCTCTCAGGAGCAGGTCCCTGGAATATCTGTTTCATATGAACATCCACACTAAATGTGGGGACTCTCCCGTATAAAAACAGTGAGCTACCCTGCACCAATGACCTCCAACTATGAGGCCTTCGAACGCTTGGCACACCGTCCCTGCCAGATGTAAAGCAGAAATAATAGAGGGACAAGCAGCCTATGTTCATTGCGGTCCTCTAGGCTTTATTGCTATTTAAAATTGGATCTCCAGGGAGCGACTGACTTGAGTCGTAATAATAAGCCTGCAGAAATGCCTTCACCAGTGACCCCTTGTTGTTGGTTTTTTTTAATCAAGAATTGATCTTTTTTAAAAGATTTTCTTCAATGTGGCATTGAAAGGGTTAAAGAGGCTGTCCATTATAGTATTCATTGCACCTTTGATGGGGGTTCGAGTTCTAACATCATCCTAGAATTGTGTAGCAAGAAGCCTCTCTAGGTGAGTTTGCTTCCTTTAATAATACTGACGATGTAATCCTGGCCTCTGTGGGGTTTTTGCCCATGGTATCCAGGAACTTAGTTTCGATCTAAAAATGCTCAATTCCCATCACATTTCTAACCCAGACTTCAGTCTCTCCCCTCAACCGAAATGATTTCTCACCTAGATTTTAAATCAATGATCCTATATTCCATGTGTTTTAAAGCTATTTTATAGTTATCTAAATTCTTTTTTAAAAATAAATTTTATTGATTTTACAGAGAGGGAGAGGGAGAGTTAGAAACATCAATGAGAGAGAAACATCGATCATTTGCCTCCTGCACATCTCCCACTGGGGATGTGCCCGCTACCAAGGCACATGCCCTTGACCGGAATCGAACCCGGGACCCTTTCATCTGCAGGCTGATGCTCTATCCACTGAGCCAAACCGGTTAGGGCTTATATAAATTCTTTTTTAAAAATAGCGTATAAATAAATACCTCCTCACAAATGCCCCACTGCCAATCCCTGGATGGTAAGGCCATGCTTTATATATCATTACCCTGTGTCCCACAGGGAGTACATACTCAATAAATACCTGTCTGGTTGAGTTCCCAAATCTCTTCCCAGGTCCTGTCCTCTCATTTGACCTCAGGTCCCACATGGACAGCCCCCTGTCCCCTCGTCACTCTAAAACGCCCCTCTCCCTGAAGCCAGCACCCATCATCTTGGGCTGCTTACTCAGGGTTAGCAAGTTCGGTCACCTGTGACTCACTGTTTCCATCCTGTCCGTCACTACATTCTGAAGCTTCCCCTTGGGAATGTTTCTCATCTTGGGCCCTTTCTTCTAGGTCTCACTTCCTGACCCCTCCTCCAGATGCTTCAGAGGTCAACGCTGGATCCGAACAAGAGGTCAAGGCTGAGCCGTAACCGGTTTGTGTCCACAGTCGGCCTGTGGACTGAAAGGTCCCAGGTTCGATTCCGGTCAAGGGCATGTACCTTGTTGTGGGCACATCCCCAGTAGGGGGCGTGCAGAAGGCAGCTAATCAATGTTTCCCTCTCATTGATGTTTCTAACTCTCTATCTCTCTCCCTTTCTCTCTGTAAAAAATCAATAAAATATATTTTTTCTTAAAAAGAGGTCAAGGTGGGGTCCTTCAACAGGTGCAGGCTGGGTCCTTACAAGAGGTGCAGGCTGGGTCCCTACAACAGGTGCAGGCTGGGTCCCTACAACAGGTGCAGGCTGGGTCCCTACAACAGGTGCAGGCTGGGTCCTTACAAGAGGTGCAGGCTGGGTCCTTACAAGAGGTGCAGGCTGGGTCCCTACAACAGGTGCAGGCTGGGTCCCTACAACAGGTGCAGGCTGGGTCCCTACAACAGGTGCAGGCTGGGTCCTTACAACAGGTGCAGGCTTGGTCCTTACAACAGGTGCAGGCTGGGTCCCTACAACAGGTGCAGGCTGGGTCCTTACAACAGGTGCAGGCTGGGTTCTTACAACAGCTCTCCCTCAGAGATGGCGTGAGGGAGGGCAATTCCCCTTCACTGAGGGCCCAGTGTGTGCGTATGTTTTTCATGCACTATCATATTTAATTCTCATGAGAATGCTAAGAGCAGGTATTATTTTCTCTGTTTCCTAAATGAGAAAACTGAGCTCCCAAAAGGTAACCCTCAGTAAAGTGCCCAGGCTGAGGGTGACCCGCAGAGATGGGTGGGTGGTATGTTTGGGGGGCAGTGGAGAAGACAGGCTTTAGGGGGCAGGTGCAAAGAAAATGTTCATGGTAATTTTACAGCTTCTTGCAAGAAAGGAAATTTTGCGAGCAGAATTTGGGAAGAGGGGATTGTCTTGAGGAAGGATTTGCTCCATTCCTCTTCACTCTAATGAATGCTGATGGAGCTGGCCCCGAGCGCCCTCACACGCACAGAGAAAGCTCGCCCACTGGGCAGCACAGCAGAGGGAAGGACCTGTCCCCACGTGGATCCAATAGGCTGAGGATCCACGGAGGAGGTTCTTACTCTGCTTACTCTTTTGCAGGCCTGGCCCAGCCCAGCCTGGCCAAGTAGCAGAATGGTGGGGCCTTCTCAAGCCACCCTCGGCTCCCACGTGCCATGGAGCCTGCAATGAGAGTGAGAGCTGGGGAACCTGCCCCGAGACTAGGGACGACCCCAGTGCTGTGCACTGGACCCAGGACGTGTGCTGCAGGCGCCTGGCTCTGCAGCCCGTGGGGGCTGAGCGGACACCGCGGACACCGGGGAGCCCAGCTAAGGTCCTGACAAAGGCAGGTCAGCCAAGATCAAGTCACTTCCGCTGACAGGCAGCACCGAGCAGACAGGAACATTGCCCAGAAATCAGAAGTCAGAGGACACCAACTCTGTCCCCTCCAGGGACACACGTGGCCCCTTCCTCAACGCCCAGATGCTACGGACACAGCAGAGGGAGGAGCAGCTTTCCAAAGGCCTGAGAGACTTTATCCAAGTGAGAGACGATTTCTTTAAAAAGAAAATGCACTTTATAGTGTCAAACTAAGATCAGTGAAATCGGCCTCAGAGCATCTCTCCGGGGGGTCCTAACCAGGGTGGACGCTTGGACCATGAGGAGACTCCGACCCCTGGAGAGGAGTCAGCAACAAAGACACAGCTACAGGCCCGGGAGACACTGTCCTGGCGGAGCAAGTCCCTTGGGAACGCAGGGCCAGCCTTCCCTCCTGGTTCACGCGCATAACTGCCTAATCGCTTCATTGGCCTAATTGCCTAATGTATTGATTGCTTAATCACTTGTTGAAGGAGACTACGTGTCTGTTGAGCAAACAAAACACAATTTAAAAAACTAACTTAAACCACAGATTGGACAATTGGTTCATGTTCTCTCCCCGCCAGCAGGCGGCGGCGCCGGAGAAAGACCTGCCCAGGTGGTGGGTCACAGGGGCACCTCGTTGTGGGAGCCATGCTGCGGCCCAAGCAGGTGGCTGCTTTCTGGACCTGCTCCCCTGCTGCGGGGATGCTTCCTCTGTCCCACCGGGGCACACGCTTACTCCTGCCACTTGCCGCCTCAGATCCTTCCTACCTGCCGTGGCCCGGCCGTACTACACGCCTGACCACCAGGACACCGGCGAGATTCTGTTCGCCCTGCGACGCTGAGCCTTCGGCCTTTCTGAAACCCATCCTGACCCCTGCAGCCTGAGCTTGTCATCCTGCTGGTCTGCCCCGAATCTGTGCACTTGACTTTATTTCGTCTCCTTAATGATTGTCTCCTGGGACATTCATGTCCCCTAAGGTCAACTGAAGATAAATGCTTCCTGCTCCCTGTTTCGTCTCATGCTTATTTACGTCGTCTCAACAGAGCCAAACACATGCAGCAGAGCAGTGGTTCTCAACCTTTAAAACAGTTCCTCATGTGGTGGCCCCCAACCATAAAATTATTTTCGTTGCTACTTCATCACTGTAATGTTGCTACTGTGATGAATCGTCATGTAAATATCTGATATGCAGGATGGTCTTAGGCGACCCCTGTGAAAGGGTTGTTTGACTCCCAAAGGGGTCGCGACCCACAGGTTGAGAACCGCTGCAGTAGAGGCTCACACTCCTGTACGCTGATACTTACTCTACAGAGGAAGAGCCTGGTTAGAAGGACATCTTCCGGAAGGTCACTGAAAGGTAGGGAATCAGGAGATGAGAGTCGGGGGAGCCATGCCAGGGAGGAAGAAAAGTGATCACAGTTCGCAGCATAACAGCGTTACTCCATGTTTCGCTTCTGTGTCGGAGCGTCTGGTTCTGTAAGGAGCGGTTTCTGAAATGGCTCTCTGGATGGAGTCACAAGGTCTTCGCGCTCAGCAGCGACTGACATTTGCAAAGTCACCTTGTCCCGTGTTGGAAGGAGGCGAAGAACTAATCAGCCACCCCATCCATCTAGCAAGGAAGCGGGCCAAGTAATAACACCGCCGCGTGGGCCAAAGCGGGGGGAATCACACCCAAATTGTCGGGACTAATCCGCTCACACACCGGAGAAAGTGCATGTGCCAACGGGCGAGGACTTGGTCTGTCATCCGTGAAGGGCAAGGAGAGCAGACGGAGCCGCAGGAGAGAAGGGGAGGGGAGCACAGAAGAGGGACAGTGTGAGAGCGACCCACGCTGGCTATGGTGCTGGACGGGGACACGGAAGCGGTGATGGCCGTGCACAGCAGGCGCTGACGAAGGGCAAGGGCGGCGTAGAGAAAAAGTCAAAAATAACAAGCCCCACTGCCCCCTGGCAAGCAGGCACCTGCCGGTCAACGTGGCCATCTCTGGGCTCATCGGCCATCGGCGCACCTTAGCCATGGAAGGAGGGAAGGGCATCTGACCAAGGGCCTCAATAGTGTCATCAAAACACACGTGTAGACTGCCTGTCAATATACGTGTTTGTGGGGTGGGAGCTGGCGGACGCTCAGGAGCCACTAAATGGGCAACGTGCAAGGATGCAGGACGGCGCCCCATCAGCGCCACTGTCTGGGGGACGGGTGGGGGCTTCGGCAGGGCCCTGGCCCACAGCCCTGCCCCTGAGCCTGCACCCCGGCAGCACGAGCAAGTGGTAAGGCACAGGCTGGCACAGGAGCGACCAAGCAGCAGGTCCAGCGCTCCTGTTAAACAGGAGAGCGAGCTTTTGTTCCTAAAGACTCTCGTCGGACAAAAACCTAGAAGGTAGAGATTCCAGCACTTCCAGGTCTAGAAGGTCCCGGGCTCCGCAGCCGTGAATCCCGAGCGGTTCTGCTGGCCTGTGGTCCAGTCAGGACTCTCCACGCATCGGTTGGCACACCGGTTGGACACGTGCGATCCCGCCTCCCTGTCACCTGCTCAGGGAAGCGGTGCCAGGCCTTCAGCAGCGGAACAGAGAACAAGCCAGTCGCAGTGCACTCCCTCTGCAGGTCCCGGGGCGGCGGGAGGGCCCCTGGCCTTTGCCGCAGACTTCTCCATAATGTTTCCTAAATGTACGTGCCCAACAAAGTGCTTGCGCAAATGCCTTCTAGAACTTCATGTTCCCACTTCCAGAAATGGCATTTGGGGTGTCGCTCCATCAAGCTACCATCGCGCACCCTGGCATCGCCGCTCTCCTGCCCATGTCCTCGACAATCCATCAGCGCCCTGGGGAGCAGGGGCCGTCTCTCTCCAGCTCCCGGGGTCCGGCTCTTAGCACATGGCCGGTGAGGATCTAAGTGAGACGCACAGAGGACGCGTGCTGAACCTGGAGACGGGAAGCCCGGGAACAGGCGATTTTCCCGTCCAGATCAAAGAACACCCTTGGTCACATATGATTATGTATGGAAGGGGTGATGGAGGGGAATTGGAGCAATTCTTCTATTAAAAAGAATGTCACAAGTACTTGGATATAAATCAATAATCATAAATTAAAGTAATGTAAACAACCATTCTCCTTGCAAAGCAGATTTCGGCTTAATTCCACTTAATTCTTAGTTATGCCACAAAAAGTAACAGACGGATTCTGAATCTCTTGATTTTGATCTTTCATAAAGTTATGTTTTGCCAGAATAATTTGGGGGCAAATGGAGGATTAATCCCAGGATTAATAAGATCTAATAATTATTACTTAAACTTACTTTTGAAAATAAACTAATTTTCACGATACTTCCTAAAATTAATTTTTGTTATTTCAGGAAGATTAGTGACAATGAAATTAGAAGTCAAATACAAGTCCAGTCTGTAATTAAACAAGAATTGAGACACAATGAACTCAAAAAATAAAAAAACTTTTTATCCAAGAGAAGCTCATATTTGGCTATTTAAATATATTAGTCATTATCAAATAAATAAATACACACACACACACACACACACACACACACACACGCAAACATATACTAGTGGCCCAGTGCACAAAATTTGTGCACAGGCCAGTGGGGGGGCGGTGGGGGAGTCCCTCAGCCCAGCCTGCACCCTTTCCAATCTGGGACCCCTCGGGGGACTGCTTGTCCCCAACTGCCCCCCCTTGCTGGCCTGATTGCCCCCAACTGCCACTCCTGCCAGCTGCTCGCCCCCAACTGCCCCCCCCCGACTGGCCTGATCACCCCCAACTGCCCTCCCCTCTTGGCTGTATAGCCCCTAACTGCCTCTGCCTCTGCCTTGGCCCTGCCACCATGGCTTTGTCCGGAAGGACATCTGGAAGGTCTCCTGGTCTAATTAGCATATTACCCTTTTATTTATAATATATATAAATAATATATATAATAATGTTATTAGAAGCCAAGGGATCTGGTTTTCTATCATTATCATCCATATCCAAGGTCAAAAGTCTGAGGTCTGAAGATGCTTGCTCAGGTCTCATCACCCTGTGATCTACTTTTCAACAGAGAATCCAGACCCATCAGTCCTACTTGACAAAACATATTTACAAATGCAAAAGAATCTTACCACCGCAGTGCTCTCTCCTTAGTGGGTCTCACAGTTGTGGATACTGAAACCTCTTTGTGTAAAAAGAGCTAGGACCAAACCCATATCATCATCTATTATTTGAATAGTGCAAAGGAAAAAGGGGGATTTTTTTAAACTAGATAATTATAGACAAATATCCCTGACCTAGATGCTGAATTAAGGACAAAATGTTATGAAATCCTAATTATTCTCCTAAAGCCACTGCTGAGGCCCTAATGCACAAGTGGGAAGCTAGCCACCCCACAGTTCACAGCTCCAGACCTTCCATCCAGGCCAGACGCCTGCGTGTCCACCCTGCCCAGGCCCCTACTCCGGTCCTCTGCCGGTGGTGCCGAGGGCATGTGGAGAAGGGGATTGCCCAACGGCCCTTCACTGTCATTTGAGCATGCTCCTAAGGGGCAGTCATCTGAGGGTGGGACTTGGTGGCTTTACATGGGGGACTTCGGATGGCCCTCCTATCACACTATATAGGTCACTATCTATGGGGACTTCAGATGGCCCTCCTATCACACTTTCAGGTCACTATCTATGGGGACTTCAGATGGCCCTCCTGTCACACTATATAGGTCACTATCTATGGGGACTTCGGATGACCCTCCTATCACACTGTACAGGTCACTATCTATGGGGACTTCAGATGACCCTCCTATCACACTGTACAGGTCACTATCTATAGGGACTTCGGATGACCCTCCTATCACACTGTACAGGTCACTATCTATGGGGACTGCAGATGGCACTCCTATCACACTATATAGGTCACTATCTATAGGGACTTCGGATGACCCTCCTATCACACTGTACAGGTCACTATCTATGGGGACTGCAGATGGCCCTCCTATCACACTTTCAGGTCACTATCTATGGGGACTGCAGATGGCCCTCCTATCACACTATATAGGTCACCATCTATGGGGACTTCAGATGGCCCTCCTATCACACTATATAGGTCACTAACTATGGGGACTTCAGATGGCCCTCCTATCACACTGTACAGGTCACTATCTATGGGGACTGCAGATGGCCCTCCTATCACACTGTATAGGTCACTATCTACTCCATTTGCCTAATAAGATCACTCATGATTCAGAATTTTCTTCTGTGATCTTGGTTCAGTTAATAATACTCTCTTCATGAGGGCCTAAGTGAATGCCTAAAACCCAATCACAGGGTGTCTGGTTTCAAGACAATGGAATAAGGGCCTTTCCTGCCCCATCCCCTCTCCAAATTACCCCCTAAACAACAAGGGGAGCAAAGAACGGTAATACAGATTTCATCCTTCTGAAACCCAAGGGCATTTGGGACCCGCCCACAGTACGTGAGGACGGAAAGGAGAGGAGCTGACAGACCGGTGAGGACTTAGCAGAGAGGAGGGAGGTCCAGCCACGGTGCCGTAATAAGAAGCTGATCCACCTGCTCGGCACCAGAAAAGGCCCAGAAATTGGAGGCCAAAGAAATTCCAGAAAGTAGAGATGAGGCAGGAGCCAAAAATGGGGGAATTGGCTGAAAACCTGTATAGGGAGTAGGTAGAAACCCTTCCCTCAGATCTCCAACCCCCAACTGATCTGATCAAGTGAAAACTCTCACCCCTGCAGGAAACAGGATATAAAATACCTGGAGAAATAGGAACAGAGATGCTCTAGATATGGGGATACCAGGCCCAGGAAAGGGCAGGAACCAAGAACAGGGGGATCCCTGCCCAGTTCCAGAGTAACAGCAGCAGGTTTATTGTTTTAAAATACTGCATTTCTGAAATAAGACAAAATGCTACAACACGGAACACTCATAAAATGAGGAAGAGCTCTTAGAGATAAAACACACACGCACACACACACACACACACAACAACAACAACAACACTATATAGTAGTTAAAATGGAAAAAAATGAGAGAATTGGGGGACAGAGTCAAGGGAACATATTTTCCCCTTTTTAAAAAATTGTTTAAAGTATTACATGTGTCTCCTTTCCCCCCGATTGACCCCCACCACCACTCCCACCCCCCCAGGACAAGGCCCCACCACCCCAGTGTCCCTGTCCATTGGTTATGCTAATATGCATGCATACAAGTCCTTTGGCTGATCTCTTACCCCGCCCCTTCCCTGCCTTCTCTCTGAGGTTAGACGGACTGCTCAGTGTTCCTTTGTCTCTGAAGGGAACATTTCAAGAAGAAGAAGAGAAAAGACAAGTGTTGGAAAACGGGAGAGAAGAGAGAAAAACCAGGAATCAGTCCAGGAGGTCCAACATCCAAATAATAGGAGTTCCAGAAAGACAGACTGAACATAGTGGGTAGGAAATAATAAAAGAAATAATACAAGAAAACTTCCCAGACTGTAGAGCAGGCCTCCTCAAACTATGGCCCATGGGCCACATGCAAATACAAATATTGTATTTGTTCTCGTTTTGTTTTTTTTACTTCAAAATAAGATATGTGCAGTGTGCATAGGAATTTGTTCATAGTTTTTTTTAAACTATAGTCCGGCCCTCCAACGGTCTGAGGAACAGTGAACTGGCCCCCTGTTTAAAAAGTTTGAGGACCCCTGCTGTAGAGCATAATCTTCAGATATTGAAAAGTTTCATCAAGTGTCCGGCTCTTGTAATGAACAAAGAGTGACCTCATTTATATGTGGAATCTAATGCACAAAATAACTTGATGAACAAAATAGGACTAGAGGCATGGATATATGGAACCGTTTCAGAGGGAAGGTGGGTGGGGAGGACTGGAAGAGATCGGCCGAAGAACATGGACACAGACAATAGGGTGGTGAAGGCCTGGGTCGGGGGGCAGAGGCTGGGTGGAGGGGGGCACACGGGGAGGGGGAGAAATGGGGGACATCTGTAACAGTATCAACAATAAAAAAACAAAACAAAGACTGACACCAATGCATATCATCCTGAAATTTCAGAATAGCTCTAATGAAGAAACAATTCTTTTCATTTTTCCTAAAAGCTTCCTGAAGAAAAAAATAATAATTGAAAACCAAATTTATTGGAAGTCAGAGGGTTTTAGAAGGGATGTCTCCAGGAAATCGTACAGAGGCTGCAGAAGATTTAGAAGCTAAAGAAGCGAGAACAGATGAGACCAATATTTATTCCAAGAAAAACAAGTAATTAAAAAAGAAATGCAATCTTACTATGCCACCTGACTCAGCAGTTAACAACAGTTACATGGTCGTCATAATGAAGGCTTTAGATCAGTGGTTCTCAACCTTCCTAATGCCGCGACCCTTTAATACAGTTCCTCATGTTGTGGTGACCCCCAACCATAAAATTATTTTCATTGCTACTTCATAACTGTAATTTGCTACTGTTATGAATCGTAATGTAATATCTGATATGCAGGATGTATTTTCATTGTTACAAATTGAACATAATTAAAGCATAGTGATGAATCACAAAAACAATATGTAATTATAGATGTGTTTTCCGATGGTCTTAGGCAACCCCTGTGAAAGGGTAGTTTGAGCCCCCAAAGGGGTCATGACCCACAGGTTGAGAACCGCTGCTTTAGATATTAACCAGAAACTGTGAAAAGAGGTGTAGTAGAGGATGGAGGGAAAATGAGAGGTATGAATGAGTGAACTCCCACCTGAGACTACTGCTAACCTCTAAAGTATATGACTGGCCAGAGGGTAGTAGTTGAAGGAGCTGAAAGTGGGCAGGAAGAGAGAGGAAGGGAACCAGGGAACTAAAGGGGGGGAGGGGGGGATGCTATTGTTCTTTAAGCCTTTTTAACATGAGCTAACTTACAAAACAACATCCATGTATTACTTCGATAGTATGTAGAATAACTTAAAACAACCAAAAAAAATAACAGGTCTATATTGTACATAGAGAAATTACTCCTCTGAGGGATAAACTAATATTACAATGAAAAGGTTCGGATGATTGAAGGTCTCAAGTCTAATGCTGTGCTCGTCTTCAAAACGAAACCCTAACTGTGGAGAAACCCACCTCCTCCTTAGTGACACCAGCGTGACCTCAGTCCTCAACGTCCAAACTCCTGCCCCTGGAGACTTAACAGGCCCTTAGAGAATCTGAGTGCTGTCCCGGGGGCGGGAGGAGGATGCCACTTCCAATCTGAGGCCCAAGCCGCGACCCCACCGCACACCCCACTGCACAGCCCACTGCGCTCAGTCCCGCCGCCGAGCTAAGCCTGGACCGGACTTAGATGAAGCCAGTGCCGCAGAAATGACCTCCAACTAGGTCCTCTGGGTGACAAGGCCGGGGGCCCTCCTCTTCAGCTCCCCGTCACAGAACTGAGCCTATTTTTAACCTTCTAATCACTCTGTGACTTTATTTTTTAATAATGTTTTAAAAATAATAATTGAATGTCAGGTGTAAAATGCGATGATTCGATATACATAGTGGAAAAGGTTATTAACATATCCGCCTCCTCATAAAACTCCTGTTTTTCTTTTTTCTCTTGATGAGAGCATCTGAAATCTACTCTCTTAGCAAGTAGCCAAGATCCAAGATGTGAAAACAACCTAAGAGTTCATTGGCAAACGAGCGGACAGAGAAATTGACATATGTATCTAAATCACACTGGAATATTATTCAGCTCCACAAAGGAGACCCAGCCATTTGTGACCACACAGATAAACCTGGAAGACATTGTGCAAAGTGAAACAAGCCAGACGCAGGAAGGAAAACAATGTGTGATCTCGCTTATGTGTGGGATCTGGCAACATCAGATACATGGGAACGGAGAGCAGATAGGTGGCTCGGGTGTGGGAAATGCGAGGAGAGGTTGGTCGAAGGAGGCAAAGCTGTAGGACAGGGGAGCCCAGAGCTCCCGTGGCCAGCAGGACGACTCCGGTTAATAATTCTGTATCGAATATGGAAGCTGTTCATCTGCCGAGTAACCCTCCGAAAATGACGTTGCTTCTCTGTGTACCAAGGTCCTCCTTTCCAACTGATAAAACCTGCGTTGAGGAGGTGTGATTCAAGCCAGTGAGTACAGATGACAGCCCGAAGTATTATGTGAACACAATTACTGCTTTTACTAGGAAAGCACCTCCTCCAGGGAAAACCGAAACGGAATTCTCTTTCCGAGACGCCCTTCTCTGTGAAGATGACGCTGCAGAGATCGAAGGTTCCGTGCCCCTGTGTTACCACAGGACCGAGCCTTCTTACAAAGCGACTCCGAAGTTCCTCTCTGGGTTTATCGCATATTTGAAAACCGTGGGTCAATTCTTCCCTCTTCTTGAAACTCCCCTCTAGGCAGCCTGGCCTTGGTACCACTGGCCCCTTCCTCATTTTCTGTGTCCTTGCTTCTCTCTCTCTCTCTCTCTCTCTCTCTCTCTCTCTCTCTCTCTCTCTCTCTCTCTCTCTCCTCTCACAAAAATATTTTCCCTTAGATAAGAGAGCCTGGGCGCCTTTGTTTTCCCATCACATTTCTTCTTTGCTGATGCCATACACTCTGTAACCATTCCCATCAGATAGTCAGGACACTCTCGGATTCTTCGAGCTTTAAACTTGCATGTCCGTCTTTCTGTTTGACAAACCCTCCTTTTCTTTTCAGCGAAGACATCAATAATCTCTCAGTTATCTAGGTTTAAATCACCAAGTCCTCTCCGACCATGCCTTCTCTATAAACCATGGAGAAAGCAGTTAGCTGCCAGTTCCCAAAGATTCCATCTGTATTCTCTCTTCTAATCTCTCCTCCTTCCATGACATCAGTACCACAGTTACAGATCCTGACCTCAGCCTGGCTAGCCACAATAGCCCCTAATTTATTTATTCACAGTCTGCCAGTTGCCACTTCAATCCATCCTGTTCTCAGAGTGGCTTTGATCAAATTGCTGCTGCTTTGAAACAATCAATGACTTCCTAATGCTTCTTCCTGGCATACGGATCCTCCACATTAATGCCCCAAACCAACACATCCCGCTCCATCTCACTGTTTTCCTACGCATATCTATGTTCCAACCAAACTCAGCTAATATTCCCTAGACAGGCCTGGCATTTGGGGAGGGGGAGGGGGCGGGGGAGAGAAGGCTTGAATTACCCGTTCGGTCTCTGCCTCATAGCCTATGCATTTTTTTCTAAAATATGTTTTTATTGATTTCAGAGAGAGGAAGGGAGAGGGAGAGAGGGATGGAAACATCAATGGTGAGAATCATTGGTTGGCTGCCTCCTGTACGCTCCATACTGGGGGTCGAGCTAAAACTGGGGCATGTGCCCTGACCAGGAATCTCACCGTGACCTCCTGTTTTACGTGTGAGGCTCAACCACTGGGCAACACTGGCCAGGCACATCTTTTAAGGCCCACAAAAGTTTCCTCAATTTCTCCACAACCTTAAGTTGTCCGTCTCCCCTTTGCCCTTGACCCTACATAGCTCTATCCTTGTGTGTGTGTGTGTGTGTGTGTGTGTGTGTGTGTGTGTGTGTGTTTATGCTGCTTATTCTACTCTAACTTGTAGCATAATTGCTTCATTTCTACCTCTCCCTCATGAGATTTTAAATTTCTTTCTTGAGTGCAGACAAGTTGTCGTACTCATCTTTGTGGCTTGCTGTACTTAGCCTGCACTTTGCACATGTGAATGCTTAAGAAATACCTTTGAATTGAAATTCATGAGAATGCCGTCAAATGCCTTTTTGGAGTTCATCAGATACATTACAACCAAATAGGTTTCAGGAATGAGGTCATCTTGCTATATATGACTTGGTCCTAGGTTGGCAAATAATTAAGATAAAGGAAGTTTCAATTTGAATCGCTGGTTGAAGCAAGAGTTCTATCAAAGGCTTTTTAAAAGTCTTGTTAGTGATATAACAGATGTCATTCTTCCTCCTAAGAAGTGTGTTTAAAATTTCCAGCCGGCATGGCTCAGTGGTCGAGCATCAACCTATGACCTATGAACCAGGAGGTAGCATATGCCTGGGTTGTGGGCTCGATTCCCAGTGGGGGTCATACAGGGGACAGCCGATCAATGATTCTCTCTTCTCATTGATGTTTCTGTCTCTCTCTCTTCCTCTCCCTTCCTCTCTGAAATCAATCTATACTAATAAAAAGTCAATATGCTAATTAGACCAGATGTCTTCTGGGCATCCTTCCAGACAGAGCCACGGTGGCAAGGGCCGAGGCAGAGGCGGTTAGGGGCAATCAGGCTGGCAGGGGAGGGCAGTTATAGGGCAATTAGGTAGGCAGGCAGAGGCAGTTACGGGTGATCAGGAAGGCGGGAGAGTGGTTAGGAGCCAGCGGTTCCAGATTGTGAGAGGGATGTCTGACTGCCAGGGTCCCAGATTGGAGAGGGTGCAGGCTGGGCTGAGTGAACCCCCACCCCCCCCGCCCCGCACAAATTTTGTGCACCAGGCATCTAGTATATATATATATATATATATATATATATATATATATATATAATTCCAAAGAGACTCCTGGGGCATGGAGCCGTGGAATGAACCCCAGGAATGCCCTGAGGAGTCTTCTTGGTGGAAGTGGCTTCTTGGTGGAAGTGGCTCCACCCTCAGCATCCCTTCTATTCTGCCTTCTGCGGGTGACCTGGGGCCATCCTGTCCGATTCCATCCTAGGGTAGGGCTGTTTGTTCCCCAAGCTCTGAAACTGGGCATGTTCTACTCAGATGGCACACAGAGCTAATCTCTGCCAGATACCAAGAGATAGATACCAAGCTAGTCTCTGACGTTCCCAGCCACAGGCCTCAGATAAACACGGAGAGCTGGCTGCCCTGCCGCCAGAAGAAATGTCTCTTCATGTCTATCTCCTCAAAATGGCCCCGTCTTCTCACCCGCTTGCTGAGTTAAGTGAACGCCCCACAGACAGAAGCTGTTCCATTAGCAGCTGGACGGCAGTCTGCAGTCTGCAGCGGCGCTTCCCCGCGCGCCTGGGCAATGGACCTCCAACTCGGAAAGGCAGGGCGAGGATCTCCGCTCCGCCCGCTTTCTCCGCTAGGAGTGCTCTGGCGTCCAATTTAGTTTTAAAGAATCAAGAAATGGAGCAGGGTTCTAAAACCCAGATGGACAAAAGGAAAAAAACGTCTAAAACCCTAGGGAGGCAGGGGGCGAGGGGGCGGCGCTCGAATCCCAGCGGATCCCATGTCTTCCCTCCGTTTCCTGGGCCGCGTCCCGCAGCCCAATCGTCAGCAACAGCCGAGCCCCGCGGAGTGCGAGCTCATTGAGCAGCAGAGCCTTCCCCGGGCCCCGACTCCGGCCTCTGGTGTCTGTTTTCCGGGGTGGCTGGTGGGTCCCGGCGGCCCCAGCGGCTGAGACCGGGCAGCCGGCCGCCCCCGACAGCAGGGGGCGCTGCAGAGCCACCTGCCCGGGCCCCGGGGCGGGCAGGACCGCGGCCCTCCGACCCTCGCTTCCCGCCTCGATCTGAGGTTCTTCCTAAGAAAGACAGTAAGCCCCGGGGTACGTGACAGCAGCACGAGGGAGCCTGCGCCCTGGAAGAGGAGCGCCCTCTTTTCCACCCGCTCCGCGTCTCGCAGACCCGGGCCCGAAGCGAAGGGGCTCCTTCCACACTCAGCGCGCCGACCCCGCCTTCCAGGCTCCCGGCCGCCCCCTCCCGGGGACCCGCAGGGCTCCGGTGCAGGCTCCCCGGGAGCGGGCCGTCGGGAAACGCGCGGCCGGGCACACCGTCCACCACACTCTGTCGCACACGATCCCCTGCCTTCGCCCCGACGGCCCGAGCCCCCGAGGGGACCCGCGTTCCCGGTGGCTCCCGCTGGGACGCGGGCGAGTCGGAGGTGCGCGCGCCCGGGTCAGTGCGCACCTGGCCTTCCTCGACCCCCACCCCGAGGTGCGCACCGACCCGGGGTCCCGTCCACGGCGCCACGCGCGCCCCCGGCTGCCGGCGAGGACGCGTCCACGGGCTGGGAGCGCGCCCGGCGTCCGCGGTGCCGGCTCGCGGGGCAGGTCCGCGCGCTTCGGCCCGGACAGGGTCCCGCCACGCCGTTCGCGCCCCGGAAGACCCCCGGGACGGGTCCCCGAATCAAACCGGCTGGGGCCTGAGGTCCCGGGCCCGTCGCGGGATGGCGGGGCGCCTCCCTCGGGGCCGCCGCGGCCGGTACTTACAGATCGGGCTCCGGCGACCAGGGCGGCGGGCGGTGGCCGCGCGGTTCCCGCGACGAGGTCTCCGAGCGCAGCTCCAGGCCCCCGTTGACGCCCCTCCAGCCCCGCCGGCGGCGCTGCGGCTCGGCGCCCGCGTCCTCGCCCTCCTCCTCCTCCTCCTCCTCCTCCTCCTCCTCCTCCTCCTCCTCCTCCTCCTCCTCCTCGGGCGCGGGGAAGGTCACCCTCGCCGGCTCCTTGCACTTCCTGACCTTGGTGGACATCGCGCCGGCCGCGGTGCGAGCGCGGGGACGCCAGCCGCCGGCCTCCGCCTCCGCCTCCGCCGCGCCGTGTCCCCGCCGCGCGCCCGGCCCGCCTCCCGCGCCCCGCGCAGCCCCGGACGGGGAGCGAGGCGGAGACCGCGGCCCCACACCCGGCGGCCGGAGGCGGGAGCCGAGGCCGCCGCGCCGCCGCCCACCATCCACCCGCGGCAGCTGCGGCGGCGGCTGCGAGGACTCAGCCCGGGGCCGAGCGGGGCGCGCAGGCTGCCTGCTCCCACTGCATCGCGCGCCGGGTGGAGCGGCGCTCGGGGCCGGGCGCTGGAGGGGGCGGGTCCGGCTCCTCCGACTGGCGCGGGAGAGGAGTCGGGCCCGCAGGTGGGGCGGCAGGAGGTCAGAGAAACGCCCCCCTCCCCTCCGCCACCCCCGCCGGAGGCCCCGCCGCCTCCCCTGCAGACGCAAGTCCCCTGAAGGGAGGAGAAGAGGAATCGGCCGCCACTGGCTCATTGACCTGCAGCCTGTTCACCCCTCGACTTTGGAGCGTCACTTTTCCTGGTTCCTCACTGAGGCTTAAGGAACCCGCGGAGTTCAAGTGCACGTCCCGAGGGCCTCTGGGCCCCGGGGTGGCGATGCTTTGAATGCGCATGATGCTTGGGGTTGTGGGGTTTTTAAAATGAATCTCAGAGGCATCTGACAGGATATCTATACTTTCCAAGGAATATCTTCCAGCAAAATTTAAAGTCTCCTTTTTAAAACCAAACCAAAAAAAAAAAAAAGTGCATTTTAAAATACAAGAGCAGTATTTCTTCTAGGAGAAAAGACTCGTGGAATTTTAGTCCGAAGGAGTCTTAAGGATCAAGGAACTTATCCCCACTTTAGAAATAAGAAAACGGAGGCCTAGGGAGACTGAGGAAACAAACGAGGCGGCAGCTGTGGGGAGACTCAGACTAGACGCAGGCGGCGTATCTTCCACGTTCCTGTTGCCTCCAGTAGGCAGCCCTCCAGCAAGTCCAACTTGGAGGAATCACAGAAATACCAGACGCGCTGGGATGAGATAAAAAGAGAATTCATTTCTTATTGTGTCCAATTTTACCGTATTTCTTCGAGGAGCAGTTCTTCCCAAAGTTAAACAAAACGCACATAAGGAAATGTAGCTCTTTGGAACCTAATTCTTCTCAAGTCAATAAAACATTGTGTGTTTTATTCAGATGATAACGAGTCTGTGTCTTCAGGAAGCAATGATATGTACACGCCTGACAGAGAAGAAAACAATGCGATCTGGTGCTTTATGGCTGAAGCACTTTTCCCCAGGGGCACAGATGGAAGGGAGCGTGCAGAGCTGCACCATGGAGTTCACAGCCCCCTGCACCCCGCCCCTCCGACCCCCAGATCTCTTCTCAGGTTGACATTTGGCCCCCCAGCCATGACCTCATCTTCCACCTCCCTCCCATCCTCCCCCATTCCACACCCTAACTTGGTCACTGCGCCTTTCACTCATTGCCTGGCATTCTCAGGCCTCCTCACGCCCCTGCCTTCGTCCGTGGCATTCCTGGCACTAAACTGACTCTCTCTTCCCCCCTCCACCTGCGCGGTTCTGCTTTCCCTAAGACCCAGCTGCCACGTGCCTCTCAGCTGCCACCCCTGGATGTCCCAGTGGGGCTCACATGGCCCCTGGTCCTCACTGTATTGGCTCTGTGGTACCGCAGTCTCACCACTGGTCGCATTGCATTGAAATGACTCTATGTCTGGCTCCTCTTCAGACTGTGAACTTGAGGAGGGTCTGGGACCTTCTTTCCTTGGAGCTAGTTGGGGGTCCATCTTTTTGCCTTTGACATTAGCTCAGCATCTGATGATGTGAGGTGCAGGAGAAGCTCAATGCACGTCTGCTGAGCGGATTCAGGGAGTCTACAGGTTCTTTATAATTATGTTAACACGTGGACACGCTGCTCTGCGCGGTTCCGGGGAGCAGCGCTGCAGGAAGCCTGCAGTCACGGGGTCTCCTCCTGCGCGCTGGACCGGTTGCCGGGGCTGCCGTACAAGTGTCGCAGGCTGGCTGGCTTAAAGGACGGAATCATTTCCTAACAGTTCTGGAGGCTGGGATCCTGGATCCAGAGGGTAGTAGGGTTGGTTTCTGCTGAGGCCTCTCTCCTTCGCTCGTAGAGGGCCACTCCCTGTCCTCACACGCCTTCCCTCTGTGTCTCTGTCCTAATCTCATTTCCTTATAAGGACGCCTGTCACATGCGGTTAGGGACCACCCTATGACCTCATTTTTAACTTAATTACCCTTTTCACGTACCCACTTCCAGATAGAGTCACATTCTGAGGTCCTGGGGCTTAGGACATCAACATAGGAGTGTGTGAGGGAGTGGGGCACAGTTCAGCCCATAACACATTTTATTTTATTTTATTTTATTTTATTTTATTTTATTTTATTTTATTTTATTTTATTTTCATTTTAGAGACAGTGGAAGAGAAAGGAAAAGACAGAGAGATACATCGATGCGAGAGAAACACATCAATCAGTTGCCTCCTGCACGTGTCCCAACCAGGGCCGGGCCAGGGAGGAGCTGCAACCAAAGTACATGCCCTTGCCCTGACCGGTTTGGCTCAGTGGATGGAGCGTGGGCCTGTGGACTGAAGGGTCCCAGGTTCGATTCCAGTCAAGGGCATGTACCTGGGTCGCAGGCACATCCCCAATAGGGGGTGTGCAGCAGGCAGCTGATCAATGTTTCTCTCTCATTGATGTTTCTAGCTCTCTATCCCTCTCCCTTCCTCTCTGTAAAAAATCAATAAAATATATTTTAAAAAAAAAGTACATGCCCTTGACCAGAATCGAACCTGGGACCCTTTGGCTCACAGGCCAATGCTCTATGCACTGAGCCAAACCGGCTAGGGCCATAACACTGATTTAAAAAAATAATCTCTACAGTTTTGCCTTTTCCAGAATGTCATAGTTGGAATCGTACAGGACGTAGCCTTTTCAGTTGGGCTTCTTTCACTGCGTGATGTGCATTAAAGGGCCCTCCATGCCCTTTCATGGATTGCTATAGCTCCTTTCTTTTCAGCACCGATAATACTCCATTGTCTGCATAGCTACAGTGTCTTTATCTATCACCTACGGAAGGACAGCTTGCTTGCTTCCAAGTTTGGCAATTATGAATAAAGCTGTTATAAACATCCATGTGCAGGTTTCTGTGTGGACAGATTTTCAGCTTCTTTAGGAAAACACCAAGGATGACAGTTGTGGTTGGCAGCCTCTCCAGCACTTCGTGTTGTCCGTGTTCTGGATTTTGTCTATACTAATAGGTATACAGTGGCACATCATTGTTGTTTTAATTTGCATTTCCTGGATGACATATGCTGATTTGCCAACTGTAGATCTTCCTTGGTGAGGTGTTTGTTAAGGTCTTAGACCTAGTGTTATAAATTTGCTTGTTGGTTTACTTACTGAGTTTTAAGAGTTCTTTGAATAATTTGGGTAACAGTGCTTTATCTACACACACACACACACACACACACACATATAATATTTTGTCCTAGTCTGTGGCTTGTTTTCTTATTCTCTTGATTCTTTGCTTTTTTGTTGTTGCTGCTGATCCTCACCTGAGGAGATTTTCCCATTGCTTTTCAGAGAGACTGGAAGGGAGGGAGGGAGGGAGGAGTGGGGCAGGGATTGAGCCTGCAATTGAGGTAGGTGGCCTTGATCAGAATTGAACCCACGGAGATTAAAAATGGCGGCAGAATAGGTGGATGCTGCACGGACATGCTCCCAGGAACAAGCTGGAATTATAACTGAAATATGGAAAGGCTTCCTGAATAATCAACTGAGAACTCAGAGAGAACCCTGATACCCGAGGACCGAAGGTAGAGACCACATGGAGACTGGTAGGAGGGGCAGAGGAGTGAAAGGGCTAGCCAGGCACCCACAGACGGCAACTGAAGTCCCAGAGAGATATCTCAGCTGTGCCACTGAGAACTCTGGGATCTGATCCTTAACCTGGGCTCCTCAGCAGAGAGCACCAACTCTGAGGAGGGTCCCACATAACATCTGGCTGTGAAAAGCAGCAGGTGCTGTCTGCCAGGGAGTGGCAGCTGCAGGTTCAGGCACCCTCTTAAAGAGCCAATGCACTAAACACCTTGTGGAGCCACCCGCCTTGTGCTCCAGCGGAGGGAAGGTGAAGTGGACTGGAGCTGTGAGAGCAGAACCCAGGACTGGGGCGCAGGGGATAGAGCTCAGAAGGCAGACACCCCCAGTTTCCTCAAGCAGCAGAGAACATCTTTCCCACACAGACATCTGCCTTGTCTGGGGGGAAGACAGTTGATTCACCCTATTGGAAAACACCTTGCTCTGAGGCCACTTATGAGATTAACCCTTTGAGTGCCAACCAATATCCTAGGAACTAGGCTAAAATTGCCAAGGCATTTTTGCTGATTTTACAGCAGTTTAGGAAAAAAATTATGAATCGCAAGTAAATGAAGTTACATATTCAAAAACTTAAGGAAACCTTTACTACATTTGTTTTCATATTTGACCTATATTGTTTGCTGATTGTATTATAAAATACCAGTAGAAAAAAATTTGAACAAAACATATAATGTTAAAATAGAGGGACACCCTTCTCTAATATCTTCCACAAAATCGTCATCTTCACAGCAAGAATTGACATATTTAGCAATATCATCACCACTAATAAAAGCAGACTTAGAACTGGATGCCATTTTGAAGCTTTAGGGCTACAAAATCTGAGTAAACTTCATAAAAATCGTAGTACTTGTAAAATATTAGGCAGATAAATGCCAGTGGTCAATTTTAGAACTACAAACATTTGGCACCATAAGTAAACTGCACTTAGGTGCCATCTGTCAATAAAGAGTGAACTACTAGCATCTAATAGTGACACTGCAGGAGGAGCGCAATAGCGCTCCTGGCACTTTTGGTGAAAGACAGGTGGAGCACGATCCCCCCCACACACTCTAGGGGTTAAAAATAACAATTTGCCTCCAGGCAGAAGCAACTGCCCCACACTGTTGAAAAAACTCTCACTGTACCTGAGGACGATTGCCTGGGAGAAATTCAAGTCTGAATCTTATTAGTCTGTAGATAGAGGCAGTCTCTGAAGGCTTGGAGTCTTTGCCTGATCCAATTAGTCAGAAACAGCCTTTAACACTGTCTTGCACTAGAGATTGAGAGGTGTAGAGGATCTATCTAAAACATAGTCACAAACCCAAACAGACAACCAAAATGAGGAAACAAAGAAACAATCCCCAAATGAAAGAACTAGAGAATTCTCCAGAAGAAGGTATAAATGAAACAGATACAAAATTTATCTGAAACAGAGTTCAGAGTAATGATGGCAAAAATGCTCAACAGTATGAAGAAAAATATAGTAGCTATGAAAAAAGAACAGTCTGAGATAAAGAATGACATAATACAAATAAAGAACACATTGGAAGGAATACATAGCAGATTAGGGGAAGCTGAGGATCGAATCAGTGAATTAGAAGACAGAGTTGAAAATATCACTCAATCAGAGAACCAAAAAGAAAAAACAATAAAAAAACAGGAGGACAGCTGAAGGGAGCTGTGGGACAATGTGAAACGTAACAATATTAGAATAGCAGGTGTGCCAGAAGAGGCAGAACGGGAGAAAGGAATAGAGAACATGTTTGAAGAAATAATGGTAGAAAACTTCCCTAACCTGATAAAGGAAAAAGCCACACAAGTTCAGGAGGCACAGAGAACCCCAACAAGAAGAACCCAAACAGATTCATGCCCAGACGCATCATAATTAAAATGCCAAAAATTAAAGACAAAGAGAGAATCTTAAAAGGCAGCAGGAGAAAATAAAAAAAACAACTCTTACCTACAAAGGAGTTCCCATAAAACTGACACCTGATTTCTCATTAGAAACTCTACAGGCCAGAAGGGAATGGCATGATGTACTCAGGTAATGGAAAGCAAGGATCTGAGACCAAGATTACTATATCCAGCAAGGCTATCATTCAAACTAGATGGTCAAATAAAGAGCTTCCCAGACAAAAAAAAAAAGGCTAAAAGAGTTCATCACCACCAAGCCAGCATTACAAGAAATGCTAAAGGGATTACTGTAAAGGATTGCTGAGAAGAAGAAACAGAGAGAGAAACCTAGCCACACAGAATTAAAATGGCTATAAATAAGTACCTCTCAATAATAACCCTAAATGTAAATGGATTAAATGCTCCAATAAAAGGCGTAAGGTAGCTGAATGGATACAAAAACATGACCCAACTATATGCTGTCTACATGAGACCCACCTCAAAACAAAAGACACACACAGGATGAAAGTGAAGGGATGGAAAAAAAATTTCCATGCAAATGGAAAAGAAAAAAAAAAGCTGGAGTAGCAATACTCATATCTGACAAAATAGACTTTAAACTGAAGGCCATCACAAGAGACAACAAAGGTCACTACATAATACTAAAGGGATCAATCCAACAAGAGGCTATAACCCTAGTAAACATATATGCACCCAATATAGGAGCACCTACTAGTAAATGCATAAAAAAAAAACTTCTAAAGGACTTTAACAATACAGTTATAGTAGAGGACTTTAACACCCCTCTGACTTCACTGGACAGATCTACCAGACAAAAACTTAATAAGAAAACAGTGACTCTAAAGGACACACTGGATCAGATGGATTTAATAGACATTTATAGAACATTTCACCCCAACACAACAGATTACACATTCTTCTCAAGTGCACATGGATCATTCACAAAGACCACATGTTAGGACATGAAACAAGTCTCTAAAAGCTCAAGAAGATTGAAATAATATCAAGCATCTTCTCAGATCACAGTGGAATGAAATTAGAAATCAACTGCAGTAAAAACACCCAAAAGCATTCAAACACGTGGAGGCCAAATAGCATGTTAGTAAACAACTACAGGCCCGGTGCACAGAAATTTGTGCACTCGGCGGGGAGGGGCGTCCCTCAGCCTGGCCTGTGCCCTCTCGCAGTCTGGGATCCCTCGGGAGATAACGACCTGCTGGCTTAGGCCCGCTCCCCGGTGGCAGAGGGCAGGCCCAATTCCTAGGTGCAGCCCCTGGTTGGGCTCAGAGCAGAACCGATTGGGGAGTTGGGGCGCCGCCCCCTGTCACACTCAAGGCAGGGTCGATAGGGAGGTTGTGGGGCCACCCGCTGTCACGCACAGAGCAGGGCCCATCAGGGGGTTGGGGCTCTGTACACTGTCACACACAGAGCAGGGCCAATCAGGGGGTTTAGGAGCTCCCCACTGTCACTCACAGAGCAGGGCCGATAGGGGAGTTGGGGCACCGCATACTGTCACACACAGAGCAGGGCAGATCAAGGGGTTGGAGCGCCGCCACTGTCACACTGAGGGCAGGGCCGCACCCTGTCACACACAGAGCCGCAGGGCGATCAGGGGGTTGGGGAGCTCCCCCCTGTCACGAACAGAGCAGGGCGGATAGGGAGGTTGTGGCCCCACCCTCTGTCACACACAGAGCCGCAGGGCGATCAGGGGGTTTGGGCGCTGCCCCGTCACGCTGATCCGGGTGTCGGGAGGCCTCGCGGCTCTGCTGATCCCGGTGCTGGGAGGCATATTACCCTTTTACTATATAGGGTAGGGGCCTGGTGCACGGGTGGGGGCCAGCTGGTTTGCCCTGAAGGGTGTCCTGGATCAGGGCGGGGGTCCCACTTGGGTGCCTGGCCAGCCTGGGTGAGGGGATGATGGCTGTTTGCATCTGGTCACACCCCTTTTAGGGTGGGGGTCCCCACTGGGGTACCTGGCCAGCCTGGGTGAGGGGCTGAGGGCTGTTTTCAGGCTGGGGGTGACTGAAGCTCCCAACAGCTCCTTTTTTTCTTTTTCTTTTTTTTATTCTGGGCCAGCTTTAGCTCTGAGGCTTGGCTCCAGCTCTTAAGCCTCCGCTGCTGAAAGTAGGTTTCTGGCCTTTGTTTACCTTCTGTATTTGAAACAATGTTGCAGTCCTGCTGGCTGAAGCCCTGGGTTTTGTTTAGCTTCTATATTTGTTACAATGTTGCTTAGAGTGCAGCTGAGAGGCCGGCAAGGCAGGCGGGGAACGTTGGAGTCCTCCCTCACTGAAGCAAGCAAGCCTCCCTGTTCGAGTCAGCTGCCTGGCTGCTGGCAGCCATCTTGGCTGGCAGTTAATTTGCATATCGCCCTGATTAGCCAATGGGAAGGGTAGCAGTCATACGCTAATTACCATGTTTCTCTTTTATTAGATAGGATGAATGGGTTACCAATGGGATCAAGAAAGAAATAAAAAACTTCCTGGAAACAAATGAAAATGAACACACAACAATTCAAAATCTCTGGGACACAGCAAAAGCAGTCCTGAGAGGAAAGTTTATAGCACTACAGGCCTACATCATAAAAACAAGGAAAATCAGCAATAAACTATTTAACCCTACAACTTGAAGAACTAGGAAGAGAACAAGAAAATCCCAGAGTAAGTAGAAGGAAGGAAATAATAAAGGTTAGAGCAGAAATAAATAACATAGACTAAAAAAATATATTAAAAAATCAATGAAACCAAGAGCTGGTTCTTTGAAAGGATAAACAAAATTGATAAACCATTAGCCAGACTCTTCAAGAAACAAAGAGGAAGACCCAAATAAATAAAATCAGAAACGAAAATGGAGAAGTAACCACAGACACCACAGAAATACATAGGATTGTAAGAAAATACTATGAACAACCATATGCCAACAAGCTGGACAATGTGGATGAAACGGACAAATTCCTAGAAAAATACAATCTCCCAAAACTGAATCAGGAAGAATAAACAAACCTGAGTAGGCCAGTTGGAGAAAGATAAATATCACATGATCTCACTCATTTGTGGAATATAATGAACAACATAAACTGATGAACAAAAATAGAGCCAGAGGGAAAAAAATATTTTAGAATTAATAGAAGTAATCCTATTATTTGCAGATTTTAATATTTCCTACAACTTTTGTGATATCATACTATGTTAGTACAGTTTTGATAATATTACTATACTTAGAATCCTTTTTAAAAATATTAATGTGTATCGAATGTAATCCATAATAAAAGCTTAATATGCTAATTAAACCAGACGGCCAAATGACCTTCCTGACATCCTTCTGGATGACCTACCAGACGAAGCTGGGGCTACGAGGGCCGAGGCAAACCACTGCAGCTGTGAGGGCTGAGCCGCTTGCATGAATTTCATGCATCGGGCCTCTAGTATTATATTTATGATCAGTTTTCTGGAATAATTGGTGTTTATTGCATATAACATTATTATATTTAAGATCATTTTCTTAAAATATTAATGTTTATTGCTTGTAACATTATTATATTTAAATCATTTTTCTTGAAATAAAAAATAAATAAATAAAAATTTTAAAAAAATAAATCAAAACACTCCCCCCCCAAAAAAAAAGAATTGAACCCACAACCCATCAGTCCTTGGGCTGATGTTCTAACTACTGACCCACATGGGCTAGGGCTGTCTTCTTATCCTCTTGAGTCTTTGCTTTTTAAAGTAAACTTAAGTAATTAGTTTTCTTAGCAGCATAAACTAGTAAGATGTGAAATGCTGCGTATCAGAACAATTAAGCCTGAAAACAGAGGATCCCTGTACTTATATGGAGAAGTTAATTTTCCAGGGCCTCTTACAGTTTTCAGTGGCCTATAAACAGCACCACTGACGCTTGCAGCCCTTGTGCAGAGCTAGCCGGTCCAGGCAGTTTTCTAACGTAAAGCAAGTATTTTGAAAATCGCTTCATGAGTTAGAAATTTGGAACTCAAAATTTACCTTATTATAGAAAAAAAAAGTTGTAAGTGATGCTTATGTTTCCTAATGGCTCACACATGCCTCCTTTTTGTCTCAGTCACAGTATCTGAGAACATACGCTCTGGACCGGTTTTCTATCGGGCGCCCCGCTGAGGGGAGTGATGGAATCTCTCTCTGTGTCACCTGCTCTGTGTCCTGCTCTGTGCCACCTGGGATGGGATCATCCTTGGTGCAGCGGCTCCGCCTGCAGACGGCCGGCCGACGGCCACTCAGCAGGGAGGCATCGCAGGGCCCGTGTTCCAGTCACTCTTGTTCTACTTCCCAATGACCCCAAGCGCAAGGGCAGTGCCGCAGCGATCGGTGCCGCGGCGAGGCTGCTCAGGGCTTGCTCCAGGTGCAAGGGGAGCGAGGTACACGAAGCCATTCTGAGAGCGAGAGGGAGAGAGAACATCACAGGTTTTGTTACAGTATACTAGAGGCCCCGTGCACGAAAATCGTGCACATTAAAGGGGGATTAATTAGAGGAAGTATTTTAATATTGCTATTTGCCCTTTCTCTATAATAGAAATGTCAGAGATGAAAGAAAATTAGTAAAATATATATGAAAATCTTCCTCCTGTCAGAGTCTGGGGCGCATCACGGGACCCAGAGTCAAGTTCCCACCCACCCACGGGTGCCTCAAAATCACGTGAGACCCAGACCCGGCTCACCCCACCCATTGGGCTATATCCAGACCCAACGGGTCCCACCCTTGTCAAGCCCCGCCAGGTGGGGGGCACAGCCTCAGGTCCCCTGGCCCAGTGCTAGGGTGGGGCAGGGGGGAGGGGGCGTGGCACAGCCTGAGATCTCCCAGCCCAGGCCAGGGTGGGGGGCACATCTTGAGGTCCCCTGTCAAGCCCCACTGGGCAGGGGGCTTGGCCTGAGGTCCCCCCGCCGGGTGTGAGGAGAACAGCCTGAGGTTCCCTGGCTCCGCACTGGGGCAGGAGGGCCCACCTTGAGGTCCCCCGTCAAGCCCCACCAGGTAGGGGGCATGGCCTGAGGTCCCCTGTCAAGCCCCACGGGGGTGGCGGGGGCGGGGGGGGTGGTGCGCAGCCTCAGGTCCCTGCTGATTGCTCGTTAAGGCTCGTTACAGGAACTCGGCCTCCGCTGTGGGTGCTGCCATCTTTGTGGCGGAGTGAGGTAAATGTGTATATTCCCCCTTTATTATATAGGATTGTTAGGATCGCCCTACTTTATTACTAGTCATTGTTGTTAATCTCTCGCTGTGCCTAACTTATACACTACACCTCATCATCGGTATGTACAATAGGAAAAACCATACTACATAGAGGGCTTGGTACTCTCTGATCTCAGGCATCCATTCAGGGGTCTTGGAGCGTATCCCCCGTGGATAAGGGGGCTACCATGTATGTAAGAATTAGCTACTATTAGATCACTGTTGGGAACTGTAGAACTAACAGCACAGGGCTGAAGTCTGGGTCCTCAGGCGAGGACTCGCCTGCCTAACTCAGCTGCCCCTCTAGTAGCGTCTACTAAGTTGTACAAGTGGGGGCTTGCTTGTCTGTCATGCCCACTGGACTTCAAGGTCTAGGGGGCAGGGACAGTGTCTCATCTGGCCTTGTCACGCCCGTGTAATCATAAAGCTGGAAACAGGAGGTGTTCAATAAATGGTCGCCGGTAACAGCAGCAGTAGGGAGAGCAGATACTCGATAACTATTTATGCAATGAGGACCCGGGGGAGGGGAGAAGGAGGGAGAGAAGGTTCCTCTGCTTTGGACATGGTGCCAACTTCAAGTGAAATCTGGGAATGGTGGCATTTGGGGGCGCCTTCCCATTCTTCCTCGCACACCTTTCCCCGTGTTCTGGTGCCTAGGTTCCCTGGCACCTACGGACTCGGGGACTTCGTATGGTTCTACTTCTCCCGCCATGTTCTCTCTCTGGCCTGCCCTGTCCCAAAGGCTTCACAATCCCCCTCTCCCCTGCCAGTCAAAACTGCTGTTCCTGCAGGGCCACCGCCGCGAGCTGCTAAAGGGATCATGTCTTACACGAATTTCACGTGTATGAATAACTAAAAGTCCTCAGTGCTCCAAGACATTTACATTTTTAAAAAAACGGCAATGACCATCCGTTTAGTGGAAGTGTTAGCTGTGTGTTAAAATGAAATGAAAGGAAGACACTTTTGGGGGGACGGGGCGGGTCAGGTGAGCTACCAAGGAGCTAGCAGCCCTGGGGTAACTTTCCTACAGGCTCTTGTCACCTTCCTAGCCATGGAGGTTGCAGTTCCAAAGGGCTTACACTTCCTCCCAACCCCCACCTTCACTGCCCGTGGCCTTGTCAGGAAGGGCTGCCTGTGTGAGGAGAGCCGAACGTGGCCAAGGGGCAGAGCTAGCAGCTTTCGGCACAGTCTTGACCTTGAGAAAATAGGGACAGAGTGTATTCCTATTGGGCGACAATTCTCCACGAGCGCCTCACGGTCCTGCACATCTTGCAGGGGAGACAGTGGCGGCCTTTGTTCTGAGCTATCTTTTCGGGGAGTTTGGACGGCAAGCAGCCTTGGGAGGCAGAGAGAATGTCTCTCTAGAGCAGCGGTTCCCAACCTGTGGGTCGCAACCCCTTTGGCGGTCGAACGACCCTTTCACAGGGGTCGCCTAAGACACCCTCCATATCAAATATTTACATGACGATTCATAACAGCAGCAACATGACAGTTATGAAGTAGCAATGAAAATAATTTTATGGTTGGGTCACAACATGAGGAGCTGTATTAAAGGGCCAGAAGGTTGAACCACTGAATTAGAGCAAAGAGCAGCGGGGTGTACTGTCCGGTATAACAAAGGGACTGCTCCCCTGGGTCGTTATAAGAGCCGTTACCTAAGCTCGGGGTTCCTCTCTCTCGTAATGCACCCACAGCACATGCAGGTACCACCGGGCCCCCTCCCTGTCCCTCTGGGAACCAGGGCTCAGGGAACTGGGACAAGTGGTGACACTGGCTGCTGCCACCGCTGGGAGGAAACCCTGTCCTTGGTCTCTGACCCGGGACTTTCACGCCTCCTGCCGATATCCATGAAACTGTAACTACCTTGTCAGCTTGCAAATAGTGTCAAATCTCAGACCCTTCCTAGTTCTTGACAATTATCACCATTTACAGATGAGAAAATTCTCAGCCCTCCCCGGAACAGGTATGTCCATGAGTAAACTGGGTTCTCCAAGGGGTTATGGCAACTTTCCCATGGGACTGGATGCATCATTAATTAACGTTTCTGTGCCCAATACTCTTTTACGCCCTTGATAGTAATGATTGTTTCTAACGTGAAAACAGCACCAAAGGAAACCAATGCTCTTGACTTAGTGAGACACAGATGTGCCGATGCCGCGTTTGGTACTGAGCGCGTGAGGAGTGGGCTGCCACTGCCCCGGCAGCACGGAGATCACACCGGCGGTGAGGAGGGCGAGTGGCTGGCTTCGTTTCCTCTGCATGTGCCTACCGAAACCAAATCTGCCCGGCCTCTATTTTTGGCAAGAACAACTCTGCTTTATCCTAATTCCTACTCCTGCCCACCCCCCTCCAAAGCCTATTTAAAGACATGTTCCTCAAAGTTATATTTGTCCTTCCTCGAGGGAGGAAAGCAGTCCTGCCCGCTTACCAATGGGAAACTGGCAGGAACATGTCGTGTGAGTCACCTGTCAGAACGGGAGTCTGAGAAACAGAGGCGTTTCACCTCCCCAGTATTTTTACTCGTAGTGAAATGAGCTGAAGTAATTTCTTATTCACATGATTCCTATGCAGGGTGAATCCTTAGGACATATTAAAATGGTGATAAAAACTAAAGTATAATTCTCTCCCCTCCTCCCCCCACTTGTTTTTCTAGCCTTTAATGTCGAATTTATTCTGTGCTACAGGCACATCTCTTGCAGCTGCCAATGCAGGCCCGACCTGAGCCCGAGTGGCCCAGTAGTAGAGTTGGGGTAACGCTGTAGCCTCCACGGGACACGGTTGCCTTCCTACGCTTTGTTTAAAAGCACAGGCACCACCTCACCACCAATGGATGAGCAGAGAGAGACCTGGCCTGCTCACCCCCACGTCTAACCAGGGAGGGATTTAGGGAGGGGAAGGGGCCTCACTTAAACACTCAAGCTACAAAGGACAGTGTGCCCACATTGCTTTACGCCATGACCTTCCCACCCTTCCCCATTAGCCATCTGAATCCTCAAAGGTGACTCCTTTATCTTGTCATTCTTCACTTCAGGCAGAAATGTTGAGAGAGAGCAAAAGGGCAGAGAAACAGGAGAGAAGACACAGGAAGTCCTTTGCTTCTCCCTGTAGTCACCTGGAATAAACGACCTTGAAAATGTATGAAGCATCCGTAGATACAGGGCTGCTCAATGGTCTTATTTTAATGCAAATGTCATTAAAAACTAAAATGACAAGATATTCATACAGCAACATAAACTAACTTTATTCACATTTTTAAATGATAGAATCATAATGTCTTTAAGGATTTTAAGGGTAAGGGAAAGAGTGGAGGTTATAGTGCCTAGAAAATCATGAACTGTGTGGATTTGAAGCATGTCTTAAAGGAGATCTAATCTGATCGCCTTCTAATGCTTGAATCCTTGGGCACTGACCCCACTAAATGTTCATACATATACATTAACATATTTATCGTGTAAACAGTAGTTAAAAATGTGATCCACTTGCCCCTGTAGATTCTTTTTTAAAGAGTAAATCTTTTCTTAGATGAGGTTTAGATGCTAGGGGGGAAAATCAATGGTGTGGCTTACATCTTAATCGATGAATCAGATTCATTGAATCAGATTGATGAGCAACTGCCCTTATAAGGAAAATGGTTGTGTCTCTCAGTGGTGGACTAAGTTGAAAGGGCAACTTCAGGTGATGTGTATGAGGGTCCTGGGGAGCACTGATGTCCAGGGCCACCTTTATCTACAAGGCCTGGAAAAGCCCACCTGGACACGTACAGATCAAATTCAGTAAACGTCTCTATAATTATGAGCTGGGGATGGGAATGGAGAGCAATCAGTAAGGGTCTACATTATCATAAACCAAACAGAAGACAGGTTATAGAAGTTTGCATACAGTAGATTTAGGCTTGACTTCCAAACAGGAGCATGTTGTAAAATATAATTTAAAAGTGGATGCCTCAAGTCTTGGCTTAAGTTTGATTTCTCCTGGAAAGGGAGCTTGGGCCTAGGGACCTGGCTGGTGCCGTGAGGTGCTGCTTGCTGGAGGGCCCAGGCACGGTCACCAGAGAGTCGGTATCTGCATCAAGCAAGTAAGTCCCGCACACAGAGTCTCTCTCTCACGCATTCGTCTTGCTACTGAGCAACAGAAAGGACTCATTTCTTTAGGATGTTTTGTTTGCTTTGTGAGGGTTCCCCCCTAGTCAACTATTTCGCCACCAGCTCTCCCAAAGGGAGAGAGAGGCTTCTCACACACAGAGAGGAGATGGCAGGCTCCCAAACCATCGATGGCTTCAGTTCTCATGTAAAGCCAGCTTAGCAAGTCACAGATGGATTTTTACCAAAAATGCACGGAAGGGCCTATGCTGCCAATATCTTATTAAAAAATAATCAGCTCATCCTTGGCTAGATACATCCTGTGTGCTATAGCCAAACGCATTAAAGCATCAACAAAGACACCTTTGGAGAAAACTTGGCAAAAACCCAGTATCCTCAAGTGAATTGATTTCAGGAGGAATAATGACAGTGCATAAGGAGCACAGCATGCATTAAGGATTGATGTGTTACTACTGTTAAGAGGGGAAAATGGAATAGTTTATTAGGATGACTTTTGTGAGAACATGTAGGATCTTATTTCTCAGATTAGATCTGCTTTTGAAGCTACTTTTATTTAAATGCAAAATATAATGCAGCGATGAATGACATGATCTTAAACATGGAAAATGTAAGACTGGTGTATCATGTGAGACAGTCATGATCAGAGTCCACATACTTGATTTCCCAGAATCTCAAATCACCATCATCATCATCATCATCATCATCATCTACTCTTTTCTGCTATTCCTTTCTGTTTAATGTGGAGTGAGCACTTACAGGATGATGCACTAGAAACCTAGACTAAATCCATCACCATAGGACTTAAAACCCTGCAGTCTCCTCATTGTTACCAGATAATGTCCTTTACTTAACACATAAGACCTCTGGTGATCTGGCCTTTGTCCATCTTTCTGGCCTTATCAACTGCCACCTTCCCTTTGAGACTTTGTAAATGTGTTTCCTATGCCTAGAATATATTGATTCAAAAAAGCTATTTGAAGGTTTTTTAGAAGCTCTATAGAGTTTTGCATATGACACAAGTCAAGATTGAAATTGACCAATGATCACATATCAGTGTATTCAGTGTTTATGTAATTTATCTACAATGCACTGTCTTCAAGCTTTTCTGAATTTAGCAAAAATTCTTCCCATATTTCCTTTATTTAGTAACTCACTGAGATAGGTAAATGGTGCAGAAAACAAATGCTAAGCCTTTTGTTTGCTCTAATGTTAAATGATTTAAGGCTTTATTATCTAATCATTTTATACTCTCAAAAAGGTATTAGTCACTAAATCTCAGTATCTTATTTCTTAGTTACACTTCAAGACTCAAGAGATTAGTAATTTTTCTATGTGGAGATGTTAAATATACATGATTGTACAAACCCATTTAATTCCATTCTTTATCCCCTTTTAATCAAATATTCTCCCTTATCAGAGTTCAATCATTATTTGGTTAATTATTAATAGCTACATGTATTTTATATAATGTAGACATGGATAGTCACAGTAAAATTATATTTTATATATATATATATATATATATATATATATATATATATATGCCTAATATGCAAAGTGTCCCCTCAGGAGTTCGACCAGGAGTTCGATCGCTCACTATGACGTGTGCTGACCACCAGGGGGAGGTTCAGAATGAAGGAAGGCCCCGGCTGGCAGCCAGAAGCTGGGGAAGGGAGGCCCTGACTGGTAGCAGAAGGAAGGCCCTCATTGGCCCTGATCGCTGGCCAGGCCTAGGGACCCTATCCATGCATCATTTTCATGCACCAGGCCTCTAGTTTATAATAAAAAAAAATTAAAAATTGGATTTGGTAAAGAATTATCATTTCCCATGCAATAGAATACTATGCTGGTATAAAAGCCATGCTGTAGAAAAATATTTGTAGGAAAAAGTTCATGATATACATTAAGTAAAAATTGTGGGCTATTGAATTTTATGTATTGCATTTCCTCCCCATAATAACCAACATAGTAAAAAACCTGAGAAATTCACCTATTTCTGGGGACAGAAGAGTGGGGAGAGGTGTTTAGGATTTGTGATGACTTTTAAATTTTCCCTTACATTTTCTGTGCTTTTTAAATTTTATGCACCAACCATGTATTACCTGTTTAAGTAGAAAAAAATATTTAAAAGTGAATTGCTCAAATAAAAAATAGTTTTTGTTTAATTTCATTATCTAAATCAACCAATATTTTTTAACATAACCTGGTGAAGATACTGTAGAAGATATTTTAAAAATACATTTTTTCATAGAATCAACATCATCAAAATGCCCATATTACCCAAAACAATCTATAAATTTAATGCAATTTCCATTAAAATACCAATGGCATACTTCAATGACCTAGAACAAACTCTCCAAAAATTCATCCAGAATAAAAAGTGACCCCAAATAGCTCCAGCAATCCTGAGAAAGAAGAACAAAGTAGGAGGGATCACAATACCAGATGTACAGCTATATTACAAAGCCACTGTTCTCAAAACTGCCTGGTATTGGCACAAAGACAAACATATAGACCAATGGAACCAAACAGAGAATGCAGAAATCAACCCAAGCCATTATGCTCAATTAATATTGACAAATGAGGCAAGAGCATACAATGAAGTCAAGACAGTCTCTTTAATAAATGGTATTGAGAAAACTGGACAGATACTTGCAAAAAAATGAAACTAGACCACCAACTTACACCATACACAAAAATAAACTCAAAATAGATAAAGGACTTAAACCTAAGACAGGAAACCATAAAAATACTGGAGGAATCCAAAGGCAACAAAATCTCAGACATATGCCGAAGCAATTTCTTCACTGATAATGCTCCTAGGGCAATGGAAACTAAAGAGAAAATAAACAAATGGGACTACATCAAAATAAACAGCTTCTGCACAGCAAAAGAAACCATCAACAAAACAACAAGAAAGCCCACTGCATGGGAGAACATATTTGACAATATTATCTCTGATAAGGGTTTAATCTCCAAAATTTACAGGGAACTCATACAACTTAATAAAAGGAAGATAAACAATCCAATCAAAACCTGGGCAAAGGACCTAAATAGACACTTTTCGAAAGAGGACATACAGAAGGCCCAGAGACATATGAAAACATGCTCAAAGTCACTAATCATCTGAGAGATGCAAATCAAAATGACAATAAGGTACCATCTCACACTTGTTAGGCTGGCTATCATCAACAATTCAACAAATGACAAGTGGTGGTGAGGGTGTAGAGAAAAAGGAACCCTCTTGCACTGTTGGTAGGAATGCAGACTGGTGCAGCCATTGTGGAGAACAGTATGGAGTTTCCTCAAAAAATTAAAAATGGAATTCCCCTTTGACCCAATAATCCCACTTCTAGGAATATATCCAAAGAAATCAAAGACACCAATCAGAAAGGATATATGCACCCCTATGCTCATAGCAGCACAATTTACAATAGGTAAGATCTGGAAACAGCCTAAGTGCCCATCAGCAGATGAGTGGATTAGAAAACTGTGGTACATCTACACAATGGAATACTATGCTGTGGTAAAAAAGAAGGAATTCTTACCATTTGCAAGAGCATGGATGGAACTGGAGAGCATTATACTAAGCGAAATAAGCCAGTTGGAGAAAGATAAATACCACATGATCTCACTCATTTATGGATAATAAAGAACTGAGGAACAAAAATAGATACAGAGGCAAAGAAGCATCAAACAGACTGTCAAACTACAGTGGGAAGGCAGGGGAGGGTTGAGGGGGTGGTAAGAGATCAACTGAAGGACTTGTATCCATGCATATAAGCATAACCAATGGACACAAGACAATGGGAGAGGGGAGGATGAGGGCATGTGCGGGTGGGAGGGAGTGTAGTGGAGGCCAGGGGGAGATCAATGGGGGAAAAAGGAGACATATGTACTACTATTTGTAATACTTTAAACAATAAAATAAAATTTAAAAAAATACTTTTTTCTCCCTTGCAGTCAAAGAACTTTCAGCCACGTTTTAGAAGAATTGGATGTAAAAATATAAGATGTTGCCTGGAGGGCATGGCTCAGTGGTTGAGTGTTGCCCTCATGCCTAGGTTGTGGACTCAATCCCCAGTAAGGTGCATGCAGGAGGCAGCCAATAGATGATTCTCTCTCATCATTGATGTTTCTCTCTCTCTCTCCCTCTCCCTTCCTCTCGGAAATCAATAAAAATATATTTAACACATATATAAGATGTTTAAAAAATCAATAAGGTTTAAATAACAAGTCAAGCCAGGAATAGCAAGGTAATGAGCACATATGAATCCTATGAGAAATATTGCTATGAGGAGAATCACTTCTCTGCTTGACATTCCCGTGTTAATCTGGTACACTGTGACTCTAACCAAACCGTGCCTTTTTCATTCCCATTTGCTGTGTTCCACTGCGGACTTCATCGTCTGTAAATAATCCTGTTCCTGAGTTCAGTTTTGGTGGCATTTAGCAAAGCGCGGTTCTGAAACTCCCTGGTTCCCCTCCTGCAGGCCACTTGGTCACACGGAGGAACTTTACAGGATACAGTGGTCATTTCAACCCCCTTTGTCTAGATTTCCATCTAATCTAATAAAAGAGAAACATGCAAATTGACCACACCTCCGCTATGCCCCAAGCCATGCACACCAGCCCATCAGAGCGACTATATGCAAATTAACCGAACCAAGATGGTGGTGGCAGCCACGGAGTTGGAGCAAGCAGGAGGCTTCGTTGCCCGGCAATGGAGGAAGCCAAGCTTCCCGCCTGCTCTGGCTGGCTGTGGCCTCTGCTCAAGGCAACAAAGTTTCAATTATAGAAGATAAATAAATCCCAGATACCTGCTTCCAGCAAGCCTCCACTGGGAGCTTGGGTGGCTGGGGGCCGTGGCCAGCCTGCAAACAGCCATCAACCCCTCACCCAGGCTGGCCAGGCACCCCAGTGGGGACCCCCACCCTGAAGGGGCTGTGGCCAGCCTGCAAACAGCCATCAGCCCCTCACCCAGACTGGCCAGGCACCCCAGCAGGACCTCCCACCCTGAAGGAGATGTGGCCAGCCTGAAAACGGCCCTCAGCCCCTTACCCAAGCTGGCCAGGCATCCCAGTAGGGACCCCCACCCTGAAGGGGCTGTGGCCAGCCTGCAAACAGCCATCAGCCCCTCACCCATCCTGGTCAGGCACCCCAGCTGGACCCCCACGCTGATCCGGGACACCCTTCAGGGCAAACCAGCTGGCCCCTACCCATGCACCAGGTCTCTATCCTATATAATAAAAGGGTAATATGCAAATTGACCCTAACAACAGAACAACTGGGAATGACTGGTCACTATGACACACACTGACCACCAGGGGGCAGATGCTCAATTCAGGAGCTGCCCCCTGGTGGTCAGTGCGCTCCCACAGGGGGAGCTCTGCTCAGCCACAAGCCAGGCTGATGGCTGCCAGTACAGCGGTGGTGGTGGGAGCCTCTCCCGCCTCCTCAGCAGTGCTAAGGATGTCCGACTGCAGCTTAGGCCTGCTCCCTTCTGACAAGTGGACATCCCCCGAGCGCTCCTGGGCTGCCAGAGGGATATCTGACTGCCAGCTTAGGCCCAATCTCCCGGGGAGTGGGCCTAAGCCAGCAGGTGGTCATCCCCTGAGGGGTCCCAGACTGCGAGAGGGCACAGGCTGGGCTGAGGGACCCCCTACCCCTGAGTGCACAAATTTTTGTGCACCGGGCCTCTAGTTTAGATATAACATCAAAAACTTCCTTCCCTGTCTCCTGATGTGGATTGAAAGGTGGGGGAGATAAACTGTCCCATCTTTTCACTCCGGGGCTCTTGACACCTCTTCCCAGGTAGAGAAGGGAGTGTGCTCTTTCCCTGGGAGGGGCAGGAGAGGGCGGGAGGTGCACCGAGGCGCTGAACCACAAACCTGCTGTGGGTGGGGCGGGACAAGGAGGGCGGGACCCAGAGCTCCTAAATGTGTTGCACATGAGGACCCTTACCTTGGGTGTTTTTCTCCCTTGGTATTTAACTGTTTGTTCATTCTTCCCCTGGGAAAGACTGGGACTGAATTGCTGTCATTCAGAGTAGCTAAGTCCACCGTAAAGTAATATGTTACTTAGCACCAAAAGAAAATCCACATTCTTAACTATAACAGTGGAAGCTGAGGGCTTCAATTCCCCTGAATGCTATCTGTGGGGTCAGTGAGACAAGTAAGTATTGAGTTAGTGTTTCTGTTGCTCAGTGTCGATTTTCACAGGTTCCCTCTGGAGCGGTTTGATGAGAATCTGTGTCTCCCCCAGAGGGAGCTGAAAATGGGATAAATTTAAAAAGTGTGCACTTCAAAGTGATAGCAGGGTCTTCATGGCATTGCTTCATCCCTGATAAGTGAGAAAGATGCGGGGATAAATATTTCCCCACAGCTCTTGTGAATAAATTTGTCTAATGAAAATTTTATTTTTTCCATCTTATTATTTTTAAAATATTTTATTGATTTTTACAGAGAGGAAGGGAGAGGGATAGAGAGTTAGAAACATCGATGAGAGAGAAACATCAATCAGCTGCCTCCTGCACATCTCCTACTGGGGATGCACCCACAACCAAGGTACATGCCCTTGACCGGAATCAAACCTGGGACCCCTGAGTCCACAGGCCAATGCTCTCGCCACTGAGCCAAACTGGTTATGGCTTCTTTCTTATAATTGATTTCTTCTTCCCACTCTCCTTCCTGAACTCCTATATTCTTTAATAAATTATATACGCGTGTTTGAAGCTAGCTTTCCCCAGCTGGTGCTGAGGAGTGAGTGTGTCTTTTCTCATTGATTTAATGAATTCAAACGTTTATAAGTCCTCTTCCCCGGGGGCAAAGCGCTGATGAAAAACAACAGTAGCCTCCGTATTGAAACACAACTGCTCAACAGCTCCCATAGAAGCTGAAAATAATTTCTTTGAAATTAAAAAAGCATAACCATATGAAGGCTTTATTCAAGTAACGTATTTGATGTAAAGAAAGTTTAGATCACTGTTTCCCCATTATACTGGGAAGCTGTTTCCCTGAAATAAAAATCTCTACTAAAGGCTGACTTCCTAAATCACACTCACTCTCACATAATTACACGCCCATTAAAAGACACAGACTGCTCATTAAACAGAGATTACCATTTCCAAAAGTAAGATTTATTGAGCAATTTCCTATACCTGAAGCTAGAAATTCTGCTAATAAAAGAATTGGTGGAAGAGAGAGAACAATTCTCCTCTGTTTTTATTTTTCTTCCTGGTAGTCACTGCTGACATGATTCACTTCATGTGAGGAGAATTAGGATTTGAAAAAATGCAAGGGCGGTTGCTTTTCCTCTGCCGCTTTTAGCCTGTTGACTATTCTTGATATTTTATTTTTACCTGAAAATTAAAAAGTCCTGAATACTTGGTTAGGCCCTACATTTCCGGAGGCCGAGAATAGAAGGGGGAAAGTGATCTTTCCCAGGGCCCTGGCTGCTCGCGGAGGTCCGAGTGGAAAATGCCACGTGTGCCTGAAGGCTCGGGAGGAAAAGCAGCTGCTGCACGCTCAGAACTGAGAGCCGGCACCTAGCCATCCCCTGGCCCAGCACCCTACTCACCCGTGGGGAGCACGAGGTAGAAGGAAGCCAGGTGACGTCCCCAAGGCGGCCAGCTCCCTTACAAGCCTGCCCTTTCTCCGTCCTCTTCCTCCCAGGCACTTGAGTAAGATGGCCCTAGGCTGCTTGCCTTGATTTCTTGAGCTGAGCAGCGCCTTAAAAAGGGGGTGTTTTACATTTGTTAAGGAGTTGGCAGTATGTTCAGGGGCGCCATTCAGAGTATCTGGTCTACCACACCCCAGGCTTGAACTCCACTGCCCTTTGCAGCTCCATCCTGCGGCTTCTCCCTAACCCAGCAAAACCCCAACACACTCCCACTTCTGCCTCCATCTCACCCAGTGCTGCCTCTGTGCCTGTGTCTGTACCTTCACCTCCTCCTCCTCCTCCTCCTCCTCCTCTTCCTCCTCCTCCTCCTCCTCCTCCTCCTCACTCCCAAGAATGCATTTGCCTACTTTCTTTTCTGTCTGGAGAAATCCTACCTGTCCTTTAGGCCCAGGGTAAAGTCACCTGCTCTGTAAACCTCCCCTGACCACCCCTCATGGCACCCCGGGCACAATTAATCCCTCCCTCCTTTGTGCATTAGCCTGGGTAGAGATCAGCTGCCAATTTGGTATTAAAGGACCATATCTCATTCATCTGTGTGTCCCTAATGCGATGTGGCCGCTCAAGACGTCTTTTGAGAACGACATCTAATCGTGGGAATCTTGGTTGCCCAACTATCATTTCACTGCTCTGGGGCCTTGCTCCAATCACTCAGAGATTTTCTTGGCTTTAGGGATCAGCTTTGTTTCTGTGGTTGTCCTTCATGCTTACAGAGAATCTTCTAATAGAGCGGTTTCATTGTCACACTCCTTTCTGTCAGTAGTGTTTAAACTCTATAAAGAAAATAGGATTCTCAGGGTAAAACACCATATTGTAGAGAATGTCCATAAAACATGTAATTATTTTCATTTACTTGTAAGACTCCATTATTGGCCTGCACATTTTAAAAATATTTTTATTGATTTCAGAGAGGAAGGGAGAGGGAGAGAGAGATTGAAACATCAATGATGAGAGAGAATCATTGATGGGCTGGATAGAGCCTGCAACCCAGGCATGTGCCCTGACCAGGAATTGAACTGTGACCTCCTGTTTCATAGGTCAATGCTCAACCACTGAGCCATGCCGGCCGGGCTTGGCCTGTGCAGTTTTTCAGAATGATTTGATTCTTAAGAATTGTGAAAGCTAGGAAGGTGGTAGTTTTTATTTTTAAAAAATTATACATGTAATATAAGAAAATATTTTAACTGTACAAAAATTTATTCTAATGATACCCATGTCTACTATTTCATACTCCTTTTCCCAGAATACCACGTCCTTCTCATGGGCACCACTGGTAACAATTTAGTGTGCATCATTCAGATATGGGTTTAGATTAGGTAAATGGAGCCTTTGGGTCACGGTATTGATGCCTTTACTAGAAAGAAAAAGATTAGATTGTGGACAGTCTCTTGGTTCTTCAAACTGTAATTTTATCTTTAACTTTTTAACTGAAGTAGAACATACATTCCAAAAAGTACATAAATCACAGATGTTCACCTGGGTGAATTTTCATGAATGGAACTCATGCTGCATAACCAGATAAATCAAGAAACAGAACACTACCCAGGACTCTATGCCCGCTCCATCGTTACCTCTCATTTCTTTTCTTTTTTTTTTAATTTGGTGAGGAATATGTAACCAAACAGGAAACTATCCCCATTGAATGCATTTCCTTTTTTAAAAATATATTTTTATTCATTTTAGAGAGAAGAAGGGAAGGAGAGAGAAAGATAGAAGAAATATTAATGATGAGAGAGGATCCTTGATGGGCTGCCTCCTGCAGGCCCCACACTGGGCATGTGCCCTGACCTGGAATCAAACGTGTCCTCCTGGTTCATGGGTGGACACTCAACCACTGAACAACACCAGCTGAGTACCTCTCTTATTTCTAATACAATGACGTGTTGCCTGTTTTTGAACTTTATGTGAATGGAACCACACGGTACACATTCTGTTTCGTATCTGCCTTCTTTTGATCAATATTATGTTTGTAAGATTCTAAAAGCTGTTTTAAAATGAGCAATATTGGCCGAAACCGGTTTGGCTCAGTGGATAGAGCGTCGGCTTGCGGACTGAAAGGTCCCAGGTTCGATTCCGGTCAAGGGCATGTACCTGGGTTGTGGGCATATCCCCAGTGGGGAGTGTGCAGGAGGCAGCTGGTCGATGTTTCTCTCTCATCAATGTTTCTGACTCTCTATCTCTCTCCTTTCCTCTCTGTAAAAACTCAATAAAATATATTTAAAAAATAAAAATAAAATAAAATAAAATAAAATGAGCAATATTGCAGTGTCTGCGATTTTAATCAATGTATATGAGATGTTTTCATGTCACCAGTTCAGAAAGAAGGCAGCTACGACAAGGCATGCATGGGACTCCTCTCAAGGGGATGCCTGCTCAGCATTCATCCCTGTCATTCCTCATAGGAACCCAGGTTTATTAGGGTGTTTGCACACCCCTTTCCTGTGCAATCCCTGTGATTTATGGTGGATGAGCCGGATTAAGATTCTGCTCCTCATCGTCAGGGATTGGCTGAGGAATGGGAGTCCCCATTTTGACCAATGAAACCTGAAGAGAAGTCTGCTGGGGCTCCTGGGACATATTCTGTCCACTCCTCAAGAGAGGCCGGCAGGAGGGACCCGCTAGCTCTTCTTCTGGATGTGGTCATGTGTGTGTGTGAGGTTCAGCCCTCCAAGGCTACCCCATCACCAGGGTTGAAGTCAATACAAGGCGGAAGAGAGCCAAGAATCACGGGAAATAGGGCCACCGCTGGACTGAGCCATCCTTGAGCCCATCCCGCCTCCGAATGTCCAGTTAGATCAGCGGTTCTCAACCTGTGGGTCGCGACCCCTTTGGCGGTCGAACGACCCTTTCACAGGGGTCGCCTAAGACCATCCTGCATATCAGATATTTACATTACGATTCATAACAGTAGCAACATTACAGTTATGAAGTAGCAACGAGAATAATTTTATGGTTGGGTCACAACATGAGGAGCTGTATTTAAAGGGCCAGAAGGTTGAGAACCACTGAGTTAGATCATTCAGCACATCTCATCATCGTTTAATCCAGGTTGGGGTTTCTTGTTTGCTAATTTTTAAAAAATACTTAACACTAAAGGCATTTTAACCAACACATCTCCTAAGGACTTGGAGGAAGACCTGGAAGTGAGTTCAACCGGAGTTCGTGGTGTTTGTTTGTTTTTTTAATAGTTTTTCAGAATTTGATGGCTAGAGTGAATTCATTTTCTAAGCTGGAAAACTCACTTGGAATTTGATTCCAAAGCATAATTCTAGATTTTAATGAAGAGGAGGAATTGTGAATGTGCTTCTTAAGAAACGGATGCTTGCCTTACCAGCATGGCTCAGTGGTTGAGCATCAACCTATGAACCAGGAGGTCACTTGCTTTTTGTAATCTAAAGTTGTTATGGCACATAATAGTTAGAATGACTAGCTGATCCTCAAAGGATGATCTTGAGTATTCGAGTTATATTTTACTTTAGTGCAAAAAAATCAGTATTTAATGCAGAGCAATTAATAGCACCTACTAAAAATGAAAAGCATTGAGTAGTAATGAGATACTGTGCCCCAAATCATCCTTCCAATACCATCATTTGCTGGAAATTGTCCAAAAGGAAATGGAAATAGAGGGATTCTACTAGTATTTTACTTGCATACAACAAGGGGGAAGCTTGTTCAACTGCCATAAATAAGAACATGTTGGGTGTAGATGGAATTTGAACCGAAAAAAATGAAGGTAATAGTATGCCTTTGGAAAGCCGAGGTCTCCGCTGTGGTTTAGTGTTGTTGTTTATAGTAAGCATCTTGGCAAAAGCAGAACATGAGTAAGAAGCCCGAGTCATTATCATGAATCTAGTTGTCATGCTGTGAGTAAGGAAAAAGGACATAAACGAGCTAAAATCCTCATTCAAGCCAGTGTCCGTAACTGCACCCAGGCATTCTGAGAAATAATGTCGTCAGGAGAAGAGTAGCAAAGCATCATTACCCTGAGTCTGACCTAAAAATCAATAATAAAAGCTTTTATCCATGTAAAATAATTATTTTATTATGTGTTTCCCTTGGTCACCAATCAGAAATTTAATAGTGAACTGGATGTAACCTGGACTCCTTTCCTTTTTCTCCATCCCTTCCTCCATAACTTATTTCCTTCCTTCTTTTGAATGGAAGGGATGAAATAGTCAGAAGTTATCATTTCCAAAACCAAGGAAATCAACTGAGGATTTTCATGGACTTGCTAGCTGTATCAATGAGCTATTGTCGCACAATCAACAATCTCAAAACGTTATGATTTCCAACAATCATTTATATGGTTCATGATACTGCCAGTCAAGTCGGCCATTAGGCTGGTCTCACCCAGGCTCCCTTGCCTATCTGCAGGCAGCCGCGTGGTGGTGAGGGAACTCTGGTTCCAGGGCTGGGCGGACACCTCTTGGCTCTCCTCCATGTGACCTCTCATCCTCCAGCCAGCTAGCCAGAACCTGTGCTCAAGGTGGAGGCCGAGGGCCAGCACAGAAAGAGGAAGCATGCAAAGTTCTTGAGGCCCAGGCTTAAAACCAGCACAGATTCACGGCTGCCACATCCTCTCAGTCTAAACCAGTCACCAGGCCAACTCAGATGTAAGATGTGGGGAATGGTCTCTACCTCTTGACAGGAGAAGATGCAAAGGCGTGAATACAGGAAGGTTGTTCATTGGGACCTTCAAGTGCTCCATCTGCCATATTAGCTACTGTTCTCCTCACACTTTAAAACAAGCCTGTCAAACACAAAGGCTAACACGGGCCAAATAAACAAGGTGTAAGTGTATGTGGGCCGCAAAAAAACAAAAGCTTCAATTTTCATAGAAACATAAGTTTATTTTGATAGAGACATACTGAATACAAACGGCTGAAATAAATGAGTAACCCTTCCTTCCTCCTATATAATAAAAGGGTAATATGCAAATTGACCCTAACAGCAGAATGACCAGTCGCTATGACACGCACTGACCACCAGGGGGCAGACGCTCAATGCAGGAGCTGCCTCCTGGTGGTCAGTGCACTTCCACAGGGGAAGTGACACTCAGCCAGAAGCCAGCTCATGACTGGCCAGTGCAGAGGCAGTAGTGGGAGACTCTCCTGCCTCTGTGGCAGTGCTAAGGATGTCCAACTAAGGGCTTAGGCCCGCTCCCCAGGGGGAGTGGGCCTAAGCCTTTAGTCAGACATCCCCCGAGTGCTCCCAGGCTGCCAGAGGAATGTCTGACTGCCAACTGAGTGGAAGGGATGAAATAGTCAGAAGTTATCCCAGGGGATCACGCCTTAGCCAGCAGGTGGACATCCCTCGAGAGGGCACGGGCCAGGCTGAGGGAATCACCCCCCCCCCCACACACACACACACAGAGTGCACAAATTTTCATGCACTGGGCCTCTAGTCATTAACATAAAATAATAGAACATTTTAATAAAAGTTAATATTTGTACTTACCAGACACTGAATGACTGCACAAATTAATAAGCGTGATGCAAATAAACCTATTTTTCTCGTTCTCCAAAAGTGAAATATCTCCTGTTTTGCACACCAAACAAGTCAATACAGGACTAATGACATGGCCATTGGCTGCTAAATATTCGCTGCTAGTATTAGTGGAGAGAAAAGGTGTGCCTGTACATAAGACGTGTAAGGGAAATGAATGCAACACGATTATAGTAATCAGTCATTAGCAAATGTTGTAGTTCATCCTCCTATCTAATTATAGAGAAACATGGTAATTAACCGTAACTTCGCTACCCTTCCCATTGGCTAATCAGGGTGATATGCAAATTAACTGCCAACTAAGATGGTGGTTAACCGCCAACAAAGATGGCGGCTAATTTGCATATGTAGGCACAATGCTGGGAGGCGAAAAGGAAAGGACGGAAGAAGCCCCCTGCCACTGATGGTGATCGGAAACCCAGGGGGGCGCTAAGAGCCACCTTTGCCCTGCCCTCCAGCCGTGATCGGAGAACCGGGTGCCTTTGCCACCCCAGCCAGTGATAGTGGGAAGCAGGGGTGGAGCCAGCAATAGGAGCTGGGCAGAGGTGGTGCCGGCAGTCTGGGGAGCTAGGTGTCCCTTGCCCAGGCCTAAAGCCTTGGCCAAAGACGTTAGGCCTGGGCAGGGGTGGAGCCTGCAATCGCGGGGAGCTGGGGGTCCCCTGCACAGACCTAATGCCTTGGCCAGAGGCAGAGCCTGCAATTGCAGGGAGCTGGGTTTCCCCTCCCAGGCCTAACTCCTGGGTGGGGGGCAGAGCCAGTGATCGGGGGGAAATGAGGGTCCCTGCGCAGGCCTGACACCTCTAGCAGAGGCATCAGGCCTGGGCAAGGGGCCGATCCTGCGATTGGAGGGTGATGGGGGTCAACGCCTTTGGCCAAGGCGTCAGGCCTGGGCAGGAAGGGGAGGGGTGGAGCCGTCAATAGGAGGGGTGTGCTGGTCCCCTGCTCAGGCCTGATACCTGGGCCAGAGGCGTCAGGCCTGGGCGGGGGGCGGAGCCAGCTATGGGAGGGAGATGGGGGTCCCCTGCCCAGGCCTTACACCTCTGATGGAGGCATCAGGCCTGGGCAAGGGGCCAATCTGGCGATCAGAGGGTGATGAGGGTCGACACCTCTGGCCAAGGGGTCAGGCCAGGGCAAGGGTGGAGCCCGTGATCAGGGGAGATGGGGTTCCCCTGCCCAGGCCTGAAGCCTGGGCCAGAGGCATCAAGCCTGGGGCAGGGGTGGGTGGGGTGCCAAGCCGCCGATTGATGTGAACTACAGAGGAAGCACCTTTTCTGACCGCTCATTGGTTAAGCTCCCTGTATGCCACTGGTAATATTCTTAGTAACTTGGGTAATAAGAATCCAAAACGGTGATCTAGGGCTTTTCACCACACTCCTGGTGAAAAAAACGAAGGTCCGCTGCTGGAGGGCTAAGAAATGTCATAGCCTGCCCTAGCCACTTTGGCTCAGTGGATAATGCCTTGGCCTGCCGATGGCAGGGTCTGGGTTCAATTCTGACCAAGGGCATGTACCTAGGTTGTAGGCTCCTCTCTGGCCAAGGCCCAGGTCAGGGCTCATGCAGGTGGCAACCAATCAAAGTGTTCCTCTCATTTTGATGTTTCTCTCTGTCTTTCCCTTTCTCTTTCACATTCTCTAAAAATCAATGGAAACATATCCTCAGGTGAGGATAACAAAAATAACAAAGAAATTATTATTATATGAAAGACACATCTTGAAAATGCCTAAAGAAAGTTGTCATTTTTTCATGGTGACGGGACTGGAGTCCGTGTTGATGAAAAAACCTTGCTGGCTGTGGTGACTGGCAGTGGCTGCAGCAGCGCGGTGATGGGGCTGGTGCCTTCCCCTGATCAGCCCGGTCACCTCCCACAAAGGGAGGCCAGACTGCAGCTTAGGCCTTATCCCCAAGGGGAGCAGGGAGCGGGCCTAAGCCGTCAATAGGACATCCCCTGAGGGCTCCCAGTATGTGAGAGGGGGCAGGCTGGGCTGAGGGACACCCTCACCCCAGTGCACGAATTTTGTGCACCAGGCCCCTAGTTATTAATAATCCTAATAAAGAAGGAATATGCTAATTGACTGCCACACCCTCAAAGATGGCGGCACCCAGTCCCCTCAGCCCTGCCAGGGCAGCAGGTGCATGGCAAGGCCCGGCCCGCTCCGCATGCCTGCCTCTGGAGACCCCCAGTCCCCTTAGCCCCCCAGCCGCCCAGGGCCAGCCCGAGGCGCAGGCAAGCCTCAGATGACAGCTGCCCAGCCTCCCAGGGCTGCCCGAGGCTCAGGTAACCAGGGCCGGCCGAGACTTGCCAGCAGTGGCAGCAGCAGAGGTGTGATGGGGCATCGCCTTCCCCTGATCACCGGGTCGCCTCCCACACCTGAGGGCTCCTGGATTGTGAGAGGGGGCAGGCCGGGCTGAGGGACCCCCCTCCGGTGCATGAATTTTCATGCACTAAGCCTCTAGTTATTTATAACAGGATATTGTCAAAATTAAGTTACAAAGTTTTTATTAAAATGTTTCTTACATACCGTTATATTGGCTGGGCCCAAAAAATATTCGTTGTGGGCCACGTGCTGCCCGCAGGGCACAAGTTTGACATGCTTGCTTTAAAACATTTATTAAATAAATATTTTTTTTTATTCCTATGTTACCAAGAATTTTTATTCAGGAGTGAATATTCAATTTTATTAAATGTTCCCCCTACCTTTGCATGTGTAACGATGATCATGGGTTGGAGTTTTCCTCCTTTGAACCATGTGATGGATTACCTTAATAGATTTTCTAATATTGAACTTTCCTTGTTTGCTTGGAAAGCACCTTACTCAGTTGTGGCTATTGTTCTTTTATTACACTTATTAATCTCATTGTCACTATTAAAATTCAATAGCTTATGAATGGCCTGTAGTTTTCTTTTTTGTGCTAGATTTGGTATTATAGTTATAATTCTCTGTCAGAGCGAAATTTCCAGATTCTCGTAGGTTGCTAAATTCTGGCTAGATTTTTCATTCTGTTGCTCAATCCCTTTATTCTTTACTAGATGACTCACTCTGCTTCCCCTAAATTCTCCTACTTCCTCAAGCTTCCAAACCTCTTTTATTTATTCATAGTGT